>CAUIVZ010000002.1:28076985-29276985 GCA_961763995.1 Juglans cinerea | reverse complement strand
AGTGGGTGACCTGGTTATCATGGAGGAAGTGGTGGTACAACATCAACCTCTACTCATCAACCCAGATCACTCCTTTTGAGACCTTATATGGTGTCCCCCCACCAACCTTACTACAGTATGTTGCGGGTACAACCCAAAACTCAAAGGTAGATACTCAGTTCAAATAAATGGATGAAATCTTGGCCATATTAAAGAACAATTTACACACCGCACAGGCATCTATGAAGAAGCAATATGATAAGAAACATACAATGAGAGTATTTGAAGAAGGAGACTTAGTATACCTAAGCTCCAGAGATATAAGTAGCAGAGTGTGGCCCGTCGTTCAAGCTCCAAACGTTCTCCTCGATATTTTGGCCCCTTTGACATTTTGCAGCGAATCGACGATGTAGCTTACAAGTTGGAGCTGCCACCCAGGTCCTTGATCCACCCTGTGTTTCATGTGTCATACCTCAAGAGATGCCTGGGTCCTTCAATTGTAGCTTCGATGGTACTGCCTCTATTGGACCCCCATGGAACCCCCCGAGTTGAGCCTGAATGCATTTTGCAACGACGAATGACTAAATACCAAAAAAGACCCCTGATCGAATTGTTAGTAAAATGGGTAGGAAAGCCCAAGGAGAGCTCTACCTGGGAGTCGATTAAGCAGCTGCAGAGGAAATTTCTAGAACTTGCGAGCAAGGTCTTCTGAAGGGGGAGCAGATGTTGCAGATCTAGGGTTCCAACACCCTCACGACTGGTGAACTGAAGTAATCGAAGTGAAGCGTGTTCTTGTACTTAGTTCATTACTTAGCTTTTGCTACTAAGCGTTATCGTTCTATTGAGTCAATGAGTCGAGCTGGGCCAAGTTGTATTTGGGCTCATGTGATATTTTAGTAGATACTCAGATAGTGCATCATGGACTATATCTTAGTTGGACATTGACCAGGCCCATTATCACATTAGGGGCACTGTAGTCAATTATGTTGCTATCTTTCTATTATGCTTTTACTATGTAATGGGAGAATGCTCCAGAAGGAATACACAAGAGAAAATACAAGGCATTTTGCCCCAAATTGGAGGTCCTGGTTTCCTCGAGAAACCAGTATGTTGTCTCTCTTCATTTACATTTTGTTTAATTCTTCATTCGATTTCAGTGGGCTCCCATCAAAGGTATGACACCGCTGGTCCTAGCCACGGGTTGGTATACATGAGATTTCGACAAAGAACAAAGAGAGACTTAGGAGGTAAAGAAAGAACAAAGAATTAAGGTTAGCACAGAGATAAGTTGAGTTAGCAAGGTTAGCTCTATCTTGTATTATAGAACTTTCATCTGAGGAGAAAGAACATTAGGAGTTCACGAAAACAACTGAGGTTAGCAAGGTTAGCTCTCCCTCATAGGAAGCTTCAGTTAGCAAGGCGTATGGTTAGAAAGAACATTAGGAGTTCACGAAAATGACTGAGGAGAAAGAGAGTTGGGTAGGGTTAGCAAAGAGATGAACACATAGGATTTGAAAAACGACATCGTTTTAATATTTGTTAAAAAAGAAAAGAAAGAAGTTGCTAGTTTGTGATTTTGTGTTTACGGGCGCTCGAACTGTGTTCATTTGGTTTGCAGAACTCATCAATGACCGTTAGGCTACTTGATCAGTTCTATCAATTATATTACAATATGAAATATATTAAGTATACCTATTGGAGTCAGAGTTGGTAGTCTGGATTCTTGTTCAACTCCAAACTCTGACTATTTTTACCATTGAACTCACAACAACAAATTATACTTTTAGAGATGAAATTTATTAGGGAAGAATTTAATTTCGTCCCTAAAAGTACTTATCTGGGATGAAATTTAAATTTTATCTCAAAACATGGATGAGGTTCTCAAGGAGTTCGAACGAATAAATATATGTTCGAACTATATCTTCTGTTACGAAATATATCGTCTCAAAATCAGAATTATGTTTGAACGGGTAAAGATATGTTCGAACAACAAGTTACTGTCTGTTTGAATGGTTTAGTCTCTGTTCAAACATCAATCTTGGTGGGAAAGTACATATAATTTTGCCAGGGAAACTTCAAAACAATTCGAACTTAAATTTTATGTTCGAACGGGCCTTTTTGGTGGGGAAATCTGGCAGGATGGTTGCAAGACAGTTCGAACTCAAAGAAATTGGGTTCAAACTAATTCGAACATCACATTTATTCATTTGAACGACTTGTTTGGTGGGAAATTATAAAAAAAATTGGCAGATATTTGATTCAATACCATTCGAACGGAAGTTTTCGATCCGAACGGAAATGAACTTTGTTCGAACCCACAATAAACGTTCGAACATGATTGTTTAATTATAATAATTTATTGAAAGACATCCAAAATACCTTAAAAATATATATTTTTTTAATTTATTAGTTACCATTTTCAAAATATAAAAAAATATAGATATATTATATAGTATTATTTATGGTGAATTAAAATATTTCATATTCATAAATTAATTTTATGTAATTAATTTAGGTTAATTACACTTTGCCCACTCGAACTTTCACTCAATTCACAATGTGCATTCGAAACTAATAATTGCATCAAAGTGGACCCTCGAACTTTCAAAACTTTCCAATCCTCCCCTTTCATCTACTAGCAGCGTTAAATATAACATAAATTCATTGTACGTGCTGCTCATGTGCATAACATTTACTGTAAAGATGTAATTTTCATCTAATTTATTATCATTAACCATATAAAATATAAAATAATATATGCTATCAATTAATAATAAATCATAAATTATTAAATAATTTTTTTATTAATTTATATATGGTTAATGAATATCAAATAATTTCATTATGTACATAGATTATTCATACTTGCTTATAACTTAGGTATAAAATAATTTTATATATGGTTAATGATTAATGATTTATTATTAATTGATAGTTTATATTATTTTATATTTTATATGGTCAGTGATAATAAATTAGATTAAAATTACATTTTTACAGTGAATTTTCGTTAGATTTGACATTATTGATAGACGAAATGAGGGGATTGAGAAGTTTTGAAAGTTTGAGGGTTACTTTGATGCAATTATTAGTTTCAGATGTACATTGTGAATTGAGTGAAAGTTCGAGGGGAAAAGTGTAATTAACTCAATTAATTTAAAAATATTTGAATGAGTTCTTTTATGTTAAATAAGAATTTTAGTTAAATAAATATTCCTTGAGTAAAATAAGAAAAAATATTTTTGACAATAAATAGGCTAGCAAACACCAAAAATAAAAATCATACACTAATTACATCCCAAAAATATAATGTACGTTTAATATGACATATAAAAGTCCAATAAAGACTAAAACTATCTATCTAGTAAGTAGCTCAAAATCCTCTTGTAAGGAAGATATGCGTCCCTACATCTCGTGAAGCTTCCCCATGATGGGCTCAACGATCTCCTTGATCAAAAGTCGACAATCCTCCTCGAGCAGAGATCGTACCTCATCCAAAGTAGTCCCAACAGACTGTCTCTGAACACCGGTAGGAGTAGAAGCTGGATCACTCGTCGTGACACTATCTTGTGTTGCTGGAATATTAGCTCGAGTCTTCTGCAAGTGACCCTCACTCCTGCTGAATGCCATCTTATTAAGAGGCCCAATCTATGGTTGGCTCCTCTCAGTCATTTGAACATTAACCCTCAATCGAACTAGGAGGTTATAGATCATCAGTGCAAATGGTAGACTGCCTCCACTAGAATAGCGTGACTCAGATCAAATCCGGTGGAAGAAATATAATGGCAGATCAATCGGCTCTCCTCAAGCTATTCGTATCATAAATCTAACTCGCTCGATGCCAAAATCTGTCTTATGTTTCCTCGGATCGACGTTAGTGGAAACAATTAATTTTAGCATTTCAAAAAATGATGTACAGTCTACCTGCCTGATGACCTTGCTGCCATCATATGGAGGAGCCGAAGCGTCCATCATCATTTGACGAACCTCATCATCTATGAGACCGTCATCTGCTGAAGCATCGTGCTCACTATCACCCTCACCATTTGTCCATGCATCCGGCGCAGGCGATTTAGCAAGTGCAGGGTATGCGCCCATCACGCGCGGGATACCAATAAAATCATAAATAACAAAGGGTGAGATAGTAATACTCACTCCCCAAATGGTAAAGGTGAAGATATCCGCATCCGCCTCCATCTCGCCCATGGTACGGTAGAACTCACTGACCATGTTCAGATAGACAGCACTCCTCTGCTGACAGATCAGTGCCCATCCCCGGTCAGTGATGATGGAGTATATGCTCTGTCCATCCCACGAAATATCGCAGAAGTCATCTAGAATGATCTCCCACTCGACCAATATCGGTCTCTGCTGCTCAACACTAGCTTCTCTGCTAGGTTGGCTGACTTTTCTCACACGTTTTCGTTCAGTACTTGCCATTAGTTCACTATTAATCATAAAACCACAACGAATATAAATAAAATATTAATAAAATTGTGCATACATATTATATTAAAGAAATATGTTTGAATTGAATAGAAACAATCCATTCGAACAGAACATAGTCTTTCGAACTAACAATAATTATAATCTAAAAGCTAACCACTACGTTCAAACTAAACACACGTCTGTTCGAACTAAATAGAGTCCCATTCGAACAGTACTAAATCTTCATTGTTTGTAAAAAAGGACATATAAGTTCGAACAAAAAATATATCCGTTCGGACACTTCTTAATTAAAGGAATATTTTGTTCGAACAAAATCTACCATATTCGAACACTACAATGGTTGTTTGGGAACTAAGCGTTTGAACGACACTTGCCAAACAACTTTGGTTGAGTCAACTCAGCGCCGAACGAACAAACCACCTAAACACATGCAAAGCATGTTTTAAATCAATAGAAATGATAATCGGTAGAAATGATTAAGGAATGAAGCCTATCATTTCTACTGATTAATAGCTGGAGTTAGTGGATGGAAAACACCAAAATGGGGTCGAATTGATTCAAAATTTGACCCCCATCACATTACTCAAATAATCTTTAAAACCAAGCTTTAAGCAGTAGATTTTCAAGGGCATACCTCTTTGAATACTTAGGGCTTTGAAGAGCAGAGTTGGTGGTGGAGACGGTGAGCGACGGTTTCGAGGGTTCGAAGAGAAGTTTGGGCGTTTTGAGTTTTTGTTGTTCGATATTCGAACTGGGTATTTGTATTGAACAGTTGCGTTCGAACTGAAATTTGAGCGTTCGAACATTTGTTGTATGCATTAATTAATTTCGAACAGATAAGATTGTAGTTTGAAAAGATATATATACACTAACTATAGTATAGTATTTTTATAGTGTATATATATATATATATAGTAGAATATAGTATATATTATATATATAGTGTATAGTATATATATAGTATATAAATATTTTTCATATATAGTATATAAATAGTATTCATATATAGTATATATGAATATTATATAGTATATGTAGTATATATTATATATAGTATAGTGTTAGTATATAAACTAAGTATAGTATTTGATTTGTATAGTGTTAGTATATAAAATAAGTATAGTATAGTATATATATAGAATATAATAGTATATATAATAGTATATTATATATATATATTATATAATATACTACATATATAGTTTTATAGTATAGTATATATATATATAGTATATTAGAATATTAGTATTATATATATTATATAGTATAGTATTTGTTTGAACGGTTAGGGTCCATGTTCGAACATACCAGTATGTTGTTCGAAAAGTTAGTGTAGTGCATCAGACTTTGTTCGAATGAAATTTTCTCGTAAAATGTGTTTGGAGGGAAACTTGTCACCAAATCCATCTAATAGACATCCATTCGAATGAAATATTAATCCATTCGAACGAAAATATTAAATACGGTGAACTCCTTATCTGTCTTGATTAAAGGAATATGCCTATGAACATTCTTAATTTCTAGTTCGAACCCCAGTGAGGTTAGTTCGAACGGTTATACGCCGAATTAAAACCTGCGGAATTTAGGCACCATTATGAAACTTTCGTGTTCGAACTAGTAATTACCCGTTCGAACAGTACTTTACAGACTTGAAAACCTATGCTTCCAGGATTATTTCATGCGGATTGTTCAAAGTGAGAAACAAAGAGAGTGACGGCAGCGATAGGAGAGCTCGAATTTGGTATTCTAGAGCAAGATGAGAGGTTCTAGAGAGAAAGATGAGAGGTTTTAAAGAGAGAAACTTCTTTGTACTTGAGGTAAGAAGTTTTTTTTGTGGATTTTTTTTTTTGTATTTTGAATTATATATAGTTGTTTTGGAGATTTAAAGATTTATCTACATTCAGTATTGATAATTTGTGGAGTTTTATTGGATTGCACAAATTTGAGGTAAGTTTCTAAATATTGTTTATGTTTTTAGTATGTTAGTGTGAAAATAATTAATGCGTGATGTGTGAAAATAATTAATTTTGGGATGATTTGTTAATGTTGTTAGTATGTTAGTGTAATAGTGTGATTTGGGGATGAATATTGTTAATGTTTTTAGTATAATAGTGTGATTTGGGAATAAATATTGTTAATGTTGTTAGTATGTTAGTGTGATTTTGGAATGAATATTGTTAATGTTTTTAGCATGTTAGTGTGATTTGGGGATGAAGCCATGTGGAGGATAACATTGATTTTTACGGAATTGTAAAAGATATCATAGCGTTAAAGTATGTGGGGGGATATATGATCTGGTTGTTTAAATGTAATTGGTGGGATGTCTCAAATCCTAGGTTGAGAGTTTGTAACGATGAATATTTTGTGAGTGTCAATACATCTCGCACATGGTATGAAGACGATCCGTTAGTTCTCGCTTGCCAAGCGAATCAAGTTTTTTATTTAGATGATCCCGAGTACGGGAACTCATGGTGAGTAGTGGAGAATTTTGCACCAAGAAATGTATATAATTACATTCCAAAGGTAGACAAACAACATGAAGAATTTGATAGTCCAACAAATGAAGAAGCACATTAAGAAAACGAATCAGACATCAATCTATTTGTTGATCTAAGCCAATATAACATGGTCTCATTGTGTAGAGAAGATGTTCAACCAGAAATAATTGATAGTGAAATGTCAGAAGAACATGAATCAACTGGAGTGTAGTGAGGATGAGGGCGACTGGTCCAGAAAACTGATAGTGAATGAAATTAATATTTGTGTAGGTATCATTGTTATAAATATCCGTAACATTTTTTCAAATAATAATTTATTACAGTTTCAAATAGATATGTCTCACAAACGCAAAGTAACTCGTGTCTCATCTCCATTCATTACCGACTCTCCAATTGGTTCACCTAACATGAATGGTGGGCCAATATCACAAGACCTAGAATAATATATTTTATCGAAAATAAATACCACATTTAATGCTCGATTTAAGTAATATACATTTTCAAGATAAAATCATTTAATTAAAATATGTACTTTAATTACTGTATATATAGCTATCGTAAGCCAGCGCCGAGGTCGAGGCACTACAATGGGTGTTTGCATAGAGAAAGTAAGGATCATGTAAAATTAAAGTTACTATTCCTGATTATCACACCGGTGGCTCTGAGGATTCGGCAGCTTGGCTTACTCCTTAAGTTGGTATCCTTACTCGCACATATGCACCGATAACTACATCCCCTTGGGCTAAAGTTCTCCAAGATGTGAAATGTCACATAAAAAATCGTTGTCTGTAATAAGCTACTTAGCAAAAAATTAAGTACAACATGTTAATTTTGAATTAGTTTGTATTTATACTAAGAGAAATGATACTTGCAGTCGTGAGTGTGCAAGTGTCGTGCAGTCGCTTTGAAAAAAATAAATAAATATGGGACCCACATGAAAAGAAATTAATTTTTTAATAGTGGACCCCACTCTTTTTCAAAGCGATTGCACGGTGTTTGCGCATTCCACGACTGTATGTAGCATTACTCTTATACTAATTATTTATAATTTTTTAAAGGACGAGTTTGAACTTAATTTTGGCCGGCGAGAGGATCGACTAACGGTTGAAGAGTTGATGTCCAGTGCATTCTGGAGGTATAAAGGTCGATGCCATGTATACTATCAGAAGTTTAGTACTGCAACAGAGGCGCGTCAAAATCCATTCCAAGCAATGCCACCAAATGAATGAAAGAAGGCTTGTGATATATTTAAAGATTTTGTTTATCAGGTAATTTCGCTGCTATTTTTTTATAATATATTATAGATGTATTAAACATATAGACATAACGTTTTTCATTTTTTTAACAATGGAGTACTGTGAACAAAGTAAATAAATCAAATTTAGATACACTATCATGCATGTTCTCAATCTTTTCATCGTTTATCTAAAAAAATGGTAACGTTATACTAGTCTCCGTTAAATATTAACATATATACTTTTATGATCTAAGTTTTAATATAGATTTTCCTTTTGCAGCAAGAATAAAGTCATACTGACTATAATCTGATCCAATTGTATGTTAAAGCACATAAAAATCGTGATAGTGTTTGGACTAGTCCCGAAGCAGAAACAAATTATGTAAGTAAGTTTTTTAATTCAATTGTCTAATAATATTTTTGTTACTTATACGAACTTTATTATTATTATTATTATTATTTTTGTAGAATAAGATGATATCACTTAAGGAAACTGCTGTGGATCCATCTTATGAATCATTTATCAACGATGGTTAGATCTTTTCTCAAGTTCTTGAACCACGTTCTGGATATTTGAGGGATTTAGGACGTTGATGAAGCCATTCTCAACATCATCATCCTTTTTTTAAGTCAGATCAAATGACAAAGCTCATAAATTAGAGGAAACAAAGCTTGAGATAGAACATTTGAGGCCCAAGGAAAAAGATTTGCTAATCCGATTAGATCAAGCAGCTGATTTAGATGCGAGATTAGAGTCGTGTTTGTTCGAACTGATTTCTTTCCATTCGAACGGTTTTTTGGGATGAAAATTTTTCGTCTCCAAAAAAATGTCCGTTCAAATGCCTACGACTGGTTCTGTCAAATTTCGTCCATAAAAATATTTTTTTGAGACAAAAATTTAATTTTATCCCAAAAAACTTTTTGAGACAGGCTTCTTGAGACAACTTTGAGATGAAATTATTTTGTCTCAACAAAAATGAGATTTTTTTAGACGATACGATCCGTCCCAAAAAACCAATTCTCTGGTAGTGATTCTAAGTTCTAACTCCAACTTTAAACTCCAGATTTTTTGATTTCGTTGGAATCAGAATTGGAGCGAGTTGTCTGCTGGAGTGGAGTCGCCGGAAGTGTTGCCCACCCCCAGAGAAGAGATGCTGGAATCAATATGAATGGGGTTTTCGGTCGAGGGATGCTGCTTTTTTATAATAATATTTGGTTAAACTGATAACTTCTTCGCTGCACTTTCCAATGCACCGATTGAATTATTTACGGAAGTAGATTTCTTGGAGTCGTGGCCATCGATTACGCGTTTTGTTTGGTAATATAATAATGTCAGTTCATTGACAAAATACTTAAATGCTGACAAAAGGATTAAAAATATAGCAAAAAATAAAATAAAGATAGAAAGATATTTATTATTTGAATAAAAAGAACGAGGGCTGCGCTTGCTCAGCGTAACGCCGTAAACTGCGAAAGTATTTTCTGTCAAATAATATTTTAAAGGGATAATAATATCTATCTATTCTTTAATTTCTTTGTTTGATTAGTTAGTGATAATTCAATATATATATATATATATATATATATTATGGAAAACATTTTCATGCGATTGACTGGTCGGAAAATTATTTACAAAAAATGCTAATTTGTCTCATAGTTTTGCCGGCCACTCATATTTTTTATTTTATTTTATTTTACTTACTAATTAAAGAAATAATTATTAATAAATTTATATATATATTTAAAATATATTTAAATATTTTAAAAAAATTGTACTAGCGGTATCATGCCAACGATAAACGTTGGGTGGCGGACTTGCACTCATGTCCATTATTTACATATTACATATATACTAGCTATCACATTCAATCCATTCGGTCACACAATTAAATTCTTTAATCTACGCAACTATTTATTTATTACGTCACACAATTAAATTTTTTATTCTATTCAAAGATTTCTGTTGATTGAAATATTTTAGGAATCCAATTTTGTATATCTTTTTTCATGGGACTCCTTATAAATTTAAAATTTCTTCGCATATTTTAGAGGAATAAGATGCAATTTTCCATATTAGAAACACCATTTTCCATTAACCATGTTTTCTAATTTCAATTCATAGACATTTTCTAGCCCTACCAACTATTTTTTTATATAAAAAAAATCATAAAATTAATTACCGTCGAAAGAGACATATAGCCCAAACAATTAAAAATGCTATTGCTAGTACACTACAAGGAAAAAGGGTTTTTCCAGCGCTCAAAATCGACGATTTTGAGTGCATTAATTGCTGTATATACTCAATTCTGGCGAATTATACTTCGATGCATCTTCGCCGAAATAAAAATGTCTTTTTTGATCAAAAGCATCGAAATGTAAAATTCGCTTGAAAAAGCTATTTTTATCGGCGAATTTTAATCGTCCCAAAAACTTGATAACACGCCGCTAAAGAGCCTGTTCAGTTGCGACGATTTCGTTGGGAAAGATAAACCGCGACGATTTATATCGTCGTGAATAATCAAGAAATCGCCGCAACAAATTTTTCCAGTCCCAGCGATATTGTGATATCGTCGCGAAAATTTATTTTTTACGGCGATATGAGTCGACGTAATTGACCCAACAATAATCACGACGATCTCAATTTTAGTCGTGATTGTGATTTTCCAACGTACTTAAAATCGCTGCATATTTTTTTACGTCGAACAGCTTTGTCGCCGCAACATGTATTTGACGGAAGTACTGCCTATTTACAGCGGATGTAAATCGCTGCATGGAACTAATTTACGGCGATAAAGAGTCGCCGCTAATGTTAATTTTCGTAATACCAGCGATTTCTTATTCATTTGGGCAGCAACTAGTTTTTCTACATACATTTGGGCAGCAAAGTTTGCCCAAGATGATTAATGTCAAGGCAGGCCCTAGCTAGCACAAATCCAATTTCAAGAGCACATTAAAATGAATTGAATATTTTCAGTCTATGAAGACTACATTTTCATCAGTTCATGAGAGCTCCAATCTCGCTAAAAAATGAACCAAATTCGTGCAGGGTCATGCTTGGGGATCATAATTCTGAAAAATTTCCTCAAGCCCTTGTGTGTTATCCTTAAAAAAGTCTTGTTGTGTTAGCAGAGGAAAAGACAGACAGGACACACACACACACATATATGCCAATCCATATTGTGGAAAAATAAATTGTTCACTGTAAAAAATCAGAAGGGCAATAAATTTTTTACTCAAGTGTCACTCTCTCTTAGTGACTGCAATAGGGAATAGTCCCAGAAGTCATACAGATTTCCTTCGTCTTACCTAAACACTAATGAATTAATTTCCATTCTGTGTTATGAGAACAGGACCATCTCCAAAAACAAGTAGGACTATAAACTTGAGATTATCTATAATTTAGTAACAACTAAATTATAATTTAGTATAAGATGTATTGGCAAAATAGAAATTTTTTACTGGGTCATTCAATGTTCGAGCCACGGACATGAGTTCTATGAAACACAAAATGCATGTATACCCTACAATAATTCGTGAAACATGCGGTAGATTTCACAACTGGACAGATAGAAATTAAACAAGTGCAACAAGAAAATCCCTAATTTTGTAAAGAAACACGCGCGCAAAATCGATTCATTACCAAACCAGTTCTGAGTTGCAGCCATACCTGAGGTGATGGAAGGACCCACGCTATCCCTCAACTGAATCTCGACGAGCCTCAGTTGGAAGCCATTGAATTCCCAAATCCCACAGGTTCAACAGAGACGAATCGCACAGCTTCCTTTCAGCTTCGGGGATTCTGTCTAGCCAGAGTAGCTTCCGCGGGAGGAGGAATGTGGTAAAGGACAAACCTTTGGGTGGTCGGGCGAAAATGGAGATGAAATCGTTCGGGGGACGTGGGTGGAGTAGCAGCTGATCTCTCGGAAAGGGAAATGGAGACGAAATATTGGGGAAGAACAGAGAGAAGTGGAGGGGAAAGAAATCGGGGGGGAAAAAGAAAATAATTTTAAGGGATTAGCGCCAGAGCGTAGTTACGGCGAAATGGAGCGTTGCAACAGTTTTTTAATTTGTCGGCGAAATAAATCGCTGCTAAAAAGCTTTATATCGCCGCAACTAGTTAAAGTAACCCAAAGAATCAGGTTTCTCAACGGTTTTCAGCGGCGGTAAAAAAATCGACGTAAAAAATCCTCTATTCCGGCATTTCCTTTTGCAACACTATAAAAATCGCCGGTAAAACCCTTTTTTCTTATAGTGGTAGCATAAAGAAACAAGTCTTGGTCCAGCATCCTTAATCTATAACTGCGTGCAACAGCATCATGCATCCTTAATCTTGATCTTCTTACTATGGCTGTTTATTCAGAGAACTTAGAATTAATTGACTAAACAAAATACCAATGACCTCCTTTTTTTTTTTTTTTAAGAGAAACTGTCATTTATTCATTAGAGAAACTTACATCAAATATATTCTGGGATGTCTCCATATCAAACATAACATTATAAACTAAAATAATGCATTTGAAGCTTCACCAGTAACATCTTGTTGATCAGTCTATCTTGAGGAAGCATCAATCGCTATATACTGTTATATAATATATATATATATATATATATATATATATATATATATATATTGAATTAATTATCACGGGCGTTGCTGGGTATGCACCGAACTAGCTAGCCATTGCCCAAATTAATAAAGGCCCTGCTGTGCAGTAGTACTATTGACAATAGGCAGGCAAGCTAGCTATTTGGGGAACCACCTAATTCTTTGAAAAAGAAAATGCACTTTATTAATTCATGTACTTTCAAATTTGACACGTTGTACCATTAGATATTAACAAAAAACTGAGAATTGCATTCTTGTTTTATTTTATTATGATTGTTGAAATGAATAAAAATAAGTGACTTGACACAATTTTAATATATAGTCAGATTTAAATTAAAGATGGATGCAAAATGTCAATTTTTTTACATAAGTTGAGGATGTAATTAAGATAAGTTGAAGTTGAAAAAGTGTAAAATGGGTAATTAATAGTATGAATCATCATGTATAAAATGCATTTATCATGCCTTAAATAATTGCTGCGGCTCGATCGTGGTGAGCAGTACGTAAGGCCTAAGGGCTGGCAAGTACTGTTAATTTACATGATGATCTGATCTTTTATGTTTTTGTTTATTTTCTCACCGTTTGTGCGTGAGGGTATCCGTGAAATGTGATATAGTAGTGGAGAAGCTAGCCCGTGAGCAGCATTGGCAAGTTAATGTTGAAATGCAAGGATTGGAGATCAATTAAGCTTATCATTAGTTGCGACTTGGACTGTTTAACTAATCCTTTGGACTGCATACCAAAACTACTGTACTTTAATTGGAGCCATCTCTCTCTCTCTCTCTCTCTCTCTCTATATATATATATATATATTATAATGTCCAACCTTCCACAAAATTCGCATCATGATCAGATGTTGAGGACTTTGTCCACCCTTTTTAATATGCATGACACGATATATATCATAAATGAGAGAGAGAGAGAGAGAATTGGGGCAGCTAGCTTTATTCACATGTTTCACGAGTACCTTGAAGAAGATGGCATGGGTTGGATCTCTGAAAATAAAGAAACAGATGCACCATGGCTAGTTCATGTACATTAATGTGAACTTGACTCATGATCAGTTGAATATATAATAATGATGTTGGGGTTGCACATATTTATAAGCTACCTATCTACACGATTCTTCTTCCACTAACTTTCAACCCATTTCAATGCCCGATAAATTAGTATAAACACTTTCGGCGTAAATTAATAATTAATGTAATATATATATATATATATATTAATTATATGCTCTCAGAATATTTAGAAGAAAACAAGCAACCGAAAAAAAAAGGACAGACAACAACGATCGAGTAGTTCATTTTCTCATATATATATATATATATATATATATATATATATATACATACTAGCAAAACAAACAAAAAATAATAATAAAACGAAATATAATATATATAGTATTATATATAACTTAATTGAGATATTGCAATATTAAACGTGAAGCCTATATATATAGGGCCAGTACAAACGCTTGGATTTTATTGGACCTCTTTGGTTTTTTTAATTTTTAAACTCTAATAAATGATAATTAAAATAATAATAATAAATAAACTACAAATTAGGTAGCAGTAGGTCCGCAGTGTGTTTTTTTTTTCTTTTCCTCCTCATTACTACGTACTGATCTCTCTGCAGACGGAGGCTTCTCTTTGTCGGCTAAGTACTCCTCCAAAATCTTCCTGGAAATCAGTGCTTTTGTACGTGACAATTTGGCCATCTTGTGAATAATAATTCTTAATATAGTCATATATCATGCAAGCGTCGTACAGTTGTTTTAAAAAAAAATAAAATTTATTATTAAAAAATTAATTTCTTTTATATAGATTCCGTATTTATTTATTTTTTTTAAAATGACTGTACAACACTTACAGACTTACGACTGAATATAGACCTTTTCTATGTAAACTATATATAACGTAGTTGGACCCTAAAAAGTTGGTACACCAATTTGTATCGGAAATTATTGTGTAATGTCTAACCAAACCCATGCATGATTTCTTTTGTTAAATTATTATTATTATTATTTTATTCACAAATAAAATTAAGATTATGTCATTATAATATCTTTCAACAACTAATTAATTAATTAATTTGTATGATCTGTATGTTGACTCATGTACAGATCATCATACAAATTAACTTGTGTTAATAAGACTCTTAATTAGATACGGCTCATAATTTTGCCTGGAAAAATCCTAGGACAACTCGAGATCGATCCACGTATGCATTATTCATTTGATCAAAGTGATCTCCATGTAATTACTTCATTTGCACAGCTAGCTAGCTACCCCTACTTGTTATTGAAGGATATTGGGGCTATATAGATAATGAAAATTAATTAAAGAACGGGGGGACAAGTTTGCATGCAGTTCGATCCATCGGTTGACAGCGAATTATACAATATACATATATATATATATATATATATATATACATACATACTGATCCAGCTTGAAAACGAATTTATAAGCATAAAGCTGTACGTACCTTTTCGAAACAGATTTCTTTCTGTTTATGATCTGTATTAATTTGATCTTCAAAGCTAGCTGGTCAAGTACTACTCGATTGATTCGTCGTCAATATTAAAGTGCAGGGCTTTGAATCTTCAGAGAAATCCGTTTGAATTTTGGAAAAAAAAAATGATTTATTTTTATTATATATCATTGTTGACTCTTTATCCATACGATTCGAGATTATTTATTTATTTATAATGTATTATAATTAATTAATTATGGAAGTGTTGAAAACGATGCCGCCCGTTACTTGGGATAGAAGCAAACACGTTTGTCCCTCAATGATCGTTTACAACATGAGAATAATCAATTGTCTGAAGAGTACGTACGTATGATCGATCTTTTCTTTAATTTCCCTTCATGCGGTCCATATATATGTAATAAATTAATTTCTTATAATTTCATAAATATCTTCGATCTGATGCATGCAGTACTAGTCTTATTTATCTATAATATTAATTCAACTAATTCTGAAGTTGATCATACGTGTCTCGATCCTTACCTCATCATAAATATCTCAGTCTTGGATATTTTGCCTTTTCTTAGTTTTTCAAAGTAGTTGTTTTAATTTAATTCTTTGTAGTCATGACAGATGATCATATATATACAAATAAATTAACACGGAGTTGTTGTTCCATTAATATTATTGTTACAGTAGTATTTCTTTCCCTCTCCTCATTATATTTATAATATAAGAAACCTCTTCCTTGAAAAGAACGATGAAAATATGTAGTATAAAGTTTATACTTTATGAAAACAGAGATACGGCAAAATAGAGAAACCCCATGAGCTTTGAAGATTGGGATTTGGGTGAATCAACCCTAAAATAATTGTTCACCAAAGAACCTGTAAAGTGTTTGTGTTAAATTCCCACAATCTCAAGAACTGCAGTCAGTGAGTTGGAGTTCCTAACTTCTATTTAATTTTTTTTAATTGATGTGATTAGAATTGAGACACCTCCACCATGATTATTTTTAATTTTGTTTATAATTTGATTGTAGAGTTGATCCATTGGCCAACTTAATCATAGCCTTGCTTTGTTTGAGCCAAACCGAGATTGTTTGTTTTATGTCTTTTCATCTGTTTCTCTTTAGCATTTAGAAAAAAATTGAATTTTCATTGTTCAAAACAGTATGGTATTCTTACTTTCTCATGCTTTTATTATATGTCAGTTCATATCATGGATTACTTCAGAAGTGACACTTCTACTAAGAGACGATGAGATTACTACTCCTTTAGCTTCAAACATTAACTTGTCTACTAGTAGTAACACTATCCTCCCTCCCAAAAGGAAGGCAAGTAAGGACCCCTTAGGAACACTTCACAAAAATAGTTGGATGTTCATTAAGTGACCAAAAAGCGGGGTGTAATTACTGCCACAAGACTTACGCTTGTCACCCCAAAAAACATGGTACATCAAGTATGCTGCATCATATTGGTGTTTGTAGGAAAAACCCTAAAAGAATTAGAACCATGGATCAACAAACTACACATAAGTTTGATCCAGAAGATGTATGAATGGCAATTGCAGAGATGATATTTTGTGATCAGGTTCCGTTTAGGGTGGTGGAAGCACAAGGATTTAGGAAGGTATGTAAATCACTAAAACCAAGATTCCAAGTGTCATCTCGAACCACTGCAGCGAGAGATTGTATTAAACTATTTAAAAAAGAGAAGGAGAAGTTGAGGAAAGTATTTAAGGCAGTTGGGCGGGTTAGTTTAACTACTGACACTTGGACGTCCAATCCAAACTTCAATTATATGTGTCTGACTGTACACTTTATTGAATGTGAATGAAAATTACACAAAAAAATTATAAATATTTGTTTGATTCCTAATCACAAAGGGGACACTATTGGAAAGCATGTAGAGTCATGTCTACAGGATTGAGAAATTGACAAGATTTTTACTGTTACAATTGACAATGCTTCCTCAAGCGATGTTGCCATCGATTACTTAAAAAGGTTTATGGGAGGTCATTTGTTGGAGGGGAAATATATTCACATAAGGTGTTGCGCTCATATTATGAACCTTATTGTGAATGATGGGCTAAAAGATTGTGATGATTCAATCACAACGGTGCACAATGCGGTTAAGTATGTTAGATCATCTCCTGAAATAATGGAAAATTTCAGAAAATGTATAGAGAAAGAGAAAATTAGTTGTTCAAAAAGGTAGAATCTGATAATAAACATATTTCTTACTTACATATTTATTAAACTTTTTTATAATATTTATTTTTATATCATTTAATAATTTTTTTTTTAGAGTTTGATCCCAAATCAAGTTTTATTTATGTTGATGAGGAGTGACTCAAGGCTTATGATCTGCACATTCTATATTTGTTGTTAAATATTCATGTTTGAGGACCTTTTTTGGGTTGTACTCCTTTAAATTATAATGTTTATTGTACTCCTTTATGTAGCAAAAAGAAAAAAAAAAATGTTATGATGCGTTAGGGGTTTACAATAATATAAATTGAGCGATTATATTATAATTTGTACAAATACTTATAAAAAGAAAAAATATTATAATTTGTACAAATGCTATAAAAAGAAAACAAATCTGTTATATGATATTATAATTTATAACTTATACGAGGATGCGTTTAAAAAAAAAAAAAAAAAAGATTATTTTACCCTACCCGAATGGTCCCGGTCGGGTCTGGTTATATTGCACTGGCAATTGTTGCGGGCTATGACCGGACGGGCAAAACTATGTTGGGCGGGCAACTGCACACCCGTAGCTAGTATAAACTATAAATTATTTAAGTGCAAGCTATTAATTGAAACTGTATTTTGAGGCAAAATTGGCCAAATATTAGTAGCAACGTCTTGGTTAGAATTTAGAGAAATTAGACGCTTTTTAATTACCTGATAATTAATTTAGACTCGGAATTAATTAATTAAGCTAGCTGCCTGTAGTACTATATCTCGTAATTAGATTAATTCAACAGTTTTTTGAAGCTTAGATCAATTCATGATGAGATATGCATGCATGGTCCATAAAATATATAATAATATATATGCCATTAATTACTAATAATGCTAATTGCTAGCTATAAATTAAATATTTGTGATGGCAATAATGCTAATTAGAGGAATGTTAATTAGTTAATAAACTTTATTTTTATAGGAGAACAAACTTTTTTTAATCGTTAAATTTAACAAAAGGGTTCTCATAATTTAATTTATTTATTTTTAAATATATATGGCTACACCAATGTAGTATGTACTGATGATCACTCAATATATAAGATCCAATTACTACTCATGTTAGATGGATAAAAAAAAAAAAAAAAAAAATCATATCATGACATGATTTTAATTGTCGCATCAGCTTTAAAAAAAAAAAAAAGACAAATATGAATTAATTTACAAGGTGGAAAATGGTAGTTGAGGGACAAAATGGCAACCTCGATCGATAGTTTAATTAGTTTGATGAACATAATGCAGATGTTACAAATGAAAACACATGATCTATTTACCTAAAAACGATAACGTTAGAAATTAAAGAAGTCGTATATTTTCAAAATCACCATATTATATAATTATGACAAATAAGTACTCAATGGGGCGGGGGGGGGGGGCATGGGTTTTTTATGATTAAGTTGATCCCATGACAAGAAATTATATAATTAAGACCGGACTCAATTAATTGAATCACGTTTAATTTGCTCCTGTTAATTCTTTTAATTAATTTCTTCATACACATGATTGATTACTGCATGCATGCATGCATGACTAGCTAGGCGCTACTACTTTCTCATCATGTATCGTTAATTTCAAATTCATTTTCAATATTAATCCTTAATTTTCGATCTTGGGCCTCTTCGTTTGAAACAAATTAGCTAGTGCATGCACTTTTTTCAATCTTTCACACACACACACACACACATATATATATATATATATATATAGAAATGATCTAAGAGACCATCCGGCAAATTAAATACTTTGCTTCACTACTTATTACAAACAATTAAAGTCGCGTGACTCATGTCATGTACACACAGAGGCCAGGTTAATTCCTCGTGAAGAATAATGCATCAAGTGTAGTACTGAAGAAACTGGCCGCGAGTAATTAATCAACAAGCTAGACCCATTTGCTCCTTTTGACTTTCCCCTTCAAAGTTCAAATAATGCTGCCCACCTCACTGCCTTGCCTTTTACATTCATTTCCATTTTGTCCATCCATCAATCCCTAGCTCCCAGTTTGAAACGAATCTGGTACTTCAGGTTCAACTGCGCATGCATGAGCTCAGGCCATATAAATTAAATATATATATATATATATATATATAAATTCACTAAATTCTTATGTCACTGTAAGAAAAACGAACATTTGTGATGGATTATTTACAACGAGAATGATTATTAATTGCGATGAAAATAAACTCATTTTAATAAAAAAATTATTATTTTTACAGGAAATAATTGACCATCCCTTTTTTGTAGTGTGTACTTAATGAAATTGTCAGTCACTAATTATATATAGATAGGACTTGACTCGACTCATCATAATCTAAAGTAGTCCAAATACATATGTTAACTTACTCAGTTGGTAATATATATATATATATATATATATATATATATATATATATGTGTGTGTGATCCTAATTTTGTGGAAAAAAGTAGTGATGGAGGCCGTGTACGTAGATTAATGATATTTGTTTTAAACTTATAGTAGTTTTTTTAATTTATTATTAGCAGTATTTATAGATAGAATAAGTCATGCATGTAGTTTTGATCTTGAGTAATACAACCGGTCTAGAGTACTATATTTAACTAGTTACGTTCAAAATATTTGGTGTTATTTTCCCGATGTTAACTCCCCCATGCATGCATGCATATATATGCATGGTTGACTACTCTACCTACATCATCTCATTATTATTCAACTCTTTCTCATAGTTTCCCCTCCTTTTCAACCCTATATATGCATACTATAATTTCTTTTTTGTTTAAATAATTATATCAATTAATTATGTAACATATTATATATTTTGATCATTTAACAGCTTATCAATTGAATCTTTCTTATTAGTTATAAGAAATGAAATATCTCGTATTTTGTATTGAATAGATATTACTTATTACATGCATATGAAACAGATCAGAAGATCTTATTATTCTCATAAATATCGCTATTTTGTTATGAATTGAACGACAAAATTTGAAAAACTACCGTACATATTTGTTTACCAGATCCATGGGTGTGTCAATAGTAATTAGTTACTGATATGCATCATCATTTAGGTTGTTCACAGGTCAATTAGACATACATGTCTGTTTTTTATGAAATTAAGTAATGGGTCACTTCCTCAATTATGGATGAAATTGATGTCGACATTTTGATGGTTTTCTAAAAGCATAGTTTAAAAAAATATAAATATATATATGTGTATTAACCAGGTTGAACAATCAATCGATATAATCACATTAATCAGTAATATATATTTTATAATTATTGACAAAGATATAATAATTTAAAAGTTGTAAGACTTTGAATTATTGGGTCATTTACAAAGAAAATTGGTAAGAATACAAAGAAATTAAAAAAAAAAAAAAAGGTTAATTTGGACATGATTAATTTTATTAATCAATTGAGCAAAAATAAGGAATTCGGATTAATTGAGTCGACGGAGTCTTCCCTCAGGTTGGGTCAGGATCAGCTATATACGTGTTCAAAGGTTAAAATAAAAAAATATTAATAATAAATTTTTAATTTATAAGGGATGGGACCCAGTTTCAGACGGCAGATGTGTGGGTGTACCGCGAAAGGCAAAAGGTCCCCATCAGGACCGTTGACCAAGACTACTTTGCACGAAGCTTAGTGGCGCCGGGCCAGTCGGGGCGGTGAATTTTTTGGAACGCGTCAATCTCCTGCCTACGACCCACACTCAAAAATCATCCAAAAAAAAAAAAAATTAGACAAAAAAACAAAAGGAAAAAACTTTTCTTTGAAAAAACAGTCCTCATGTGGACCCCACATATATATCATTTTGTATATATATTTTATTTTTTGGTTAAAATAAAGAAGACATATATATCATTTTGCATTTCTCAATTCTCAAAATGGGAAAAGTAGATTTGTTTTGTTTTTGGTTTTTAAATATAGTTGTTCGATGAATGGCAAAAAGAAGAGGCATGCAGAAAATAAATTTGTGGAATTCTAGAAATTAATTAGCAAACTCACGAAAGTACTGCCACTTTACCTCTTCAAAATCCCTTCATTTTCTCTTGATCCCATCCAAAATCTAATACAATATTCAACACCACACCAACACCTCACTACTACTACTCTTTTTGGTCTTCTCCAAGAGTCCCAACGCCCTCTTTTAATGCCGAGTCCATTGCACCGTTTCAAACACTTGTACACATCTCTCTCTCTCTCCCTCTTGCATTTATGGCCAAAGGAAGTGGACTCTCCATTGATTCAGATCCAATTGGGTTCTTTCTTAACCAGCCAATAGTGCTCAACTCATTCCCTGAAGACGACAACAACCACCATTACCACAACCGAAATATCAAGTGGAAGCTCGGTGCCATGGACGCCACTCTAAACAGGTCAGCTCCACCCACTATTCAATTCCCACTCAACCTTAACTGTTCCCATCGCCAAGATTCTCCTCCGCCGTCTGATGGTAAGCGCACCGTCATGGATGAGATGGACTTCTTTGCCCAGAAGCACGGCCACGACAACGAGGCTGCCTCTACCGATGTCGATAGAAAAGACTCGGACGGTCCGACCGCCTTAGAGTTTAACGTCAACGTAAGTGATCCATATAATTAAGCTTTTTCGATCAGTTATAGGATGTAATATTATTATATATGATTCTCTCCAATATTGAGATTGAATATTTTGTCGTATTACATATAGACTGGTTTGAATCTTCTTACGACCAACACTAGTAGCGACCAATCCATGGTGGACGATGGCATATCACCGAACGTGGAAGATAAAAGAGCAAGGAGCAGTGAGGTAGGGGAACGGAAGATCTTTTTGGATTTCATCATGGATTGGTTTTTTTATTTTAATGTTTTACTTTGATTCTTGTTTGAGTTTGGAGCTGATTTTTGTATCAATCTGTCACGTTTCAGCTGGCTGTTCTTCAAGCTGAGCTTGAGCGAATGAATTCCGAAAATCAACGTCTAAAAGAGACGCTTAATCAGGTTACTACTACCTACAATGCGCTGCAGATGCATTTCGTTACTCTTATGCAGGCTCAGAAAGCCAAAAGCACCGAAGAAAATGGCATGGTGGATGGGAAAGTAGAGGTAAAAAATAATGGAACACTAGTAGTGCCAAGGCAATTCATGGATCTTCGGCTGGCTACTAATGGTGATGCGGATGAGAACTCGTTGTCTTCGTCGGAAGGAAATGGCCGGGACCGGTCAGGATCGCCCGGAAGTAAGGGAGAAGTCATGGGGTCGAAGCAGCAGTATAGGCTGGGGAAGGATGGGAATAGTGATGATCAGGTGCTTGCTTTCGATCAGGATAGGAAGGAACATGGTAGTAAAATTGGGAGAGAGGATAGTCCGGATCAAGCATCACAAGGATGGGGTCCTAATAAGGTTCCCAGATTCAATTCACCTAAAGAAGTTGATCAGACTGAGGCGACGATGAGGAAGGCACGCGTATCAGTTAGAGCTCGATCAGAGGCTCCTATGGTAGGTGATGATCATGATGAGGGTGATTTTGTTTTTGTTTTAAAATCAAAAACTGGTTTAATTAATGCGGCTAATTGATTCTTATAGTTGATTGATTGGAAATGTGTTGATGATAGATCACTGATGGCTGCCAATGGCGCAAGTATGGGCAGAAGATGGCTAAGGGAAACCCATGTCCTCGAGCTTACTATCGATGCACCATGGCTAATGGTTGCCCAGTTAGAAAACAAGTATGTTTTCTTCTAGACTTTTTTCACCTTATTTTTGGGAAAACTTGGGTGTGAAGTGCTGCTAGCTTGCTCGGAAAAAACTCCTCCAAATTCTTGTTAGAACTTTAATAAATATTTCGGGTAGTTTTAAATTAACAATAAATATGTAAAGTAAACTCTTATGTTATCTTTCTCACTATTCTTTATAACTTCAGCCAAGAAATTAAGATCTCGATCGAGACCTGCACCATTCACTTATTTGGTAAATTTAGTACCATTTTTGTGGATAAGATTTTTTAAGGCTTTTTATTTTTATTTTTTTCATTTTAAGGAAGCAGGCACCTTTTTCCATGCATGTTTCTGGTAAAAACACAGTCTTTAAGTTCTGTTTTTGACTTTTAGGAACTTAGAAAATGGGGGAGGGAGACCACGTAATTTCAATCTGTTAATCCGAGGTTGATCATGGATTGCCTAACGTTCAATCTTAAAGTACAGTACTGTTTTCTCAAGACTGAGTTTTTTGAATTAATTGGTTTATCTTAAACAGGTACAAAGATGTGCAGAAGATCGAACGATCCTCATAACCACGTACGAAGGCAACCACAATCATCCCTTGCCACCGAACGCCATGGCAATGGCATCGACAACTTCATCAGCAGCACGAATGCTGCTCTCTGGTTCCATGTCCAGTGCTGATGGATTAATGAACTCAAATTTCCTCACCAGAACACTCCTGCCGTGCTCCTCTAGCATGGCCACCATCTCAGCATCAGCCCCATTTCCCACTGTTACATTGGACTTGACTCAATCCCCCAACCCGTTCCAACTCCCAAGGCCACCAACCCAATTCCAAATCCCCTTCCCAAACCCCTCACAGACACAGAACCTCGCCACCGGCCAGGCCACATTGCTGCCTCAAATATTTGGTCAAGCACTCTACAATAATCAATCAAAGTTCTCTGGTCTTCAGATGTCTCAAGATATGGACTCTGCTCATCAACTGGGTCACCAGCCACAAGCATTGGCGATGAACCAGGGGCAGCATAACTCACTTTCTGATACAGTCAGTGCCGCCACCGCCGCCATTACTGCGGACCCGAACTTCACCGCAGCTCTCGCAGCAGCCATCACTTCTATTATTGGCGGTGCTGCTCAGACGAACAACATTAGCAACAATAATAATAGTAATAATAATGCCAACATCACAACCACCACCACCAGCAATGGCAACTTAACAAGTACTACTAGCAACAGCAATAGCAATGGCAACAATAAAACCAGCAATTCAAGTTTGCAAGGCAATTAATAAGGCGAGGCTAATATATAGCTACTTTTCTTTCAGTTTTGATTTTGATTTTCTTCCTGCTGGTAAGATGTTTTTCCTCTCTTTTGGGCTCGAAGAAGTGAGAATATTATACGTGTTCATTGTTTGTTTATTTCTTTTTTTTTTCTTTTGATAAACTTTTGTTTGTTTCTTTATTGTTTCTTTCCTTGTTATTTTTTCCCTGGAATTAAGCATAGACTTCATATTTCTTTGTTATTTGAATAATATTGAAAGAGTAGTGCCACATCTACGAAAGGACTACATAAAAATAATCTCATAAATTGACGTAATTTCATGTAATCCGTAAATCTGTTTTACAATAAAAGTAACTTTACAATCTGACAAACCACATCAAACTAATTAGAATTATTTTTGTATAATCGTTTTGTGATCAGAGTATTTCTCATATTAAAAATCTAAAAAGGGAAAAAAATAAAAACTAAAATATATATTTAAAGAATGCATGCATATAAATCATAATCAGTTCATAACTTGTTTTGTACGGATCCGGAAATCAAAGGAAGGGTGTTTTGTCTTCCATCTTTTCTTTATTGTTGTCGACGTATGATAATTTGCTTTGTTCCTAAAAGACGAAGGAAAAGATAAAAAGAAAGAGAACGTAGAACAGGGAACAGAACAATGGACTTTATACTTTCTTGGAGTTACGTGTATGACAGGGCACTTAACCAAAAGAAAAAAAAAAAATTAAAATATTGGCAGTCAATAGAATTAAGGAGTCAAGAAAACCGTCTAGAGTGGTTAGAAAGGATGGGAATGGATCGATAGGGTACTTGGTTTGACACGCAAAGAAATTTTAGATAAAGAGTACTGTGTAGAGAGCGTGCGTGAGTGATCTTTTGTCTTTTGGCGTTTTATCCCGATTTGAGAGTACTGGGTTAACTTTTAACTGGATCGACAGATTTCTTTCCGTTCTCATTGTCATTCTCATTGTTCTTTTGTTTTTCCTTCTTTCCCACGTACGTACGTCCAATCAAGAATAATGGAAGTGGCCGGTTGTTGATATCTAGATCATCTCTTCCTCTTCCTCTTCCTCTTCCAACTAGCTAGAGTCTCTTCATATCCGGCCTCCTTTTCCAACCGATCTCGATCGCTGGTTTCTCTCCTTTTCTATTTCTTTTCTTTCCATATATATCATTTGTGTGTGTATATATAGGCATAGCCTTTTTCTTTTCCACTAGATTGAAATAGGTATGATCCATCGTTTTCCCGTCAACCTTTAAGTCTCATTACATGGGTCACGCCATGAGACTCTAAACTCGAATTATAGATTCATTTAGTTATAAAAATTAAATAAAATATTATTATAATATAATTGTTTAATATTATTTTTATTTAAAAATTTAAAAAATTAAATTATTATTATATTTTATTTAAAAGTTTAAAAAAATTATAATAAGATGTGATAATTTTATATATGCAAACCGGACCTTATCCATTGCGGTGGTTTTAACTAATTTCAAGTAGTACGTACTATACATGCATGATGTCGCTAGAATTCTCGATTTCCAAAAATCTGACCTCGATTTTCATAACAAATTAGAATGTACGGACTAATGTATATAACTTTCCCAAAATACAAGTCTACAAAAAGTTTCTTCTCAAATATATTTTAAAAATGGAATCATAGATGGCTTCTTCAAGCTGATAAAATAAAAGCTTACTTAATTCAAAAATATTCTTAACTAGTCTCAGCGTTTTCACAAAGAATAAATATAGATAGAAGTCACTATTGGGAGCATCTATTTTACACATATGATGTGGCATCATCTAGATTACACATCTCCCCAAGTGAGTGTTGGGAACAATCAACTAGAAGCAGTCACGCAGTGAGTGTAAAGTGTGCACTGCTATAGTGGTTTCTCTCTAGCATTACTCTTTCACAAAATCCATCATAAAAGCCAATTTTTAAAATTTTCATCCCAACATCACAACCTTACAATATGCCTAAATATCATTAATGATACTACAAGAAAAATGCAGGTTATTTGTGATATTTTTTTACGATAAAAATGATTATTTGTGATGAAAATTAATAGACTCATTTTAGTTGGAAATAACTGGTCGTAAATAAGTAATTTTCTTATAATGAACTTGTTTACTATGTCTTTTCTTCTCTCTTTTCTTTTTCGCCTACCATCCATTGAAAGATTAGTACTTTTAACTTTAAGATATATAATTTGATATCTCTATCTCTATCTCTATCTTCAATTTCTCTGTCCATGCAGGCATGGACCAAGTGATTAACATAGATCACACTTTTTTCATATTTCGATGCATGTAGCTATCTTAATTCCTTGTCATATTCAGTATCTAAAGCTTTTAGTTCTGCAATATTCAGCGAAAAAAATAGTCTAATACCAAACCACCAAGTCATAACCGAGAAATTAATTGGAAGGAGGTAACAATATTAATCAGATGGGGCACTTGCTGCTTCTTGAATGCTAGCTAGCTAGCTATAATAAAGATATATATGAAGGGCTAGGCGGCCTAGCCTATGCCCAAGGGATCACTGTATACGCAACTTGTTTAAGTTATATATAAGCATTTATATATTAATTAATTACTCGCAAAGACTTTGGAGACTAATTGGTAGATAACAAAGCAGAACAGTACACATATTAATTACTTGATCAGTTAGAGAAGTACATGATAAATATAGCATCAGCTGCCCATATCGGTATAGTAGTGGTACCATTATTCCCAGTTCATGTTGCATCCAACCCACGCCTGTAGCGTTTAATACCGAGGGTTTGGCAGCGCTCTGGTAGCTAGCGTACGTACATGGGGTGAGGGTTGGAGCCGCGCTCGGGTTCCGCATTTTGATCAAGTGGGAAAGCCTATGTTCGGTTCCATTCATTACAGTACGCGCGCAGTAGTTTTAAGACGTATAAGTAGTACATATGCACTTTCTTTAAAAATAAAAAAAGAAGGTAAGAAAATATATATAACCACATGATGAAATAAGTTTTTTAATGACTTCACATCTTAAAAACTGTATCACTTTCCTACTAAAGTTTTAGTACTGACACATAGTATCACATGCTGATCTTTCAAGGATATTATATATCTAGCTCTGAAGAAAATAGGAGCAATTAAAGAAGAATCCAAACTTGAACCCATATACATCCAAATTAGGAAAGTGCGAGCCCCATGAGATTCACTACAAACCCATACAGATTGACGCCACAGTCACATGTGACACCCTGCGGGCGCTTGAAGCCCCCTAGCAGCTCCATATTAACTATTTAGATCTGCAAATAAAGACACGGGAAAACGTAGGAGCGCTAAGGAGTTTTTGAATTGATAATCTGTTATTTTCGATGAAGTACTTGGTCACATTTATTTTCTTTATGGATATCAATTTGTTTGGTGTGCTTTCGACAACTCGTAACTCATTTGATATCTCTTACCGATAACTAGTATAGTTGGTATATGAGATTTTATACTGCCTGAAGGGAGGAGTAGGCTCTGACTCTGATGGAGTTGGAATGACCAACTCCGACCTCCGACTCCAACTAGGGTTGGAGTCCAAGTTGAGCTCCAACTGCAACTCCGATCACTCCAGAGTCGGAAGTCGAAGCCCAATTCAGACTTAGGTTTTTTGTTTTCCAATTTTCATTCCCATTTCCCAGCATCTAAACAATATCTAAAGATTCCAAACAACATCCAACAACATTTAAATAAAGATTAAAGAAATTTCTTACTTATATAGTGAAGCTTATGCCTAACAACTTTGAGAAGACGATTCCTCTATCTCCGATTGTATTTGCACAAAAAGGGCAAAAATTAGGATGACGATTGATGAAGACAAGCATGAGAGACTCAAAGAAAGAGAGGATGCGAGGCTAAGAGAGAGAAGTTAGAACAAATTAAGATTCAAAGAACTACGGTTTTAGCTACGGTCGACGTTGAGGACAAGAGATAAATAGAAATCCTGCAGACTGGTCGGACTTATATTATCTAAAGAACAGCCCACCAATAATGTACTGACACGTAGGTTGTCTACCACAACAATCTTGTGATGCACTGCACGGAACCTGATCAACTTGTATCCGCCTTCTTCTACACACTGAGAGAGAGAGATCGAGAGGCAGAGGCTTTGGAGATCTTAACTTTTTATCAGAAATGGTTACTTTCAGATTTCACCAATATCAAGTCGTTGGTAGGGCTATGCCAATTGAAGCTGCACCCAAAGATTTACTGCATGAAGCTCTGGGCCACGAATGAGGTTCGCGCCAAGTCGAAGTTCTGGTATTTTCTGAGGAAGTTGAAGAAGGTCAAGAATAGGAATGGGCAAATGCTTGTATCCATAGCCATCCCCTTCATCTTCCCATTTTCCCGAACCTTCATCTTCCTCCTTTCCCTTCGTCTTCCCCACCCTTTCCCCCATTCTCCCTTCAAGATTTGAAAATCTTTCTAGGAAAATAAAATAATTTGATGAACAGGAAAATACCTAGAAACTATTTATTCTTCAACTTTCTTTCGGTACTAAATTTTGCTTCAAATCATTCATCAAGTACCTTGCTCAGAGTCCCAACTTACACTAACATTCTTCCAATCACTTCATCTTCGAATCAGTACAAAGTAATGCCTTGATCCAAACAACACAAAACTCAAATATTAAAATAATACAATAAACTACAAATACCAGTAGAGATGGCAACACCAAGAAAAAAAATTCTTTTTTCCACCGAATCCATGTCAATGAACCCAAAATAAACTCCAATGTGGCTAAAAGTTCAAGAAACAACTAACTGAGTTTTCTCTCTTAATTTTGTTGTGCATGATTGAAGGGGGTTTTTACAGAAAAATGTGGCACAGAGCTAAATCATGGAGTTGTAGTTGTAGGCTATGGAACAACTCTCGATGGAACCAAGTATTGGATAGTGAAGAACTCCTGGGGATCTAAATGGGGAGAGATTGATTACATAAGGATGCTATGTGGCATCTCTGATAAGGAAGGACTGTGGGAGCAAAATCGATGGCCTGGGCAAAATTGACTAACTAGCGGGGCGAAATTTGATTGGGCGAAATCGGCGTCGGACTGGTGGTGGTGGACTGGTGGATGCTCGGCGTGAAACTAGAAGCATAGAAAGGGGCCGGGAATTCATGCAGCGGGTTTCCTCTCTTCAGCTTTCCTATCGTTGCCCTTGTCTATCCCATGTGAACGAGTATAGATTGAATTTGGTGTAATTTCTAAGGTGGCAGCATGTGAGTGGAGGGCTGTTATTTGGGAAAAAGTGGACCGACCGCTTAGAAGTGGTTCTCTACAGGGGAAGAGAGAAAACAAAAGAAATGCTTAGGGTTTTAGCCAAAAAGAAAGAGATGAATATATAGGAGAAGAAAATGGCGTCATTCTAAGATTTTCTTGAAAAAAAAAAAGTTTGCAAAATATTGTCTAGTATGCGAGGGGACCCGAATGATTGTTCTCGGGTTTGCAAAATATTGTCACAACCGTTAGGCCACTCAACTACCTATTACTTATATTACAATATTAAATATATTAAGTCTAAATATCGGAGTCAGAGCCTATATTGACTCCGACTTCGACCATTCCTTTCGGAGCAACTCCAACTCTGCTTTTGAACTTCGAATTTTTCGACTCTGTCAAAGTCGGAGTCGGAGTCGGAGTCGGAGTCGGAGTCGGAGTCGGAGTCGGAGCCGCCGAAAGTTTTGCTAACTCTACCTGAAGGGGAAAGTTTTGGATTTTATAATATTCTAATTAGACTAATTATATAATTGACTAGTCATTTTAAAGTACAAGCCCATATGTGACTTGGGCGTCATAGTTTGTTTTTTTTTTTTTTTTTTATACAAATACCATTGAGGAGCATACCAATTATAAGTTTTGCTTTATTTTTCTCGAGTGTTTCTGAAAGAACAATTTGTATTAATAGTGTTTTTTTTAGCTTAAAATGTGAAATCAATATCTAGTTTAAGGAAGGTTTAGTTTATTTCCAAACTTGCCTATTATTATCTAGTTATTTTTGCTAGGTCAATCCTAGAAGAAAGATTTGGGGCGTGACACCTCATATCTCCATTTGCATCAAACATACTGTATTCTTGATCTCTTTGACAAAGAAAATTAAAAAGAGTAATTCTACATACAACTGTGAAGTGTGCAACCGCCGCATAATCGCTTTGAAAAAGAGTGGGGTCCACTATTAAAAAAATAATTTTTTTAATGTGGGTGCCATGTTTTATTCATTTTTTTCAAAGCGATTACGCGGCGGTTGCACAATTCACGGTTGTAAATATATTTTCTCAATTAAAAATAGTAGAAGCCAAAGCAAATTAAAAATGGTAGACAGTGAACTTCACTCAAAACATGACTCACTAGTAACTATAGACAAGTTGTGAGGTTTTTAATTTCAATATTGTACTGAACGATCCAATATTACATATTTTGGGTTCGTTTGGATATTAAGAATATCTCAAAATATTTATTAACAGTAGTGAAATAGTAGTGAAATAATTTAAATTAAGATATTTTAATAAATTTTAAAAAATAAGAGGAAAAAAATTGAATTTGAAAATATTAAAAAAAAACAATTATGTTCCCACTTTATCTATTTCGTCAGCATATGCATGCCCCCATGTCAACAAGTCTCGGAGAAAAGACGGGAAGACCAGTGAGACCGAAAGGCCAAATTATGGGCCGGAAGTTGTAACAAACAAAGAAGGGAAAAGGCCCAGTGCCCAGCTTTCCAGTTAAACGACCGTTGTACTTGTAGAGCTACCAGTTTAGGTGGGAGATCAAACGAGCAGGATCCAAAGTCACCATCACTATCTTTCAAAACTGAATTGTTAGTTAGAGAGAATAGCCGCAACATTCAGTCCCATTAGAACCGACTGCACTCAACCAATCAAAAGTATCCACTTCACCATATTGGAGCCACCGAAATAGAGCTAACTAATCTAACACAAATCAACGGTGGATACACCAGAGAGTAACTACTACTGAAGCAGACAAACCTCTCTCTTCCTCTCTAACGTTTCCTTCAGTACTTCACACTTCACAGTTGGTTTCCTCGACCGTACATTTTTGGCCCTTTACTTCGTTCTGGTTTCGTAGAAATTTCAGGTAAATGACAGATTTTCCACTGTTCTATCTTCCTCTCTTATAAACTATTTTTTGTGTTCAACTCTCTGCTTTATGATCGGTTAGTTGCTGTGAAATCCTTATGTCTAGTAGCATTTGATGCTGTTCTAGCGAGTTGATTGATTTAGGGCTCTCTGCTCTCCGTTTGGGTTGCTGAGAAAATGTAAGGAAGAAGAAAAAATAGGAAGTGAATTTTGTAGAGTTTTCGTTTGGTTTTATCATTTTACTATTGGTTTTATGTTCATGTGAGTATCAGCTGAAGATAATGGTTTCTGTTCCAAACTCTCACCTTGTCTTCCCTTTCCACATTACAGTCAGATTCTACAATTATTAAGACTGCATCTTAATGATGTAGAAGTTTTCTGTTATCCGAAGTGACAGTCATATTTCAAACACCACACTGTTATTTGGTTTCCTAAAACTAAGAAACAAAAAAGAGGAAAACAAAATAGGTAGAAAAAAATTAATTTTTCTTTACTACTCCCTATATGTTCTTCGCAATTGACTGGAACTAATATTATCAGTTTTTTTTATAATTGTTGTATGTTTTGGGTTTCCCATGTGAATGATCTCTAAGAAGGATGTGCATTCGTTATTTTGCAGTTTCCAGGATGAATTCCAACTCTAGAATCTGTTTGGCTGCTCTTCTTCTCTTGTTCCTTCTGTCCCCGACAGTGTTCTCCACGCCCAATAATGGGTTGATCCGAATTGGACTGAAAAAGAAGAAATTAGATCAAAGCAACCGTCTTGGCTTAGAGCGGGCAACACTAAGACTTCCTATCAGAAAATATTATCTCCATGACAACTCTGAGGACACTGTTGCACTAAAGAACTATATGAATGCTCAATATTTTGGTGAGATTGGAATTGGAACACCTGCTCAAAACTTCACTGTGATATTTGACACAGGAAGTTCTAATCTTTGGGTACCCTCTGGGAAGTGTTATTTCTCAGTAAGCATCTTTTTAATACTTGCTCAATGGATTTATGTTGCAAATGGTTGGAAAGGAGAAAGTATATTCTTTCGTGTTGGTGCAGGTCGCATGCTTTTTCCACTCAAAGTATAAGTCCAGCCACTCAAGTACCTATCAAAAGAATGGTACTATCCATTTTCTTGGTTCATGGAGTTTACTTTTGATCTAGATTAGAGCTAGCACTGCTCATTTTTTTATGCCTTCTTTCACACCTCATTTTCCTTGTCCATAGTTGGATTATTTACGGAAGTTGAGATTTGCTCTGAGATAACAAATTTTTGAGTGTAGATTAAATTGGTGTGGGAGGTCCATTATAGAGAGCTAATCAAGGCATTCACTTGTTCAACCAAAAAAAAACTTTTGAAACGCTGATTTTCTTTTATTAGTAAACAAAATTTCATTGGAAATAAGAATAGGCAAGAGCCCAAGTACACTTGACATATACAATAGCATGATAGACTAGTGATACAATAAATGCATGAAAGCTCATGCCATTAAAATCAATTTGAATAGACTAATGGAGTAAAGTATTCAAAAAGAAAGTTTTAAGCTCATCCATTGACCGTATCTTCAAAGCTTGATCTCTTGTTCCTCTCCCTCCGAACACACCACCACAGGCATAACTGGACCATCTTCCAGATTGCTGCAATCTGTGAATTATCCTCAAGGTCTCTCCAAGATGCTAGGAGATCGATCACCCTTCTCGGTATCACCCAAGATAGTACCACTCTAGCAAAGATGTCATTCCATAGGATCGTAGTACTCTCACAGTGAACTGGTAGATGGTCAATGGACTTCCCACTCTTTTTGCACATGTAATACCAATCCATGATAATGATTTGGCACTTCCTTAGGTTATCTAGTGTGAGGATCTTCCCGAATGAAGCAGTCCATACAAAAAAAGGTTGCATTTATGGGAGCCTTTGTTTTCCAACGAGCTTACTTCTGTTTATGCTTGATAAATGTTCTTCATATGTTAGAATGGTGATGTCTACTACGACATTCACCATTGTAATATATTTTACTACTAACATCCGAAAATTTATGTTGTATGAAGGTTTCCATGCTTATAAAACTCTATACACAATTGATTTATATCAGTGGGTGAGCAAATGTGAGGTGAAAATGAGAAATATTGATGACTGAGAGAGCCCTCAATCATATATTGATGACTGAGTGATTTCTATACTTTTCTCACTTATGATTATACTTTCTTTGCACAAAATAAGCATTATTGATACAAATACGTATTGGCACATAGCTTAAACTCAATTCAAGAACCGTCATCTATATTTGCTAATTGCTAGTATGAATTAAAATCTGATAGGATGATTCTTGTTCTCGTTTTTGTTGCAGGGAAATCTGCTGAAATCCATTATGGAACTGGAGCAGTTACAGGTTTCTTCAGCCAAGACCATCTCAAACTCGGGGATCTGGCTGTTAAGAATCAGGTAAATTTTGATAACATGCACATCTTGGTTGTCTTCAGTTCAGCATTGTGGTTGGGGTTTATCTATACTAATAATATTTCAACTTAGGATTTTATTGAGGCAACCAGAGAGCCTAGCATCGCGTTCTTGGCAGCCAAGTTTGATGGTATACTTGGACTTGGATTTCAAGAGATCTCAGTTGGGGGTGCTGTTCCTGTCTGGTAAGTCAGAACAACTGATATGTTAATATACTACGAATCACTTGTTTAGTACTTGAAATCTACATGGTAAAAATGTGCTTAGCTGACCTGATTAATTGATTTGGTTGTCAATAATAATCTTTTCTCACGTGTTGAATTGTTATCTTCTGGTTTTGGTACTACTTCAGAATGGTTAACATATTTTAACTGTGTATTCACAATTCTGGTAGGTATAATATGGTCAATCAAAGTCTTGTAAAAGAGCCAGTTTTTTCATTTTGGTTAAACCGCAACATTCAAGGGGAACAAGGGGGTGAGATTGTTTTTGGTGGGGTTGATCCTAATCATTTCGATGGCAAGCACACCTATGTCCCTGTGACTCAGAAAGGGTATTGGCAGGTTAGCTTTCCCAAATTTCAACCATCAATTGCCACAGTTATCCATGCTCCATTAGTCATATATTTTTTATGTTTTAACTGTTAATTATTGGTTTCTCTTATCTGCAGTTTGATTTGGGTGACGTACTAGTTAATGGTGATACAACTGGTAATTATATTGAGTTTTTCTTTCTGTCCTGGTTATATGGAGACATTATTTTGTTTATTAATAATGTTGTCAAATCCACTTGCCATTGCATTGCTATTAAGCGTATATTTTTCAGGATATTGCGGTGGTGGTTGTTCAGCAATTGCGGATTCCGGAACCTCTCTGCTTGCTGGCCCAACGGTATGTATTTTCACAGCCATGTATGCTTCTTATTCTTCATTAGGGGTCCTGCGCTCTGTTGGGCAGCAGAACATGATATATGCTTGTAGGGCGCATTTTTTTTCTGTAAGTATTGATTCTGCTAATAGTTTCATGTACTTATATGAAGTTCCTTTTGTAGATGACTATTGTTCTTTTTACTAATTCAGTATTCGCAAGGCATATTATTTTATTTACTATCTTAAATAGGTTAATAAAGTTATTTTAAGGGCTTCACCCCTATCTTTGGTTCTGTTATGGAAAATAATATATATAAACACTTAATCTAAAATGTTGGTTCTCATTGCTAAAATAAAGTTTTTTCAAGTTTTAAGATGGCACCATCAATCCCCTTGGCAAATCTAGGTCAGTCAATGCTTCACTGTGATTGTGCCTTAATGAACCTATTGAAATATAACGATTTGTGGTGAATGCTATGGTATGATATTTCATTTTCAGGCTGTCGTTACTCAAATCAATCATGCAATTGGAGCTTCTGGGTATGTAAGCCAAGAATGCAAGGTTGTGGTCACGCAATATGGGAAGACCATACTAGATTTGCTGGTAGCTGAGGTATATATTTCTTTTTTTGATTTCTTTAAGTATTTTGTTTCATGTCATCATTCTTCCATTCTAGAATGGAATTTCTGGATAAAATATGATGCTATTATTAGATTCCCTCCAAATGAACTGACTTCTGCTTATACTGGTGGCTTTTATAGGCACGACCAGAAAAAATCTGCTCCCAGATTGGTTTCTGCATGTTTGCTGGGACTTACAGTGTTAGGTCAGGTTTAATTTATATTTTTATTGTTTTAATACACCTTAACGTAATATTACCAGATTATATGGGGGTTCAAGCAGCTACTAGTTAGTACTTGTATCTTTATCATCCAAAAATTCCTGCTATGTGCAGTATGGGCATTGAGAGTGTGGTTGAAGGGAACAAAAACAAGGCATCTGACGGGGTACATGATGCCACGTGTACTGCTTGTGAGATGGCAGTGATATGGATGGCAAATCAGCTAAGACGGAATCAGACAGAAGATCAGATATTGAATTATGTCAATGAGGTAAACTAGCCATTTTTGTTCACATTCCCTGAATAAATGGTATTGCAGCAAGCTAATTCCTTTAGTTGCACGTGCAGCTTTGTGACCGACTTCCCAGTCCAAATGGAGAATCAGCAGTTGAATGTAGCAGTCTATCTTCCATGCCTACTGTTTCATTCACCATTGGTGGTAAAGAATTTCGTCTTGCGCCAGAGCAGGTAATTTTGAAGGCTTTTAAGTTGCATTCAGCCCATGAATCATGTCACCCAATCTTCTTTAAACTTCAGTTTAATGAAATGAGTGTCAGTTAGGGTCAGATTACTTGTGTCACTTTTTAGTACATGTCAAGCTTCTCAAAATTCAGTTTGAAAAGATACAGTCTCGTATATTTGATGATATGTATGTGATCTCCATCCATACATGAGTAGCAATCCTTCAATGTGGACTACTCATAATTTTGGTCTACACAGGTTGCCAATAGTTTCTCTCTAATTTTTCTGGATGTTGGCGTCATGTATCAGTATATTCTTAAAGTGGGAGAGGGAGCTGCAGCTCAATGCATTAGTGGGTTTCTTGCTTTGGATGTGCCTCCCCCTCGAGGACCTCTCTGGTATATTGCTTACTTTTCTTTGTGATTGCATAGAACCCCCATTGGGCTGATGGCCCGATGGGCATTCTGATCACTTTGCACCCACTGCAAATAAGGACAGTGCCCTTATCTTTGACAAAGAATTTTTTAGGTTTTTCCTTTCCCCAAGATTCACCCATGATACTTCATTTAAATGCAATTAGCTTCGAAGCATATAAGATTACCTTCCAAGAATTATAAGCAATTCGGTACATGTTTAGTATCTAAAATAAGTACTGTACCTATTCATTGCATTATTTTGTCACATTGCAATACCACATGCCAAAACTTTCCTTCCTTATAAAGTGTTTGTTTCCTCTACATAAAAAATTGGAGCAAGGAAAAAAAAGGAAACCTCCAATATTTTGACAATGACCAACAGAGTAGTGCTCATCAGGTCGAGCAAATAACATGAAATAGTCTTTTGTGGATTTTTTGGTATTTTTCTGATAAGAGTTTTAGTAATATTTCATTTCTCAGATTTTTTTTTAGTATATAAATAATCTTTCTTTGCAATAAATAGTTTCTCAATGCGTTTTTGCAGTTGAAGATTGAACTATTAATTAAGGCCCAGTTTGGATACAGAAACGGTTTCATCTCATCTCATATCATCATTACTACTTTTCCAAATTCCCACACAAAATATAATAATCAATTCAACTTTTTCAAATCTCAAAACAATAATAATATTAAAAAATAATATTCTAACAATATTTTCAACTTTCATATAAAATCATCTCATCTTATCTCACTATCCAAACGCGACCTAAGTCTATTATAATCTGCAATTTATATAATCATGAACTACTATATTATTTTTTCTTTTTCTTTTAGTTTTAGTTTTTACTATGCTGCTCAATGCCAAAATTAAAACTGATAGAGCATTGTACATTTGTTTTATGTTTAATTGAAAAAACGTTTTTGGTGGATAATGTACTAAAACTAAATTGAACTCAAAGTGAGGTCATATATATTAGAATCTATCATAAATAAAAAAGGAATGATAGTAACTTATTTCATTTTTAAATTTTTTTAAATATCGTTCTAGTCTTCAAATGATCAAAAACTATACCCTGTTAACTACCTTTTAATTTTGCCCACCGCTGACTAACCTCCTGTGTTGCTGTCTTATATTATGAACTTGGTTTTGAAACACCATCACGAAAAAATGCGGCGCACTTAGATAATTGGCAAATCACTCAACACTAGTTCCCATTAGTAGATTATGAATGCAGAAGTCATTTTGATTAGGTTTTGAACCATATATTGAGTTGAATAAGGTTGAGCATCTTTTCAAACTTGTACACACATGGCATGTACTCATTACTGCTAGCTAGCTTCATATCAAGGAATTTAGTATTGATATGTTTATATTACTTAATTCTCAGCAAGCTTGGTTATTATCTTCCTGTACTTCACTAATGCTGCTTCTGCATTCCATTATATATGCAGGATTCTGGGGGATGTTTTCATGCGCCGCTATCACACAGTGTTTGACTATGGGAATCTGAGAGTTGGATTTGCTAAAGCAACTTAAACCAGTCTATCTCTAATATTCTCTATTCCCTCTGCAATAAACATAGCCATACAAAAAAAACTTTTGCAGTAGTATTCGGGTGTTACGATACAACTTATCTAATCGATCGACATGGTGTCAAACATGTTACATGTAAATATATGAAGGCTATATGCTTGGTATTGTAGATAAAAGTAAAGGGAGCTGGAACCTTATGAAATTATTATTCTCTTGTAGCAGCATGATCTGAAACCCACTTTACTTACACAATAAGAAATGATCAGAAACCCACTTTACCACTTGAATTTGTTCATTACTTTTACAGATGGTTCTTGAGTTGTGCATTTACCAATAGAATTTAGAGCACAAATCATGGCTTATGTACAAGAGGTTTGAATTTTAAGTACCACGGTGCTCATTAAGTTTTTCATCATTTGGTTTGATAAAGTTCCATCTTGATTACGTTTTCATTATACTAATTGCATATTTCCCATCTTTTATATTATGAATTCTATTGCCTTTGAAAAAGGAATTTGAATTATTCAATAAATAAATAAATTATTCAAAAGAATTTTGACTGTGAAACATATCTGAACAGAGTAGAAGTGTCACCAATATATGAAGATGAAAGCTTTAAATTTTTCTGAAGGTATAATGATGGGAGTTAACTAACTTAATTAACTAAGTAAGTAAGGTCTCTTTCATGGCTCCAAGTTCTAGAAGCACCAAGTGGCAAGTGAATTTGACACTATGTACACGAGCAAGTAGCAGTCCAATCAACAAGTGACTTGTGACAAAAGAAAAAGGCTGTCTGAATCAATACAACTACGTAGCATGACTTTCTATAACGGAACGCCAAAGCAAACAGATAACGCACGTCTATATTCATTCATTAAAAAGCAAGCAAAGCAAAGCAACATTTCAAAAAGGAAGAAATTACAAGTACATCAATAATACATGGAATAGCTTCCAATCCATTCCATGCGGAAAAACTCCAAGTTTCATTGGTCACAAGGCTGGCTTACCCTGGGTTTTGCTGGCTTACATATCACACACCATACACTATATTTATTTTATTTTATTTTATTTTATTTTTCTTAAACTAATTAAACTCTTCTACTTATCCATCAATACACCACACTTTTAATAAGAAAAAAATTAAAAATTATATGTGATGCGAATCTAGCGTGTGGAGATGAAGAGTAGAATTTTTCTACCCTGATTATATAGAGAAAATATATTTGCAACCGTGAATTGTGCAACCGCCGCGTAATCACTTTGAAAAAAGTGAATAAAACATGGGACCCACATTAAAAAAATTAATTTTTTAATAGTGGACTCCACTTATTTTCAAAGCGGTTACGCGGTGTTTACGCACTTCACGGTTGTATATAGAATTACTCGATTATATATACGTTGGTAAAAGGTTCCAGGTTTTAGCCATATGGCAATACATGACTGGACTGGGACACTTGTGGCTTTTGCTGATTTGGTTTTATAAAATATACAACAACAATAATGATCATAATAATATTAATTAGTGCTATTTATAAATTGCACGATTTAATCAGGGCCCACATCAAAAAATCAATTGTAATAATAAATGATGCTTAGCTAGAGCAACATTAATTATTGATTTATTTGATTTATTAAATATTTTGATAGTAAATGATATTTCATCTGCCTCATTCTTATACGTGCCTGCAATAATTTTAATTTTTTTTTAGCACTAAAAATAAAATTTACTTCTCAAATAAATAAATAAATCACACTAATTAAATCCCATAAATAGATCAGTATATACATATAAAGATTAAAATTTGTTCCGAGAATTTAAAATCGAAACTTTTATATTTGTATATAATATATATATATATACAAATATATATGGGTATACGTATACGTATAAATTGAGCAACTGCATGCACATAAAATTAGCAGGTGTAGAATTTATTAGCATGAAAAGAAAAGCTGCGAGGAGGGCGCAAAGGCATAAATGAAGTAAGTCACCCATCATTAATACTCCAAAAAGAAAGGACCAGTACCCATTTTTGTTTTTAAATTAATTAATTTATTAATATATCACTTGCATGTATTTATATCATGTGTATACGTAGCCACTCCCACATTCACAAAAACCCTGCATATATACGCATGCATATAAAACGTGCTGATTTCATGCATCGACCTTCAAAATTAACGCTTATCAACGTATGCACGGTACGTGTTTGGTCAGGGGTGGTTCACGTAGCCAGCCAGCCAGCCATGCCAGCGCATGGACATGGCCTACTGAGTACTGATCTCCTCTCCTCTCCTCTCCTCTCCTCTCCCATAATAAATTATAAAGGCCAGGCTCCAGCTTAGATATAACACATGAGACACACACGAAACTTGAGTGCGAGAAAAGCAGCCTGATGATCTTTACGATTAGCACTCTTACAAGCCACGCATGAATGCATTTTGCACTTGATTTAGAAGCTAGCTTAATTTGTTGCATTAACATGATCTCAGCTACACGTACAGTTTATTACTACTGTGAAAAAACAGTCGAGATCATAGATTACCCCAATATTATAGCCAGCCAATTATATATATATATATATATATATATATATATATATACGGAAAATGCTAATCCTACCGCCTCTTGGGAGCTACTGCTCATTTGTTTTTGTATTTTTTTGTTTTACTTTGTGATTAAAGAAGTATTTTTTAATAATATTGTAATTTTTTTTTTAAAAAATATTTAAAAGTATTAAAAAAATACATATAAAAAAAAAGAAAAAAGAAACACCAAAATAACTAGCTAAGGAGCTACCAGCGACGGCCATAGTGCCTTGTTTTTCTGTAATTTTTTAAGAAAAATATACTCTCATCATTGGTTTTTACCGCTCGATGTTATAGTTGAAATTTTTTATTTTATTTTTTAAATTTTATTTTTACTTAGTGATTAAAGAAATATTTTTTAATAATATTGTGATTTTTTATTTTTTAAAAAAATATTTTAAAGTATTAAAAAATATATATAAAAAATAAAAACTAAACAAAAATGACTAATTATACCTGACAGTAGCTATTTTATATATATATATATATACACATATACATAATAGCAGCTAGCTAGCTAGCTAAAAAGCAGATGATCTGCATGCAGATTGCAGCTAGGGCGGTTGTTGTTGTTGGGGGTATTGCTTCGTAAGCAACTAAACCCCCTCTCCCATCCCCACCAGCTGCATGCTCGATAACTAATACTACTGTTATCTGTTTACTTTTGGCATTAATTAGTTACAACGTCTATATACCACTTTTTCCTTGATTCCCTCTTTTTGATTAACTCCTCCACCAAACCATATATATGTGAATAGACCTCTCTACTTCTATTTATTAATTTAGCTCAAGAGTGATGTTATATATAAGTTTACACGTATAAAAATTTCGTACATTCACTTTAAAAAAAAATAAGGTCTACGATTAAAAAAGAAATTTTTTTTTATAAATTTTAAATTTATTTATTTATTTATTTTTTAAACAGAATATGCGAAATTTGTACACCCTGAAATTATATATATATCCATACTTTCTATCATATTGTATAATATTGTTAATGATGAAGATGATGACGATGACGATGACGAAGCAGAGGCTATGGCTCGTTTAATTAGCTCATGCATGCTAATGTTCTTTCCGTGCAAGTCCAAGTTGAAGAATACATAACGTTTTCTTTACTCTTTTCATGATCCCAAAGCATGAGTCTTGAAGTAACAAAACGTAGCACGCAATACAAGGAACGATGGGCGGGCTAGCTAGCTAGCTACTTGTATTATTTCTGACTTCTAAGTCTACGATCGATTTTTATATTTTATATATATATATATATATATATATATATATATATATCTAATATCAAATGTGATCAATTGATACAACCATTCACATTGTTTAATTTTCAATTCATTTTGCATTTATACTTTTTACTAATTCATTTTTCATAAATTTTAAGTTTTGAGATAATTGATAATGTAATATGATCATATTAAATAGTAGATGTTTTGAAATCGAATCCAAATTCCATTGCATTAATACCCGATCACCTTCGATTTCAATTCAATATTATATAAGAGTTTATAAGTTTTGCACATTTCCTTTGAAAATAAGTCGGGTCCACCGTTAAAAAATTATTTTTCATGTGAATCTTAATTTTTTTTAAATGAGTACGCGAGACTTACACACATTAATACTATAAATTATATAATTTCTCATTATATAATTACATGTAATATTTAACCGTACTTTACAAACCAGCTTTTACATTATATATATAGAAAAGCAGAATAAAGAAATTAATAAAATTACTAAAATTCATTACAAAACTTATTTCGTATATATGGTAATTAAGTAACTATATATATGAATGTGATTTTCTAGAATTGGATTGATTTAAAGAGTATATATGGAAAACCAAATTGACAATGATCATCATCACATGAGGTTTTGCTCTCATTTCTTTGCATATATATATATATATATATATATATATACACAAAACCTGGGCAATCATCAATTGGGGATCGCAATAAATCCTTCTTTTAAGTCAAGGTATTCAGAGATATAATTCAACCTAGCTACAATATAGTTAATTACTTTCTAGAAGATGATCAAGTACTGGCATGCATATATATATATATATATATATATTGGCGATTTTCCTAAGTCTGGTTCTAGATTTGACAAATATGATGAGAGGTCGTTGATTAAGATGAAAGAAATTACCAAATTTTAACTGTATTTTGACGAACCATGCATGCATATAGCTAGCTAAGTTTTAATTTGCTTGACATTTAAGTCTATGTTTTGTTCAACCAAATATATATATATATATTTAAAATTTCTCCTAATTAAGAATTTTAAAAAACAAATAATATTAACCCTATATATCACATTTTTAAATAAAAAAAATTAGAAAAAAAAAATGTGGCCGCCAGGCGCCCACGACATGAGTGTGGGTATGGTCAGTCGTGAGACGTCATGATGACCAGCTGTCATGGTTTTGTCTCTTTTTATTTTTATTTTTATTTTTTGTAGATTTTGAATTTTAATGAAGAGTACTACTTTTACGTGTCAACTTTTTTAGGGATTGGACTATAAATGTTGTGGCATGCAGTTTGAGGTGTTAAACATATTTTTCCCAAGAAAATAATATCCTAATTAATCTATATTGCATGATCGGACTAGTGCTATATATATAATGTAAGAAAAAACAAAACATAATTAACAAGCTAGACTTTTTATTATTTAACTTAGCAAATATATACACATTTTAAGACATTTTGAAAAATAAATAAAGTAATTAATTTTATGACAAAGTTCAGTGACTAAAATCCTCTCAATTTCATTTGAAAATTAATTGAAAGGAATAGTACTAAGCATTTCTAGAAACACAAAAATCAAAACATGCATCCTATTTTATTTTTTATTAAATTCTGATATTCCCTCCATGTATTGACTTTGAATTAAACTCATATGATCATGTGCAACTGTTTACCAAAACAGTTACAAAAGAAAGATACTAAATTTCAACCATTTTTGGTTGTTCTACTTCTACCCACCCTATGAACCTCTCCTCCTAAAAATATCCCAAAAATTAACAGACTCATCAGTCAAAACTCTCGTACAAAATACAGAATCCAATTTGGATTACATATCCAACCAATTAGCTAACCTCTCCAACCTCTTCCAATCAATCACATCACACATGCCACCAAACCATACTCTTCATTTATGAGCAATGCTAGGTACAGTCTCTAAATGGAAACTGCAATACAAGCTTAGGCTATTTTAACTTTAAAATTTTTTAAAATTACAAAATTATCCATCCTAAAATTATGTTTTCTCTCATTTAATAATGTGCCTGCACATACAGTCCCACTTGAGGACTGCAAATAAAATTTCTCTTCATTTATTTTCCCATTTCCTCACTCTTTTAGTTTTAGGAAATTCTATTTGTTTGGACGGTGTATGTGTAAATCTTTCCTTAAATATAAAAAAATATTATTTTAATTTTAAAAAAATTTAAAAATAAAATTAATTAGATTTACACGTATACTATAAAAAAAATAAATATTTATAATCATTATTTTACGATAAAAATGACTATTTATAATAAAAATAGATTTATTTTAACTAAAAATAATAATTTCATTGAAAATAATTAATTGTAAAGTATCATTTTTCTTACAGTGATACTATTCCCAAATGGAAACTTACGGCGCCTTTTAGTTTTAGCGCCTTTTAGTTTTAGCTCCAGTTCTTAACAGATGCCTACATGCCCTTTTGCCAAGCCATCGCCTGGAAGGCAGCCCCCAAGCCGTCTGCCCCCACTCATATTTTGACACGTATCACTTAGATTTCATTTGAAACTTCAATTCATCTCAATTTATCATTACAACTTTTTCAAATCTCAATATAAAATATAATAAATAATTCAACTTTTTTAAATTCTAAAATAATAATAATAATAAATAATAATATTTTATTATCTCAATTCAACTCAACTTAATTCAGTTCAACATTGTACCCTTAGACTCAATGTAAAGGAATTGTCAACTCCCTAGCTCTCGTACGTACAGAGTTAAGAGAGATATAGACCCAACCAACCAATAACACAAACCGGTAAAATTTGCCACATTGCTTTATAAGACTCCCTATATAAGGCAATAGCCAAAATTAATGTAACCAGCATAGCTTTCTCATTTCAGCTTACCAAAATGCGCTGGACAAGAGGCCAGACCCTAGGCCATGGCTCCTCAGCCACTGTCTCCCTGGCCACGGCCTCTCACCTGTCCGGCGCTGTTTTTGCCGTCAAGTCTGCCGAGCTTTCCAAATCTGAGTTCTTGCAAAGAGAGCAAAAAATTATATCCTCTCTGAGCAGTCCTCGTGTGGTTGGCTACAAGGGTTGTGATATTACCATGGAGAACAACATGACCATCTACAACCTTTTCATGGAGTACGTCTCCGGAGGCACACTTGCCGATGCAACTCGCGGCTGTGGAGGCTGTCTTGATGAATCTTTGATCGGATACTACGCGCGGCAAATTGTACAGGGGCTAGAGTACTTGCATTCACAAGGCTTGGTACATTGTGACATTAAAGGTAGGAACATTTTGATTAGTGAAGATGATGGTGCCAAAATTGCTGACTTTGGATGTGCTAAGTGGGTTGAAAGAAGGGTTGAGGAGGACAAGGCAATGGGAATTGGCGGCACCCCGATGTATATGGCGCCGGAGGTAGCTCGTGGAGAGGAGCAGGGGTTCCCTTGTGACATTTGGGCAATTGGGTGTACAATTATTGAAATGGCTACTGGTGGTGCACCATGGCCTAAAGTGGCAGACCCAGTTTCGGTCTTGTACCAAATTGCATATTCCGGTGAATTGCCTGAGTTTCCAAGTTTTCTATCCGAGCAAGCAAAGGATTTCTTGGATAAGTGCCTAAGGAGGTGTCCAAAGGAAAGATGGACAGCTAGTCAACTTCTTAAGCATCCGTTTCTGGAGGTGTCCAATTCCGGTGAGAAGTCAATTCAAAACTCTACTTCAAATTTTTCTCCTACGAGTATTCTTGATCAAGGCTTTTGGAACTCAGTGGAAGAGTCAGAAAGTCTGAGCAGTCCGGTTGATACACAGAGGAAAACTCCGGCCGCCGATAGGATCAGACGGTTGTCCTCGCTTTCAGAGGTACCCAGTTGGACATGGGATGAGAATTGGATCACAATTAGGGAGAACAATTCTGAGGACAACAACGTTATCATGAATGGTGTTGAATTTGAAGCTTATATGATTTGTGGGTCAGCAACAATTTCCATTAGTAACGGTGTGGAAGAGCTGGAAAGCACATTTGGTAGTGAGGAGTTGTTGAATTTTTCAGATAGCAATGTAAATAGCCGTAGTGGGAATTTAATTGGTTTCTTTAATGGTAGGAAAAGGTGTGTAGCTTTGAGCAATCTCAATTTTGAGAGAGACAAAGAAAAGTCGTTTCTTCCTTCAATCTCAAGTTGTTGAAGTTCATAAAACTCTTCTCTTTCCGCTCTCCCTGTCTCTCTGTGTCTCTCAAACACACTGACACATGATTTTACATCTTTGGAATGTTGTACAGTAAGCTCAAGCAAAGTGTAAACATTAACAGAAAGCAAATGCAAGAAGAGTTTGGTTTTATTTCGGGGAAGTCCATCTGCCCACTTTTTTGGTTTTCTCGATTCCCATACCTATCCATCTCACCTTTTTTTTTTTTTTTTTTTTTTTTTTTTTTACCCTTTGTCCTCTATCCTCTAATTTATCAACTCTTCTCCTTTTGTTTTCGCAGATGAGATGAGTTGAGATTAAAGTTAAAAAGTTAAATAAAATATTGTTAGAATATATTTTTTTAATATTTTTATTTTGAAATTTGAAAAAGCTATAATAATTAGATAAGATGAAATAAAATGAATTGAGAGGAGTTGTGAAAATAAACGATACCTTAATTGCCTCTCTATACTCTGTTTCAGTTTGCCCCACACAGTGGCACTTTTTGGTACTTTCAAGGACACATATTGCAAATTAAACCCTGTAGCAGAGGAGTTTGAGCAATAAGCAGTGCCATGCCAAGCTATCCAGTTGCAATATTAAATCACACACCCACTCTTTACTTTGTTAGGTCTAATAATTTTGATGAATTTCCCTGACTCAGAGGGTCCTATCTGGCCATTTCAATCATAGAATTGCCTACCATCTGTTCTGGCCCGGCCCCTTTTGTGTTAGGTAAAACAAGATTAAATTCCCAGAGGCAAGTAGGATAACCCACCTGCAATATCTAATTTCCCATACTTAAACAAACTCCATTGTTTTGGGTTCTTATGTTATACAAAGGCAACCTTGGGGCAAACAGCTTTGTATATAGGTTAATTAACCTTCTGTCTAAGTAGATTCCTGGCCTTAACTCAAAGGATAATTGCAAGCTCTGTTAATAGCAGAATGAATATACCCATGGTTACAGAAATGGAGGATCAATCTCCAACTATAAATATGATAGCTAATTTGGAAAAGAGTCTTTCTATTTGCAAGCTAGTTTGAATAACACATTATCCACATCGTTCATGCGAGAAGATTTCATTTGCAAGATCTAAGTTTTTAAATTGATTTTATAAATCAAATTATGTCCTATTAATTGAGTGGAAAGTTTCATTCACACCATCTTAAAAATAGAGTTTTTTATTTTTATTTTTTTAAACAATTTGACTGCCTTTCCGAGTTTAAAGGGCTTGTTTGGATAGAGAAATGATCTCATCTCATCTTATCTTATCTCATTTTATCTTATTATTACAATTTTCTAAAGTTCTCACACAAAATATAATAAACAATTCAAAATTTTCAAATTCCAAAACAATAATAATATTAAAAAATAATATTCTAACAATATTTTATTCAGCTTATCTAAAATCATCTCATCTAATCTCACTATTCAAATGAACCTCAAAAGCTTTCCCTGGCAAAAATATATAAAAGAAAACTTATTTAGCTCCTCAAAACACACTAGGTAGTTAATTAGTTAAGGTTCTACCAAAGTCGAATTAGTTGGAGGGTTCTTTTTTTTTTTAGCAGAAAGGGAGGGAGGTTTGAAGTAGGAGAATCTTCTAACTCATACTTTTGTTTTCTCTGCAACCTTATCATCTTTTCTCTAAACTACTTTGTTACGATCATATTTTCAAAAGCTTCTGTACAGTTCATAGAAGTGTCATCGTGGTTCTTGATCATTAGTCAATCACAAAGACAAATATAGCCATGGATCATATCTAATTGTAAATATACTCTCAAATCTTTCTACTAGAGTGTTAAGATATAAAATAAATAATAAAATCTATATTTTCCTATCAGTTTAAGCTTTTGAGACACAGTGACGGGACCAGGAATTTGATGTAGGGAGCTGAGCAAAGCTAAAACTATAATAAAATATTTTCTATTCTATTTCTGAGTCAAAATAATCTATAAGATCAAAATAATTTTGTAGAATGGGTTAAGATAATTTTTTAGAGAGAGGACCAACACAATATGAGATTAATATAATCGTATTAAATAAAAAAAATTAATATATATATTTTTTTTTTCAAACTTTGGGGGGCATGGCCACCCCCTGTCCCTTAATAGGTTCGTCACTCTTGGGACAAGTGGTGATTTCACATGGTATCAGAGCAAAGGTTTTAAATTCGAACCCTGACTCTATACTATATCTCATTTAATTAAATATTCCACGTGTTAGGTCACCCATTGAGGGAGAGTCTGACCCACACATGATGTGGAATGTTAAGATATAAAATAAATAATAAAATATACCTCTTCCTATCAGTTTAAACTTTTGGGACAAGTGATGATTTCACCCATAATAGGTAAAATATGTGAAATTACCATTTGTCTAAAAGTTTAAACTAAATGTACAATCAGGATTCGAACACTGGGGCAGAGATGAGAAGATATAAATTTAATTATTTACATTTTTCTTAATAAGGCAAGACTAATTGCCATTCACTACACCAAGGGATTGTGTTTTTGGATTTTTTTTTCTTAATATATATCTAAGAATTATTATTATTATTATATATCTAAGAAAATAGCAAAGATATCATAAAGATTTTTTCAGAAAAGCCTTGAACGTTTGAAGATCTATGAAGTAGTTTTTGATCACTTTCGAGGCAAAAACAATATTTATTGGAAATTAGTCGGCGCTTGAACTGAAGTTTCCATGCATGGGGCATTTCCGGGGGCGTAGATACTTTGCCCATGGCTATGATCTGGGCCATTGAGCCTGAAAAGATGAGCAATCTGGCCCAGTATAGCCCATGCCAGACAGCTTACTTTACCCAAATTTATTTTGGTCCGTTCGTAGTTCATGCGCTATGGGTAACATCTACGCAACGGAAAAGATTAGGTCTCGTTTGGATAGTGAAAATATTTCATCTTATCTTATTTCATTTTATCATTATAAATTTTTTAAATTTTTACACAAAATGTAATAAACAATTCAAAATTCTCAAATATTAAAATAATAATATTATTAAAAAATAATATTTTAACAATATTTTATTTTCCTTTCAACTTTTATCTAAAATATCTAATCTCATTTTACTATCCAAACTGCACCTAAACCCAAAGTGAGGCCAGTTGATATCCATTGGAGACTCTTTTTTAGTTCTATACCTTTCTTTTAAAAAAGTAAGGGCGCATTTTAATATATATCCAAGCATGCACGTTTAAATTCGAAGTCTTTTTTAATAGAAATGGGTGCATTAGTGCCGGTCTAATCACATTCATTTTCCTAATTGTGTTGGACTTACATCTAATAAAAGATTATTAGAAAGTTTAATTGATTTTATCAATTCTTTTACATAATAATAAGATATATCCAGTGGGTTTTTTTTCCACCGATCGAAAATTGGCCAAACTTGTTAATATTGATTAATCAATATTGGATCCTAGCCTCTTTGGTTCCTAATTTGCCACAAGAAATGAGATATCTCAGATCTACTTATATTTATCTCATGTTGGTGTGTACGTATTACACACTAATTATATCAATATCACTTAAATAGTAAAATTTGATTTGTATAATTAAATTTTAAAATTTATCTTTCAAATCAAATTATGTCATTTAAATATTTTATTATATTTGTTTTACACACTGACTTGAGAATATAATTTCTCTATCTCTTAAATGACAAATATATAAGAGATAGAATTTCTTAATTTGTATATCTCTTATATATTTATATCATTTTAAAATTCTTCAAATTAAGCACTCATGAATGTCTTTATGAAATGGATATTTTCTTTGAAAGAAGGCCGATCGAAGTTAAATCTTTCAAAAAAAATTATGCACCAATTTTCCGTAAAACAAAATATATCGTGCACTTCGTGTATATATATATATATATACGGGCATGGTGACGTTATATATTATAGATCTTGATTACCGTTGCAAATTTACTAAAAATATTAAGAAAAATCATATATAAGAAAATATATTTGTAATCTTGAATTTCATTGCGTGGAAAGTAAAATTTAACATGTATTCACATGAGCTAACAGGAATTCAACCAGATCTAGTACGTACGTACGTACTTCCTGATCATTAGCTTAACTAGCCGGGGAATATACAACTAACATGATTAACATATATATAAGACATATATAGGATTATTGATGAAGATTACATATATGCTTGTTCTAGTTTCAGCTTCTATATATTTTGTGCAGATCAGAACCACCCGACACAGATGATCTGTGACCCTAGTCATGATCGATGCCGTTGATCAAGTAATAGTAGTAGTAGTACTGGTGATTATGGCGGGACTTTGAACCGGATTTGTTAATTTGCGGGAGAACATTATATTAGAAGAACTGAGTGCAGTGATAACCATCAAGGCAAAAGTGACCAACACTGAGACTACTGTTAGTAGAAGCATTAAGGTATGCGCTATGCTGCCTGTCACCTCCTGCGCATACTCCGTCGAGGCCAGTGCCAGCACCGTCAATGGGAACGAGTATGCCCACCATGCTATGCTGAACTTCCTCATCGATCTCTCGAATAGTGTTGGCCTACAAACCTGTTAATTTTAACCATTTTGAAGTAATTAAAAGTCAGTTCTAACTTTATACAGATGCAGTTGTAAAATCCAATATGATCGGCGGCAAATTAGGAAAGTTAAATGGTTGCCGACAATATTGTCAACCGTAATGTTGGTGCCTGCACGATCGTGAAAATGATGCTGAAAATGACTTAATGTTGGTCCAATAACGCGATATCTCTAGCTTTCTTAATGAAAATGACTTGAATATTCTATTAAGAAGTTGAAATTATATTCCTTGATTTTTTTTTTCTCTTTTTATTAATTCTTCCTTCATAAATTAAACATATATATGATCCGTAAAGGATATTCCAATAAATGAGTTACGTACCAAGGAGAAGAAGAGGAACAGTGAGAGAAAGAATAGCATCTTGGATGCAACGTCAAGCCTTCCAGAAATGGAGTCCCAGGCTAGGCTTGCCATGCTTGGAGCCGCTATGAACAGAAAGAAGGTGGGCGTCAGCATTTCCGGAAGACTGTTGCTTCCCGATAGCCTCTGATATAGTGTGACAAATAGCACCAGATAATGTATTATGCCCAATGAAAACATAAACAGTGCACTCTCTGTCCAGCCCGTTCTGGCTGCTGCCATGGCCCCCACCAAGTTTCCTATCACCGATATCTGACTTGTTGGATTAGCCATCGTCCACAACAGCCATGGCCCTTTCGTAAACCACTGGCCATAAAGCTTTACGTCTAGCACCAACACCGGGACAACAAATGCGCAACAGAGTGTTTGAAAAAGAATACTGCTTGGAGCAATGAAGGGTGATGATTGGAGCAAGAGGAGCCATGAAATCCATGGAGCAAACAGGTAGTTCACTCCAACAGGGTGGAAGAACTCTTTCTTAACCAACTCAAACCGAAACAAGCATCTTAGAATGTAGAGAAGGGATTGGGAAAGTAGTGTGAATAGAGCCAGTGACCATAAAAGGGAGAAAGCCGTAGGGGGTAGCATTGAAAAGACTTGCCGAAAAGCGTGAGGATCGTCTGCTGGATCTCCCAGGGTCTTCCACAGCAAGGCCTGGCTGCACAGAGAGAGGCTAATCCTAAAGTAGCCTGCATGAAATTTAAACACACTTGATGGGGGTTTTTCAATAATCGAAGCTTCAAGATGGGGTAGAATTATACTGTGACAACTGATCTGGGGTACGTCAATGGCGATCTCTATTTGGGGTTGGGATTGTTTCTCAGCCATTTTCGAGTTTGGTAGATTTTAGAGTGCATGCTCTAGGAGGCCTCCTCATAGTGGTACTGCTTATATATATATATAGACGGGACCTTGAAGCTTGAAGTTGAAAAGAATGTCTTACGAAAGTGTACTAAGGGGAGTAAAGGTACTGCTGACTCTGCTAGCTACTCTTTTTGGACTCGGTTAATTTGTAATGAAATCATGAGTTGTTTTCAGCTCTTTACAGCTAGATCAGTACTAGAATTGCATGCATATATAGTGGGATCCACGCGATCGATTAATTGTGTATATATATAAATACACTTCATATTCTAATTCCCAAGAAAACGTGGTGATTTAGCAACATAAAGTACTTGCATGCAGCATGGTCAGTGTGGCATTAACGGATTATTCTTCAAATTAATTGTCTCCTTAATTACAAATTAATTTCTTTTTAGTTATTTTTCCTTCTGGTCACGAGAGGATATATAGTACGTAGGAACCCTACTCACGCTTAATGGCTACAAGTAATTTAAGTTGATCTAGTAATATTTCTTTTTATTTGATAGCAAGAAATAAGGTCTCGTTTGGATTTAAAAAGTATTTCATCTCATTTCATCATTATAAATTTTCTAAATTCTCATACAATATATAATAAAAATTTAACTTTTTCAAATCTCAAAATAATAATAATATTAAAAATAATATTCTAACAATATTTTTTTTAACTTTTATTTTTCATTTAAAACCATTTCATCTTATCTCTGAATCCAAACCAGCCCTAATAATATTCCACATACAATAGTCAAGAAAACGTACTTATATTCCTAGATCAGTTCAAAGTGAAAGTGATAAACCAGTCGCGAGCACAGTTCATGTAGATAGTCAGAATAATATTCCACAATGTCTATAATTAATGTTTCCCATCTGGAAGTATTATCTTATAAATATAATTTGGTATTAGTATGTGCAATGATCAAAAAATGCTTCGCGAACAGATGAAAAATAGTAAGAAAGCCAAATATGAAATGGGCACATTTTGTAAACAATTTGGCCTTCCGGCTATTGCTCCATAAAAAAGAAAGCATAAATTTTCTAAACCTCATGGCGGTATTAGGAGAAAACCCCGTGATGATTTTTATAAGAAAACTTACAAAAAACCATTTTCTAAGAAAAAGAATTCAAATGATTTTTCACAAGGAAAATGTTTCAATTGTGGCAAGACTAGGCATTTTGCAGATAAATGTCTCAAAAAAGCCAAAAAACTTAAAAAGAAGCTTAATCAGTTTGACATTGATGGCCATGATAAAGAAGAACTATTTCGACTCCTAGAAATAGCATCATCTTCATCATCGGATATCCTTGAATTCAGTTCTAGTGATTCAGAATATCACTCTGAGCCTGAATCTCATGATCCCTCTTGTCCTAAGCTGGGTTGCAACTGTAATGATACTTGTTGTAAGCCTCCTGGTAAAATACTTAATGTTTTAACAAAGGCTGAAGAACAAGAAAACCTCTTGCTAACCCTGATTTCTCAAATCACAAATTCTGAGCTCAAAGGAGAATATATTCTTAAACTTAAGAAGACAATGATTCGCTAAGAGCCTGAAACTTCTAAGCAAATGATTAATTTTCAAGAAACATTGGAAAGATTTCAAAAGAAAAAACCCAAGGAAGTTTCTACTTCTGATTTACAGCATGAAATAAATTATGTTAAAAAAGAACTCGTTGAACTCAAATCTGAGGTAAACAACCTTAAATCTGAAAATGAAGTTTTAAAACAAGAATTTTTGTTGTTTAAAATAGTTAAGCAACTTGATCAGGATATTCCTTCTGACAATGAGCAAACAAATGACTCTGATCCAAGCCAACATGATATGGCTACTGATAATCAGATTTATTTGATCCGTCAAACTATTCCTCCAAAATGGTTTTCAAGAGTCACCATTGTTGTTTTTCGTGATTTTCAATTCTCTGTAGTTGCTATGATTGATTCTGGGTCAGAGTCAGTCTGGTATCTGACTGTTGCAATTACTTCTCTTCATTTCAGTTATTTTGTTGTTCTACAACCCCCACCCTGAGTTCTTACTTTGGTTGGTTCAGGATCTTTTATGTCTGTCTAGTACCCTTGATAAGTCTCATTTGCTAGGAAAGCGTTAGGGTAGTTTGGGTTGTCGGGTCGGGAAAAGATGAGGTTTGCAGACCCCTGAAGTGCGAAGGTCGGTGTTGTCTAGTAACAAAATAATTAGAATGTTTAGATCTAATTCAACTGTCAGTTCCAAGTCGTCTAGACCAACTGACATGGTTAATGAAGAAGACTGCTCTTTTGAAGAAGCAATTTCTATTCCCCCTATTTTGGAATCATGGGAGATCCCCAAGCTTCCAGTTAATACTATTTACCAGACCTCTTGGGTCCAAAAGACTTTCAACGTCGCTCATAATGTAAGAACTGTTGAACAAACATATGCTCTTTCAAAATCCCAAGAAAAATGTTATCTTTTCCGAAAGGCTAACATTGATAAAATTTTGAAAAATGGTTATAAATATATTCATATTGGTTCTGTTTAGATTGCAACAAAATCTTTAACCAGAAAATGTATTAATGCATCTGTTTTATTTTGTTTAAGAGATGCTAGATTTAACCAGTTTGAACCTAGTATTCTTGGAATGATTCAGTTCTCCCTTTCTGAAGGACTAGTTCATTTCAATTGTTTTCCTGATTTAACTCTTTCTCTTAATGATGAGCATATCATCAAAGCACTGATTTTGAATATTTTAACTTCTGGTTATGACATGATAGAGGGCAGTAGACCTCTTGCTTTGATTTTTCGGATTTATCATCGTCTTTTAAAAACGAATTTAGATCAAAAAACTATTGCAAAACCTTCTGCGGGTAGTACTCTCCTGATCCAGAGCTCTACTCCAAATGCGAATATTCAAATTCCAAAGAGAATTTTCTGGCGAGATATAACCCTTCCCAGTGAATGGACTTTGGAAAATGAAGTTCCTCCTGTCAAGCATATTCCTACTGATTGTAATCTTGATTACATCAAGCAATATCTTGATGGGACTGTTAAAATTAGTTTTGATCAATCTAGTTTAAGAAGAAATTCTTTTGTTGGATCAAGGTCTTCTAATGCTGGTTCTGTTACAGAAAATCCAATTAGACGAGATCAACATCTCTAACAATTTTTGGAAGATTCAGTCCAAACGGTCCAGCCTGTTAATTCAGTTAATCCTATTTTGAAATTAAAAGGACTTTCTATGTCCTCACAGATGAGTTCAGCTTATTATACTACCAAAGAGGTGAATCCTCCAGTAGTAAGCTCATACTGGATGAAGCTGACAGAGAAGAAGATAATTCTTCTGTATTTCCCACAGCTTCAGATATGGTTGCTCTTGTTGCTCCTGTGCATCATAGTTTAACTATTTTAAACAAACCATTTGATTTTGATTTAGTTGCTCTTTTCAAAGATTTTGAATCATATGAAAACCGTGATAAGCGAAAGCTCTATCATGTGAAATTTTCAAAAATCGAAAAGCAATACGTCAAACGCAAATAGAAGGAAGAAATGAATAAGCTCCAAAAGCATATTCTTTCTTTGATTTTGTTGAAAATTATTATGTTTCTAAAAATACTTTAAATGTAGTTAAAATTGATTTTGTCAAGGAAGAAGGCAAGACTGTGATTCAAGCCAGTCATCTGCCTTTAGAGACAATACTTATTCATTTTAAAAGATCTGAAGTAGCTGCTTCACCTTTCAAAATCTCTGAAACTGTGTCCAAAGATCAGGATAAGGACAAGGTTATTAAAGAAACAAAAAAGATTATTCATCAGAATAATTTTGTAAACCTTGCTCTCCGTACGATCGGACAACAGTTAGATAAGATTGAAGAAAAGATTGAAAAGCCTATTTTTACTTAAAATCCTGTTTTCAAAGAAAACCCTTTGTTTTTTTCCAAAAGATCAGTCAATCAAAAAGATTGAAAAACTTTTGATTATTTTACCAGATGATCGGCTTAAAATAAATTTCAAAACTCCTCAGGCCAAAACCCTGGAAAAAAAAAATCAAATGATTGCTGATCTAAAAAAGGAACAACCTTCTACCAGTGCTTTAAATAGCAACGAAAAGGAAGTTGTTCTTGTGAAAACTACAAAAGAATCATCCTCTGATGACTCATATGTTGCAAAGAATATTGATTTAATCGAAAGAAATTTCCAAGAAATTTATTTAAAACCTCAAATTGCCAGATTTACTTCAAATGGAGCCAAACCAATGAGTCTAACGAAGAATTGGTATTTGAGACCTACTCCTCCTAATTTACAATTTGAAGAAAAAGTCTTTCAAAGCCAATCTTCTTACTTTGCAGACAAAGTTTACGAATGGAATATTGATGAATTATCTGAACAAGAAATTCTCAATACCATGAGTAAATTGTCCTTAGTTGCAAATGCTTATATCAATAACAATATTAGACAACCTGATATTGTCATATTTTAACACAAGGTTTCTTCGGTGTTTTAAGAAATTGGTGGGACAAACATCTTACCAATGAAGCTAAGGAAACCATTCAGAATGCTGTCAAGCGTAATGATGAAGGGTTACCAATCTTTGATAATACTATTGGGATGGGCCATCCTGATAGTATCAACACTCTTATTTATACTATTTTGAAGCATTTCGTCGGGACACCATCAAACATAACTAATCGTATTAGTGATCAGTTAAATAATCTGCGATGTCACCAAATGTCAGATTATAGATGGTACCAAAATGTTTTTACTTCCAAAGTAATGCTTCGTGATGATAGCCAGAAGCCTTACTGGAAAGAAAAATTTATTGATGGGTTACCTCGTTTGTTTGCCTACAAGGTTAAGGAAGAACTTACTGATGCCTTTGGGTTTCTCAATTACGAAAACTACACCTATGGTGATATTTTCAGAGTAATTAAGAAACTTGGTATTAGTATGTGCAATGATCAAAGAATGCTTCACGAAAAGATGAAAAATAGTAAGAAAGCCAAATATGAAATGGGCACATTTTGTGAACAATTTGGCCTTCCGGCTATTGCTCAATAAAAAATAAAGCATAAATTTTCTAAACCTCATGGCGGTATTAGGAGAAAACCCCGTGATGATTTTTATAAGAAAACTTACAAAAAACCATTTTCTAAACCATTTTCTAAGAAAAAGAATTCAAAAGATTCTTTATAAGGAAAATGCTACAATTGTGGCAAGACTGAGCATTTTGTAGATAAATGTCTCAAAAAAGCCAAAAAACTTAAAAAGAAGCTTAATCAGTTGGACATTGATGATCATTATAAAGAAGAACTATTTCGACTCCTAGAAATAGTATCATCTTCATTATCGGATATCCTTGAATTCAATTCTAATGATTCAGAATATCACTCTGAGCCTGAATCTCATGATCCCCCTGGTCCTAAGCTGGGTTGCAATTGTAATGATACTTGTTGTAAGCCTCCTAGTAAAACAGTTAATGTTTTAACAAAAGCGGAAGAATAAGAAAACCTCTTACTAACCCTAATTTCTCAAATCACAAATCCTGAGCTCAAAGAAGAATATCTTCTTAAATTTAAGAAGACAATGGTTCGCCAAGAGCCTAAAACTTCTAAACAAAGGATTAATTTTCAAGAAACTTTGAAAAAATTTCAAAAGAAAAAACCCAAGGAAATTTATACTTCTGATTTACAGCATGAAATAAATTATGTTAAAAAAGAACTCGTTGAGCTCAGATCTGAGGTAAACAACCTTAAATCTGAAAATGAAGTTTTAAAACAAGAATTTTTGTTGTTTAAAATAGATAAGCAACTTGATCAGGATATTCCTTCTGACAATGAGCAAACAAATGATTCTGATCCAAGCCAACATGATATGGCTACTGATAATCAGATTTGTTTGATCCGTCAAACTATTCATCCAAAATGGTTTTCAAGAGTCACCATTGTTGTTTCTCGTGATTTTCAATTCTCTGTAGTTGCTATGATTGATTCTGGGTCAAACTTGAATTGCATTCAGGAAGTATTAATCCCTAGCAAATACTTTGAAAAGTCTACTGAAAGATTGTTTTCGGCAAATGGATCTCATATGAAGATCAATTATGAGCTTAACAACGCTCATGTTTGCCAAAAAATGTTTGTTTTAAAATACCTTCTGTCTTAGTCAGAAACATGTCTGACAAAGTGATTTTAGGTATTCATTTTATTTCCTCTTTATATCCCTTTTTGACTGAAAAAGATGGTATTACTACTGATCATTTTGGCCAGAAAGTCAAGTTTAAATTTGCTTCTCGTCTTGAAATAGATCAAGATAAAAGCTTGAAATCTTTAATTCTTGCGAAAGAAAAATATTTGAATTTCCTCCAACAGGAAATATAAAAAGATTGCAGAACAATTATCTTCCCCTTTACTGCTTTCAAAAATCGAGGATTTCAACAAATGTTTGATTTTTTATGTCTGTGCTGATTTACCCAATACTTTTTTGTATAGAAAGAAACATATCGTTTCTCTTCCCTATATCAAAGGTTTTGATGAGAACAATATTCCGACTAAAGCAAATGCTATTCAAATGAATAGCAAGACTTTAGAATTTTGCCAATACGAAATTGCAGATCTTCTTGACAAAAGGATAATTAGACATAGCAAGTCCCTATGGTCTTGTCCTGCCTTCTATGTCCAGAAAAATGCCGAACTAGAAAGAGGAACCCCTCTTCTAGTCATTAATTACAAACCCTTGAATAAAGTCCTAGAGTGGATTAGGTACCCTATTCCAAACAGAAATGACTTGATTCATAGGTTAAGCAACGCTGTAGTCTTCTCCAAATTTGACTTAAAATCATGATTTTGGCAAATTCAGATAAAAGAGTCAGATAAGTATAAGACTGCTTTTGTTACTCCTTTTGGTCATTACGAGTGGAATCTGATGCTCTTTAACCTCAAAAATGCCCCTAGTGAATTTTAGAATATCATGAATGATATTTTCAATTCTTTCACCCAGTTCACCATCGTCTACATAGATGATGTTCTTGTTTTCTCAAAATCTATTGATGAACATTGGAAACACTTGCATTCGTTTCTTGACATCATTAGATTAAATGGTCTTGTTGTTTCAGCAAAAAAGATCAAATTATTCCAAACCAATATTAGATTCCTTGGTTATGATATTTCTAAAGGCAAAATCCGGCCCATCCAACGAGCTATTGAATTTGCCGACAAATTTCTTGATGTTATTATTGACAAAAAATAATTGCAGAGATTCTTAGGGTCTCTCAATTATGTTGCTGATTTCTACAAGGATATGAGGAAACAATGTCGTCCTTTGTTTAAACGACTCCTTTCTAATCCTCCCCCTTGGACAAATATCCATACTGCTTTAGTAAGGAAAGTTAAGGTTCATGTCAAAAGTCTTCTATGCTTTGGTATCCCTACTACTGATTCATTTAAAATTGTTGAAACAGATGCCTCAAACATAGGTTATGGTGGCATTATGAAACAATGTGTTTCACCAGCCTCTTCTGAACAAATTGTTCGCTTTCATTTTGGAGTCTAGAACCCTGCACAAGAAAAATATAGTACTATAAAAAAAGAAATTTTGTCTTTGGTACTATGTATTTCTAAATTTCAATCTGACTTACTTAATAAAAAATTCCTAGTAAGGATTGATTGCAAAAGTGCTAAATTTGTTTTAGAAAAAGATGTTCAAAATATTACATCAAAACATATTTTTGCACGCTGACAAGCTATTTTAAGTGTTTTTTACTATGATATTGAATACATCAAAGGTGCTCAAAATTCTATCCCTGATTTCCTTACCCGTGAATTCTTGCAGAATCCCCACGATGAGCAAGAAAAAAGGAAAGGACAAACAAACTGCTCCACCCCCTCCCATTCCTGTTAGGAAACCTATCAAGAATGAAACTACTTCGACCCCTGCTTCAACTTCTCTACAAATTGCCAATAGGTTCACCCCTATTGGTAAAATAATTCAGCCTCCTACTTTTGCTTCAACAATTGCTACTACTTTTGACCCCTATGCTAAGGCAATTGCGTCAAAAACTTCTTCTTCTACTCAGTATTTTCTCCCAAAAGGAAAAGCTGAGTATATTAAAAAAGCATATCTCACTCACCTATTTTACATTGAGCCGAATAGATCTAGTCAAACAGATTTATTCAAAATTACTTCATCATATTTTCTCCCAGGATTCCATTGGATTCCTGAAGATTCCACAAAAAATCTTCAATTTTATTCCAGTATTTTAATCCTGACTGATTCGATTATCATAAAACCCATTTATGATAAAACTGACAAATCCAAATTAATTTACCACAATGCCTATATTCTCCAAATCCTCAGTGAAGAAGAATGGGGACCAAACCCATCCACTCCTAAAAGGCTGGGAAAAACACACTGCTTTTACTTATCATGACTATATCACTGCCTGATAACCGATTCATGTTTTTTCAGGTACCAGATATGAGTCATTCATGGTTTCTGAATTTTGACAAGAAATTCAAAGGAAAATTCTCATACTGGTTTCGCCGTTGGTGGGACCAATTTGGGCCAATTCCCGAGAATTTCCCTGTTGAGCTCCTCCAAGCTTTCAAAAGTTATACTACTGTGGCATGCACTAAACTTGATAGGCATATGCAAAAGTTCCCTTATGATCTCCATTTTTGCCAGAAGTGCAAAATACCCTGGATTAGGGGTGATACCCGCCCCCTACGGGGCGGGGCCACCCCTCCCCCGCCCCCCGCCCCCGCATATGCGGGGGTGGGGAATTTCTCCCCGGACCCCGCCCCCGCATGGCGGGGGCGGGGTCCCCCGTCCGTTGGGCCAGGGTGCGGGGGTGGACCCCCACCCGTCCGCACCCCCCGCCCCCATACTGGGCCTTCGGCCCAGTACATTTTTCTGGGCCCTAAATGGCCCAGAATCGGTTTTTGGGCCACTTTGGGCCCAGAATTCATTTTTGGGCCATTTGAACCCATTATTTAGATTAAAAAGTATATAGATTTAAAAACAGGAATATATATATATATATATATATATAGAATCATAGATTGAACTATTACGTTATTAACTAATTAAGTAGTAATCATCACTACGGCAGTAAGGCACTATGCTAAATTATTTTGTTCACAATTATACAAATTAAGAGAACTAATAAACTATTACACTATTACAAACTCCTCTAAAAGAAATAAATATTACAAATTGTACAATTAACTATTGTAGCAACATTACAATTAATTATAAATTAACAAAATCATAATTTTTCAATTTGATCAATTTGATTTTGGGGTGGAGCCGTAGCGGTGAGTTCACTGAGTGGTGAGTTATGTCGATTGCTGTGAGACTGAAAATCAAGATCATAAAAGTCAATAAGTTATAAAACCTGAAATATTAATAAGTTAAAAATAAAACAAATTAGAATTAAAAAGTTATAAAGATGAAACAAAATTTTAAATGCAAAAAACAATTATGGAAGAAATTGTGCAAACCATGACAATGGTGGGTCCAATACAAAGTCATACTGCATCGGAGGTAGCCGTAGACGTCGTCTCATGTATCACTATAAGTATTAAATTTGAAATCAAATTAATGAATACCAATTAAATTAAAATAAATAAATTAAAATAAGAAATTATAAAATGAAATTAAAATAAATACCAGATCCAAACTGATCATCACTATCCTCCTCGACGTCGGCCTTCTCATACTCAAGAACATCCGGAACATGAATTGGAGTTCCCTTGATCCAATTCTGCGTGCAAATCAAAGCCTCCACAGTGGCAGGAGCTAATGAACTCCGAAATGAATCTAATACACGTCCTCCAGTGCTAAAGGCAAACTCTGAGGCTACTGTGCTAACATGGATGGCCAAAAGTGTGCGGGCTATCTCTCCAAGGATGGGATACTTCACGGCATTCACCTTCCACCAACTTAATATATCAAAATCTCGTGAAAATGGTAGAATCTCTGCTGTTAGGTATCTGTCTATCTCTGGCTGAGCCTCTACAGAACTCCGAAGGAAGGGGGTCTGCTCATACCTCTCACCCCACTCCAATCTACGTCTTTTCCCAACCTCGACTTCAGGAAACTGTGAGCTTGAGGCTAAGGGGGTAGGTGTAGGTGCCGCAATATTACCACCCCGTAGGGTGGAAAACTCATCAAATAATCTAGTAAGGGTTTCCCGAACCCTTGCTGCAATAAGCTCTGCCCATACTTGCCCGTACGCAAGGCCCAATCCAAATATCATGCCATCCAACTTATACCTCGGGTCAAAGACGACAGCTACATATAACAAAATATTAGCCTTCGTTAAATCTCCCCAATACTTGTCGTACTTTGTCCTCATAATCAATGACATCTCCCACATCCTAATGTGACCACCCGCGACCATGTCATCTAATTCTTCTTTTACCCTACATATTTGCTGACATACAATATTGGATGTAGGGTACAAAGTTCCAGATAGCCTCATGGTGACATCGTAAAAAAGCCTCAAAAACTCTACAAAATTAGTTACAATTTCCCAATCATCCTCTACGGGTTTCCCCAATCCCCCGTGATCATCAAAATATTTAACATATTGGATGTCTTCGTCACCCAATAATGTAAATGCCAGCTTATATTCTTGGGCCGCCTCCAACATCAGAAATGTTGAGTTCCATCGTGTAGGCATATCAGTACAAAGGCCCCTCTTAGATGTTAGGCCCGCAGATCTCGCAGCAACCTTGAATTTGTCCAACCTCGAAGGAGAATATCTCACCCATCTCACAGCAGTCCTAACCCGAGCAATCGAGTCATGAAGATCTCTCAAACCATCAGTGACAATCAGATTCAGAATATGCGCCGCACATCTCACATGCAGACACTCACCACCCATGAGTGTCTTATTTGCCTCTCTAAGATAGGTCTTTAGATGCCCCAATGCAACATCGTTAGACGAGGCATTATCGACTGTGACTGTAACCACTCGGGTCAACCCCCACTCCTTTATTGCGGCCTCCAAGGCCTTTCCAATTGTCTCACCCTTATGATCTGTGATTTTACAAAATTTTATAATTTTCTTTTGCAATGTCCAATGACAATCAATAAAATGCACAGTCAAAGACATATAATTAAAATTTTGGATCGATGTCCAAGTGTCAGTGGTGAGACAAACAAATTGATCCGCCAATTGACCCCTCAACTTCTCATTTTCAATGTAATAATGTTTTTTTTACATCCTTTGCCACCGTGTGACGAGAAAGAATATTAAACCTTGGTTCCAAGTAGCGAGAATACGCTTGGAACCCTTTCCCATCAACAATTTGAAAAGGTAGCTCGTCCATTATGACCATACAAGCTAGGTGTCTTCTACACTCATCGGGATCATACTTAGTATACCCCTTCAAAGTTGCACCCCCACTAGTCTCATCCGCCATTTTTTTAAGTCCAATTTCTAGCCTAGATTGGCTTTTGTCTTGTAATGATCTTAATATTGGACTTTTTTTGCATTGCTCTTCTAAGTGCACCTTTAATTGTGAGGTGCCATGTTTCCTATAGTGACATCCATAAATTTTCCCACAATAGTTACACTTGGCTTGGGGGTTACTTGAGTCACCACCCTCTAGTTTGGTGAAATGACTCCAAACTATTGAAGCAGGTTTCTTGCTGGGCTTGGGGGTGGGGCAAGGTGCCGTAGGGCTAGGGGTAGGGGTTTGAGTAGGAGGGGTAGGTGTAGGTGTAGGTGTAGGTGTAGGTGTAGGGGTAGGGGTAGGGGTGCCCTTGGCCTGGAAAGGAGAGCTCGTACTAGAATCTGCTGGCATATCCATGAACTCAAGCAAACAACAAATCTGAAATTATAGAAAACATAGCAAATATATAATGAACATAAAAAAAAAAATTAGAATAAAAAATTAGACCATATAATTCATCAAACAATTGTAAAAAATTTAAAGTCATAAATTTTAGGCATTAAAAAGACACATTAATTATTCAAGTTATAAAAAGACTTATAGTGGCTTTAGTTATTTTTATTGTACTATTTTAATTATTTCTCCAAACTCAAAACAGACAAATTTGAACCAACATATTAAGAAAAATGATCACATCCGAGCATATTAAATTAAATAAAGAAATTAAATACAATACAATAAAAATGAAACGTCTAGAAATCAACTCAAAATAAGGGATGAGATGTTGATATGAATGGATAATAATGATTATGGTCGCTTTACAAAAGGATGGATGTCCATATCGATAATGGGCATGCACCATAATTATTGTGTTAGTATGAATGTTCCAAATTTGTTGAGGGCTTTGTCTTGTCACCCTAAATGCTTTCTTTTTACTAAAACAACATGTTTATGCAAATTCTCTTTTGTGTTCAAATGAATTTGCCATTCATAATATATATATATATATATATATATATATATATATATATATATATTTATAACTTGAAAGACTATAAGGCATAAGCATAGCAACTATATAAATTATAATGAACATAAAAAAAAAAAGTAGAATAAAAAAAAGTACCACTTGACATTCATAATTTCATATATATATATATATATATATATATATATATATTTCATCTTAATTCATTATATTGAATTGCGAAATACCCTAGTGCATTCTTTTTTTTTTTTTTTTCAATTTGGTAGGGAACATCAAATTCTGTTTTTAAACCCCTAAATTAATTTTTTAAATGCCTAGTGCATAGCAATTTTAAAGATTAAACCCCAAAATTAATTTAGGGTTTTCAATCTTTGAAACCCCTAAATTAATTTAGGGTATTTCGAAACCCTAAATTAATTTAGGGGTTTCAAAGATTAAAACCCCTAAATTAATTTAGGGTTTCGGATTGGAGCCCTAAATTAATTTAGGGCTCCAATCCGAATTAATTAGACACAATAATATTGAAATTTAGTAATTTACACACATTATATAATGCAAAAAAATAAAAAATATAAAAATAAAAAAAAAAACAATTCACAGCACACAATTCACGGGTCACGGGAACCATTCAAAATTTCAAAGATCAAACCACATGCACAATCTAAACTCCACAGCACACAATTCACAAAATCCCATCCTCCATCTCCGATAAACCCCATCCTTCCTCCAATCTCCATTAAATATGTAAATCACAAAAAAAATTGAAGTGTCGAATTTGGGTTTCTTACCTTCGGAGATGAAGAGAGTGGAACCGGGTGCGAGTCCGAGTCGTGCGACGGGGATGGCGATGCAGATAGATGGACCGGGCGGCGGCTCACGGCTGCGAGAAGTAACTCAGAGAGAGAGAGAGGCGAGAGCGAGAGTGAGAAAAATTGGGAAGAAATCGGGGCTGGGCAGAGGCAGAAGGGGGGGGGCTGGGTAACTAGGGTTTCAGTTTTAATTTTAAACCCAGGCATGAAACGACGTCGTTTCATGCCTGGGTTTTTTTTTTTTTTTTTAATAAATGTATAATATATAATATATTATATATAATTATATATATATATAATATATTTGGGCGGGGCGGGGTATATCCGGGGCGGGGGTCACCCCAGCCCGCCCCCGCCCCCGGATGTTGCCCCAGATGCGGGCGGGTGGCCCCGCCGCCCGCATCTGACGGGCGGGGTGATCCGCCCCGCCTAAAGGAGGCGGGGCAGCGGGGGCGGGGCCCCGCTGCCCACCCCTACCCTGGATAATGAAATGGAAATATGAGAGACATGCTGATATCATGGTTAGATACTGCTGCACAAAATGGTGGGATAGGTTTCCCTATACCCAACAGATAATTGAATATGTGATTAGAGATTTTCCTTAGACTGCTCCAGATTTGCAGGATAAAAAGGAATTTCCAGAAAACACATATGGTTCTCTTGTTCCAACTAGATATCCACAAATCCAGGTTCCTACTTCACCAACTACTTCGCATAAAGGGAAAACCTCCAGTGGATCCTCTAAAATAAAATCCTCTAAGTCCAAAAAGAAGAATGTTCTTGAAGGATTTTCTAAAAATGATTTAGTTCAAATGCTTAAGAAGTCCCTTGAAAATAATTCTGAAGAAGACAACGATTCAGAAGTATCCTCAGAGGCTTCTATTAATGATCCATATAATATCTTTGGCCATGATTCTCCAGATACCCCAAGACTATCTGAAGAATAATTGTACAAAGAAGAAATAATTGAAGACTGACCGTCCAAAAGACTGATTGAGTTCTTCAAGATTCACTATTAGAAGGCTGACCGTCTCAAACTGATCGAGCCCTTCTTTTAAGAAAATTTTGTCATCTTATGCCGAAAGTAAACACTACAGACGACATAATGATGTTCCTGATTTCACGTGATATCTACTGTAGAATCACGGGTTATTTTTACTGTTTACTTTAATAATTGTAAATAAGAACTCCTTATGTTATAAAAGGAGAACCTTGCTTCAGGATTAGACAGAGTTTTCATTTCCGCCTTCTACCTCTTCCTTTTATTTACTCTCACATATTGTAAGTACAAAGCTAGGGCACTACCTGTTTTAAGTTTTGAAAACTTATAAAGCTTTTATTTTAATTATTATCTTCATTGTTTACTTATTTCAATATTGCATACATGCATATGGTCGGTTTAACCGCCTGCATATACTTGTGCATACTTTGATCTCTGTTACTTTCCTCCTCCTCTTCTTCTTCAGTTCCTTCATTTCGACTGTTTTTTGGTATATATATGTATATAATCTAGAAATCAAAGGAAGGTGATCTGGAAAGCATATATATATATATATATAGACTTTTGTTCAGCTAGCTTTATAGATTATCGATCTCCGTTGTCTTCTCTGCAGGTAATCGCCTTGAGGACATGATGCTCGATTGTGCAGGAAAATTCTTCCGTCTACGACCCAATTGATTGCAGGCTGTTTACATGATCAGAAAGCTGTGATCTATTATACGGAACCCCACTTCGATCTTTTTTATTTGTTTTTTTTTATTATACGTAAGTATATATTACACAACTCTACTAATTGATAAAATAAATGAATTTCTTACCGGACGTATCTTGTAATTAAATACATATATATATAATTAATAATATAAATCTAGTGAAAAAATCACTTAATATATATAAGTACTTCAATTGCGAAGAAAAGTAATATATATTAATTGATCTAGATCCATGTATGTATGTTAATGCGTGTACGTACATGCTGGATGGTGGAGGACAGCTAGCTAGCTAGCTGCAACCACTAAAGCAGGAGTAAATAGGTAGAATTAAATGTCAAAGCCCCCATTAATTACCATAAACAAGTATATATAGAGAAATGGCTCTCTTGTGGAACATAACTATTAATGTTGCAACTAGCTATCTAGACTTTTAACCCACCTCGCAAGCTCGCTACTCATGACTGACTCCGCATGCAGGATATTTATATATGGATGTCCATTTTCTATGTGGTCCATTACTGAAAAAGCAAATTATTTTTATATATGCGTATATATAATTAAAGTAATGAGCCTACCAAATAAAATTTAAAAAGCAACTTACGGTAACCATTAATTTAGCATAAAGCTGATAACCCTCGTGATCACTTTTTTAAGTGGGCTTTGCGTAATATCTACCTTCTTTTGTCTCTTATAAACCTCTTTTTCACATATAACATTTACTATTATTAAAAAAAATGAATATTTATAATAAATTATTTATGATAAAAATAATTATTTGTGACGAAAATAATTAGTCATTTTTATACAAAATAGTTTACAATAAATAATCAAGTTTATGGTAGTATTTAATATAACTAGGGCTGTTCATTTTACTCTGCCCGAACCGAAAATAGCATTTCCGACTCGACCCGAGGCAAATAAACTTCTGATTTCTTGCAGTGCTACCTGTAACCGATTTTTCAATTTTTCGAACCGTATTTCTTTCCGGAAGAACGGTTATTTCCGAACCGTTTGTTTTCCCCAAAATGAGATTTGCATCAACTGTACCTCCTGCACCTATGTCCCCCCACAGTTTTTAAGAAATGGCAATAAATACAACTCTGTCCATTGATAAAAGCAAAACCAAAAAAGAAAGAAAATATGGTGAAAAGACCATAAAAAGCAAAAACAGAAGAAACAAGAAGAAGAAAAAAAAAGTACTATTAAAAGGATTTCTCTATTTTCTTAATCTAGAAGCTCCATTGAAGCCAGAAAAAGAATTCAAACTCGATCCGGATTTATGGTGGTGAACTGAGTTGTGGTGTACTCGCCCAATTCCACTTTGCTCCCGCCAGTTGGTTAGAGGCACTTCTCCAGAACTACGAAGAAGACCCCTTAAAGCCCAACCAGAGTTTAACTTAGTTACTTGCAGCTTCCAACTCTTGCACTCCCACTCCCACTTCCAGAGAAGACTTCACCACCATTGATTCTTCCTCCGCCGATCCCGGCCTCTTTGACTCCGGTTCCTCCCCCGGCATCTTTAGGCAGAATAGCTCTCCAGCTAAGTTGCTTCAGAATTCGCATCTTGGGTCTGGCTACTTCTCCAACTTTAGTATTCAATAAAATGGTAAAAAAAAAAAGGCACAGTTTCAGATTGCTTTCGGTCATCGAGTAATACCCGACCTGTTCTGAAGAAAAGCGGAAACAAAACGGAAATGGCCGCTTCCATTCCGCCTTGTTTCGGTTCGGGTAATTTGTGTCGGGTCGGGTCGACAATTTCAGACGGTCTGGGTGGACGGTTAATTTGTACAACCCTAAATATAACTATGCATGCATATATGGTTTTGAAAAAGTTAAATTATTTATTATATTTTGTGTGAAAGTTTAAAAAAAATTATAGTAATTAAATGAAATGGTACAAGAAGAGTGAAGATGCTCTCTCAATCCAAACAAGGCTGATATCTCTAATAAGTTTAAAAACTTTCTATTTTCAAATGGTATACCTCGTAGAAACTAGCCTTGGTCCCCTTGCGCACTCTTGTTTACTGCCCTCTCGATTAATATTGGGTAGAGTCCTTTAAGAGTCAAGACTGTTGTTCATCTTATAAACCAATTACCATGCAACAATTGTCCCACATGATCACAAAATCACCTTATCATCAACAGTTAAACATGATTGATCTAGACTTAATTTCCTTGCTCGTTGTGCGTGCTACCTGGCCTCTTTTTAGGCCATATAATGATCAAAAACTCATGTTAAGGTCAAAACAATGCATATTCTTTGGTTACATGAGCTACAACCATAAGGGATATAGATATCTATATATATATATATATATATATATATATGCGTTTTATAGGCATTCACATTTTCTTGGCTCTTCTGCAAATGTGCCTGCCTCATCAGGGCCATGAGCTCAATAGGCCATTGTCCCCAAAAATAAAAGTGAAGTATTTTATTTATTTATTTTAAAAAATAAAATAAAAACCAGTTTATTAAATAAAATTTTAAATATTTTTTATATTTTTTAATATTTACAAGGTCCCATAATATTAAATTTAATATTTAATACAATGAATTATTTATATTTTTAAATAAAGTTTTTAAGATATTGCTAAATTGAGGCGCACAATTTACATTGAGGCCTTGCATTAAATATGAATTAAAAAAAATTATTTAAAGATTTTAAAGAAAATTTCATTTTATTAAATTTTTTTAAAATATTTCATATAATAATTTATATTTTATTATATTATAATTATGAATTTCACCTTATACGTCAATTTGTATTGATTACGTACTCCCTTTTTGTCTTCCATCGTCATTCCATAAATGTACGTATTTCTATTATACGTTGATGACATTATTGTTTCATGTAGTGATTTTGACTTTCTCACTTCCTGATCTACTGCCCCAGCTCGATCCCACTCCCACTCTTGAGTATGACTACTGGTAAATATGATACAGGTCAACTTATGCTCAGCACACTCCTATTTACATTATCTTGTTACGTACTCACCCACCCAAGTCTTTGGTATTCAAACATCTCGTGACCTGTGGCTGATGCTAGCGCATAATCTCTACTCAGTATAATATATGAATCATGAACATTCATTACCAGCTACCCACACTAAAGAAAGGTAGCCTCTCCATTCAAGACTATTTCCAAAAAGACAAAGTCAGTGCCAACTTCCAAGTTGATCACTACCCTAGGAGACACTCTCAATGTCTGAAACCTCCCATTGAAGGCGCGGGGGCGTATTGAGAGAACGTCTACCATGGTAGGGCCAGCACTACTCAACAGCCTGATCTGATTAAACATGACAAGAAAACCTCAGCAATTCCAACTAAAGATAAGCCGACAGATGATTAATATATAGAAGTGATAAGATTAAAGAGTAAGTCTTAGGTTTAATCACGTTGTAAACCAGTATACAGTCTAATCTACTATCATGCATGATCATGTAATCCTTTACGTTTTCAGCTTTTCATTAAAACTAAATTCATTATAATTATAACCAAAAGCTCTAGATACAGTTCGTGGGAAATGGGAATTAGCTACTTCAATCAAATATCTTATAATTTCCAAGTTTCAGATATTTTCACCACAATGAAATAAAATGACTAAGGTTGCTTTTGAGTAGTGATGTATTTTGTGAATAGTAATGAAAAACAAAAGTAATGATAGATTATTGAATAGTAGTGAATAATAGTAAAAAAATAAGTGAAAATAATAATAAAATAATAAATAGTAGTGAGCAGTAATGTTACATACAGTCGTAGAATGTGTAAACGCCATGCAGTCGCTTTGAAAAAAGTGTGAGTCCATTCACTTTTTTCAAAGCGACTGCACGGCGCTTGCACACTCACAATTGCAAGTATCATTTCTCATCCTCAGATACTTGAGAACATATCGATATCACCATGCCTAAAAGGGAAAAGCTTCAAAGACCACTACTTTCTTTTTATGTTTTATATTTTCTTTTGCACCCAATGTAGGAAGGTTCTTTGTTTTTAAGGGTAATTACATTTTTCTGCAGATAAAATCAAAACTGATTAGGAGAAAAATGGATGCAATATAAAAAAATAAAAACACTGAAGAACATAAAAAGAAAAATAGGCAATAGCAAAGTATATGAAAGTTAGGATGCTAAATAATTAGAATACAATCTTCTCCAAAAAACTCGAGTACTAATCAACAGCTCTTTCTCTGTTCACCAAGAAAGTTTCCTCATCCATTTCAATGTTGGGTGAATTATTCCTGTCATAGACAAGTAAATAAAATATTGTAGATGTCAATAGAAGATAAAAGCTCTAAGGTATTGGAGATAATTGTGGAGAGCATCGTGGAGAGCATCACCAAGAAGCAAAACATGGAAACACGCATTATGACAGAATGACATACAGCTAAAATTAGTCGTGGTTTTACCAAAATCATTATTTTATAATGAGAATTGTTACCGACATAAAAAAAATTATATAAAATAAATTTATAAATTGATGTCATTTTATAAAATTAATTAGATTACTTTATAATAAAAGTAATTTTATAATCTAAAATTCTACATTAAACTATATCAATTTATAGATTTATTTTTGTATAATTAGTTTATAACTAAAATATTTTCCTTTTATAATCTTATCATAAGGTATACGAAATTGCAGACAGGGATCGATTGTAGAAAAAGGCCATGGATAATGGATTGGGGGTACTTACTTTCCCGGCCCACCAAAGCTCATCCACAGTAGTCTCATACTTTCCCCACCTGTCTTATCATCTGGGAGAAAGACAGGTATTGACTCTAGAAAGGCGCCAATCTATGTGATGAACGACTCTTTCTCGTACTTAAACCAACTGAACGAGGCTTTTTGCCTGAATACTGCTAAATGGATGGCATTCTTGTAACACGACGCAATGAAACATGCCATAGGCACGAATTAAGTCTCTTTCAACACCTAAATTAAAAAAATACAAAAAGGAAATCGTATAAATACCTGACAATTTCTTTTACATGAGTCGGTACGTGCAGCTCTTCTGGGGGTGTTCATTTAGCAAGCAATGCATCACTTCACCCTTGTGTTGCATGGCATGTTTAATCTTAGAAAGCAGATCTAGAACATGCCAAAAACAAGAGAAGGAAACATGAAAGCTCAAGATTTCATAAATATGCCTCTCTGTTTCTTCTACCGATCGAAGTCGAGGCCACAGGAAAATAATTCAAACCTCAATGCCAATTTAGGATAAAGGTTGTCCTATATTATCCCAATAATAATAATATACGGAAATAAAGAAGCCATGACTCCTTTTCAAAGACAAACATATTCTGTAAATTTATACACAAACACATTGTTTTTCCCATTTCAAAATTGGAGCAATTATTTATAGGTAACACAGCCTAACACAACAGTAAAGGCTCAAACTTGAGACTTTTACCATTATACAAGATAATACTCCAGCTTCATCTCAACCTGGCTTGCCCTGCCCAAATGCACTTGGTTATGTTAAACAAGAAAAAAAAATAGCATATTATAACCCCCAATGATTTTTTTTGTTCCCTACCGAAAATATTCCTAGTTTTGTACCAGATCTATATAATAATGTATACTATATATAACAAAGTATAAGGGCATGTATAGGTAAAAATATGAGATGAGAATTATGTGAATAGTAGTGAAATGGTTTGAGTCAAGATATTTTATTAGGTTTTGGAAAATGAGTGAGAAAAAGTTGAATAAAAATATTATAAGATTAAAAAATACAATTTGAATATAATTTTTTAATATTATTTTCATTTTGAAATTTAAAAAAGTTATATTGTTTTTAGTGTTTTGTTTCGAAGTTTGGAAATGTTGTAAGAGTTAGAAGAAAAAGTTAAAAATTGAAAATTGAAAAGTGTTTTGTATTTGAGTGATATTTGGAAATGAAATTCTGAAAAGTTTTGAGATGAAATGAGATGTTCTCAACTCATCTTACTTCCCAAACATGGCCTAGTCTAGAACTACAAGATGGTCTTACCCTTGGATTAGCTAGTTTTGTACCAAAAGGAAGGATAAGATCATACAAAGCAGAAATCCATATTTACTTGAAAAAATTATCAAGTTAGATAACTTGGCCAACCAAATAAAGTTCTAAATAAACTTGTGAAACACCACAAGGAACTTCATAATTACCATAAATTCAAGTAGGGAAAAACCAAGCAATCTTCAGTGGTCCTCATTCAAAATACTCTTCAAAGTTATCTCTACATAAAAAATAAATTATGTTAAAAATATAATTCATTGAAAGGCTATATGAAAATATTCTTCAAATATGAATCTTACAAGTTCCTAACTTGTAGCTTTCAACATCTTTCATTACCTCTTGGGAGTCATAATTAATGGAGGGAGCCTTCAATTAGTTTTGTGTGTAGGTAAGAGATTCAACTGTTGTCGGGGCCAATAAACTATAAAATGAATCTAACACACGACTCTCAATGCTAAATGTTGACTCAAAAGCAATAATAAATATAAGAATAGCTAACATATCTTGAGCTATATTAGCAAGGATATAAAACTTGGTTGAATTCACCTTCCACCACATTAAAATATTAAAGTTGGGCATCAATCTTTCAAGACTCCCATAAAATATCGATCCAACTTTTATTTGGACTTTACAATACCCTTTGATACTAGTGATACCTACTATAAAGATCATCCTCATTATCATAGGATGTTGCGTTTCTTTGAACCTCACCAACACTTGACTGGCCCCTACTACGACCTGCATTGGATTTTAAATTCTACTTATAATTCTTTCAATCATCTTCTTTAACCTTGTAACAAGTTCGCTCTCTCGTGACCAAGAAAATCTATAAACCAAAACTCCAAAACTTCTAACTTGGAGTGCGGATCACACAGTTGAAATAAATAAGATTTTGTTCACTTTCTCAAAATTCTCTCAATATTTTTCATATTTCAAAAACATCATCTCTGACATGGTTTTCAGCATAACATCATCACTCATAGAAAATTTGTTCAAAAGATTATAGATTGTAGCTATTTCTCTAATGAACAAATTTGAAGCTACATGAGGTGAGCCTGAAATCCGCAAGGTGACATCATATGAAAATCCTGACGGTATCCCAATCATCTAAAGTTTGTGGTCCTTGTCCAACCTCATGTAAATATGAGCCAAACTGATCGTTTTCATCTTGCATCACCTCAAACGCCGCATGATACTTCAGAGCCACACTCAACATCAGATGTGTTGAGTTCCACCAAATTAGAACATCAAGAGAAAGAAGTCTACCAAACGAGATATTTTATCTCTCTGCGCACGACTAAACTTATCAAGTCTTGCAAGGGAACCAAAACCCAAGCCGTTAAGCTAAACGTGTCAAACTTCCAAATCCAAACCAAAACCATTTAGATAATGAGTCGTGTCGTGTCACCCGTTTTGATCCGTTTAATAATTAATTAGAAATATGTTAATACGACACGACTCATTTAAACTCATTCATTTCATGTAAATGGGTTAAATTAATATGCAGAACTTAATTGACCTAATTAACATAATTTCACATAAAAGTTAAAATCTATACTTATTAATAACCACAATATCTTAACTAATATATATCAATCTTTTTCAAAATTTAACATATAATAAAACCAATATTACAAACTATACAATAATAAATATGAGCATAGGTCTAAAATTACAATTTCAACAATAAAAATATAAGCATACTAAGAAATATCAATATTACAACTTAACAATAATAAAATTTTAATTTAGAAATAAATTCTAAACGCGTCAAAACGGGTTGATTTTGTATTAATCAAGTTGACTCGTTATTGACCCTTTTATAAATCGTGTCTTAACGGGTTAACTCGTTTTGACCCGAACCTGTTAACATCAAATCCAAAACTACTAATTTTGAGTCGTGTTCATGTTGGGTTCATGAGTCGTATCATATGTTGACACCCCTAATCCACTCCATCCTTCTTCCCAAGAGATTGATTCCAATCCCAACGAAGGTTTGGTAGCACTAGGTTCCATAAGTCTCAATTGCAATTTGAGATAAAGTAAGCATCATTAATCACCCATATGTACGTTTGTTGACAGGTATAATATTAAATATCTTGTTGTTTGTGTTTTAAATAAATGCAACCAGGTTTAATCTTGTGAGTGAACTCCTTTTCACATCTTTCCCTTACAAATGATTGGTTTCGGCTTGCTTTACTCAACAGCACTTCAGCCTCTCTTTATTGGAAGCCCAAAATTGAATGATACCAAAATCCCCCAAAACACAAACACGAGAAAGATTTAAAACACAATAAATTAGGATGACTACTCCTACACTAAATAGTGTGTTGTGTGTGTTGGGGGGGGGGGGGGGGGGCAATACTACAGTGTGCCATTGTACTGTTGTTTTAAGGAAAAAAAATACATCTTTTAATATTGGTAAGGTATAGAAAAACACAGAGGGTCTTGACTACACGACCACACCCTCTACCCAATACAATGGCTGGAAGAGGTGGCATTTGAGAAACAACTCTATTAGACAAACACTCAAAAGGATCCTCCTCTAACCACACCCTTTCACTATTAGACCTTAAAGCCAGCTTAGCAACTTCATGAGCAGCCTTGTTACTCGTTCTATGAGCAAACAAAAGTTGCCATGAAGAGAACCTGTTCATCCTTTGTTTTGTCCTCAGTTACTTGCCCCAGCCAAGAGTTGTCATCTACATTTGACTTCACAGCATCAACAACAACCTTTGCATCACCTTCAAACTCTACCAGAGTAAAGCCCAAATCTTGACACAGTTCCATAGCTCTTAGAAGAGCATTGCTTTCTGCTAAGAAGACTGAATTTACACTTTCCTTTGAAGCCAACAAAGTAGCCTGCAAGTCCCATTCACAATCTCTAATAACGATTCCCATACCCATCATTTCATTCTCTTTCTCAAAAGCAGCATCAAAATTGACTTTAAAATAAGGCCAAGTTGGTGGTTTCCACTTCTGACCTCTAGTCCTTGACTGGTCCCTCTCTGATATGTAGGGTACCTTATGGTGCACCTGTTTAAAGGTACTCAGCTCAGCCATAGCCAGGTCTAAGATTGCTGTAAGACTTTTAAACTTATTTTCAAAAACAGTGGCATTCCTTCTGGACCAAATTTGATGAAAGATAATTGAGATAAGCTCCAAGTTCTCCTTATCCAACCCCGAGTACAAATCAGCCCACAACAACTGGAAGTCATTAAAATTTATCTACCATTTCTTTACAGGACTTGCCTCTCCACCCCACACATCAACTGATGCAGAACATCAAAACATGTACCACAAACTCTTTTGGGGGCCTACTCAAGGTGGGGGAGCCTTAGGCGTTTGCCTTAGTTGCCTACCCCTTGAGCCGTCGTTCGTGCTTCAATCAATTTCATTTCCTTTATATATATACATATATGAGGGATGCTACTCATCATCCCACATTTCACATCTATATATTTTAAAAAAAAAATTTTAAAATTTTTTTTATTATTTTATTATTATTAAACTAATTGAGTTGTTCTACTTATGATCATTCATACACTACATACTTATTATTAAAAAAAATAATAATAATAAAATAAATATGGTGTTTAGTGTGTGGGAATGAAAGTAAAATTATTCTACACACACATATTATATATATATATATATATTTATATATGAAGAAAATATATGTATGTGTGTGTATATATATACTAGCAGTGAGTGATGTGCAATGCACATTTTCCTAGTGACTAATATCCAAAAAATGTAAAAATAATATGTTTTTTTAAATAAAATTAATTAGTCAATAATTTAATGTACAGGAGTAGAAAAATAAATTTTAACAAGCATCATAATGATAACAAAATGTTACAGTAATATGAGTAATATAAAAATTATAAGATTTTGGATATTATAGCAATAGTTTTCTTAACAAAATATATTAATTGTAGAATTTAACCACACTACTCAATGACTCAGGGGTATTAAAAAAATCATTTTATCTAAATGATTTTAATTAATTAAGAATATTATGAGATTTAAATTATTTTAAAAACTCTAATTATTTATATGTTTTTATTCTCTTAAAAATATTTAATAAAACTCTATTTTTTGTTTAATGATAAAAGATTAGTATTTTATAAATTAAAATTATATTTTAATTATCTAACTAAATGTGGGCCGTGGATATCCAACTTTGTGGGCTTTCTTTGGTAGTCTCGGATTATTGATACAGCCCACCAACGCAAGTCTCTGAAAACAATTCAAATTAGCTACGTCAGGTCATCATCCATATAGCAGCCGCTTTTACACTTTAACGTAAACAGTAATTACTGTTTATCATTGTTCACGTTATAGTGACTTTTAAGATATAAGGGAATATATATATACAGAGAAAAAATATTTACAATCGTCAATTGTGCAACCGCCGCGTAATCACTTTGAAAAAAGTGAATAAAACATGGGACCCACATGAAAAAAATAAATTTTTTAATAGTGGACCTCACTATTTTTCAAAACGATTACGCGGCGTTTACGTACTTCACGGTTGCATGTAGAATTACTCATATATATATATATATATATATATATATATATATATGTATATACCTTTCCATTACTTTGTATATAACTACCCAAATGGTCAGATGAAAGATGTTAAGAATAGGATGAAGAATTCTCTATCCCATGACACCTGATATTGATTGAAAGCATTTATATAAAGACATGCACAACCCTTTATAAAATTATGTTTTAAAATAAGAATCTTTATGTAAATGATATTATTTTTTATAAGTAATTTTATAAAAATACTTTTCATTTAAAATATAGTTGTATAAAAAGTTGTAATTTGAACTGCCAAGTTAAATTAGTGACTATTTATCATGAGAACTTTGCTTTAACATTGTTTTCAACATTAATTCTAATTTTTTTTTCATATAATTTTTTAGATCTACACAAAAATCTTATAAAGTAGACTTAAACATTGATTTTATAAAAGCACTTATATAATATGTCATGACAGGCAGTCAATTTGTAAATTTAGTTTTTTTTTTAATTTCTACGTAGACCAAAAATTTTATTCTCTCGTTTCATATTCGTATAATATTTAGAGAGGACCCGAACAAAATATATGAATTTTGGAGTTGCCATCTATAATATGTGTTTAAAAAAAGAGTAATGTTATGTATAAGTCTCAAATAGATAACTCGCATATAAGTCATTTGTAAAAAAGTATGTCCCAATAATAAAGAATAATTTTTTTACATTTTTTTAGGTAGTCACTTTTTTATAAGAGTTTGTATGAGATTTGTCTATTTGAAACTTATACAATTCATTTATCTTTATATATTGATTACCAAGTACCAAGCGTTTGCACTTGCGAGGACCCTCCGAATGGTATTTCTTTCTTGATACTTCGTCGAAGCCATACAACATTCTCGTCCATCGGACTTGATCGTAGTGAAGTCTAATATTCTCATCAGAGTTATCACGGCTGCTTGATCGGTAAATAACTCAAGGAGAGGTTCATCTTTGTTAAGTTCCCATATGTCTCACGATCAGCTTATTAATTATCTTACACTTAAGAGTATGGGTGTAAAAATTAACCGGAAAATCGGTCCGGACTGGCTTGAACCGGTCCGGTCCAAGACCCGTTCCCTTAGTTCCAAAACCGACTGGTACCGGTCCGGTTCTGGTTCTATGATTTTTAGGATTGGATTGGACTGGACCCGTTCACTATATTATATATTTTAAATTAATTTTTTTAATATTATATATAATATTTTTTATATATATATATATATATATATATATATATATATATAATAATATAAATTATAATTATATATAAGATAATGTTATTATAATTTATAGCATAAAATTTTAATCTTAAACATGAAAATTTATTTGTTCATATGTTTAAAACATAAAATATATATTAATAACATTTTATGTTCTAATAAATTCTCAACATATTCCTTTTGATAAATACATAATACATTAGTAATACTAATATGGATTAGCATATTAATTACATTTCACTTGAATTAATTAATATACATTAGTACACTAATATATGTTATTATATTAATTATATTTTATGTCCTAATACTAATACTATTAAAATCGAAAAATCGGACCGATTACACCGCTACTTAAGAGGGCAAATGGGCAAGTGAAAAACTAAAACCTAGCCTAGGAGTCCTAAAATCTTTATAATATATATTTGCAAAGATATATATAGAATGGTTTGATTGTTAAGCATTGAGAGCACTCTAGTTGGATTAACAATTTTAAAATTTAAAATTTGACTAATATGTCACTTTTTGACTTTTGATTAATCACTCAAAATTTAAATTCATCTCGAATTAGATATCTCATTTTTTATAATAATAAAATATTTTAATTATTTTTTATCTATTTTTAATGTATTTTTTTTAAATATATATATTTTTCATTTTTATAATTTCCAACAATCTTTAACAATTATTTTTATTTTCATTTTCACAAGGTAACAATTTATAATATTTTAGCAAGTAGGGATTGTGGGGAAATTGATATAAAATTATACGACCTGGATACAGTAGAACTCATATTTGTTTTTTACTTTGGATTTACTGTAGCCCGGTCCTTGACTAATCCAATATAACCCAATTTATATAGATATTAAGATTAAATTTAGATAGTGAGTTGATATAAAAGTTGAATAAAATATTATTAAAAAAATTATTTTTTAATATTTTTAAAAAGTTGAATTATTTATTATATTTTATGTAAAAATTTGTGATAGTTATAATAATGAGATGAGATGAGATGAGATAATGAATATTTATCAATCTGTCCCCACTGGGTGATGTCGGCTATCTACTATTGGGCAGGAAGATCCTCCTCTCTTTTCTTTTCTCTTTTATTATTATTTTAATAGATTGCTTGATTTTAGCAATAAATGTTTGGATAAATACTCTAAAAGATATTCCGATTAAATGATGAAGAACTAAGAAACTTGTCGATACATTTTTTTTTTCTTTTTGTCAAATGTCATATTGTTTTTGGGTCAGTGATCGCTTGATCTTGGGAGTTGGGAGCCCTCAAATTAGTGTGATGGCTGGCTCTGACCTCATCCTAAGCTAAAAAAATATATAATCCTATGCTTCCTTCGAGACTTCCTTCCTGGACATAATTCCTACCAAATCGCAGATTATCCGCTTAACGAGAACTGATAGATTTAACGGTACTTAGAGATAATATTATTTAAAATGAATAAATAGTATTTAAATATTATAAAAAAAGTATAGTTAAGATGATGCACTGTATATTATAAATTTCATCAGTTAAAATAAAAATAGTAAGTTTTGATTAGTTATTTTAGATGAAAATTTAGATAAGCCATTAAGAAAGCTCGAAGTCGTTGAGAAAAAAAAAAGAAAAAGCTCTAAGCTGTCAACTACGTAAGCGGTACGCGACATGCATATGCTAGGTATACCCTCCACTTTCAACAACTACGAAAAATTAACTAATCACCCATGCATTGATATCGACTAGTTTATTTCTCAAAGAAAAAGTATTCGCATCTGCCTCTGTTTGACATCAGCCAAAACATATCCCACGTGTCAACCGGTTTTACCGTTTGTTTTTTTTCCTCTCGCTGCAATTGACATACTGATATGAGAGAGAACACTTGAAAAGAGAGAGAAGTGAGAGACGTCGAGGAGGCAGAGAGAGTTTGATGAGTGAGAACACTTGAGGAGAGAGAGAGAGCTTGAGGAGAGAGGGAGAGGTCTGAGATAGATCTTGAGAAGAGAGAGAGGTCAAAAAGAGAGAGAGTTTGATGACAGAGAGGTGATAAGAGAGAGAGGTCGAGGAATGAGAGAGGTCGAAGAGAGAGAAAACTTGATGAGAGAGAGAGCTTGAGGAGTGAGAGAGGTGGAATAGAGAGAAAGCTTGATGAGAGAGAAGTGATGAGAGAGAGAGCTTGAGGAGAGAGAGACATAGACGAAAGAGAACTGATGAGAGAGAAGCATCTTACATTTAAAAAAGAAAAATTCTTCTTCACACTCTACTGTTTATCACACACTCAACACTCTTAGTGTATTGAGTTATAGAAAAAAATAAAAAAAAAAAAAAAATTTGAATGCATGGTATGTGGAGAGTGTAGGCAGATATGTAGAAGGGCTCTTTAAAAAAATTAAAAAATAAAAAGTGTGTGTAGTGTGCATCGAAACAATTGTGGATCCCTAACAAAACTCATCTTTATTTTGGTTTTTCTGAACCCAATCATCAACAATATTTCCATGCGCGCAAACTAGTCATGTAGCACTGTAACATTGCAGCGGAGAACGGAGTATTGGGTAGGAATGTCCAAGAAGTAGGTCTCAAAGGTAGCATAGCCTCTAGCTAGCCGGAATTTCCCAGTTCCACCCACCACCGACACCTCTCTAACAGCCTCAAACTGCTTGCTAATGCCTTGTAATTGCAAGGTGCTTCCATTGTACGCCTTACTTGTGAACACTACTGACACCGAAATATGTGAATTCAAACCGTCCAAACCCGATGTGATGTACATGCCTTGGATATGCCCAACTTTGGGTGACTTTGGATCTGCGGTTTCGGTGAGGGTGTCATCGGTAACATAGAGGTTCCCGAATTGAATTGGGTGAATGTCCATGCCTTGCCGGCAATCCCTGCCACCGGGATGGCCGTCGCGTTGGGAGAGCCAAAGGCTGGGAAGTCTTGTGCATACAAGGATAGCTTGGTTTCTGTAAGCTGGTGGTCGTTGGCTTTGGCTAAATATATGGTCGCGGCTAGAACCAATACTAAGAATGAAGTGGAAATTTGTTTGGGTACAAAGCTTTGAGCCATGGTGATGGTTGGGGACAGCTAATCAGGCGACCAAGAAGGATTGCTAGGAATAGAATGACTATGAGAGCTTGTATTTATGGTTTGTATTGTGGTCTCTATTTATAAGTTCTAGTATTTATTATGGTTCAAAAGGCCTACATAAACAGCTGTATTAATTAGGTACTAGTATAGTTTTTAAAAAAAAATAGATACTAATATAATTAATTATGTGCATCTCTTTCTGAAATATATAATACATTTCTATAAAAGAATCTTACATATTCTGGATTTTCAAATAAAACTATTCAAAGTATAGATAAGTCAATCAGAACAATTCTAGGAATGGATTCACATCAATTGATTGCTTTTGTTTTTTTTTTGTTTTTTTTTTTCAGCTTTGGCTGTAAAGTATGGTCTCCAATTACGACTAAAATAGGGGAGACTTTTCTAGGCCTACATTATATTTTTATGTATATTGAAATTTTATAAAATTTTAGAAAGTATATGAGAATAAGAAAATTATAATTTTTTTTAGAGCACTCGGCCAACAGGTTTTGTAAAATCCTTCTTTCTGTATAATTTGAAGAAAATTGTTTAAAAGTGGCATCCAACGGATGCTTTCTTTCATCTACAATTTACAATTAGCTACAGTGTTACCGCTACATCTAGCGATAACTATTCACACTTGTAAATAATTTTTAATTATATCTCTATCATCTATGTACTTTCACCTCTCCTACCGTGATTTAATTTATTTCATTTCAACCTCTTTTCACACCCCATCTGTTTATTTCTTATCCTTCCCTTCCTCAATATTTTTTCCAAATTTTTATTTTTCTTTCCTTGGGCAGTATTATTTCCCTTTAATAACTGCAAGTCCAGTATTTTTTTCCATATTTTTATTTTTCTTTCCTTAGACAGTATTATTTCCCTTCCATTACTGCAAGTCCAATATTTTCCTTCAATTATTGTGCGTTCTCTATTCTTTAGAGAGTTTTGTAGAGAGATAGATATAATTATTTTTTATTTTTTGAATTAATTTATATTTTAATTTAGTTTATAAATTTAGATTAATTTAAAATAGAACATAATTATATAACATTGTATATGGGAAGATATTGAAAATATCAAAAGATATGAGGATATTATTGGTAGTTAGAGAAAATATTTGAAATGAATAGAAAAAATTAAAAAGTATAATATTTAAATGATATGAAGAAAAAATAAATAAGCTGATGTATGGTATATTGTAAAAGTCAGTATGTAAAATAGAAAAAGTAGGTTTTAGTGATGTATTTTAAAGGATAAGATGAATGATCCATTGAGAGTGCTCTGGGGGATCAATTTCTATATACATATAATTATAATAAAACTTAAGAGCTACTTTGAGTTTTAAAAAGAATTTGGAGGGCTGCTCTATGTAGATGCGCCACTGAATCTATTTAAACGTGAAACTTTCGGTATAACATATATATGGTCATAGACTCATAGGATAATGTTATATTCCATTTGTTTGTTGGGTTGTCACATGGAATCTCAATATGGTCTTCGAACTATTAATTTTTTATTTTCTATCTTCCATTTTTATTTTCTATCTTCTCTGTTTTTTTTTTCCCTCGTCTCTTTCATTTCATGTCTTCCCACGTCTTGCAATCTTTGTTTGGTTCCTAAACTCATCTCGACTCATCATTATAATTTTTTTAAATTCCAATACAAAATATAATAACAATTCAACTTTTTCAAATCTTAAAATAATAAGAATATTAAAAAATAATATTCTAATAATATTTTATCATCTCAACTCAACTCAGTTCAACATGGAGAGAGCATTATTCAATATAGGTGCATGTTGCTAGGGTGTCGTCTAGAAATGGCCGTTGGTCGGCCTAGGCAAGATATTTTTTTAATATTTTTTAATATTTTTAAAAAATATTAAAATGAAATATCAATACACTAATAGTCACTTTCTTAATTAGTAAGTAATAGAAAAAAATTTAAAAAAAATTAAATATAAGAGTAGTCAAACTGAAGAAATAAAATAGAGCGACAGTAATATTATTCAATATGAAAGAGCTTCGTCAACCCTCCTACTGTTTATTTCCACATACCCACGAACAAAACAAAGGGTCACGGATTTTAAACTCACCTAAAATTATTTTCCACAAATGACAAGTTAGTGATCCGAGTATTTATAATTGTTGGATACAAAAGAAAATAATTAAGTGGAAAATGTAGATATTTGATTGGTAATTAAGACGTTTAGATAAAATTTTAGGTGAGTTTAATAAAATATTTGTAGTTATTAGCGTTAAATGACCAATAAAAATATGATTATTTAAATAATAATTTAATTATAATATAATTATTAATTAATATATAATCAGTAGAACAGTAAAATATAACAAAAATAATTTAAGTAAAAAAGTAATAAAAATATTAAATTAATAATATTTTATTATTAACTGAACAGTACTTGAATAATCTAATATAAGAATATGTTTTAAATGTTACTATTAAAAAGAAAAAAGAATATATTTTAAATGGAATAGGTAAAAGACAAAATATGTAATATCAGTCAAAATTTAATTTTACCTTTACCTAATTGGATTAAAGATGCTCTGCGTTGTTATTGCAAGGTGCTTTCATTGTATGCATCAATTGTGAACACTACTAATGCCGAAGAGCAGTGCTACTCTGCCGACACCGCTCGTTTGTACTGCTTCTTATTTTTTAGTTTTCTTTTTTTAATTTTTTTAATATATTTAAGTATTTTTAAATAATAATAAAAATATTCTAATATACTTAAAATCACTTTCTTAATTACTAAATAAAAAAAATATATAAAAAAATTCCTGCAATGGTACACTAGAGCGGTACATCTTGGGCGGTATACAAGCTTTTCCGAATGCTGAAACGTTTGAATTGTCGTGTACACGTCTTGGAGATGCCCAACTTTGGGTGACTTTGGATATGATGGGGTTTTGGTGATGATGTCTTCGGTGAAAGAGGGTTCCAAATTGGGTGAATGTCCGTAGATCCCCGCCGTCGCATTATAGCTCAAACTTGGCTTCACGAGTTCGTTTGGATATTTTATTTTATTTTTTACCTTTTCTTAATAGTTAATAAATTGACTATTAATAAACTCGTGTATTTTTTATTTTTAAAAAATATTTTAACGAAAAAAAAAATTCAATCAATAAATTTAAGAGGGCAAAAGCTGAATAGGAGCACACTAGTTGTTGTCGTGAGATTATTTATAAGAGCGGTACTACTATGTCGTCTGGGCATGATCGTGTTGCGTGCCACTTAGTGTAATTTGCACTTTGCTTTCTTTTCATTTTATTTTAAATATATTTTTTAAACATATTTAAATATTTTTAAAAAAATACTAATATATTAATAATTACTTCCTTAATCATTAAGAAATTTAAAAAAAAATATTTAAATGGTCAAAATGAAAGGACAAAATAAGAAAGCATACTAATATTTCTCTATTTATAATTAGGTGAGTGGGGAATTATGTTGTCGTCTAGACAATTTTACAACTAATGTGTGTTAAAAGTATAAAATAAATTAATTTATTTTGACACGTGTTATAATGTCGATTTTTTTTTTAAATAATATCTTCCCCAAGAGAAATGGTGGACATTGACTTACTTCAAATATCAAAATCATTTCAAGTTTTCAACTCATCTCATCTCATTATTACAATTTTTATAAATTTTTACATAAAATACAATAAACAATTCAACTTTTTCAAATCCTAAAAATAATAATAATATTAAAAAAAATATATTCTAACAATATTTTATTCAACTTTCAACTTTCATCTAAAATCATCTCATCTCATCTCATCATTACAACCTTTTCAAATTTTCACACAAAATATAATAAACAATTCAACTTTTTTAAATCTTAAAACAATAATAATATTAAAAAAATAATATTCTAACAATATTTTATGCAACTCATCTAAAACCATCTCATCTCATCTCACTATCCTTAGGCTTTGTTTGGATTTAGAAAACATCTCAATTCATCTCTTCTAATTATTATAATTTTCTCAAATTTTCAAATAAAATATAATCAACAATTCAACTTTTTCAAATTATAAAATAAAAAAAATATTAAGACGTAACATTCTAATCATATTTTATTCAACTTTTATCTCACTCTCAACTCACTGTCCAAATCTCTCCAATTTTTCAATAATTTTATCTCTAAGATACAATGATGTGTGAAATGAATATATTGTCTAATTTGGTTATGCCCAGACAAAATAAATTTCAATAATTTTATCTCTAAAATACAATGAAGTTCAATAATCCTCGTGTGTGTATTGTTCAATGACAAGAAACTTCACTGATTGAACTAATTGACATGTGGCACTACTGGACCTGAGAATGAAGGCCACTAGGAAAATGCCCCCCACTTTGCGTTCGTTTCTACCCTTCTTTTTATGCTTCATGTCTATATTTTGTGGCTTTCTTATCTATGCTTATGCAACTTTCTGATTAGGTTTTTGTTTTCATGTTACCTAGAATTCTAGATGGAAATGGCAACGCTTTTACTCAATAAGCAGCATCTTCATAGTAAAAGAAATAAAATAAAAATAAGCAGCATCTTCACTGGAACATGTGAAATTACTTGTATCATCACGTTATTTACTGTTCATTATGCATAAACATAAATACACCTAATTGCAACCTCCCACCCTAAATGTTTGTTGATCCTAAATGCAATCTTAAAGTACTCGTACATAAATAGCAGTATGGTTTGTAATATTAGTTTTATTATAGGTTAAAATTTAAAAAATATTGATATTTTTTGTTAGTAGGTAGTCTTATTATTATTATTTTTATATATTTTGGCTACTAATAAATATAGATTTTAACTTTTATATGAAATTATGTTAATAGATCAAATGAATTATGCATGCTAGTTCAACTTATTTACATAAAACGGGTTGAAATGTATCATGTCATGTTGACCTACTTCTAATTAATTATTAAACGGATCAAAACAACGATACGACCCATTATTTAAATGGGTCGGATTAGAGTTTCAAGGTTTAACTCATTTAGTTTAACGGGTCAGGTTCAAGTTGACCCATATAATCGAATATCTATGTCTTGACACGACATAAACACGGCCTACAAACACTAACCAGTTACGTTGTCCTCTAGCAAATGGTTGTCTTTAAGAAGGAATCCTTCAGATTGCTTTCTTAGAGCCTTTACTTCAGTTTCTGCCACCTTTGCCTCCTTTGCTTTTGTCTCACATTCTGATTCCAGCTTCTTGATCTTTGCCCTCATTGCAGCCATCTCTTCCTCTAAGGCCTTAAGCTCCTCCACACTGCCGCCATCTTTGGAATCCTCAAAACTTCAATTTTGTTTTTTTGCAGCCTCCATAGTCTACCTCAGTGTACGGAGTTCCCTTATGTAATGATGTAATCTATCTATCATGATGTAATCTATCTATCATCAGTGAGAGGAAGAGCAAAAATCCTACATGTAAAAATTGATTGTAAGTGTAAAGGACTTGTTTCACACTACCAACCGTACGGATGACCTGCAGCAATGAATAGGCATCGCTGGTTACCCTGGGTAAACTCTTATGCTTAAGCTAGTAACAATATGAGAATAAGTATATGTAAAATGAAGATGAAGATGTTTGTTACCTCTTATGGGTTATTTATAGAGGGACATGGACGTGGTGTATCATTTGTGATCCCTTGTGAATTGGGGGCAGATATCTCCTGCTTTGTAGGAGTTATATTCCCTATGATGATAATGTATAACCGTAGGCTAGATCTCTAACTCTGGGAGTTATCCGCCACGTAGCCATGGTGACGGGCTTAACTTTTGGCTTGTTTCTCAATCGTGGGCCTAAGGAGCTAGGGGGATCCAGGTATCCACTTCAGTTACCCCGCTAATTTTATTTGTGGTGGCACGTGAGAAATTTAACTTTTGAACTTTTTATGATCGTTGTTTACCCCGCTAGTGTAGGGGCGTGTGGCTTACCCGCTAGGGCAAGGGCATGCGCCTGTACTTTCCCTTACTTACTATGGTCTATGATAGTGGGTATGGTCGAGCTCGTAGCCCTTTTTTTTTTCTTTTGAGGGACATGGCTTATGTCAGCGGTAACTGTTCCCACTAATTAAATGCATTTCAAAAGAAATGGCAACTGTCGGGATGTGCAATCACCCTTTTGGATTCCCAAAAATCCTCATGATTACCTATCTTGATCCTTCTCGATTCGATGCCTCCTGCATATACTTCCTTTATTCGATGCCTCCTGCATTACCTATCTTATTTTCACTTTCAACGTATTTCTTCTCCTTTCGCATTGCCCCTTCTTTCACCTTGCGCATTTTCTTTGCTCACTTGATACCTTCCTCTCGCTTCGATGGATGGTCGTGGTTCTACTCCTACCCTTGTTCGTTCCTCTAGCCCATCTTCGGCGAAGAAGAGCCCCCCTCCGGAATCTTCCCTCGCTCGAACCTCGACCTACTTTGAGGGGCTTCCTTGGCGCACTACTCTTTCTGAGAAAGACTTCTCAGAAGGAGGACTTATTGCATCCCTGATTCCGTGAAGCTTTCTCTTTCTCCCACTGGATGTGTTGATAAAGAAGGGTACACCAGCGATGTGACCCTGACGGTGAGTGTTCTAACTCATGGCCTGCGACTTCCTTTCATCTGCCCCATTCGTGACGTCCTGGATTTCCTAAAGCTATCCCCCGCCCAACTTCACTCACATGCTTGGCGTGTTTTGATGTGTTCCTGCGTGGTGTTTCACATGGTCTTGGAGCCTTTGGGAGATTTTTACCCCGATTTGACAAGGAGAGAATTCCTTTCGTTCTACGCAGTGAAGCCGTTGGCAGGTAACATTTACAGTTTTCGGGTTAGGTCTCAACATTTGGCAGCTTTTGAGCCCCGTTATTCCAATGCCAAATTGTGGCATAGTAAATTTTTTTTTTTTTTTTTTTTTTTTATTTCTGGTATCAATTTGGAGTACCTTGCTGATGAGATGCACATTTAGAACTATCCCATCCGTGCCAATTGGGGAAGGGTCCCCGACGATAAGAGTATATTGTTGGATTTGACTGACAGGAGCATTCCCCTATGGACATCGTCCTCAATTGGGCGAAAGAAAATGACAAGATTAGTTTAGCGACAGAGGACTTGCTTTCTGCCGCCAATATTGACAGGTTCTTGGTGACCGCCTATCGGGCCCATGTTTGGGGTCGTAAACTCAAGCCCGTCTCAACCCCACAACCCTCGGCGAAGAGGCGCACTTCCCAGCTTGGGGGGGAAAAGAAAGGCTTCTGAAACCGGCGGTTCTTCACCCAAACGCCTTCGTGACCGAGTTGGCGTGGGCCAAGTTGCTAAAACCGCCGTGGGGGCAGATGTGGAGACTATCGACATTAGTGGGGAGGCTCTCGGTGTTTCCCCCAAGGAGGAGACACCCAGAAACTCATCGGTAAAAGTTTTTGCTCCTTTGTTGCCAGGTCTCGATGACCTTATCGAGCTCAAAGGGCAGGCCCTTGAGGACTTGGCAACAAGTTTTGATTTCAACTTACCTGCCAAGGGCACTGAATCAGTGAGAATTCCATCCTTCAAATTTCCATCTCTCTTCTTGCCAACATCAGTGCCTAGTGTTGGCGACCTTTCGGCGGAGATGTATAGCGTGTTTTCAATGTTGTTGGAAGGGGCTGGGGTGCCTGTAGCTGTTAAAATTGGCAGTGCCCAGACCCACGCTGAAGATGACCGTGGGGAGCAAGGGTCTATGCCGAGTTCACTTCCTGCGACTACTTTTGGGGGTGAGACCCGGTTACAGACCTAGAGAGGGTCTCGATCCCTTCTCCCTGTTCCTCCTCCTTTGGTGGCGAAGAGGAGCTCCCCACTCCTCCGGAGGGGGATGGAGCTCTCTTAGGAGATGGCGAGGCTGACCTGAGAGACGGGGGCGATGAGAGTTTGGATGGTGCCAACCTTAGAGGGCAGGTAGAAAGTTCAGGGGGGCGTGTTGAAGATTCGTGGGCGCCAATGACTAGGTTGGGGAATTTAAACGTTCCCTCAGCTATCCCTACACCCCATGCGCCGAAGGGGGGTGTTATGGTTGAAGTGCCAGGTAGGGTCGAGGAGGCTGGTCCTCGGTGCGCTCCTTCCCCCTTGGAGTCAGTCGTGGATATGTCCAAGCGCTAACGGGCCCTGCTTTCTCCAGTACTGTGTTTTCTTTTGCTTAACATACTTAATTTTTGTGTTGGGGCGTCTTTTTAATCATTTGCTTGTGTCAGGTGTTGATGAGTTGGCGACATGGATTGTGGGCGAGCTTGCTGAATTGGAGTATGTGGTTAAAGAGCGGCGAAAGTTTGGGTATTACGCCAAGAAGGAGATGACTAGACTCAAGCATGAGAAAACTGAAATGGAGTGTTACTTGGACCAGGCAGATGAGCACATCTGCCACTTGAAGGATGGTCTTGAGTCCCTTCGGGATGAGGTGTGTGAGCTTTACGGTGAACTGCATCGAGCTCAAAACATCCAGGCACGTGACAGTTTCATCTTACAACAGGCGGAATCTGAAAGGGTATCTGCTTGGGCCCAGGTGTTAAGCTTGAATGAGACTTTGGCCACCTCCAAGCAGTCACAGGTGGACGCCGAGCAGCGTTCTCAAGACTCTACTCGGGCATTGGCTGCTTTGGAGGAGAAGCATAAGGGGCTTGCCCTCGAGCTATAGGAGGAGAAAGCGTCGCGCGTGGAGGAACGTAGGCAGTTCAATCTCCAGCTGTCTTAGTTGAAAGGTGACTATGAGGGGTTGCGATCCAGATTTGCTGAGAATAAAAAGTGTGCGGGAGGATATAGACGCCACTCAAGACAGCATAGCTTGGAGTTTGCGTCACGTGAGTGATACTGCTAAAGAGCAAAAGCAACAATCGAGAGAGTTGGGAGCGTAGTTAGCTTCAGCCAACGGGGAGTTAGTTCATCTGCACCCTCAGCTGGCCGCCGCACCGTCTATCAGGGATCATGCTTTTGGGTTTGGCTACAAGGCTAGTATGCTTCGCTTGTAGACCCACCTATTGGCTAACCCTCGCACCAATTTGTCGAAGCCGAACTTGAAGTAGTTCCAACCTGATGAGGTGTCTTGTCAGTTCATGAACACTTTGGGGCGCAAAGATATGCCTGACGCATTCCCCCGTCCCCATCCACCAGAATGAATTTTTTCATTTGTTTGTGATGAACGTAGGGCCCCAATTTTGGGTTTTTCGTGGTTTTTGGATGTTGTACTTGAACACATTATTGTCTTTTGTGGCCCTCGAATTGGCCTTACCTTGTGTATGTAATTTTGGTTTCATTCTGAACAATTGTACTGCTTTGTTACTCTATGTGGTTTTGTTTTTGCCTCTTGGTAGCTTAGTTCATTTATCTAGACATCTGTTGTAAATGACTACTTGTTGAGAAGGCTAGTCAACGGCTAAGCTATGGGGTCTTCTGGCACCCCCGCCCTTGGGCTTGCCTTGTGAATTGTACTCGAGCTTGGTGGGTACCTGTTAGGAAGTCATGGGGTCTTCTGAACTCCACGCCTTTGTTGGTTGCACCGCGAGTATGTAACTCGACCTTTAGTGGTTAACTGTAGAGAGGGTTGTGGAATCTCTTGATCTCCATGCTCGTTTTGGTTGCACTGCGAGTATATAACTCGACCTTTGGCGCTAACTGTTGAGAGGATCGTGGGGTCTTTTGACCTCCACACTCGTTTTGGTTACACCGCAAGTATGTAACTCAACCTTTGGTGGCTAACTGTTGAGAGGGTCGTGGGGTTTTCTGACCTCCACACCCGTTATGATTGCTCTGCGAGTATGTAACTCGATCTTTGGTGGTTAATTGTTGAGAGGGTCGTGGCCTGAGGAGCTAGGGAATCTAGGTATCCCCTCTAGTAAGGATCTCAAATTGAAGAACAAATAGTACTCAAACAATCGAAACCAAATCATGAAAGCAAGCAAAGTGAAAAAATATGGATTCCATGTCAAAGTAGCTCAAAATAAAATTAATTCAGTTTGCATTTTTCAACCAAAATAACACGAGTAAAGATAATATTACTGATGGTAGAAAAAAAAAACAGTTCTGATGTATCATAATAATTACAATTTCAAATGGTAGATCACTAATTATAACATCAACTAGGAAAATAAACTAAAAAATGGTAGAAAAAAAGTCCTTCAACTCTTTTTCACTTCAACCCCATTTCTGCACAACAGCACGTGACATAGCATTGCTTAAAACATTTTTATTGCAAATAAATCAATGTAAATCAATGATTCATCACTTGCCACAATATAGTTACATATAGAGAAATAATTCCAACTTCTAAGGTATCATAATAAACTACAATTTCAAATAGTAGATCACTTATTATAGTATCAACTAGGAAAACATACTAAATAATGGTAGAAGAAAAGTCCTCCAACTTTTATTCACTTCAGCCCCATTTCTGATACACATATGACATAGGAGCCAACATTCTCATTGCAAATAAATCAATGTAACTACGTTGGCCTTCACCTTTGAATATAGGAGCTAATTATACTTTTGATAGAGTTCCATAAGTGTGTAAAAGTTGGTTTTAATTTAAAGAGAATAAAAGCAGATAAACACTTCAGTGGACCCCCAGAATATTCAGCTTACCAGAACTACCTATAGGCTATTGTGCATGAGAATGGAAGTTTGAAGAATTACTCACATTCTCATAATGCACCATAAATATTTTGGGTAGGCTCAACTACTTAAATCCACTAATCTTAACTAAAAGTAAGCAACTTATTGATAAAAAGATAAATACTAATAATAAACACCTAGTCTAAAAATGAATGAAGCACAATAGATTGAATAATAAAAAAAAGTAATAAATAACCTAATAATAATAATTGCTTCCAGCGTCCAAGAATGCATCTTGATATTTCGATAAGCGTCGGTCCAAGGGCTCGTTAGTTTTACGTGCATGGATGGTGCTGGGGAAGCCAGCCCCCCCCCCCCCCCCCCCCAACGTCGCATGCAAAGCCAAGATCCTTCGCCGAACTGGTTTTCCAAGTTCCTCAGGCCCTCCCTGAGGTATCGATTCCTTTCAAGCCACCTAAATGTGTTGATGGTGAGTTCTTTGTGCAATTTACAAAGGAGGAGTTTGATCATTCAGCAGTCCCTTTTTGGTTCTCTATGGTATTAAAATTCTTAAGGCAAAGACCATCTTTGGATCGCATCAGAGGTTTTATTCATAGCAGATGGGGTCTTTCAAAACAGCCAGTAGTTTCAGCAATGCAGAAGGCTCGAAATGTTTTTGTCAAATTTTCAAATGAAGATGATTTCTTGAAGTCTTTGTCTCGTGAAAGCTGCGATATTGAAGGGGTTGCTTATAGACCCTTTCAATGGTCAACAGATTTTACAGAAGATGAGGAACCGGCATTGGTTCCAGTTTGGATCATGTTACCCGGGCTGCCTCCGAATCTTTATCAAGAATCGTTCTTACGGAATATTTTTTCACCGATTAAAGTCTTCTTGAGGAGAGATAATTCGACACACTGTGCGACTCGCACTGATGGTGCACGGGTGTGTGTTCTGATGAATATAGACCAGGTGCCGATTCACTCCATTTGGATTGGGACGTCGAGGCATCCAAATAGCATCTTCCAAGAAGTTGATTATGAAACGTTGCCTGCATTTTGTTCTTTTTGCAAGGTGCAAATGCATAATTCAAAGACATGTAAGGCAAACATGAATGAAGGAAAAAAGAGTAAGAGTTTGAAGGTTATTAAGTCTAATAGAATCTGGGTGTCAGAGGATAAAGAAGAGGATGGGAAGGTTAATAAAGATCAGTCGGTGGAAACTACAGAGTCCCCTGTTTTGGTATTAGAAGACATGGAGACTGAGGAGCCTGTTTTAGATGGAGGCAAGGATGTAAGGAAGTCGAAGTTGGTGACTGAGAGAGATATCGAAGAAATGGAGGCTCCAATGCAGAGGAAAAACTTGTTGATTTGTGGAGAGGCCAGCGGGACAATTCCAGTTGAGGAGTTGGTATCTTTATCAACAACATCTCAAGCCCCATTTACTGAAAGTGTTGTGCATTTAGAACCCAGAATTATGGATCCCAGCGGGACTATACCAGTAGCGGAAGATGCTGTGCAGTTAGAACCCACAATTATGGATCCCAGCGGGACTAAACCAGTAGCGGAAGATGTTGTGCAGATAGAGCCCACAATTGTGGTTTCCAGCGGGACTATACCAGTAGCAGAAGGCGCTGTGCAGTTCCACATGCCAGATTTGCAGATGGTGGTGTTCAAACAGGCAATTGCTATGGAGTCCAAATCTAAGGATGAAGGTACTTTTCCACACCCTGGTAAACAAAAAGATGAATCTTCTAATTCTGAATTAGTAGTAAAAAAGTCACCTAGTAAACGTATGTTACGTAGTTCCTATAGGGTTCCTAGCAAGCCCTCTCAGAAGAATAAATGATTAATAAATTGTTGTTTTGGAATATTCGAGGTCTTGGCACCTCGAGAAAACGTTTGAGGGGGCTGTTAGGAGAGCAGCAACCCATTATGTTGTTTATTGCGGAACCGTTTAGCAATGATACTCATTTGAGTTATTGGAAGACGTTTCTAAAATTTGATGCGTGCCTGTCGAATGCTAGTCAAGCAGGAAAGATTTGGTGCTTTTGGAAGTCGGGTTTGAAGGTGGATGTTATGGGTGTTTCGGATCAGAATCTTACTTTGCTTATTAATTCAAGTTTATTGATCTCATCGGTTTATGCAAAGTGCTGGTTTTTAAATCGGAGGTCTTTGTGGACCGATTTGCTTGGTGTTAATAATTTGCAGTTACCTCATGTGATTATTGGGGATTTTAATGTCTTACGTAACGATAATGAGAAAAGAGGGGGAAATCCAAGTATGCTTATTGCAATGGAGGATTTTTGTTCATTTATTGATGATGGCAGATTTGTTGAGTTGCCTTTCTCAGGTAATGGTTTTTCTTGGTGCAACGGACAATTAGGAATGGCACGTTCATGGGCTAGATTGGATAGAGCTTTATGTAATTCCAAGTTTAAGGATCTTTATCCGTCGGGTAGAATTCAATATCTTCCTAGGAGGATTTCAGATCACTCCCTATGGTTTTGGGTCCTTCGGTTTCATCTACTAGGTATGGTCACACCTCATTTAAATTTCACTATATATGGACTAATCATGAAGATTTTTGGAGATGTGTTTCTAGTTCTTGGCAGGTGGAGGTTAATGGTACGGGTTTGTGGAAGCTTGCCGCAAAATTGAAGAGGTTAAAACTGGTTCTTAAAACTTGGAACAAGGAGGTGTTTGGCTGAACAGGAAAGCATATTAAAGAATTAGAAGCAAAAGTGAAGGAAGGTGAATTTAGTCTACAAGAATGATATTCAGAGGATGTTGAAGCAAACATTTTAGCTAACAAGGTTGAGCTAGATGTCTGGTTAAAGAGGGAAGAGTCTCGTATTGCTCAACAAGTCAAACAAAATAGGGTATCGCATGGTGAGGGTTCGACTGCTTTCTTTAAAGCTCTACAGAATCATAAACATAATGTGGTGATGGAAATGAAGCTTTCTGTTGGCAGAGTGCTTACCTCGCCTGAAGATATTCATGAGGCTGCGTGTGTTTATTTTGTGGATTTCCTCAAAGCTAAGTCAACAAGTTCATTGCCAGAATTGGTTGGGTTAATTTTGGAGGAAGTTTCAGAGGAGGAACCCGTCGGTTGGGGAAGTAAAAAATGCACTTTTTCTATTCCTATGGATAGTAGTCCGGGGCCGAATGGATTTGACTCGAGTTTTTTTCAGCATTGTTGGTCCTTGGTGTACCAAGATTTAATGGAAGCTGTTAGTGATTTTTTTAGCGAGGTTGCATTACCAAGGTTTTATTCTGCCTCTTATATTGTCTTAATTCCAAAAATTCAAAATCCTACGTCGTTTGGAAATTTTAGGCCCATAAGTCTCTGTTCAGTGGTCTATAAAATTTGCTCAAAAATTTTAGTGAATAGATTTACTTCAGTCTTTAGTAGGATTATTTCCATGGAATAGGGAGCTTTGTTGCCTAGTAGAAGTGTTTTTGAAAATATTAGTCTTACTCAAGAGCTTATTCATGATATTAATATGCCAGTTCGAGGAGGAAATATTATTATGAAAATTGATTTTGCAAAAGCTTATGACACGATTGACTAGGATTTTTTATTTCATATTTTGAAAGCTTTTGGGTTTTCTCTGAAGATTTGCCATCTATTAGTTCAATGTGTTACTACGCCTGGGTATTCTGTGGTAATGAATGGCGCTGCAAAAGGATTTTTTAAGGGTGGACATGGTCTTCGTCAAAGGGACCCTCTATCTCCTTATTTGTTCATTTTAGTAGAAGAAGTTCTATCTCGGCTGATAAAAAAGAAATTTGAGTTGGGTAGAATTAAATGTTTCTCTCATCCTAGACATGGTCCTGTTATTTCTCATCTTTTATATGCCGATGACATGGTGATTTTTGCAAAAGGAGGGAAATCTTCAGTTGCAGAGATTGTTGATGTTCTTTGTATTTATGCTGAGTGGTCAGGTCAGTAGGTAAATAGCGCCAAATCATCTATTTTTTTTTTCTCTAAAAGAATTAATCTTGTTAGACGTCGACACCTCTTATCGACTACACAGTTTTCTAAAGGGGTGTTCCCGGTCAGGTATTTAGGGGTGCCGGTTGTTTCTGGCAAATTGAAGTTAATTCATTTCCAGGATGTTATTCAAAAAATTCGGAAGAAGATTGAAGGTTGGAAGTTGAGTGTTCTTTCCACAGGGGTGAGAGTCATCTTATTAAAGCATGTGTTGTCGAGTATGCTGATTCACTTGTTATATGTGATGCAGGTTCCAAAATTAATGTTGCTTCAGTTTAATAAAATATTTAGCACTTTCTTTTGGGGTTCAATTAATGGGAGTCCCAAGAGGAAATGGATTAAATGGGAAAGATTATGCAAACTAGTGGATGAATGAGGGGTTGGTTTGCAAAGTTTTGTTGATGTTCAAAGATCGTTGCATCTTAAATTTGCCTGGAATTTGTTGAGTTCAGATTCTTTATGGAAAAGATTTTTTTGTGTTAAATACATGCATGGACAGCATCCAATGGAGATTAGTCCATCCAGAGACACCAGGTTCTGGAAAGCAATTGTAAATGAGATTCCTGTTGTACTTTCACGTTCCAAGTAGAAGAGTAGGGAGGGGAATGAGTCGTTCTGGAGAGACGGTTGGCTTAATTCTAGACATCTGATGGAGCAGTATCCGATGGTGGGAGATCCGGAATTGAAGTTGATGAATTGTATGATTAATAACAATTGGGATATGGAACAACTTGAGCAACTAGTAGGGCCTAAGAAAACTGAGGTAATAGTCAATGAAATTAGTTGTAGGAGGACAGGTAAGGATCAGCTTATTTGGTTAGAGAATTCGGATGGGTCTTTCACGACTAAAACCGCCTGGTCTTTTGTTCGAATTAGTAATCCTAAGTGTCAATGGTCGGATTGGATTTGGAATTCGGCTTTACCAAAGAAATTTTATGTGCTTATGTGGAAGGCCTTAAACTCATGCCTAGCTGTGGATGATCGTATAAGGAGACTTGGTGTGCCTTTAGTCTCGAAATGTGAATGTTGTCGGGAAGGCGCCTTTAAGGATATTAATCATGTGTTATATAGTGGGAATATTGCTAAGGCTATATGGAAGTTTAGTTCAAATACTTTGGGTATCCCGTTTGTCCCGTTCCGGTCTTGGAGGGCAACTGTTGAGGATTGGTTTCGAAGAGCATCGAAGTTATCTCAGTTAGGTACTCTTATTGGAGTTATACCTGTCATCATCATATGGAATTTATGGAAGTGGCGATGTACAGCTCGGATTGAAGGAAGGAAAGAGAAGGTTCAGGTTCTATGGAGGTCGATAAAGTATTGGATTAATTGAGTGGGTATTAAGATTCATAAGGATTCTCGGCTAGTGGAAAAGGATGTACAGATCTTGAAGTCTTTGAATCTTTCAATTAATTCAAAAAAGAAGGAGATTTTAATGGCAGTAAGATGGGAGAGGCCGAAGAAAGATTGGGTTAAACTGAATGTGAACGGAAGTAGTATTAATAATCCTGGAATTTTGGGTGCCAAAGGAGTAGTAAAAAATGAGCTTGGGAAGATGGGTTTTGTGTTTGCCGAATCCATTGGAAGTGGTAGTAATAATCTTGTGGAAGTTATAGCCTTGCGAAGAGAGCTTGAGCATTGTAAAAGATTGGGGCTTAATAATATAATTATTGAAATGGACTCGCTTTTGGTTGTTAACTGGGTTCAGGAAGGAAGATGTAGTCTTTGGTACTTAGAGGATTTTTGGGAAGACATTATGAATATGTTGGCAGAGATGAATTTTTCCATTAAGCATATCTATCGGGAAGGGAATAAGTCTGCTGATTTTTTGGCTCGGTTGGGCAGTAATGGGATCTCTCATGAGTGGTTAGGGCAGACGGAAGTTCCTCATCTATTAAGACGTATTCTTAGAACATATTCATGTGGATTGGCTTATCTCAGGAAGTGTGAATGTCTTTAGTATGGGTAATACATTTTAGGAAGGGTGGAATGAGTGTCAGTGCACTTACTTGCATAAGATTTTTAATATTGTCTGGTTTATCTTTTATTTAGGCATGTTAATTTGTTTTTATTCAGTTGTAAGTTTGGTTATATTGTTTGAGTTATTTGTGTTGGTGTCTGGTGCTTGGGACTTAATTAGTCTTTCATATTATTGTAAAGCCTGAGTACATTGATTGTTACCATGGTATTCCTCCGCCACAAGTGAGGGCTTATTAATAAACTTGGGTAGGGGTCACTATTGGACAGGTGACTACTTACTCTTTAATAAAAAAATAAATAATAATAATAATAATAATAATAGCCAAGAATAACAAACATGAAAGCAATATCAACGTGTTAAACTATTTTTTTTTAGCACCAAGTACAAAAATAAAACACTACAAAAAATTATTTCATGTTTTCCATATTTTTCCATCATGTACAATTAGACATTTACAAAAAAAAATAGTTTGCAACATTTCCTATACTTCTGCAATTCAAGAAAGTCAACTATTTAAGTAATGAAACCATCCCATATGTCCAAGCTTTCAAAATAAAAATTAGCAACTTATCAACTAACATTCCAAATTTCCAACAACCTTGTCTAGCTGAACAACTCCAAAGAGTCAACAAGTTTTTTTCACAAAAATAATTACACCCTTGTTTAAACAACATGTCCAAAAAAAAAAAAAATCAACCAAAAGCCAATCCCCATCAACCTATGATGAAAAGCACATCACCTCATTAGCAACATGATATAACAAAATAACAATTTACTAATATATTTACGATTATACAAAAAACCTACCAGCAATTCACGTCAGGGCAATAAAATCTCCTTATAAGTTGGTTCTTTTCTCTACAAAATGAAAGAGAAAAATTAGTTAGGACAAGTTCTTAATAAGTTAAGACAAGTTCTAGATAGCAATGAAAATTTCCTAAATAAAATTATACTTATAGTTGATGGTTTTTTCAAATCATGAAGTACCCGAACCAAATCAGCTCCATATAACAACATTTCTGTTGTTTCAATAGACATTGATGCAAGATAAGGATCAATCACTCTACCAGCAGCATTAAATGTAGATTCTGAAGTTATTATAGTAATTGAAATTGACAAAATATCACGTTTCATCTTAGATAAAATGCGGTACTTTAGATCATTGACCTTCCACCACTCCAAGGCATCGAAATGTGAATCTGAATCCTTACTACAAATATATACACCTTCCTCTAAGTAAATATCCAAATCATATTTCACTAGTCAAATGGTATTAACACTTCTAACAAATGATTTAAATATAGACCTGCCACTCATCACATTCTTCCCCCATGCATTGACAGAACTACCACAAGAAGAGCCTATGTCTCGAGCATTTTCATGTCCACTTGACTCTACATGAGCTAAATTATAATCTTCAATATATTCATTATACATCTCATATAAGATTCTCAAGATGGTTTCTATGTTTCTAGTCGATTCAGGTTCTGAATAAATTACTGGAAAATAAAATCGAACAAGCATAATTTTGAACCTTGGATCCAAAACTGCAACTATTGCCATAAGCAAGTTACATTCCACCCAATATTTCTCAAACTTTGTATTCATCTTCACAACCATTGCTCGTATGTAATCATTTTGGTCAAGAGACTTCTTGTTCAGCACATCTTTTATTCTTCATACCACATGAAGGAAAAAGTTAGTGGTTGGATACTCGGTTCCTGAGATAATATTTGTCACTTCATTAAAACTCCCAAAATTTGACAGACATTTTCCGCTTTTATCAAATTTTCAACGCTTTAGAACATAATTAAAATCTTGATCTCTATCTCCATATCTTGGAAAGAAATCTTTAAACTCTACGGTTGCTGCTAGCATTAGGTAAGTGCTATTTCATTGGGTAGGACATCCAAAATAAGTTTCTTTGTTAGTAATTAGTAATTGCAACTGTTTTGCAATATCACTAAGTTGCTTGATACAAGCTTCTGATGCAACCAAATATTTCACCCATTCTCGAACATAATCGACAATTTCACCAATCTCGCTAAGTCCATCTTTGACCAATAAAGTTGTTATATGTCCACAACAAATGCACATGAAAAAGCGTCCCCCCGACATATAACTTCTTTTTCAAAGAGAAAACATCTTTGAGAACCCTTAAAACTACATCATTATATCTAGCTTTGTCTACTGTTATTGTAGAAACTTCGTTCTCAATTCTCCAATCTGTGAAGCACTTTTGAAGAGCATCAACAACAATAACACCATTGTGTGGGGGTGGCACATTACAAAAATTTAAGACTTTTTTTTTGTAAATGCCAATCAGATCAACAAAATGTCAGGTAACAACCATATACGAGATCTTTTGACCTGAAGTCCACATGTCTGTTGTTATGCTGACTTTATTCACACTTTTCAATATTGTTTTTAGCTTCTTTTTCTCAATTTTATAAGTGGATTCACAATCATTTCTTGCTGTAGTATGATTTATCTTTTGTCAATAAGGAGTATTAGCTCTCATAAATTTATTAAACGCAGCATGTTCCATCATTGAAAATGGATACTCATAATAAAATATCATGTGAGAAGCAAGTTCTCTTACCTTTTTCATATCATACGAGAAGTTTTTCACTGTGTTCACACATTCAGAACCTTTCATGGCAATAGTTAAAACCTTTTACTTTGCAGAAGCAGCTATATGTGGAAGACAACTTGTCAAGTGCCTATGGAAGTGAGTTGTAGAACCTGATGAAGAAATAGACAATAGGTTTTTGCAATAGTTACATTCACCTTTCTTTACATCATTCTTAATCACTATTTTAAAATCTTTCCAAACAGTAGAAGTTTTCTTCTTAGGCTTCCTTTGGTATGCATATTTTTGGCAATCCTTAGAGGGTTTTCTTCTCCACCAATAGTACTATCAATTTCACGGTTCTCATTATTATTATCACACTCTATAAAGGTTGTGGTAGTTTCATTTTTTTGTGTAAGTTCTATGTCTTCCATGAGTGGACTTGTAGATGAGCATTGTACAATTGTAACATTTTCATATGTGTCTTAAAAAAGAATTTTAGACAAGCAGCGACACTATTAGACTTCAAAAAGAATAACAAGTAATAAAGTCAAAATAAATGAATAACAATTTAACAACAAATGAATAACAAGTCAAAAGGAATCATGCTTAAAATAACGTATGAGTAACAATTTACTAAAATTTGCTAGAAATGCCAGCAAGCCTCTAACCCACAAACAACCTCATAGTGAATATTATGAAGGCATCTTACTAACAACTATAATCATGCGGACGATAGGAACATGTAAGTTTGTAACAAATATAGAACATTATAACCTAAAATTTGTGCAAAAATGTGCATTCTTTATTAAGTAATTAAACTTAACGAGAATATAAGCCACTAACAGAAAACTAAAGAATGAAAACTACTGCATTTAATTTATCTAGAAGTATTTTTAAAGATAATATAAGCCATTAACACAAAACTAGAAGTATTTTTACATACTAAATTACAGACTATAAAAACACAATAAAAATAGCAGTAGAAAATTAACAACAAAAAATAAACACAAAAAATCAACAACACTACTACCAGCACAACCAACAGTAGCAGAAAATCAACAACAAAAATCAAACAGAAAAGATCCAACAACCACAAAAAAATCGAGAAGAAAAGAATCAACACACTACTTTCGAATGTAAAAATAAAGGGAAAAAAAAATCTAAAAATGTTGATCAGATCCACACCATAGAGAGAACAAAAAGGAAATCGAGAAGAACCATACCACAACACACCAGGACAAAGAAAAAATACGAGAAATCGAGAAATACAAAGAATAAAGCTAACGAGAAACAAAAAAAAAATGACCGAGAAGAGAAAGGAGATTGACAAACACCATACCCACGTGCCACAATGCACTGAGACGAAGAAAATACAAAGTGCCACTAAGACGAAGAAAAAATAGAGTGCCAGACCGAGATGCAATTTTTTCCCCTCTTCTGAGCCTCACTAGTCACTCCCAAAATATCTCTATTATCGAGTAAAAACAACACAATGTCTTTGTGCAACACATTCCCTCAATCTGAAAACGTCCCCCCACAGGACTGTGCAAGCAACTAGATGAAGGAAAAGTCAGTCCTCCAATAACGAAATAAACAACCAGATGAAGGAAGAGAAAGAAATTGTGAATGAATAGAAAGAAATTGTGAAAGAAGATAAAGAAATTGTAAAGAGTGTTACGTTGGGAAAGGTAACCGTATGGTGGCATGTTGGGAAGTAGGAACTGATGTAAATAGTATTTAGTGATGCCATACGTTGGGAATTGAAGTCTTGGGAAAAAGTTGAAAGGCTAATAGCTAGTACTTATGTAAATAGTACTCAAGTGATGATGAGAATTTATGCAAATAGTATTAAAGTGATGTCGCACGTATTAGGAAGTGAAGTATTGGGCAGCACTAACGTTAGACTTACATCAAGAATGCCTAGTACATTAAAGGATTTTAAAAATTACATACTAAAGTTATTAATTTAATATTAAAGTATTCAATTATCATGATATAATATTAAATATGACCAAATAATATAATTAGAGTTGCTTACTCTTTATAAACATTTGACTCAATAATTCTTTTGTGAACTTAATACATTATTATAGTCAACATTATACTTTCATCACCTTGTTATACATAAAGTAACAAAGTATATTGCTTATACAAAGTATTAAAAAGAATACATATAACACATAAAATGTATACAATAAAAGGATATATGTAAGAATATATATATATATATATATATAGAAATTTTAGGAGTATTGTGACGAGCCCAGAACGAGTCGAGTCGAGTTTATATGAATTTTGGTCACGAGTCTAAACTGAGTCGAGTCGAGATTATATGAGTTTAGCTCGTTTAATATTCATACCAAGATTAGTGATTGCGAACAACTCGTTTATCAAATGAACCGAGTCCAAACTAAGTTTATACGAGTCAAGCTCAAGCTGTTCACGAATAGCTCTGTTCATTTGCAACTCTAATTACTCGTATCACACTCTCAACTAGATCAACTAGATTAACCAAATGACTTAAATCTTAAAATAAAATAAAAACTAAGAAACAAGAGAAAATCACCTCACAATAATATTGACTGAATACTCTATTATAAAATTTTGAATTTAAAACAAAATTAAAAATTCTTGTATATTTTGAAAACACAAAATATTTATTGTTACAACCATATTTGAGTTGAGTTTGAACGAGTTGATGTTGTCTAGTAGTGAGATGAGGTGAGAATTTTGTGAATAGTAGTAAGATAGTTTGTGAATAGTAGTAAGATAGTTTGTGAATAGTAGTAAGATAGTTAGAGTTGAGTATTTTTTGAATTTTGAGAAAAAAGAGAAAAAAATTGAATAAAAAATATTATAAAGTTAAAATATTGTTAGAATATAGTTTTATAATATTATTTTTGGTTGGAAATTTGAAAAAATTGAATTGTTTTTTATTTTTTGTTTGAAAGTTTGAAAAAGTTGTAATGATTAGTTTGAAAATGTTTGTATTTGAATTATGTTTAGTAAAGAAATGAGATGAAATGTCATGATAATTTTGATATGAAATCTATTTCCAAACAAGCCGGAATGTAAGAGTCGATCTCTAAAGTTCAACTCGAGTTGTAATCTAGTCCAAGGCTTTAATCAAACTCGGTTTAGCTTGCCTTGATTGGAGAGTTTTAATTTTTCAAAATTAAGAAATAATAAATGACAAAAATGAAATGAGTCAAAATTGCAAATGTATTAGTCAAATATTAAAAAATATACTAATTATTAAAGAATTGGCAATATTATAAAATGATCGAAATGTCATGTTTGAATTCAGAGATGAGTTAAATAAAATATTGTTAGAATATTATTTTTTAATATTATTATTATTTTAGGATTTAAAAAAGTTAAATTGTTTATTATATTTTTGTGTGAAAATTTAAAAACGTTATAATAATGAGATGAGATGAATTGAGATGAAATGAGTTTTCAATCCAAACTGGGGCTAAATATTATATATTAAATAAATACTTCCAAATAATAGTGTATACATGATGGAAGGATTGGATCCAGAAATTTACAACTATAAACACACAATTATAACACCAATGATCTAAAACATTTAGGATCTGTTTGGGGTTGCGTTAGAAGTCTTAAAAAGTACTTAAATAGTTTAAAAGTTCTTTAATAGAAAAATTAGGTTGTTTGGATGTTACATATTAAAGTACTTTTTAATCTTAAATAAGCTAAAGTACATTTGAAGAAAAGTAACATTTTGATGATTTTCCTTAAACGTGCTTTTTTCAATAATGCGAAACTTAATTCGAATTTTAAAAAGACGGTTAATGGACGAAAATACACACAACTTTTAAGATAATTATAATTTTCAAACTTTTAAAGATATGGTCATAATTTTTAAAAAATCAAATAATCGTCATTTATACCTCATAAAATATTTTTTAATTTATTTCCAAACAAATGTAAACTGTTAAAAGTTTTTCAAACATAAAGTTACTAAACAGTAAATAACTTTTTAATAGTATAACTTATTACTTAAGTTATAAGCCCTAAAATTATAAACTCTATTTTTTGCCATAATCTCAAACATACACAAACTGCTTGTTGAAACAATTTTCTTTTAAGTGAATAAAGAGAACATATTTATGATACGTTTAGATGCTGAACTGAGTTGAGTTGAGTTGAGTTGAGTTGAGTTGAAATGATAAAATATTGTTAGAATATTATTGTTTATTATTATTATTTTAGGATTTGAAAAAGTTGAATTGTTTATTATATTTTATGTTGAGATTTGAAAAAATTGTAATGATAAATTGAGATGAGTTGAAATTAAATTCACCATGCGACAACCAAATATTAATTTGGACCAAGCTCTCGGGTCGTTGCGTCCGGACAAAACAAATCCAACACGCCTTCTTTCGGGTCAGAAGTCGGACAATAATTCATGTTGACTTGTAAAGTTTAGATTACGAAAAATTCTAATTATGGTCCCATACCTATTTTGATTTTTTTATCTTTCGATTTTTTTTTTTCTCTTAACAAGTATATAGCATATGAATAATAAATAGAAGAACTCAATTAGTTTAGTAAAAATAAAAAAAAATTAAAACAGATGTGATGTGTGGTGTAGACAACTGAATAGCAAAGTTCATATATAAGAGAAGTTTTATAGATATAAAGAGATTAACAAAAATAAATTCATAAACTGACGTAACTTAATGTGTTACGATAAATTATAATACTAAATTTATTATATAATAGATCTAACATATCATAAGAAATCACATCAACTTATAAAATTATTCTTATAAAAATCTATTTGTGATTAAAGTATTTCTATATATATAAATTCATATTAACTCAATTCATTCAATTAATCATTGTATATAAATAAATAAAAACCTATTTATTAAAATAGTTATAATTATTTTAATATTAAAGCGTTAATTTATTGAATTTAGCGTTTCTATTCATCATCATTATACACAAGACACTACATTTTTTTTTAATTTTTTTTAATTTTTCTTTAGTTTTATTCTTCTTAAACTTATTGAATTTTCTACTCATCATCCATATATCACACATTTGGTAAGAAAAAAAATGTGATGTGTAGTGTGTGAGGCTGATAAATAAAATTTTTCTATTGAATTTAGGAATAATATAAAAAATTAACACCGCTCTATTTGACCGCTAGGCCAATTGGCTTTTTCTTTTCTTTTTTCATATTTTTTTTAACATTTTAAAATATTTTTAAAAAATATAAAAAAAATATTAATATATTAATAGTCAATTTCTTAACTATTAAATAAAAAAAATTAAAATATATGAAATATCAAAATGATAAGATAAATTAAGCGGAGAAAATAGCATTTTTCAAAAAATTATATACCCTATCTCACTCAGTCCTGATGGCCACCGATCGAGCAGGAGAGAGAGAACTAAATTTGAAACGCACGTTCGATGGTCGTAGAGAGTTTGTTCTAGAAAAGCTCTTTCGGTCTTTCGCATCTTCAAATTTATTCCTTCCCTTCTTCTCTTTCTCTCTCTTTTTCTTTTTCTTCTTAATCATTGCCTCGCACCGTTTGGATCCGTACATACTCTGCTCAAGGTCTCTGATCCTCTCCTCTTCTTACTCTCGATATCCCTCTACCGGGTGCCAATCAATTACTCTTCTGATTCGGTAAGATCAATGGTTTTGGATTATATGTAATGTTTAAACGTTTTATTTATTCAGACGAAGATTTTCGTCTGAGCGATATTTGAATTGCTATTCAGTGTCGCATCCATTTTTCCCTTATCCATTTGGTTACTGAGAAAATGGAGGAGTGATCAAAATAAGAAAGAAGGGAAAAGTGGATAACGTGAAATTCAACCGAGCTAAAGTTCGTTCTTTCTTTCTTTTTTTCCTGATGAAAATGGTTAGAACCGTAGAATCGATTAAGTCATGCTCTGATTTTCTGTTCTGCTTAGATTTTCCTGGCAACCAAACAGTTAACGTGAGGTTGTGTTGTTGTCTGTGACTGATTTGAACCGATATGGATCCTGTACTGATCAGGTTAGCTCACAAGTGGCGAGGAAATGATTTCGGGGATAATTCGACGCAAAGTTGCTTCGGTATTAATCAAAATTTTGCTCTCATTTTTTTTTTCTCTTTCTTTTTGTTTGCATTATTGACGGCGTTAACTTAGTCACTGCACGTGATTCTAATTAGCGGTTGTGTTTTAGTTTTGATTCAATGTGTTGTTAGTATTTTAATTGATAGCTTTGTTGTTTATGTGTTGATCATAACCAAAGGTATTAGGACAGTCAGTGCCAAGGATTAGGCCCTCAGTGTCGGGGCCAAGATATTACAGGAAAACTCAGAAGGAGGTACTAATAATGTTTATTTTGTTACTTGATCTTGTATTTTTTGGTTAGTTTTATTTTCCATGTTGGTAATTGGAGTTGTTATAATCTTGATGGAGTAGGTTCAGTTATTTTCCTTAACAGCATCATAAGATGATATTACATGAGAAGTGTGGATGTTGAGGATATATATGGATTTGGAAAAAATCTCTTGCTCATTGAAAGATACAGTAAATATGACTAACAACGTCATAAATTGCTCCGCTAGTTATTGGTTCAGCCATGAATTGATTATTATAATTGCAGAACTTGGTAAAGCTTTTCTTTCCTGTCAATGTTAGTTGACTATAATTGATAGGTTGTGAGGGTTCCTTATATGTGCCTAACCAGCATTCACAACCACAAAAGAAAAAGAAGAAACAACATAGCAACATCTGGCCTTACATTCTGATTGTATTCTGCTTTACATGGAAGGATGTATTCAGCAGAGTTATGAAGTAAAATTCAACCCATTTTACTGTGTTTGAAATTAAGAAAATGGTTTACCTCGTATTCTATCTACTTGCCACAATATTGTAGACATCTTCCAATACTATGAATATTGATCTATGCAGGCTATCCTCGCTCGGCAAGGATTTGAATATGTCCAGAGCTCTAGTTACCACATTTTTCTAGGTGATCTTTTCGAAATTTTTTGTGAACAAATATGCTCTTGATAAGAGCTTATTTATATGTGTGGTCTCTTAATCCCTTTCTATGATTGATTGCTTCGAATTCCTTTGTTATAGGAGGTCATGCCCATTCAAATCCAAGGTCAGTGAGTTCTCTTCTTTCATCTTAGCAGGGATATTTCCAACTATTTTCTATTTCTTTTTTGAATCCTTTTTCGCATGGGGGGTGTGAATTTTAGATGCAGACTTAGAGCATGTCTTAAGCACTACAATTCGAAAGATATTACTTTCCTGATATAGGAGATTGTAAACTGATAATTAAATGGTTTTGAACCATTTGATTTGAAGCCTTCTTTTGGAATTTCTCACCAAATTAATCACGTCATATAACTTGAGAAAGCGGGTGGTCCAGGAATAGGGTTGTACAAACCATGCTTTCCACTTCAGTAAAAATCACAATGCTTATTGACGTTTGCAAGCTCACTCTCTTCTTCTAGCATTTAAAATTGTTTCTTTTGCTACCTCTGACGTACTTAAATTGCGAAACTCTGGGCCTTCCCAGGTCTGAATCATTGGAAGGACAAATATAGGTTTTCCTACCTGCAAGTTTTTCTCCTCCTCTGGTTTCTTGTTTATTTCCTTTTTTTTGTGTGCATGCAGGGAAGTTACTGCAATATTTCAAACAGGGGCCTTTGTCCAATTGAGGAATAGATCATTTTCTTCAGACAATGGTAATGTATTGCTTATGCTTCACAGATGTCTTATCCCAGTTTTGATACATTCACCTTTTTATGCTGTAGTGTGCTTTATACATATTGGAATTGTGTGGTTCTAATTGTTTCATTGTGTCTAGGGGACCTGGTTGAAGCTGTTGTTCCTTTTATGGGTGAATCTATAACTGATGGCACTTTGGCAAACTTTCTAAAGAGTATGTTCTTCTAGCATCTGCATTGTGAGCTGATTACCATCCTTGAGATTTGTGTTGTGTAATATGCTTTTGAATTTGTTACATTCTGGTTGCATATGCATGACTTGAATGCCTTACGAAACTTATTCTTACAATAAATTATGAGCAGAGCCTGGTGACAGAGTTGAAGTTGATGAGCCAATTGCTCAGATTGAAACTGATAAGGTAACACCCCCCCCCCCCCCCCCAACAAGAACAACAACAACACAAGTTCATAACTTGTAGAGATTGAATTGTACGTAGCAGTGCCTGTGGTGGGTTGAACACTGCATTATATCAATGGCTGCTCTATATAATTTTGTCCTTTTAAGTACACCAAATGAACATTCACTAGTAAAATCAATATGATTGAATTTGTTTCCATGTAGGTGACAATTGATGTAGTTAGTCCTGAAGCTGGCACCCTTCAAAAGGTAATATTGAGTAATGTGGCAATATGAATTAGTTGAATGCCATTGCAGTACCACTTTTCCCTCTTTGAAAATGGATCAAATTATATTGTCGTTGTGCTGATCCTTTTTTCCTCTATCGTAAATCTATTTGGTTGTAGTTTGTGGCCAAGGAAGGGGATACTGTGGAACCAGGAACCAAGATTGCTGTCATCTCAAAATCAGGTGAAGGTGTGACACAAGCTCTGTCAGAAAAAGCTGCTGCTCAACCACCACCTCCTGAACAGAAGAAAAGTGTAGAGAAGCAAACCCCCAAAGAAGAAACTGCCCCTGTTAAGGAGAAGATTAAAGAACCATCTCCGCCCCAACCCAAGGCAAAAGGATCTTCTTCACCTCCTAAAGCCACAGCTTCAGAACCCCAACTTCCTCCTAAGGACAGGGAAAGACGAGTAAGTTTTAAGATTTCTTCTTCATGTAGTAAGATACATCTTTGTGACTTTATTAGATATGCTCCTCCAATAGTAAGGAAACACTGACCTTATCTTCTCCTGCTCAGGTTCCTATGACAAGACTCAGGAAGCGGGTTGCAACACGCCTGAAAGATTCTCAGAATACATTTGCTTTGCTGAGCACATTTAATGAGGTTGATATGTAAGTTTTACTCATCTTTCCCTTCAACCTTTAAGGGTTAACTATGCCCCTTTTCTTTTCAAACTTCTTTTAACTAGGTTGATATGCAATTTCTTTTCTTTTCCTTTTTCTTTTAGAACTTTTTTATATCCGATTACCAGGTTTTGCCTTGCATTTAATAAGCTGAATTCAACAACTGTCCCGTTTTAAGTGAATGTAACCCATGTTTCAGATTTAAAGAATGAGGAGATAAACTAGTGAAAATCATAATTGTGGATTTGAAGTGCTATTTCGCTTTTGACTTTGTTTCCTTTTTGTTTGCTGGATGACTGTTGAATGGCTCTCCTTTTCTCCTGTCAATTTGCTGTGTAATGCAGGACTAACCTGATGAAGCTCCGTTCAGATTATAAAGATGCCTTTCTCGAAAAGCATGGAGTGAAATTAGGACTTATGTCTGGCTTTGTGAAAGTATGTTCAAAGTATTAGGTCATGTGTGTAAAGTATTCTCGTGTGTCTGATGATTTTGTATGAGTGCTGTTTGTGTGTATTCATTATCTTTTTCTAATTTGGTTCAGGCTGCTGTTACCGCACTTCAGAATCAGCCAATTGTCAATGCTGTCATTGACGGTGATGATATCATATATCGAGATTACGTTGACATCAGCATTGCTGTTGGCACTCCTAAGGTATCCCTGAACTCATTCCTTTCAGAACTCAAGTTCTATTTAATTTCTCAAATTCTGAGGTTGATAACCTTTTGTTGGCTGAACAGATACAAGTTCTCAATGTTTAACAACATAAGGTAGAGAAGGATTTGATTGATTGGAAGTTTAGGCGTTTAGTATCTTTTGTTTCCAATTGACTAACTAGAGCACTCAGAATCATCTACTGCCAACTGATCCATGTCTGAATCCATACTGCAATCTTCTGCAGTATCACTAGTTGTCCCTATTTTTAAGAACTAGACCTGGACTTTCAAAATCTATGGAAAGGTAAAAGAAATGATTCACATCTTTGAACAGATATACTTCCACAGATTAGTTGACTAAACCTAGCTTGGAAGAAGAACAATAATTAAACATTTTGGCAATTTTTCCATGTGTCCTCAGACATATAAACATGCCTTGAGATTCGCAGGAACATTGTAACGTGTGGTATGGATTGTAAATGGTTTTATGAACGTACCCTTTTCTTTGGTTAGAATGCCACATTCACCTTATTTTGAGCTGTTTTTCAACCGTGTGACGTGAGCTTTTAAAAACTTCTCATTGAATTAATTATCTGTTTGCATCTAACCACCCATCATCAAATTCTGTTCCTATTCAAGGGCCTCGTTGTTCCAGTTATTCGCAATACTGATAAGATGAACTTCGCTGAGATAGAGAAGGAGATCAATACCCTAGCTAAGAAGGCAAATGATGGTTCTATATCAATTGATGAGATGGCTGGAGGTACATTCACAATATCAAATGGTGGTGTCTATGGAAGTCTTTTAAGTACACCAATCATCAACCCACCACAGGTATGGCTTTATATAATTTTGTCTTTGTTAATTTTTTTAATTATTCTTTAGTACCATTGTCTAGTTATATATCTAAATGATTGATACAACCTTTGCCACTCTTTTCAATAGTTATAGTATTCTTATTGTTTTAATTATTTTTCTTAATACGTGTGTTCTTCCCTCTAATTCACTCCGTTGCGTATTTTTGACAGTCAGCTATATTAGGCATGCACTCAATAGTGACCCGTCCAATGGTTGTTGGGGGCAATATTGTTCCAAGGCCAATGATGTATATTGCCTTGACTTATGATCATAGGCTGATTGATGGGAGGGAGGCTGTGTTTTTCCTGCGCCGTATCAAAGATGTTGTGGAGGACCCTCGGAGGCTCCTCCTCGATGTATGAAGAAATCTTTTCCAAAATTCCTTATTTTCTGGTATTAAACATGCAATTCGGTATTACCCAGAATAACATCCCAGAATTTAAAATTTTGTCGAGATGTCTTTTTTGATCTGCAATGACACAGAGTTATCAAATCGCTTGCTTTAGTTCACATTTCCAAGGACGAACCTCATCAAGTTATGGTATTAGTATTACGGATACTGGATTTGCATATCAAGTACTTTCATCTGTTGACATTTTGTGTCCTTTTGACGGACAGTGAATTCTTTTACTGATCACGTAAAAGCCTGAGAGTCTGTATAAATACAAGATCCTTGGATGAAGGATCGACACCGTTATGTGTACCAATGTTATTTATCTATTGGTCAGGGTTGTTATAACTCCATATTCTGTGCTATTATTACCGCTTTCCTTGTTCTTTATAGAGTTAGCATGGCAGGGTTGATAGGTTTTTCTTTGGCATTGGGTATTGGAGATAGTTCCGACTAATCTCGGAAGTGTATAGGCTCTCGGAAAAGAGTTTTTCATAAGTGTATCACGGATAATTCAAGGAAAGGACAATTAAACTCTTCCAGTTCGATGGTTCCAAAAGTGTGAATGCAAGTTATAACTACTTGAATTCAAGGCGACCCAATTATATGGCACCTGAACCCCCCACTGGGGTGGGAAGGTTGATAATTGATAGAAGCAGTTCCTCTTTTAATTTTCGGCCCCCCTCTCTCTGGTTGGTCTCAATGATCTCTAACTGTATATTCTAGTAATTTCACATTGGAGGCAATGATCTCTAACCATTTTTCTTGTAATAGATGCCATTTTATTTGGAGTAAATCGGGACCGAACCATCATCTAGGCGTGCTACCCACACCCTATTGCCCCCTTCCTACACCCCATCCCCGCATGGGGGTTCGGAACAACATTGTTATGGTAACAAAATATCTTTGTATATATGTGTTTTGGGCCGGCAGGCGGGCTTGCTTTAAAACTGTCTGTGAGGCTGTGACCACCATGGCTTTACAACTGTTTACACTTACCCGGAGAGAATGCTTTGGCTAGCCACTGTAGCCAGCCGAAAGCACAATCATATAGGTGAGTATGACAGATCTGTGCCCTCGTAATGCTTTTGATATCAGGCTATAGCGGAGACATAAAGCACGTGATCACGGTGGTAACCACATTGAACATACAGGAGGAGAGTGAATACTCTCGTGCATTTACTTACATTTCGAGCAGGGCAGCCCAGCCCATTAGAATCTCTTCAGCTAAGAGAACCCGGTTAGAATCACAGAAGATGATACAACTAAACAGAATGACAGATGATATCAACTAGAGATGATGGATATAAAACTTAGTGCAATTATGTAATAGGATTCGCAAAATTGTCACCAATTACATACCAAATTAGTCCATAATTAGCACTTGACATGGCTCATCTCCTATAAGCCAAAAACATACACTAGGTACTATGCCGATGATTTAGTGTTGAACTGAAAAACTACCTATCTATAACAAAGGAGGAAGCAGTTGATGTTATAGAACCGGAACTTGTTTCATCTTGTAGATTATGCTGCTCAGGTGATAAATAGAAATCTCATGTCTGCCTCGGTTAATTTCCCAAGGGCCTCTGATGAACCACCTACAGTCCTGCAAAACAGAATTTGTTACGTCTGTACTGATGAGCGGACGATTATGGATGGATGACACGTTCTAAATGGTAGACAAATCACACTTACCCTTCAAAAACGAGTTCCTTCTTTTCTTGCAGCTTCAGAATCCTCTCCTCAATTGTATTCTCAATAACAAATCTCACGATTCTGAAAATATGAAGACAAAGTAAGATTCACTGAAGAAAGGAGTAATCTAATAAGAACTTGGGATATTGGAGTAATCAACAATAAGGCAGCACCTAATTGGTTTATACTGCCCAATCCGGTGGATTCTATCTTGTGCTTGCCGCTCCACAGCTGGGTTCCACCACGGATCCATCAAGAAGACCTAGACACAGGTGCAGCACATGGAAGCATATTAAAACTTAAGAAACTACTAGCAAGTAATTACATTCAGGCATCCACCATAAAAACGCTAAAAGGTGTTCTTTTGTGGTATGTCATTTAATAAGAGCTAAAGAATGACCGAGTTAAAAACCGAAACCAAACAACTAAAAAATAAGTATGGCAGAAGGATATAGGTGGTAATATCATGAAAATGGAAAGGAATGAAGCTAAAAAAAAAAACTTGATATACTTCTCATATGTAATGGGATCTTTTTCTCAATATCAAAATCAGCCAATAGTCTGAAACATGAGTTCCCTACTGCAGAAGAGAACTTTCCTTGAAATTCTGATATGGAGCCCAAGAAAATTCAACATAAACTTTTTTCTTTATTGAAAAATGAAAAACTTAATTAATATCTAAACACAAGTAAACAAGCATGGTTCATCGATGCGAATTGAACCTGAAAAATATAGAAACTAAAATCAACAAGATTCGGAAAGTAATTACTCACATGTGAAGCAACAGTAAGATTCAAAGCAACACCCCCGGCTTTCAAACTCATGAGGAAAATCCTGCAATCCGGGTCCTCAGTAAACCGCTTGATAGCAGCATCTCTTGCAGACATGGACATGCTTCCAACTAATTGCACACAATTTATACCAGACTGCAACAGGTTCAATGCATTAATTACTTTGTCTACTTCCATAAAGAGAAAAATAATAATAGATTGAAATGCACATTTTAAATTACCTTGTGAAGGGAATAATTGATGAGATCCAAGAATGATGTGAACTGACTGAAAACAATTCCTTTCGCAGAACCATCCCTTTCAATCATGTACCTAATTTCTTCCCTCTAGAACCATTTAAACTCAGTCAACAGCAAGTGAAAAAATTTATCAATTGCAATAGACATACACACAAGAAAACGCATAGGCAAATCAACAAAAATATAAAATGACCAATTATGAAAGTATAAAAACCCTAGCAAAGTAAAGACACTCAGAAATGGTAAACAGGTAAACATGCACAGAATTATCAAATGATCAATTAATTGTTTAGCGGTATGGCAAGTGAAAAAATATAAAACCGTTGCAATAGACATACACTCAGAAAACATAGAAGCAAATCAACATAAAATATTGATTTGCTTTGCCAAAAAAATTATATCAATATTTTTGGAAGGGATATTTACTAGAGATGAAAACAGTTTTCAATGACCACAAATAAAAAAACACTCTTGGAAAGGTACAGCAATTAATGGTTTAGCAATCCTGGAAGTTGGATTAGGCAACCTCCTATAGATAAAAGAATCTTGAAACTTCAAAACTGAGAAACCTGAAACTTTAGCTTCAACATGTCCCTGTCGTTTAACACTTGTTTTTTCAAATTTTAAATAATAATTCCTCATTTATTTCTGAAAATGAAAAGACACTAAATAAGATAAAATATATGTTAGGTGACATAATGAATAACAACTTGCTCTCTTGAATGATTTGCTTTGCTATTTGAAATGTAATTTGAGAACATCAGCTGCTATGACATTTGAAGCGATTTTCTTGCAAGTCTACTAGGATATGTAGAAGGGTTTTTTAATTTAGAAGAATGAGCATAAATAAAATCACTTTCGCAATTGCCGTCGAAGATCTCTGTGTTCTCTATATTCACATAAAAAATTACAAGACATCATAAGCTGGCAAAATCAAGTCAAGAAATATCACAATATATGTGATAATTCTTTAAGCAAATCTTATAAAAATAATAATTTTTTAAGCAAATATCACAAGATATGTGATTTGCCCATAGGGTTTTTCTTTTTCTTTTTTCTCAGAATGTATAAAACTATCCACGGTGTAATCTGGACAGAGAAAAGGGAAAAGAGCATTTATTATGTAACAAGTTCGTTGACAGGTACCAATGCCTCCATTTTTGTGCTTGTCTGAAAATCATCAAGTTGTATTCTGTTTAGAATGCTTGAGGATCTGTACCCCTTAATGGTAGTTTTAGAAGCCTGATCTCCATCATCCACATTTCTAGTTAAATCGACTGTAAGTAATTTTGAACATGAAGGGCAAGAGGCTTGTCCCAAGGAAGCACAGAAATCAATCAGACAAGCCTTACAGAAAACATGCTCACAAGCAGTGACCTGTAACAATAAGAAAAAGCTTTTAGGCAGAAAATAAACCAAGGACCAGGTGTTAATCTACTTATAAGAAGCAAAGCAAGGGAGGGGGTGTCTACAAAGCAAATGCACTACTTCAGGATAAAAGAATATATATTTGAACTTGGTCATTCGCCACCCAATAGCGAGTTGTTATTTATTATGTCACTGTCACCAAACATGATATTCAAAGGTTTTTATTTCTTCTCCAGAAAAGTAACAAAATTCATAGGTAAACTAGATTGTGCATTTGGAAAAAATGAAGCACTTATTATTTGTGTTAACTTAATTGGAATTTTTTTAATTCCCTGTCTCATCCCTCAAGAATTTAATTAAAAAGTTATATGCCCATATTTTAGAGTAGGTAGGTTTTTTTTTTTTTTTTTTGGTGCTGGGGGAGGGGGGGTGGATATTATATCCGAGATGGAAAAAAAACTGTAACCGAGAAGATAATTTACCACATTATCTTCAGCTGGGTGATGACAGATGCCACATACTCGTTCAGTATTGTCATTACTAGCCATGTTTGCACTTCTTAGTGCCGCAGTTCTAGAATATACCACTAGGTAAGGATGATCAACTGCCTGTGATTTTGCACAAAAATTAAATTAGAGACATTGGCAGATGAGATTAGTCCACAATACATTATCTTTTTTTATAGGTACAATAATGTTAATATAAGCGCAAAAAGGACACAACCCAAATACACAGAAAGTATACAATAGGAAAAATCCAAATAGCAAGATGACGAAAAAGAGCATAATTCTAAGAACTCCAGAAAGCTAGAAGAATGAATACTATTGTGCACCGCCATCCAAATATTTTTTTTTTATTAAGTAAACAATTGTATCAATAAAATAGGCATAGCCCAAGTACACAAGATGGTATACAAGAGGAAACACCTATCTAGGATGAAGAAATGGAAAACTGCCATCCAAATATAAAGAAAGTTAAACATAATGGCCCTTAAATCTAACAAAAGCCCCTCACGATCTTCACAAGAACCAAGCAAAATTGTTCCCATCAAGCATAACGAGACCATCCTCCAAACCCCTACGTTGCTTGGGCGCCTTGGGGGACTTTGCCAGCATGCCATCAAATTTACTACCTGCTGGGCCATGACCCTTGCAATCTCAAAAGTACAAAATATCATATTGCCTATGGATCCAGTGCCACCTCACAGCGTAGCAGAAAGATGATCAACACTTCCTCCACTCTGCTTACACATGATCACCAGTCCATTACTACAGCACTCCTCTTTTTTGATAAGTAGAGAGGGTGCAACAAGACGACTTCCAATGAGATCATCCATCCTAGTAACTACAGCATTCTTCTTTCTCAAGTTATCCACCGTTAAGAATTTCCCGGATGCTTCCAACCAAAAAAAGAATGTTACGAGGGCGCCTTAGTTCTCCAAATATTCTTCCAAGGAAGCATGTGGGCCATCTTGGAGGAAGAGTAGGTGGTAGAAAGACTTGATCTCAAATGTCTCTCTTTTGGAAGCAATATAGTATATTTTAGCAGCCCAACCACTTCTCAGTCTAAGAGAACACAAACAATTGAAGAATGAAGAGATCATCCCAACCTCCTAACCATGCACATCTATAATGAAAGTAATATTCCATTCAAGTCTATTCTCATATTTGTAGAAGTTATGCTATCGACATCTCATTACAGCATGAAATGCTAATCGATGCCAGGAAATCTGTCTTCAATTGGCTAATCTGCAAACAATAAATGGTGCCAGAACATGAACTAGACCCATGTCCCACCTCAAATTTAACACATGAGAAATCCACATCCACGTAATTTTCCACCCCCACCCGAAAGACCTGCTAATCTCATTGGTACATCCTCCCAAAATACTAATATAATACCTTCTACCAAGACTCTTGACAGTGCCCCTCTTTGTGGCATGCCATAACCATTTGTCCAACAGAGCTTTAAAGACCAATAATAGGTTTTCACCTCCAAACCACTTGAAGAATCAGAGTGCAAATGCTAACCCACTTAATGAGGTGCTTCACTTCCTCGACACTCCCATCCCACAAGAAATCCCATTGACGTTTCTCAAGGCAATGGGATGCATCAATAGGAATGGGGAAGAGAGCCAAGGAATATGTGGCAAATTGGAAGGAGTACTTGCAATCAGAGTGATCAACTGGCCCAGTGTTACTAAAAGCGTGCAAGTGGAATGCAACAAGATTGACACTTCACTAACCAAAAACAAAGCACATTTACAAAAGTGCACTTCTTGGCACTTTCAGTGTTTGCTTAAAGAGCAAAAAAAGCACATCTTGGTAATTTCTTTGAAGAAAATGTAATATATCAATTCAGGACCCAAAAAATGATGTAAAAAAATTCTCTTAAGTATATTAGTTGATATTGAAGATCATTTATGTTCCATTGTACCACATGTTGACATATGTGATGTGTATGCTTTGAACCTGATATAATGGTCTGTCTTTCTAGATGGATTGATGTTTGATTTCTTATGTTAGCATAGAAGTCAGTACCTACAGTTATTAAGCTTTTCTGGTCATGGACTTTTTGGTAGATTTTAATTCAACAATGCACTTTAATTTGCTTATGGCTACCCGGTATCATAGATGTGTTAATTTATTAAAGCACAAGAGAGTTATATAGATTGATATGTTTAAATTTTATGTAATTAGCTGACTACTTGATTGTCCTTTTATATATTACTCTAATAAATTGAGTTAATATTTAAATATGATACCATCTTGCCTTTCAAGTCTTTTTTTATTGAGTTTTATGTAATATTTGTTATCATAAATCATTTAAAAAATGTGCACTTTGCACGTAGGCTGACGGTGTTTGCACTAAAGTCTTGCGCTTTAACCAACACTAGACTGCCTTTAGATAAATACAGTCACTTCCACCCAGCTAACCGGCATTCCATTTTCTCAACAAGGCCATACCAAATGAATTTTTCCTTGAATGGAAAAGGGAAGATCCACATACTTCATAGGCAGAGAATATAGGTCCACAGCATGTTACCAGCTTTTTACTTCTATAATTTAAATCTTAAGTGGGCTGAATGCAGAATGCAAACCCCACCCTTCCTTGACTGTCGGTCGGTGGCATGTCTGACTTCCACCAAGTCAGAAGTTCAAAGGTTGGTAGAGAGAAGAAAAAGATGAGGAATGTAGGATGCAAACCAGTCTTTAAGAATAAGATAGATGGGTAGAACTCTAACCTTGGTCAGTCAAGTCTATTCATCGGAAGATTCTGAAAAACTTTCTTAATCAGGAACAAAGTTCATGTTCTGATAAAAAATTTTGAAAGGCCAAAATAGGGATAAATAGTTCCCAAATGAAAAGGCTACACATGATTAATGCAAGCCCTCACTTTGTATATTTATAACTACAGCATTAATACTTTAAAAAGGGAACCAAACCGCTACTCTGTTTTATAGTATAGTTGTCATTTACCTGCCGCAAGCGTGTGAGAAGGTCAAATATGTGAGCATAGTTATTCATCACAGTTCCTGCCTGAACATATCTGTAAAGAACCAAGAAAATTTATACAAAAACACTGAATTAATTTTATACGATTGATGAAGTAATTCTTTGTGTTGGTGTATACCAGCACATTTAGAAAAAGTACAATCATTGAATGGAAATAAAAGAACGGAAATAATTTTTTCCATTTAAAATTTTTAAAGGAATTTCAAGAAATTAAAAACTCACTCAACAATTTTTCTGTCGAAATTTGTGAAATAAAAATATAGCAAAAAGAAAAGAAAAGAACAAAACAGGACTCTACATGTTAAATCCCACCCCCCCCCCCCCCCCTTTTTTCTGAAAAAAAGGAGAAAAAGCAAACAACCCATTGCAGCAAAATCTTGAACTTTCAGAAAAATTAAACCTGAACCTTAAGCATCTAGACTGAGGTGAAAGATGTTAATAACAAATGCATAAACATGTGAAATCCAAGATTGAAACACAAAGAAAAAGTGATTGAGGTGATGTACGTATTGAACTGCGCCTGACTGTCATTGTACAATGATTCATAATAATCTTGTTCTTTGATGTCGAGGGTATCCCGCCTCAATGAAACCTGCACAAAAACTAGGGAAGCATTATACCCAGAAAGGAAAAAGGAGAGGATGTAAGACATAAAGCAATAAAACTTACAATTCTAGGAGGAAGTGCTAGATCAGAAGCCCTGCCTTTTTTCGTGCGTCTTAGCACTATGGTTTTTAAAATTTTGTGTTTGAGCAAAATCATGGCTCTGCGACCCTCATCACTATTTACATATGTTTGTATTGGTGTAGCAACATACTAAAAAGAATCAAGGATTAAATGGTTTGTCAGCAATGTGAAAAACAGATGCCCCATAAGCAACAAAAAGAAAAACAAGAGAAATAATTTTCAGTACTCACCTTATTCCACCAACAAAAATGTCTCACAGAACTATGAGGACAATTGGAACATTCTTTTGAGGAACTGCATGAAGCCATCAGACTCACGAAGATATGAATAAAAATGACACCAAAATTTAACAAAAAGTATTTCAAATGATGATTGGAGAAGGGAGAATAAAACACACAAGAAAAAGATAAAACAAAGTATAAGAGAACACTAAGTATAAGATAAAACTAAGTATAAAAGTTTTTTTATTAACATCCACCAATTCTTAAAGCCATTTCCTTGTTACCACGCAACAGTATGATGTGCTACAACATTTCCTTACTGTGAACTTGGAAAGTAGAAAGAGTAAAAACAAACAGAACACGTCATTTGAGCAAGATACGAATCTATAGCATTTTTCATTTTAAACCAATCACAGGCCTCATATTTTGCAAAATGAGAAGATCTGAAAATGTCCCAGAAACCTCCCAATGGAAAGATGTTTTCCGTACAAGAAATATAAAGACATACTAGTGCTAATTGTATGTCAAACTAGTACTAGTGAATCAAATTATACACTACCAACAAATGTACACAATTAGTTCATATTTGTAGACAAGTCATGAACAATCCTGAATCTCAAAGCATACCTATGATCAAGTGTTCTGCAATCACAGTCCTTACACAAGTAGTAAGAATATGGTACTATTCTCAGGAAGCGAACCTGTGTAATTAGCGTTGCAACCATATCAGTTTACCAGAGACAGTTGCCTGATTGTAGCAATTTTCTCAAACATTTTTTTTTTTTATAAGTAAAAAGGTTTTTTTTTTCAAACATGCATTCAACTTACCAAAGAGTAAAGTTCTCCAACACGGTTCTGAAGGGGAGTGCCACTTAAGGCCCATTTGTATGAAGACTCTAAAGCAAGAACAGCTTTTGCAGTATTACAATGTCTAGCTTTTATATAATGTGCCTAATTGAAATAGAAGAGCTATAAGCATTTTTAGAACGAAGAACTACTTCTGAAAAGCATAAGCCCAGGTTAGAAAATAACTTTTGAAGTCTTTTTTGATACAAAAGGACCACAAACACTCTATAGAGATCCATGGATGCAAATAAATAACAGAACAACAAGAAAATAAACAAGACATTGGATTTGGCATGCAAGCAATACAGGGAAAAAGCAACTCCAAATTGTTATTAGAATGTGATCAGATTTACTCTTTTTCTTTTGTAGATATGGTTTGACGAAGAACGTGTTCAAATGGAAACAACAGCTTCTACTTGAGCGTAAGGGACACATTTTTCACCGGGCCAGGCAGATTCTCTTGGAATCACATCCAGCAGTGGTTGGAACAGCTTGCAAAATCCAACCACAATACAAAAAGATGATTCTGGGCAGAGGCCCATTCCAAGCTTAAAAGGCTTCTGTGAAAAAGCAGCACCACAGTGTCTACCTTATCACTTTATTTTTGGTTGATAAGAATCCAATTTCACAACAAGAGAAAAAGATAACCAATCAAAATAAATTAACAGATAATTTCAATAATTTATAAGCAACATAAGCTTTTAAGCACTTAGGCATTTGAACTGTTTAATATATATCTGGTTTACAACCCTTAGGGATTGGCTCAAGTGGTAAAGGCCTTGGCCTTGAGGGTATGATCCCCCTCAAGTCTAAGGTTCAAATCCCCTTGGGTGCAAACAATCTCTCAGGGCCATCAAACTGGGAGATTTTCCCCTTGAATTACCCAAGGTGCACTTGAGTGAAACTCCTTACCAAGGGCCTGTGCACCCCCGGGATTAGTCAGAACACTATTCTCGGACACCCGGTGCCAATAAAAAAAATATAAATATATCTTGTTTACAATATTTCCAATCAAAAGATATTGTCTAGCCATGTAGGTATTCATATCAATAACATTCATATTCAGGTCATATTATGTCACACCATATGTAGATGTGACATAATATATATACCTGGTTTAAAAAATATCCAATCAAAGATATTGTCTAGCCATGCAGGTATTCGTATCAATAATATTTATATTCAGGTCATATTATGTTGCATCACACGTAGATGTCATGTCAAACCTGGAAAAATACACCTACCCCTCCCCCACCCCAACCCCAAAAAAACAGGAAAAATTCTTCTAACATGAAATCATGAAACTCAGATAATCTTAGTGCAAAATTCCCCAGTTAAAACGTAGTCTATTGTTATAATCCTCCCTTGGGAATATATTATTACTTATCAAAAATAAATAAATAATCCTCCCTTGTGAATAAATTTTCGTCCCAATACCAAGGGGTTAAGCATGCAAGCCTTTTATGTAGTTTTAACGGGTTAAGCATGTCAAGCCTTTTATGTAGTTTTAACTAGTTACAAAATATTATTATAAAATTTGAGAATTCAGAATCACTATACCGACCACACCTGGCTCATTAAAATGAGCCATACATGCATAAAGGTACCAATCCCTGTCATCGATTGTGAATGTGTAACTAGATGCTTGTTCACACACACACACACAGAAAGACAGAGGCCATAAAGCAAATTCAAACAAAAGCAAGAAGAATGAAAATTTCCTATTGCAAATAATTTATGCAAACTTACCTCATCCAGAATTACTCGTTCCCACCTTATAGCATGCAGAAATGATTTTCCTCTGGGAGAACCATCTACACCTACTGAATGTTCGTTTCCAAATCTAACTCCCCTATCCTTTTCTTTGTTGTTCTGGTATGGTGTCTTTTTACGAGCTCCCTTCCTTTTCTTGCAATCATATTCATTCATCTTGTCTTCAGCAGGTTCTGTTTCCTGATTTGAAATGACAGTTTTGCTTTTTTTCCTTGCTTGTTTAGACTGTTTCTCCGTTCTAATAGCATCAGGCCCGCAAAAATATTTCAAGTGAATTGACAGCTTACTATCATAAAATGCCTTGCCACAGTAAGGGCATTTTTTCTTGGGTGGCATCACATACTTTCTGTATTCAGCCTCAACAATAGAGTACGTTGTAATGACAAAATCATATTCTCCAAAATGTTTCGAATTCTTCCCTCTATTAGCCCCATGATAAACAAGCACCTTGGTGCTTCTCTCTGAAGTAAACCGATCAATCTCACTCACCCATTGGCTCACAGCAACCACAGGACAAACCACAAGAGTGGCTTTAATACCAGCCAAGTCTTTGGATGGGCCCGGTAATACAGAGGATTCATCCGGTTCACAAATCATCTTTCGAGTTCCCCGTTGGGCAAGGACAAGTGCAATTGCTTGAATGGTCTTCCCCATTCCCATCTCATCTGCAAGAATTCCCCCCCTAGTTGTAGATTTTTCCTGTTTCAAAGCCCAGGCCAACCATTCCTTTTGGTACCTTAGCAAAGGCATGATCAATTCTGATGGAGCCTCAGAAGTTTCGGCAATTATTTCATTCTGATTATCCAAATAAACTTTATCAAAATTTTCATCGATCCATCTCTGATGCTCTTCTTCCCACTGATTCCACATTAATCTTGGCTTTGGGACCCTATTTTTTGTTGTTCTTTTATGCATTTTCTTCTTGCTCAGCCCAATGAAATCAATTTCAACTGCTTTTTGCGGAGTAGATCGGTTTCCGCCTATAGCTCCACAATGCATTGCATTATCTTCGCAACCTGATTCTCCATACTCCACCACACTCTCTACCCCACTTGGTTCTCCGTGCTCCACTATTTTCCATCCAGCCTTCCTCGTTGTCAAACCCTCATTGTAATTCTCATAATCATAACCATCATCTTCCCAATCATGAACCTTGATTGTACTTTTTGGTTTCTTGTTCAAGTCCAAATCCACTCTCCCTCCATTCTCTTCATCTACACTTATACACCATCATTTGTCACTTATATATAATTTAAAGCTAAAATCAACTACATCACATTTTACAGACTTGTCTGTTTCAAGTGAAAATAGCTCCTCAAGAACACTTTCCCAGAATTTTCAGTTCGTATGTAAGCTCCAAGTACCCCATTACATTTCTCCAGCAAACATTTTCCCCAAGAGTTTTTAAAACAAATTCGATGGTTGCAATAAAATAGGAAAAAAATTTAACAGAAGATTTATCTGGCATCACAACAATAACAAAGATGAAAAAAAATCCAAAAGTACCTTCTTCGCTGGTATCCGATAGCACATAAACTTCGGAATCGGAGCCTGCTTCATTAGAGCTATCATCACTTAGTTGTTGCACCTCCACATTGCTTGATTCTAATTTAGACATTATAACTTAAACTTAATAAGAGTGTCAAGCATTATTAAAGAAAATTCTGGAACTTTATCCAGTTCCATATCAATCCAAAAGCTAGAGTTCGAGGTTTTACTTCATTTTCCTTTCCTACGTTACAGTAAGCACATAGAGCTACAATGTTAATAAATAAACGAATAGCAAAGAAACTGATTAGGCTCTTATATCGATTAATCCAAATGCTAGTCTATAAATTTATTTTACTATATATATATATATATATATATATATATATATATATATATATGATAATGCTAGAGCCGCTGGGAGCTCCCGCTAGGCTCTTTCATGTGTTTTTTTTTTTTTTTTTGTTCTGTTTTTACATAGATTTTTTTAACATTTTTAAATAGATTTTTTTATTATTATTATTTTTTACTTCGTGATTAAGGAAATTTTTTTTTAATGATGTTGTGAATTTTTTTTTATTTTTTAAAATTTTTAAAAATGTTAAAAACATCTATGTAAAAAAAGAACAAAAAATAAACACATGAAAGAGGGAGCCCCCAGCGGTGGCTCTAGCATCATATGTGTGTGTGTGTGTGTGTGTGTGTGTGGCATTTTCCAGTAAACAAACAGTCTTATTTCAAAAAGGAAAAGGAATTATTTTTTTTTTAAAAAAAAAAAGGGAAAAACAATGCATGCTAAATCTTTACCAATTTTTTTCCCACACATTTTCAGTAACCCCTCGATGATAGAAAGAAAAACCTCTAAGAAAAAAAAAACTATAAAATTAAAAACAAGAAAATCGAGTTCGAGAGTTTACCATCTATCGGATGGTTAGAGATTCGCCTACGAGAACGAAGCTCCATTGCCTATTCACCCAACCAAACTCAAAAAATAAAAATAAAAACCCAATAAACTTTAGGGTTTGTTTAGGTTATCGCGAAACCCTTTCGCGGTTCGATGGCGGAAGGATAAGAAGGCGGTCTTACCGTGCCGGCCACAGCGAGAGAGAGAGAGAGAAAGAGAGAGAGAGAGAGTGGGGAATTCCACACGACTCCACGATGAGAAAGCGCTCTTTATATAGTGGCGAAGCGGCGGGAAGTCGATCAGAGCTCTTTAATATAGAACACCGGGATTGTGTATTGTATATATCTTCGAGGAAGCATCTGTAAAAGTGAGCGTATCAACGCTGTTAAAGTTTTGAATGAAGTGGGTCCTACAAGGAATTCAATCCTTTTAACGGTTTCGATTGCAAGATATATGCAAACAGCCGTGGTGGCCAATGCAGGTTTTCTCCTTTTGCACCCCGTTTTAAAAGCTAATGCCGTTTGCTACTTTTTTTTTTTTTTTTCCTATCTAATTTGGAAAATAATTTGAATTTTGATTCATTTAATCCTGTTTGGATACAGAAACACTCACAATCTATTTATCTCATTATCACAATTTTTTTAAATTTTTATACAAAATATAATAAATAATTTAATTTTTTCAAATTTCAAAACAGTAATAATATTAAAAAATAATATTTTATTCAACTCATCTAAAACTATTTCATCTCATCTCACTATCCAAACGAACACTTAATATTTATCTTGCTTAGATGTTTTTTACTTCTCAATCGGGATTAAATACTTTAATAAAATGTTTGATCGACAAAATAGAATTATAAATAATTATGGTAAATATGTGAGGTTATTTTTAATAATTATGTTTGTAAATCTGCAAAAGAGCATCATCTTGAAAGTCACCAATGCACACTGGAGACTGATAAAACTATATGGTTTGAAGCACGACAAACAACAAAGAATCATAATGTTTATTTTTTAGCAAATCACAATGTATTAATGGACAAACAGGGCCATCTTTTTTCTTAACAAAAACTAATTATTATATAAGTTTGTCGTTTCAGAAGTTCAAAAACATCAATTACTTAACATAAGTTAATTTACCAAAACATCAAAAACATCAATTTCTTAACATAAGTTAATTTAAAACCAAAAGATTAGAGTTATTTATCAATCATTGTGCTCCATCAAATTCATTATCTCGGCCACTCACCATATAGTCAATATCAATTACACTATATAAAAACGAGAAATCATATTTGTATTTTTGGGATATGTAAATCTCGTGTACTCTCTTTGAAAAAGTGAGTATATCTAAGATCCACATGAAAAAAATTATATTTTTAATAATTGACCTCACATTTTTTCAATGAGAGTACGCGGGACTTACACACCCTAATATTATATCTAACATTATACTATAAAAATAAAGGGTTGCTACCGACACAAAAAGATCCCACAAGAGGGATTCCACAAATTGACTTGGCACATTGCCACGCCATCACAAAGATGTTTTTTTTCTTTTTTTCTTTGTTTTTGTTGTCCCCATCATCCCCCCGCTTCCCCTGCATTCTCAAATCAAGGGGACATTGTCGCCACCAATTTTGATGTCGTCGCCATCAGTTTTGATGTCGTCACCGTTAGTTCTAGTCCCCGACGTCATTGCTCCCAATTTTCGTCTCCGACGTTGTTGCCCCTCACTGATGTCGACACCCCTCACTAGCAAGTACACATCTCTATGTGAGATAGTTTGAAGAGGGTTGCACTAAAGGGTTTGGCCTTGGGAGGTAATATTTGGGAAAAGGTGGGGGGAATGAAAAACACAAAAAATGAGAGGAAAAAAAAATTGTAATGGCATGAGACTGTGACATCAGTTTGTGAGATCCTTTTGTGTCTCTAGTAATTTTCATAAAAATATTAGCAGCCATCTTGACACAAGTTTTTAATAATGTGTACCTTCCATTACGATTGACATTAGTCATTAAGGAAGTAATAAATAGAAAATTCAATTATGTCCATAAATAATGTCATGAAAAGAAAATTAAATCTTGTCTACTACGATGACTTGTGGCATGGAACAATGAACAATCCCTTCACAATTTGAAATCCAATCTGCATACATGATTCCGGGGGTACACCTACTACTCGGTCCCAACATTCTTTAACAATTCTATTGACTCTTATCAAAATTGCTCTGTAGGTACCAATTATGAGGGTAGAAAGAGTAAGTTATGTAACATTAATTTTCTTGTGCATGGGTGGATGAACCATTCAATTCCTTTTTTAAATCTCTCCCCTATAATATGTTTGGAAAACAAATAAGAATCCATATGAAAAACAAATGAATAATTGTCATTGTTAAGTTGGATCAAAATCCCCTCAAATTTAGATGTTTGAGTTCTCATCCTAACGTGAGAGTTTTAAATAAAAAAGAGACACAAAATGAATCATACAATATTTATTTATGCCTGTGTAGATTTTTCAAACAACATTGAATACTCACTGTTGTATAGTTGGATCAAGATCACTTCGAGTTCGTATGCAAATCTAAAGGCATCAAGTGAAAGAGAAATAAACATATACAGTAAGTCCTATATAATAGGGGTGCTACCCGCCCCTACAGGGCGGAGGAGACATTTTTCTCCCAGTCCCCCACCCCCGGAATGCGGGATCGGGGTACACCGTCCTGGATAACGGGGTGTAGGTGGGGGGTCAATCCGTCCGCCACCCCCCTCCCCCCCTCCCTACTAGGCCTTTGGCCCAGAAGTAGTTTCTATGACATTTTTTGCCCAGAAACCGTTGAAATGGGCCCAAAAACAACTTTTGGGCCCATAGATTAAAAAAAAGTTACATGAATAAAAATAATATATATATGATACAAATTTACTAATTTAGAGTAAATGAAATACTAGTACAGACTACAAGTCTACTACCTAATAAACTAATAATAATAATTAAGTTATTACAAAAATAAAATTAAAGGGTTAAACAATTACAAAATTACAAATATAAAAGTGTCCAATGGACATTGTATCAACATTACAAATCATTGAATACATAATACGTACAAATTATTCAAATTTCAATATTCTAAGAATCTAAAGATAGAGTTGTTTGAATCTTTGACTGTGACATTTGGGGTGGCCTGGGCAGGTAATCTTTTGAGACTTGAGCACATATTCATATTGCAATGGAGGTAGACGTTGGCTGTGTCGTCTCATGTGTTGCTACAACAATGAATACTAAAATTAATACCGATGAAATCGAAATGAATATAAATAAATCAAAATAATAAAATAAAAACAACAATTACCAGATGGTCCAAATCCAGACTGATCACCACCCTCTTTGTTGGTTTCCTTAAAATCTAAAACATCCGAAACATAAATATCATTTCTCATCGTCCAACTCTGTGTGCATATCAATGCTTCCACAATTGTAGGAGAAAATAAATTATGGAAAGGATCCAATATGCGCCCTCTGGTACTAAACGTTGACTCCGAGGCAACGATGCTAATAGGGATGACCAAAATACAGCAGGCCATCTCAGAAATGATGGGATATTTATTTGCTGCCGCCTTCCACCATCATAATATATCGAAACCATCATCATCTTGAATAAGATTCCCTGACAAATAGTTTTCTAACTCCAAAACCACCTCCGTAAATTGACGGACTAGTGTGAGATTCTGTGTGAGGGTCTTAGTCCACGCCGATCTATGCTTCTTTGTTGCCACAGTGTCTAGAGGAGGCGTTGGGTTAGGTGTAGGTGTAGGTGTAGTAGATGCAGTACCACCCTTAATTGCATTAAACTCATCATACAAGTCAGGGTATCTCGGGTCATATCACCAATAAGATCAGCCCATGCCTGATTGTGCACAAGTCTCAAACCATATAACATGCCTGAAATTTTCAAACAGGGATCAAGAATAACAGCCACATATAACAAAATATTTAGTCTACTCAAATCTCTCCAATATTTGTCATATTTGACCCTCATGGTCAATGTCATCCCCCTCATCCTTAGATTGGAACCCCTACACATGTCGTCTAATTCTTCTTTCATCATACATATTTGTTGACAAAATTCATGGGATGTAGGGTACAGAGAACCAGATAACTTCAATGTGACATTGTAAAAAAGTCCAAGAAAATCAACAAAAGTAGAAACTACCTCACAATCATCATCATTAGGCTTTCCTAATCCCTGTGCTCATCAAAATATTTGACATATTGAATGTCATCATCACCCAATAATTGAAAGGCTGCCTTATATTCTTGGGCCGCCTCTAACATTAAGAAAGTTAAGTTCCATCTAGTAGGAACATCAGTACAAAGACCCTTCTTCGATGTTATGCCCATAGTCTTCGCAACAACCTTTAATTTATCCAATTTAGAAGGAGAAGACCTCACAAATTTCACAGTCATTCTAACTCGTGCAACCGAGTCATCTACATCTTTCAACCCCTCAGTCACAATTATATTCAAGATATGTGCAGCACATTTAACATGCAAATATTCACCACCCAAGAATATCTTATTTGCCTCTCTAAGATAAGTCTTTAGATATCCCAAGACGATATCATTAGACGAGGTATTATCAACCGAAACTGTCAAAATCCGTGCCAACCCCTACTCCTTTATTGAGGCCTCCAAGACCTTCCCAATCATCTCACCCTTGTGATCAATTATTTGATAAAACTTAATAATCTTTTTATGAAAAATCCAATCAGAATCAACCAAATGAATAGCCAAAGACATGTAATTGAAGTATTGGACATAAGTCCAAGTATCGGTAGTGAGGCAAACTACCAAACCAGCCAATTGGCCCCTCAAAACATGTTTATATTTTTTGTACATCTTTTTAATATCCTTTGCTACAGTGTTGCGAGAAGGAAGTGTAAATCTAGGTTTCAATTCTTGGACAAGTTCTTGGAACCCTCTCCCCTCCACAAACTAAAAAGGTAGCTCGTCTATGATAACCATACGAGCTAACTTCCTTTTACACTCATCGACATTATATTTTGTATACCCCTTCAACGTTGGACCTCCACTGCTCCCATCCGTCATTTTTCTTAGTCCAATATCTAGTCTAGATTGACTCTTCTCCAGTAAGGATCTTAAAATTGGACTCTTATTTCATTGTTCCTCTAAATGGACCTTTAATTGGGATGTACCATGTTTCCTATAGTGACATATATATATATATATATATATTTTCCCACAATAATTACATTTAGCTTGTGGGTTATTGGGGTTACCACCCTTTAGTTTGGTAAAGTGAGACCAAACTATGGAAAGAGGTTTCTTGCCCTGTGTGGGCTTAGGGGCGGGGCAAAGTATACTCCCACTCCCAAGGGTTAGAGTAGGGTTAGGTTCTGGGGCAGGGGTACTGGTACTGGTAGGGGCATGGGTACTGGTAGGGGTAAGAAAGCTATCACTGAAATCCCTTTGAGAAGACATTCCTGATTCCACAACATAATAAAAAATTATAAAATCAATCAACACAAGACATAAAAAAATCATAATAATACATCACATATGAAAAAAAAAGGCAAAGTGCAAAACCAACACAATTTAGGTGTTTTGGATTGAAATCTCTAAATCAATCTAGGGGTTCGAATTGAACCCCTAAATAAATTGATTTAACATTTTGATTTAGGGGTTTCAATTGCAACCCCTAAATTGAAATCAATTCAGGGTTTCAATTGAAAATTTGAAACTAATTGAAACCCCTAAATCAATTTATTTAGGGTTTCGGTTCCAATTGATTTAGGGGTTTGAATCGAAACCCCTAAATCAATTTATTTAAGATTTCGGATTTGGACCTTAAACTAATTTAGGGTTCCAAATCCAAAAACTTACAAAGTACAAACTACAAATATATATAAATATATATATATATATATATATATATATATATTCAAACACAATGACAAATGCGACATCAATTTCAAACACATGCATGAATTAGAATCCACAGCACACAAATTCACGATCATTCTCATCCTCCATCTCTAATTTAACCCATCATTCCTCCAATCCAAAAAAAAAAAAAAATCTAGGTCCAGAGTAAGGACTAGGAGTCTTACCTTTGGAGTTTGGCGCAGCAAATGATGGTGGTGCTCGTGCAGTCATGCGAGAGAGAGAGAGAGAAGAGATCAAGAGAGAGAGACTGAGAGAGCGCGAGAGAGTGAGTCTGAGAGTGAGAGAGTCTGAAAGAGAGACAAGAGTTCGAGAAGATGCTGGGGGGACTTACAATAAAATGAAACGGCGCCGTTTCACTTATGGACTTGTTTTCTTTATATATATAATTTAAATATTAATTAATAATTTAATAATTATGTGGGCGGGGGAAAAGGGAAGCGGGGCTTAGGTCCCCTGCCTCCGCTGGCCTCCAGGTGTGCGGGCGGGCCCCCTTGCACCCCACATGAATAGGACAGAACCCTCGCCCTGCCCCGCATAGGCGGGGGCGGGGCGGGGCGAACGGGGCAGTGCAGCGGGGTGTGGGGCCCCACTGCCCACCCTACTATATAATTTATTTACATGTAAATTTTTTATGCACTATTCAATAAATTTCTTAAAAGTTCATTTTATGTGTATGTTTTTCTCACATAAAATTATTAGTATTTTTCTAGCTATCATGGTAGCATCATTAGTCATCGTACATGATCTTGTTAATGATGGTGGCCAATAATTAGAAAATTGACCTGTTTGACTTGATAATATCCATTCAAAAGAAAAGATATGAAATGAGAATGAAAACCTTTCAATTTTTGATTTTGACAATTATGTTACTTCTGGTAAGCCAAGGGGAAAAAGACTGTCAAAGTCACTAACTACAAGAGGAAACTACAATTCAAATGATTACGACACTTCTCATTACAACAAACAGACAACTCAGGAAAAATCATATGAAAACTGCCCCAAACCAAATCATTAAGGAACACCATTTGCAGTAGTGTGATAGTGGCAACTATAGACTTTCACGTAAAGGCCACCGTTTCACACATTAAGATGGTGATATTGTTAATAAGATAACTCTAAAACAAGAGTTCCAGTTTAATAAATTTGTTCAGATACGCAAAACTACATATTTTGAGGCATGATGAGTTTTAACTCTCAATGACCACCGCCACTACCAGACCCACTTCCGGATCCATGGCCTGCACCACCACCAATTCCAATTCCAATGCCGATACCAATTCCAATGCCTCCTCCATGGCCACCACCATGACCACTTCCCGCACCACCCCCTATGCCTCCTCCAGAACCACCACCGCCTCCGAGACCCCCACCTGCACCAAACCCACCGCCATGACCTGACCCTCCACCTACACCACCACCACCACCACCACCTCCTCCAGCTCCTCCTCCACCTCCAACACCACTACCAGCTCCACCACCTCCTAAACCACCACCTGCACCAAACCCACCCCCGTGGCCAGATCCTCCACCTACACCGCCACCTCCGCCTCCACCTCCTCCTCCACCTCCAACACCTCCACCACCTCCAGCTCCAAAGCCTCCACCATGCCCAGAACCCCCGCCACCACCTCCGCCACCACCACCGCCGCCACCCCCAATTCCTCCTCCAGTTCCACCACCTAAACCTCCTCCGGCTCCAAAACCTCCACCATGACCTGAACCGCCTCCAACACCGCCACCAAATCCACCACCAAATCCACCACCACCTCCTACACCCCCTCCAATACCACCACCATGACCTACACCACCTCCAACACCTCCACCGCCACCTAAACCCCCTCCTCCTCTAGCACCTCCCCCAATGCCACCGCCTTTTCCACCACCAAAACCACTACCGTGACTACCTCCTAGCCCCCCTCCACGACCACCCCACCTACCACCACATTGTCGTCGGCCCCCAAATCGACAATCATCATCATGGTACCTAGTTTTGTCAAGCTTGTCATCTCCAAGACTGATTGCACTCAAATGGAGGACAATGCACATGAGAAGAAGACTCAAAGGGAGCCATTTCGAAGAGACATCCATGGCAGCTTTGATATTGCAGCTCACTTAGTTTGTTAGCCTTTTGTATGGAAGCTGTTCTTATATAGGCTTCACCTACTAGCCAATGCTGTCGCAGCTCAATTAAACAGCACTCGTCGATGGTTGCATTATGGTCATCATGGGACGCGTTGGAACCGTTGGGAGGCTGGCTGGAACATTAAATGAGAAAATGGAAGTCAATGAAGACTCGAAAGATATTGCGTGGGACTGGATAAAGGCTAAATCAGTAAGTGATCACACTGATCATGTTAGCTAGTCTGTTTAGTTCCCTAGCTATCCAATGTGTCACATAGTTCACTTCATCATAAAACCATCGATTATGTCAATTAAAGTTTTAAAAAGTTATTAACCCAACTTGCAAATTAAAACCTCCGCGGATATGCAAACATACAGTTCTCGTTTACCTTGTAGTTGGTTTTTTACAACGTGTACTTAGCCAATAATGACATGTTAGAAATTGAAAGAAACGAGATAGGTTAGCATATCAGAGAGAGAGAGAGAGAGAGCCGCAGTAGCATGTCATCATTTTTTTTCCAATCCATTCATGCATGCCAGCATTATCTGATCGAGGATATTCACGAATCACATGCATGCGGAAATAAAAAGACAAGCTGGGAGAAGGATAACATCGATATCGTTTTCAAAAGTTCGTGGCTTAAACTAGCTTAACCAATAGTCTATGGTCACTCCGAACAAATATATAGGTAGAGACCATAATAAATGCTCAACTTTTTGCAGAAGTATGAGTTTTGACTTTTGATCCTGTTGATCTATATATTTTATATTAATTTACGTGACTCATACTTGTATGTATTGGAGTGTTTTGTTTGACTGTGATAGTGTGATGAAACAGATTATCAACGAATCTAAACCGTTTAAAAAAATTATATTCAGCAGCTGTATACCACATAGATCTGTTGGAAAGGAAAAAAATAAAAAATACGTTTACTCAATATATGGATGTGTGGTATAAATTAAGCTGTTGAGTAAAATAACTCATTGTTTAGTTCCGTTTGAAACTTAGACTAAACTGAAATCAATTCAATTCAATCTAATTTTAAATTGAGACTAAAATCTAAACATTCTCTTAAATATATCACTAAATTCATCTCAACTTAAAATCTTTTCACACGTTGGACTTACAACTTTTTTCAACTCAACACATCTTTACACGTGCGATCCGCAATCTTTTTTCAACTATCTATAAATTCATCTAAACTCATATTAATATTTAAACACATCTAAACTCATTTTAAGTGAGCTCCATAAAATTTACTCTACTATTTCAACTCATTACTATTTAATATTCATGAAGAATTCAACCCAACTCAACTCAACTCAACTCAACTCAACTCAACTCAACATTCACTTATTAATGGGACGAGACCAAATACTGCAATATATAAGAGTTTAATGATCTCTGCATACACCATATGGTGCATGCACGACTTTTTTTCATGCATGCGTAGGACTTGGTCAACTCTACCGACTCTCAATCAGATCAAGTCCATCTTAATTCTGAATCCTGATCTACATCTAACCGTACGTATGTCGGTGATGAAATTTGGATCGATATTGTAGAGAATATTGACTGAGAAATGCACATCAACGGTAGAATTTCTTTTGCCTTGTGGTCGGCATAGATTCCGTGCGATCTTTCCGTGCACGTAGCATTAGAAGTCTATGTTAAATCGGCTCGTTTCATCCCATGCATGCAGATCGATCGCGTATTATTGAAGATTGGAAGAGCGTGCAGGTTTTAATATAAATTAGCTATTCGTACACAACTTAAATTGTTCTAATTAATAAATTTGCAAAAAAGAAAAAGAAATATGAAATTCAGGTATGAAAACAATGTGCTAAATAAAATAGCCAATGACATTCTAATTTATAAAGTCAGTGGCTATATATGTGACTTACCAAAACAAAATCAGTAGCTATGTATAGATCATCGGAAACTTATAAATGAAAAAAATCCCGGAGTTCTGACTTCTGAAAACAAAAAACAAAATAATTTCTAATATGAAGCATAGGAATTAAGCATAAGAAGAACACCTTTTGAACAAAAACTTGATCATGAGTGATGATATTTGTAATATTAGGGTGTGTAAGTCATCTGCACTTATTTTGAAAAAATTTGATAAATCTAGAGTCCACATGAAAAAATAATTTTTTTAATAATGGACTCTATTTTTTTTTCAAAAGAGTACGTGAGACTTACACATCTTAAAACTGTATCTAGTATTATCCAAAACTTATAGCCGTGAGATGATCATATTGTGTTTGGTTGTTGAACCAAACTCAACTCATGTCAAACCAATCATTGATATGACTTACTACTTTTTCAATTTTCCATAAAAAAGTTAAACTCATCTCAACCTACTTCATTCATTTCAGTCTAAAAAGTTAAACTCATTTCAACCTAAAAAAGTTAAATTCATTTCAATAGAACCTATAAAATACTAGGGTTAATTACACTTTGCCCCCTCCAACTATCACCCAATTCACAATGTGCCCCCGAAACTATTGATTGCATCAAAGTGGACCCTCTTACTTTTATAACGCCCCAATCCCCTCCTTCCGTCTACAATGAGAGTTAAATCAAACGGAAAACTCACCCACGTGCTTCTCACATGCTAATCCTTCAATGCAAAGACAAAATCACCCCTCACTCCATCGGTTTCGATTTCCCCAAACTGAACTTCATATTCGAAAATCTCCAAATCCATGGCCAAAATGACTCGTTTTATTAATGCCGAAAAATGGTTTTGTTTCAAAGTGAAGAACGTCTGTCTTGAAGCCATTAGGAGCGATGGAGAAATAAGCTGGGGTAGACTGCAAAGAAGGTGGGCAACGACGAACCCTAACAAAGCTGCCGAGCACGGTGTGAGCTGCCGACCACGACGTCGACGTCCCCTTCGAGCTGTCAGTGACTCCATTGCAGAGGAGTTTTTTTGTAGAGCTCTCATTCAAATTGCTTTCTCCATCGCAGGTACCTCAGTGATTGTTAATATTGATAACAAATCTCCCGCCTTGATGTAGCTCAATAATGCTATAAATGACTGTACTTTGTAAGGTGAAAAAATGATTCGAGTTTATTGTAGCTCAAGAATGCTATAAATGATTGTACATTGTAACTCAACAATGTTCCAATTTAATTGCCATGATATTGATTCGATACCATGCTTAGATAATGTTCTAGTTTAGTTTGTTAAGATTCTTTTCTCCTTTTGTATAAAGCTGCAGTAGTCTGTAAAGAATAATATTGATTCAATTCTATAGAGTAGAAATTTTTTGGCTCATCAACCTCTCTTTTGACTATTTCCTTTCTACACTCATAATCCTGACATATTTCAACAGGTTGTGAAAGATGTCTACTGGTTCATCTAGCACAAGCTGGGGTGGTAAAGCACCACTAGATGACCTATTTTGCAGTTGCAATCTACGAGCACGTCTAAGAGTGTCAACTACGGATGATAACTACAAAAGGAAGTTCTGGAGATGCCCATATTGGACTCCTGGTTGTCAACATGGGGGTGCAGACAGGTTTTGTACATTTTTTTATTGGGTAGATGATGACCATTGCTCCACGTGCGGAGATGTTGTTGGCCAGCTACGAGATAGACTCTGGATACGGAGTCGTGAGTTCAAGATTGAGAAATCCGAATTGGAGGCTAACTTAGTGATGGAGAGGGAGCGTAGGGAGCATATCCAAGAGTTATGCAATAAGTTGAAGGAAAAATCTACGGAATTGGAGGCTAAGTTAGTGATGGAGAGGGAGCACATGAAACATATCCAACAGTTTTTGTATGAGGAGAAGGAAAAATCTAAATATTTGCACAAGAAATACAATAATTGCACATGGTGTGGTGTCATTGTAATTGTTCTAGTTGTTGTTATTATCTACATGAAAATGTCTCATTATGTTGATGAAGGTCGTCATTACTTGATGATAGCGTAGGATTGGTTAATGTAATTTTTTGGATGTGTATTGACTGTGGTTGTTGTTTTGAATTTGATTGTTGTATTGAACATCACTTGTTTTATGTAATTTGGTTATGGAGTGAATTTTGTGGCAACAACTTACTGTGTTGATAATGATTAATAATAATATCACCCTACATATCAAAATTCCTCAATTGGAATAGCAAGTCAATATTGCCAACAAATAATGTCACTCTAATAGTGTCACCCTACTATAAACCATTACAACAAAAGTTTTCCAATAACAGTAATGTCATTAAGCCCTAACTACACCATTACAACATCAAGTCAATATTGCCAATTTGGTCGCTTCTGTTTCCCCTTTTTATCTTCGTTCATCCTCTCCACACGTGAAGATGACTCTACATTCTTCCCTTTTTGCACTGATGCATTAGCCTTGGCAGGAGGCACTTGGGTGTTGGGTGGCAGTTGACCAACTCTGAATTGCATGCCTCCCTTTCCAGGATTGCCCCAAGAACACAGTCTTCCTTGTGCTGGATTGCTTGTATCAACGTCTAAGTCCACAAACACAGGTCTACGTGTACTAGTCTGTGAGTGGTGGCCCCCGAGTCTTGCAGACCGCCTCCTGGGTGGTCGTTTGGCCAACATCTTTACACGACCCACATTGACTTGCAGTTGATTACTTTGGCCTGCCTGCGAAGTCTCTGACAAGGGAGTTTGCACTGTTGGACTTGTTTGCCATGTTGCCTGTGAAAGCGACGAAGGTGGAGCGTTCCCAGTTTGCATAGATTGGGTTGTTGGCTGTGAAGGCTCTGACATTGGAGGTTGTGAAATGACCTAGTACCACATTTAAATGTAAATTAACATTCTCAACATTTTCAAGCAATATGTAAATGAATACCGTATAGTAAATAAGGAAGAAGTAGCCACTAACTTGTTCATCTGGAAATGAAGGAGCTTGAAATTCTGCTGCAGAAGTGAAGGAGGGTGTGCCTGCGTTCCCACGCGGACATTTTCTTTTGTTGTGACCAACTTGATTACATCTCGAACAGGTCATATGCACACCAGTTTTCCTCAACTTGTTTGCTCCTTGTCGATCGTCCTCATTTCTTCTTCGATGTTTCTTTGGCCTCCCGGGTTGTTTCCTAACCTCAGGAGCAGTGGGCTTCTCGTATGTGGTAGTGAGCCACTGATCCTCACTTGGCATAGGGTAAATTAAAGGCTCGTATGCTGCCCTCCACATCTCCACACTATAGTAATGATGCACATATCCCTTGGGATCTTGGTGAGAATACACAATACATGTGTATGCATGCGGGCATGGAATACTTGTGATGTCCCATCTCAAACATGAACATGTCCTCTTTTTCAAATCAACCACATATTGCCTACCAGCATTGTTAATTTCAAACTGACCACATCCTGCATACGTTGGAGTACAATAGATGGACAAGTCATGCATAAGTTCAAGCTTTGCAACTATCCGAGGCGCGATTGTATTCTCCCATTTACCAATTGCTTCCCTTTTCAACTGATATCGTCCCATCAGTTTCTTCCGTATGGTCTCCACCATAGTCACAATTGGCTTATCATGTGCTTGCAGAATATACGCGTTGAAACATTCACTAAGATTATTCACTACCAAGTCAGACTTTGAAAATGTGTTAAACCATGCTCTAGACCATTGTGATGGGTCTATAACCTTTAGGTAGTCATATGCAGGCTGACTGAGGGCTTTCAGTTCCTCCATAGCTCTCTCAAAGTCCCTCTTCGTGTATGCTGTGGCTGCCTGCCACAATTTCTCCTTTAAAGCCACACCCCTGTGGCCAGCATCTCGAAAATTGGCATATAAATGCCTGACACAAATACGACTGTCATTGTAAGGCACCAACTCCTCCATTGCTGGCTTTAAACCCTACAAAAAATATTCAATGAGTGGCTCATTTAATAAGTTTTAGTTAATAGAATATATTGAAATATTTACAAAATTACCTTTTGTCTGTCACTGATAAATGTCCACCCGCCTTCAGGTTGCTGTCCAAGATCGGATATAAGTGTCTCAATAAACCATCCCCAACTATCATTTAACTCTGCCTCCACAATGGCCATTGCAATTGGGTACATGTTATCATTCGCATCCCTACCAACAGCACATAGGAGCTGCCCCTTAAATGGTCCTTTTAAGAAACAACCGTCCAAACCAATCAATGGTCTACAACCAGCCTTAAAACCCTCTCTACAGGCTGCCAATCCTACGTACATCCTTTGAAAAATAGGAGGTAACTCAGGAGCTATTCGTTCCACCCTAACTAACAAACAACTACCTTGGTTCCTTTGTTTCAGGGTCTCACAATAGTCCCATACCTTGGCATACTGTTCTCTATGGCTACCAAATATGGTAAACTGAGCCTTCGCTCGAGCACGATACAACTTCCTTTTAGGAACTTCCACTCCCCACTTTCTCTTAATCTCATCAGCAAGTGCTTTGATAGGCACATTAGGTTGGCTTATAAACAGTGGCATCATCTTATCTGCAATCCAAAATGATGTGACAATGGGGTTCTTATAACTCCTACTACAATCATGTCTTGGGTTCATGGACTTTATCTGGAAAGTTTGTTGCCCTCTAATCCAAGACCCATAAACCCGGTAAGGACATTTAGGGGTTTTGCAGACAACAGTAACCCTATCCCCATCATTCTTTGCAAATTTTATCGATTTACCTATATTTAGGTTCAACCTCCTTATTGTCTCTCTAAACTGTGCTGTAGATCCAAACTTCATTCCAACAAATATTTTTGGCTTCTCCAAGTCAACAGCTTGAAACTCGGGGAACTTAAAATCACAATGTCCTTCGTCACCACTATGGACAGGAGATTGAAGGACGTCACTTGGTGTCATATCAGAACAATTACCTGCTAATTGTGAAAGCAAGCACTGTTTAGCAAGTTCTGAAAAATGAACACTAAAATAACAAACAAGAAAATAGAAGAGTATTTTATACCTATGTCATCCTCCTCTGGCCACCTTGGACCACTTCTGTCTTGATTCCTCCCTTCATCCTCCTCATCCTCAGCATCTGAGGAAGATTGTGGCTCTTTATCATCAACTGTCACTTGAGACTCAACACCTTTACTCCTTGGTTGTGCAGACTTTGACCTCGATGTTCCCACTGTATTGACATCAATGTCATACAACTCATCCTCACTACTCAACACTTCTTTCCAAAATGGATCATTAAGTCCAAGGCGACGTGCTTCTGCTTCCTCCTCATCCTCACTCACATCCTCCTCGACATGATAATCATGCAAAGAAGACTGGTGCACTGAAGTTCGAGAATGAGACACAAGATACAAATGAGCCACTTGTTGATCCTGAAGCGCAGCCACCATAGACAGCACATCATGGTCAGATGTAAGCAATTTAAGGCCATTGTGCATCCCCAAGCTAGGGTGTCTATAGTAGACTAGGTCACCTGGATGGTAACCATACTTGGCCATAATCGTATGTATCTCAATCCATGATAGCTGGTCCTCATCATATGGTTCATGGTACACATCAGTCTTACCCCTAACATATTCCCCATTCTGCCGCCTATCAATTATCCCACCATGATGGACTTGAAATAACAAATTCCTTGTAGCCATCCTACAAAATATTGTCTATTAAATTAGTCATGGACCGTAGTCAATTATTAGACCAACCATAAAGTAAACAAAAGTAAACTATTGGACCAAACGGATAAATTTGGTCATTTTCCTATTCAAGAGACCACCTCTGTGGTCTCTCTGTCACAACCCAACAATAAATATAACAACAACACACTCATGTTATTGTGTTCTCAAGCTGGGACAACTAACGCCACTCAGCAATGCACTAGCATCATATTAGGAAGCATACAACATTGGACCCACCTATGTGCAATATTGGAGGAGGACATAATAAAAAACAGTACACTTTGACATTCCAAATTACTCAGTTTTGCACGAAAAATATACAAATTCAATGAAGACAAAGATGGAGTCATTTTGAGATGGACTCACCTCTGCGACACCCACTGCGCGAAGAAGACAGATACCAACTCGATGAAGATGAACGAAAATATTTTATGAAGCCACTAAGATTGGTGCGAAGATGAACGAACACCAATGCGAACAACAATCGATCGATGGTCACTGGTTTCTGAGTTAGGGTTTTCAAATTTTGGATTTGGGGATTTTCGAATATGAAGTTCAGTTTGGGGAAATGGAAACCGATGGAGTGAGGGGTGATTTTGTCTTTGCATTGAAGGATTAGCATGTGAGAAGCACGTGGGTGAGTTTTCCGTTTGATTTAACTCTCATTGTAGACGGAATGGGGGGATTGGGACGTTATAAAAGTAAGAGGGTCCACTTTGATGCAATCAATAGTTTCGGGGGCACATTGTGAATTGAGTGATAGTTGGAGGGGCAAAGTGTAATTAACCCAAAATACTACTATTCACAACTCAACTTAACTCATCTCAACATCCAAACATAGCTAATCCTCAACTTGCATTCTATTTTAACATGGTCTCTTTGCTTTGGCGCTGCAAGGAACGCATGGAAGGATATATGGCTTCGGTGGAGTCCCTTTGGCATTCAATGAAGGTTGTTGTTGCATAGTAGCATCTAGCATACACATCTTAAAACTTATAGCCGTGAGATGATCATATTGTGTTTGGTTGTTGAACCAAACTCAACTCATCTCAACTCATGTCAAACCAATCATTGATAGGACTTACTACTTTTTCAATTTTTCATAAAAAAGTTAAACTCATCTCAACCTACTTCATTCATTTCAGTCTAAAAAGTTAAACTCATCTCAACCTAAAAAACTTAAATTCATTTCAATAGGACCTATAAAATACTACTATTTACAACTCAACTTAACTCATCTCAACATCCAAACGTAGCTATCCTCAACTTGCATTCTATTTTAACATGGTCTCTTTGGCTTTGGCGTTGCAAGGCACGCATGGAAGGATATATGGCTTCGGTGGAGTCCCTTTGGCATTCAATCAAGGTTGTTGTTGCATGGGTGGGGATTCGTTTGAAGGCTGGTAAGAAGTTTCTAATAGGGGATGAAAAGGTTTTAGCTGCTTTTTCCATTCCAGTAAAAGCTCCAAAAAAATAAGTGGATGTCTATCGTTAGATGGCAAAGACTGGCACAAGGGTGGTATAATCTGAATGTTGACAGCAGTTGTTTGGGTAACCTAGGTCAGATGGGGGCGGGGGAGTAATACGGGATGATGAGGGTCAGTTGGTGTTGGTCTTCTCGTCTAGTTTGGGTCATGGTACCAATAATTCGGCGGAGCTTATGGCACTTCTTTTTGGTTTGAGACATTGCAGGGAGCTTGGCATAAGGAAAGTGGAAGTTGAACTGGACTCACTTTTGGTTGTTAATTGGCTACAATGAAAACAATGTGGGATATGATATCTTGAGGATTATTGGGATGAGATTTAGGATCTTTTTTTATCTATGCAATTTGTGGTTCGGCATGTGTTTCGGAAGTGTAATGCAGGAGCTGATTACCTAGCTCGATTGGCTACTGATTTGGTCTCAAGGACATGGGTGCAGTTCGGTGAGCTTCCTCATCTTCTCAAAGGAATTTTGAAATTAGATCGGTTGGGTTTTCCATGTTTGCGATGTTAGAATTATGGATGGGTTTTCCCTTTGGTTATTCTGGTTTGTAGTTGTGACCTTTGTGTACGCGTGTTTCCTCCCCCTTAGTGAGGCTTCTCAATAAATTTCCTTTTTCAAAAAAAAAGGTCCTCAACTTGCACTATGAGCAAGCTTGAACGTGACTGAGCTGGAATTATCAAAAGAAAAGAATCAAAGATTATAAAGTTGTGGTCTCAGGCTAGAGTTGGTAGGGGATTTTGGAAAGAAGCTTTATTTCGGTGCAATGGAGCAAGAGATTGTGGTGCTTCCTGTTTCAGAAAACGAGACAGATATTTACGTGGTTCGACGTAATGCCTACGTCTACGGATTGTTTGTGGGCGAAATCCACTATAATGAGCGATTTTATACTCTCTCATCGCCTCACATATTTCACAATACAATGAAGGAAATTAGGACTTCAGAAGGTTGAAGAACATGCCTCCCTTGAGAGAATATTTTTTGGACTCATTGTGCGTAGTGGAGTCTGTATGTAGGGAGTCTCTGTAGATTGTAGAGATCTCCTCCTTATATAGAGGTCTCTTTCCTTCCTTAGAGTGACTGATTCGTACTTGCCTTTTGAAGCCATTTCCTTTCAGGAGTCTGAGTCAACTTGATTTATCTCTTGGCTTTATCTATTCCCTTATTATTAGAGATAGATTTTCAATGGGCTAGACCCAGTCAACTTTATCCCAACAGTTGCCCGGAATTCTTAAGGTCAATTTGCTCAACAAGAAGGCCTTGAGAATATTCAAGTCAATAATCTGTAGAAAAAATAAACTTCAAGAATTTGTCCCTGATTTTCTGTTTGTTTTGTGCTAAGTATTGAAGAACACAGCTTGGAGAGATAGGCGGGAGATGTACCCGACCGCACAAGGTGCAAGCACGGAGCTCAACTTTGAAAGTTAAGTGTGAGATGTACTTGATCGCACTAGGTGTGAGCTTGGAGCTCAGCTTGGGAAGTTAGACGGGAGATGTACTCGACCACACTAGGTGCGAGTGCGGAGCTCGGATTTGAATTTATTTGTGTGAGCGTTTGCCTGATTGGTTGCATGAGACTGTTTATTTTCAGTGAAGAGTGCATATTTCCTTTTTTATTTTTCGCTATTTGTTTGTAGCAGTGGATATTTGCCCCTTGATGTGAGTTGTTTGTTTGATGTTTTTGTCTTAGCATAGATGTTAAAGTCTGTATATAGTAACCCACAATTAAGTTAGAGTTTATTTTCGTCTTAGCGTAGATGTTAGAGTTTGTTTATTGTCAAGAAGCTTGTCGACCCCCTGGGTCCATCTCAGGCGGTTGCCGAGCTTATCGACTTGTTCCTGAAGGAAACCAAAGCGCTGTAGTTGTGGAGCTTGGAGGCTCGTTCCCGGAAGTAACCCGTTGGCGGCAGTTGTGTAAGACCCAGTCCTTTGCATGGTGGTGTGCAAACGACGCCGTTCGGGGTGAGTATTTTTCTTCTTCAACTCCCGAATTCCTTTCCTTCTCTTTCGGATTGCAGTTACTCTGTTTTTATTTTTTTTTCTTTCTCCGCAACTCTCTCCGTCCCACGTTTCTTTCCTTTTCCTTTCAGTTTTAACTTCATTTCTTGTTGTTGACATTAGTTTGAGTTTCCGAATCCCATGCCCTAAATCTCTTCACGTGGATTTCTGTTGCTGCGTTGCTTCTGGTTTCCCGAGTGTTGTCGTCTGCTACACTCTGTTTTCTCTCCATTTTCACGTTTCGGTTCTTCCTCTGCAAGTCGGTGAGCAGTACCTCTCATCCCTCCATTTTTCGACTGGTAAGTGTTTCCTTCTCATCCCTTTAGGTTTCGGTTTCATTTACTGAAACTGTGCAACTGCTACTTCTTAGTTTTGGGTTTGATTTATCTTCTTTGTGATGCAGTTTCTGTTTTGGCAGTGAGTTTGAGTAGCAGTTTGTGAGTTTTCTGGTGCATGGGATTATTTCGGGTCCGTGTGTTTGAGTAGTTGTTTTTGTGAGTGCTTCTGGTTGTTGCGTGGTAAGTATTTCGGGTTGGTGTTTGTCCTAGGTTGGATTATTTGAAGTGACATTGTAGTAGATTTGTGGATTTGTGGTTGAGAATATATTTGGAGGTATTAGGTATACTTTCTGCTATGGAGTTGGGAATGGAAGGATGAGTGCTTTGTGTAGTGTAAACTGGTTAAGTTGGCAAAATCTGCGTACTTCGCTCGAGCGGACTGTCGAGCGCGACTCGAGCGAACAGCCAAATGATCATTGACTAGTCCTTTTGGAGTATAGGCTATGTGGTTTGGGTTTTCCATTGGGGCGTTACAAATTGGTATCAGAGCCAGGTTTGAATTCTGCATACTATAAACCTTGGAGGTTTAGATTTCTGTGGGTTCATAGGATTGAATACTGTTGAAGTGGGAAGTCTTAGAATTTGCAGGCTTTGAGAATAGCTATGAAGGGTAGTATATCTAAGGTCATGTTGATTAAGGTTTAGTCTAGTGTCGGGGCCTTCTTAAATACTCAGAGGGAGTAAGATGTTAAATTTTTTTTAGAGAGATTGACTATTAATACCATTGTGCGTTCCTCTCTTGTCTCTGTTATAGATATTCTTATATTTAGTCTAATATATATAGTTTTTCTGTCAGGATGCCACCTCGTCGTAGAGAACGAAGCATGTCGGATCTGAATGCGAATGACAATGAAAGGGAAGCAAATCCGAGTGCTTCCGAAGTACTGCGAGCGGCTGCACATCAATTGATTGATGACCTTGTGCAGAATCCCGCGGGTCGCCAGGGTAACTTCAATGAAAGGGGTTGTACTGTCGAGCATTTCAATCGAATGCACCCTCCTTTGTTTGATGGGAGAGGCGATCCAACTTTGGCAGAGGATTGGATACAGGACATTGAAGAGATTTTTCGAGTCCTAACCTGTACTGAGGAGCAAAAAGTGGCCTACGCCACATTCAAGCTTACTGGGGAAGCAAAGAGGTGGTGGATCTCTGAAAGATCTATCAGAGAAGCAGAGGGGACAGAGATAGTCAGCTGGCTGCACTTCAAGCAGATTTTTCTTGAGCGCTTCTTCCCTAGCTCATTCCGTGAGGACAAGGCTATGGAATTTGCCACTTTGGTTCAGGGAACAATGACGGTTCATCAGTATGCTGCTAGATTTACTGAGTTATCCCGTTTTGCTATTTATTTGATTCCGGATGAGGAAAAGAAGGCACGCAAATTCGAACAAGGACTGAATGAGAAACTGTATGAGCGTGTGGTGGGTTTTCAAATTCGGAACTTCTCTGAATTGGTGAACAAAGCAACAGTTTTTGAAAGAACCCTTCAAAGGAGTGCTGCGATGCACGAACAGAGGAAAAGGACTACTTCCTCCGAGTACCATTCTGGCATGGACCAAGGACCGTGGAAGAGGAGGAGTGAAGGTGGTAGTTCGGGAAAAAGGCCAGTTCAGAGTAATCCACAGCCCTACCAGTGTAGGACATGCAATCAAGTGCACTCCGGAGAGTGCAGGAAAGGAGCGGGATTGTGTTTCCGTTGTGGCAAATCAGGACACTATATCAGAGATTGCCCAATGCAAAATAGAAGCAATCAGAGGTTCATACCGCCACCTCAGAGGAATGAAGTATCAGCTCGGGGCGGCAATCAACGCCCTACGGCGTCTGCTCGAGTCTTTGCACTAACACCTGGAGAAGTTGAGGGTAGGAATGACGTGATCACTGGTATGACTCTTTTGTTTTACTTTAAGGATTTATATTTTCAATTATTTTCTTTTCTTGGTTTGGTTCTGGTTAAGACTTGAATATTCTTGGTTCATGGATGAGTTCGATTGTGATCACAGGTACTCTCTCTTTGTTTTCTAATAATGCTATTGTGTTATTTGACTCTGGAGCGACACATTCTTTTGTTTCCACGGCGTACTCTAGATTTTGCACGTTAGATATTGAAAAGTTGAAGAACAAGTTAGTGGTTGCGACCCCAACAGGAAATTCTGTAGTCTGTAGTGAGATTCTGCCTGGATGCCCCCTTTCTATAGAGGGAAGATTGATGCCAGCAGATTTAATAGTTTTCCACATGGTTGGGTTTGATGTTATTTTGGGTATGGATTGGCTGGCTTCCTACCACGCCATTATTGATTGTGCTAAAAAGGAAGTGGTATTCAGACCCCCTAATGAAAGTGAATTTCGGTTCATAGGGTCAAAAGTAAGGTTGACACCACCCATCATTTCTGCCATTCAGGTTGGAAAACTGTTGCGTGATGGTTGCCAGGGATTCTTAGCCTGTGTGGTAGAAGCGCCAAAGGGGGAAGTGATGTTGGAACAAATACCTGTTGTGAGAGATTATCCAAAGGTCTTCCCTGAAGATTTATCGGGAATTCCACCCGAGCGGGAGGTAGAGTTTGCTATTGAGTTAGTTCCAGGCACGGCACCTCTTTCGAAAGCACCTTATCGCATGGCGCCGTCTGAATTAGCGGAACTCAAAGAGCAGTTGCAAGATTTGTTAGACAAAGGTTTCATCAGGCCCAGTGTGTCACCGTGGGGAGCGCCAGTTCTTTTTGTGAAGAAGAAGGATGGATCGATGAGAATGTGTATCGATTACAGGGAACTCAATCGGGTGACCATAAAGAATAAGTACCCGCTACCCCGTATAGAAGATTTGTTTGACCAACTCCAGGGTGCTCAAGTATTTTCAAAAATAGACCTTCGATCGGGTTACCATCAGTTGAAGATCAGAGCTGAAGACGTGGCTAAGACGGCGTTCAGAACCCGTTATGGCCATTATGAGTTTTTGGTCATGCCTTTTGGCTTGACTAACGCCCCAGCAGTATTCATGGACTTGATGAACAGGGTGTTCCATGAGTTTTTGGATAAGTTTGTGGTTGTCTTTATTGATGATATACTGATATACTCCAAAAGTGAGACCGAGCATGAAGAACATTTGAAGTTGGTACTAGGAACACTTAGAGACAAGCAGCTGTTTGCTAAGTTGAAGAAGTGTGAGTTTTGGCTTGATTCAATCACGTTTCTGGGACATGTAGTTTCGAAGGATGGAATTTCAGTAGACCCAGGGAAAGTGGAAGCAGTGGTTAATTGGTCGGCACCGAGGAATGTTCATGAGGTTAGAAGCTTCTTGGGATTGGCGGGATATTACCGTCGTTTCATCGATGGGTTTTCCAAGATAGCAGTTCCTCTCACTGCACTCACCAGGAAAAATAATAAATTTGAATGGACAGCAAAGTGTGAAGAAAGCTTCCAAGAGTTGAAACAGAGATTAGTGACAGCTCCGGTGTTATCAGTTCCCACAGCTAGAGGCGGATTTGTTGTCTATAGCGATGCTTCTAGGCTTGGTTTGGGGTGTGTACTGATGCAACATGGGAAGGTTATAGCTTATGCCTCACGCCAATTAAAAGGGTACGAGCAGAATTATCCCACTCATGATTTGGAACTTGCGGCAGTCGTTTTTGCACTTAAGCTTTGGAGACACTACTTGTATGGGGAAAAGTGTGAAATTTATACGGATCACAAGAGTTTGAAGTATTTCTTTACCCAAAAAGAATTAAACATGAGACAAAGGAGGTGGCTTGAGTTGATCAAGGATTATGATTGCACCATTAATTATCACCCAGGCAAAGCTAATGTAGTAGCCGACGCTCTGAGTAGAAAGTCAATCGGACCGACAGTTGCAGCCATTACCACTCAGCATAGGTTGTTAATGGATTTAGAAAGAGCCGGTATTGAAGTCTTTTCTAGTGATACAAATGCTGTCATGGCCAGTTTAGTGGTTCAACCTGCTTTGATAGATAGAATCAAAGCTGCTCAGAAAGTGGACTCAGAGATGGTGAAGCTAATGGAAGGGATCGGAAACGGGGACAAGCCTGATTTTTGTGTTTCCAAGGATGGAGTTTTGAGGTTTAGGGGTAGAGTATGCGTACCTGCTGATGATGAACTAAAAAGGTTAATTCTTGAAGAGGCACACCGTTCTTTGTACACTGTTCACCCAGGGAGTACCAAGATGTATCGGGATTTGAGAGAGTCCTTTTGGTGGAATGGCATGAAAAGAGAAATTGCTAAATTTGTAGAACAATGCCTGACTTGCCAACAAGTGAAGGCGGAACATCAGAGACCTGCAGGATTATTACAGCCACTTCAGATTCCAGAGTGGAAATGGGAACATATCTCCATGGATTTCGTGACAGGTCTACCAAGGACCGTAAGCGGACAAGATGCTATATGGGTGATCGTGGATCGTTTAACGAAAACCGCCCATTTCGTGCCTATTAAAGTTTCTTATAAACTAGAGAAACTAGTTGAACTGTATGTGCGGGAGATAGTGAGGTTACATGGAGTGCCGGTATCCATTGTGTCGGATAGAGATCCTCGTTTTACCTCTAAGTTCTGGCGAAGCTTACAAGAGGCAATGGGTACTCAGTTAAGTTTCAGTACTGCTTTTCACCCTCAGACAGATGGACAATCAGAAAGAACTATTCAGATCTTAGAAGACATGTTGAGGGCATGCTTGATGGACTTCAAGGGATCTTGGATGCAACACCTGCCATTGGTTGAGTTTGCATATAACAATAGCTTCCAGGCTAGCATTGGGATGGCACCTTATGAGGTTTTGTATGGCAGGAGATGTAGGTCTCCTTTGTATTGGGATGAAGTAGGTGAAAGAAAACTACTAGGGCCAGAGATTATTCAGCAGACCACAGAAAAGATAGATATCATTCGGGCTAAAATGAAAGCAGCTCAAAGCCGACAGAAGAGCTATGCAGATAAACGCCGCCGTCAGTTAGAGTTTGCGATGGGAGATAAGGTATTCTTGAGAATTTCACCAATGAAAGGAGTTATGAGATTCGGAAAGAAAGGTAAGTTGAGCCCTAGATACATTGGACCGTTTGAGATTCTTGATCGGATTGGACCAGTGGCGTACAGGGTGGCTCTACCACCAGCATTCTCGGGAGTGCATAACGTGTTCCATGTGTCCATGTTGAGGAAGTACATTCATGACCCTACTCACATCATAGATCATGAACCCTTACAGATTCAAGAGGACATGACCTACATCGAGGAACCATGGCGGATTCTGGACAGGAAAGAGCAAGTGTTGCGGAATCGAACTATTTCTTTGGTTAAAGTATTGTGGAATAATCACGCTACCAATGAAGCATCATGGGAATTCGAGGAAGAGATGCGAGTCAAGTATCCTCACTTGTTCGAAGAGAGTTCTTATAGCTTATAATAAATTCCGAGGACGGAATTTTTGTAAGGGAGGGAGGATGTAAGACCCAGTCCTTTGCATGGTGGTGTGCAAACGACGCCGTTCGGGGTGAGTATTTTTCTTCTTCAACTCCCGAATTCCTTTCCTTCTCTTTCGGATTGCAGTTACTCTGTTTTTATTTTTTTTTCTTTCTCCGCAACTCTCTCCGTCCCACGTTTCTTTCCTTTTCCTTTCAGTTTTAACTTCATTTCTTGTTGTTGACATTAGTTTGAGTTTCCGAATCCCATGCCCTAAATCTCTTCACGTGGATTTCTGTTGTTGCGTTGCTTCTGGTTTCCCGAGTGTTGTCGTCTGCTACACTCTGTTTTCTCTCCATTTTCACGTTTCGGTTCTTCCTCTGCAAGTCGGTGAGCAGTACCTCTCATCCCTCCATTTTTCGACTGGTAAGTGTTTCCTTCTCATCCCTTTAGGTTTCGGTTTCATCTACTGAAACTGTGCAACTGCTACTTCTTAGTTTTGGGTTTGATTTATCTTCTTTGTGATGCAGTTTCTGTTTTGGCAGTGAGTTTGAGTAGCAGTTTGTGAGTTTTCTGGTGCATGGGATTATTTCGGGTCCGTGTGTTTGAGTAGTTGTTTTTGTGAGTGCTTCTGGTTGTTGCGTGGTGAGTATTTCGGGTTGGTGTTTGTCCTAGGTTGGATTATTTGAAGTGACATTGTAGTAGATTTGTGGATTTGTGGTTGAGAATATATTTGGAGGTATTAGGTATACTTTCTGCTATGGAGTTGGGAATGGAAGGATGAGTGCTTTGTGTAGTGTAAACTGGTTAAGTTGGCAAAATCTGCGTACTTCGCTCGAGCGGACTGTCGAGCGCGACTCGAGCGAACAGCCAAATGATCATTGACTAGTCCTTTTGGAGTATAGGCCATGTGGTTTGGGTCTTCCATTGGGGCGTTACAAGTTGTAGTGTAAGTGTCATCACTCGGCATTTGCTGGAGAAGATGCTACTATCCAGGTGTGAGCCTGAGAACTTTCGACTTTAAAGTGGCGTCCTGGCGAAGGGTGGCAATGTCGCGCGTAAGTTGAAATATTCAAGGGTCACGTAGTATGGGGACTTGCGTGCCCTATTCTCCACAGTGAGTCTAAGGACTTGACATTATTGGGGGAGGGTCACGTAGTTTGGGGACTTGCGCACCCTATTCTCCATAGCGAGTCTAACGGCTAGACATTAGTGGCCAAGGGTCACACAGTCTGTGGACTTGAGCGCCCTATTCTCCACAGCGAGTCTGATGGCTCCACATTAGTGTGCGAGGTGCTCGACTGCACTGTTGTGGCGGGAGGCTGAGTTCGGCCGCGTTGCTGTGGCAAGAGATGGACTTTAACCATCCTGAGAGGTTTTCACCAAAAACCAAATAGGTTAGTGTAATACAAATTACAAGTTTGAGATTAGTAAACTTAAGCCATTTTGCTAGAGCGTAATGAAGGCTTGAGGCAAATGGACGAGGCCCCCAGGCAGTCATGCTTCAATGATGCAGGTCTGGGGTGCCCACGATACTGAGTGGTCTATTCTGATGCAAATAGATTAAGCAGCCCGCGTGACACCTGAGTGGGGCTTCGTAGTCGGTGTTCCGTGCCACTCAGGAGATTTCTCTTGAAGTATATTCTTGAGTGTGCGGCCCTTGGGATTCTCTTGTTGAAGAGTTTTGTGGGGGAAAATCTCCAAAAACCAAATTTTTTAGTAAAAATGAAATTTAAATAGTAAGTGAGATAGTTACCTCGAGCCATTTGGCTCTGTGCTGTGCACTTGGTAGATTTCATGTCCAACTCTTTTTTTTTTGTGGCGAATTGGTTGCTCATTACCACAAACCGCTAGATTTATTTCCTTACTATTGATCGGTTGAGATGCTACTCATCGCACGAGAGGTTGGCCACCTTGCACAGTTTGGTGGGACATTGTTCACATGCCCTTAAGGGTCCCGTGGTGGGCAGAGGACGAGCTCCTGGGTGCACGACAACGTGCACCTGTGTTGCTCCGTGCATGGCACTGTGCATGCCATGCATGGTCGGGAGGCTCTTACGTGCAAAGTGCATAGGGCATGGCCAGCCTCTACCCACGCACGCTGTACTATGCACTTAAGCGCACTGTTTACTTTAAATCGTACAATACATGCTCAGGATTTGGGTTCTCACCCCCTGATCTTTCAATAATAGTACTTGTGAAAAAAAGATGTAAAGTTGAGAGCACTTATGTGAAGGGAATTCCATCTGCTCATTCGGAGATGATTTCATATGCTGGAAAATTCTCATTCTCCCACTTCTGGTGTATAAAATAAATCGGATCACATAAACAATGCCATTGTTAATGTAAAAATCGTACCACAGGCCGGAATGGAGGAAAAAATTATTCCCGATCCACGATAGTGATTCGAGCTTTGATACGGTGATTTTTACGATCATCCACGAAATAAATAGTAAATAAGTAAATAAAAATAAATAAAGTGAGATATAGATTTACGTGGTTCAGCGTAATACCTATGTCCACGGGTTGTTTGGAAGCGAAATCCACTATAATGGGCAATTTTACAATCTCTCATGACCTCACATATCTCACAATATAATAAAGGAATTTAGGATTTCGGAAGGTTGAAGATGATGCATCCCTTAAGAAAATATTCTTCGGAATCATTGTGCGTAGTGGAGTCTGTACGTATGGAGCTTCTATAGATTTATGGAGATCTCCTCCTTATATAGATGTCTCTTTCCTTCCTTATATAGAATTTATCTTCTCTCGCAGCATTCTCTCTCAACCGAACTCTCTCTCGATCTTCTCTATGAATCTCGTCGCCCTCAGCCACTCCATTGAGCAAAAACAACCCCTACTCACACAGGACCACTGAATTCTAGCCCCTCTCACATCGAGCTCAGACGACCGCGAGTCACTGTTGTTTATCCCATCGAGCATCTCGGTTTTTCTCCCTTCCGATCTATCATTTTTCCCATGAATTTCTCAGCCTTCGGCCACCAACCACCATCACAAACCACCACAAGAGAACCCAGATCAACCACTCCTATCGTACATGTATATGCCACCCCCACTACAGCACATGCACGAAGACCCTCTCTCTTTGTCTCTTTGTCTCTTGATCTCTCTTCCTCTCAGTCACCGACACTCAAACCAAGTGAGTTATCAGTGATTGGCATTACATTTAGCTGCAATGTACTACTGGCCATGGCTTTCTCTATGTTTACTTTCTATTCTCCAGTTCTCCTCGTAGAAAATCTTCTTTCATTTTCAGATTAAAAAAAGAATTCGCAAAGATTGAGTTTGCATATTAAATATATAAAAAATTCTACTTATCATCCCCTACACCACATACCAATACGTGATTTGTCATTTTTGTTCTTCTATTTAAATACACATATTTTTACAATCACATATTAGCATGTGCTACAGAATAACAAGTAACATATCTCTAAATATATATGGGTTTGTCAACAAACCCTTGCTTTCTTTCGTCTTTTGGTAGGTGATTGTCGACAAACCCAATTAGACCATTTTATACAAAACAATCTGCAACTATTTTATTATTGCTACTTTTTCTCAGCGACCAAACACCCGCAATGTTACATGGTGGGCCACATAGATATGTTGCACGGCGACTGCACATAGGCGATTGCATATAGAGTTTGGTATTGCGAAAAGAAAGAGATTCCTAGAGACAGTCCTTTGCATTTTACAAATAGGGTATCCACTTTACCCTTCTACAAATTCCGTGGAGTATGATACCGAACCCCTTCTGCAATGTCTACCCGGATAAGATGCAAGAGAGTAGATGTGTGCTAGTGACTAGGCTTGTGCATAAAGGGTTGGGACCCGATCCGTCTGAGACACCTAATTTGTCCAACCCGAACAAAGACGAATTCATCGGGTCAAAATTTAACATCGGGTCTTAAACAATGCAATCTGTTGAAACCGAACAACACCAGTAAAAGCTGAATTTTAACGGAGTTACATACAAAGTAGCATACAAATCTGAGAAAAAGGAAAAAACTGAATTTTTTAACAACAATTTCTTTGTTTATATTCAACAGAGATTTTGAACTGCATCATACTATAGTGAAAGAGATGAAATATGAAAACCCACCTAAAAAAAAAAAAAAATCCCTTCTTGACAAACCTTGCCGCTACAATTAGAAAAATCCTTCCAGCAATCCACTTCTACGCAACCTTGAGTTTTGACCAAAAAATTCCTCCAACCCACTTTGGCACTATTGAAGAAGCTCTACACCAGAGTTGAAAAAAATTAAAAAAAGGGTGAAAATGTTCAGTCGACTGAAATCCTTAAATGGCAGTTTGAAGATATAAAAATGGTGAAACTTTTGTATAAATGAACAGTAAAGCACAGGGAGATGGAGATCTTTTCACATCCTACGACAATTGCAATTTTTTCTTTGCGCACCACAGGGGTCCCGCGAGCACCCAGTGGTGCCGCGCGCACCACCATGATGCAGCGTGCGCCCAGCGTGGTGCAGCGCGCTCCAGTGAGGTGTTGCGCGCACCCAGCTGCTTGGACCTAGTTTTTCCGGCGAAGAATGCAGCTGAGGCTGCCTGTGGTGGTCTCAAGCTGTGTATGTGCTGCTGCTGTGTAAAGGCTACTGTTCACGTGAACAGTAGCCATCTGGAGGTAGACGATGACCTTAGGCCATCTGATTTTTCCAATGGGCCTGGGCCTCACGGCCCGTTAGTTTTTTTAAATCAAATAAATTTGGGCTGGTTCGGCCCTTCTTTTTAAAAAAAAAAAAAAAAAAAAGAAATGGTCTGGGCTATTTTTGAAGCCCAACCTTGTTTGAGCTCATTTTTTTTAACACAAAATAAAAAGAAGAGGAAGAAAATGGCACCCCTGGACTCGAACCCAAGACCACCAGTCAAAGGGAGCGCGCACCACTGGGTGGCGACATACCTTTGGTTTAGGTGGGGGTTTTAAATGTATTTGTTATATATTTATTTCGTTTCTATTAAAAAAAAATTTATTTGCATGATTTAATAGATGCGTAGATATATTGTTATATTACATGTGAATTTTTTTTAATGTTTTAGATTAAATGTGATTACATGAGAATATATAGTTATATTCATGCTATTTTTTTTTTTAATTTCATTATGTTATATTACATGTGATCTTTTATTTAATTTTTTAGATTAAATGTGATTACATGTATATGTGAATTGAACATGTGGATATGTGATTATTTTATCATATATGAATGTTAGACTTTAATGTTTATACATTAGTCTTTAATGATAAAATAGAAAAAATTCCCACTAAGTAGTTTTAGTTAGAATTGTCAGTGTAAATGATAGGCTGAAAGAATTGTAGTGACCCCAATAAGAACTGTAAATGCACTGTATAGCCAAAAGACCATGGTGGCCTCAGTAAGAACTGTAAATGCAATGATGGAACAAGAAAATTGGATTGTAATGGTCTTATATGAACCATCTTTGTAGACTGGCCCAACAGGTTGTTGTGGTTGGAGTAGCTGTCCTTGTAGACTGGCCCAAAAGGTTACTGCGATTTTAGTAGGTTATGTCTTTACATGTGACTAGGGCTAGATGACTACTTAACATAGTGGGAGTATGGTTGAGATTTATGATGATTAATTCTCCCATATTTGTTTTTTAAATTTGCGCATGAATTAGGTTAAAAATTTAATAATTGGATATTGTGACGCAAGAGATGATTCTAAAGCCTAGTGATTTTTCGATCTTGCGACATGTCTAAATTATTCTTTCTCTAGCTTGGATGGACGCGGTAGATTTTTTAGGTGTGTGTAATATCCATTCTTTGCGTATTGTAGTGAAATGGCATCCAAGAGTATAGTTGCCGATTTAAACAAATAGGAGAAATTGGATGGGGAGAATTACAACATTTGGCATCGCAAGATCTAATATGTCTTAGATGAGCAAGAGGTCTTGGAGGCCTTATCTCACTCCCTTACTATGCCTGGGGAAGGGACCTCGGAACAACACAAGATAGATCAACTAGCCTATACTCAATGAGCTAAGAAAAGTCGGTGCGCGCGCATAATAATGTTAAGCAGCATACACAATGATCTAATGTGTGAGTTCGAGATCTATGACACTGCCCAAAGCATGTGGGAGGATGTGAAGTTGAAGTTTGGTGGAACTTTAGCCACTAGGTTGCGTGGGTTAACCATGAGGTTTGACTCCTATAAGATGCGCTCTGACCACACGATGAAGCAGCATCTTAGATTCTTAGGGCTATGTCAACCATGATCCGCGAACTTAAGTCGGCAGGAAACAACCTGACTGATGAACAGCAAGTTCATGCAGTGATAAGATCACTGCCGAATTCTTGGGAGAATATGAGCTAGAATCTGACGCATAATGAGAATATCAAAGACTTTGATGATGTCTCGCGTCACTTGGAATTGGAGGCTGAGCGCCTAAAGGCTGCCAAGCCCAATCACATGGCCTATGTGGCTGATTCTGGTTCGCGTAAGGCATCAAGGCCTAAGCGCAAAAAGTCCAAGAATGGGGTAGCTGCTGGACAAATTAAGAATGTATCAGGAACTTCTCAGTGCAGCAAGAGGGGCAAGCGCGGGAAGAACAAGTCAAAATTAGAGTGCTTCAACTGTGGAAAGAATGGCCACTTCGCTCGTGACTACACTGAGCCGAAGAAGGTACACTCTAACTTTTCTCGCATTGTTTTTGTAACTAGCCATGTGATGGTTGCTCACTCCTATCCTGTGTGGACTGTTGATTCAGGAGCGACCGAACACATAGCGCGAGACAGAGTCAGATTTGTAGAGTATCGCCGGATTCCAGCTGGGAGCTGTGATATCAAGGTGGGGAATAGAGCTAGCGTGGAGGTACTGTGATTTGGTACCTACAAGCTGGACTTGCGGGGTGGCCGCACTCTTTTCCTTCACAATGTGCTATACGCTCTCGAGATCCGATGAAACTTACTTTCTGTAGTCACTCTATTAAGATTTGGTTTTTGAATTGTATTTGAAAACAATTATGTTTCCTTTTATTTGAGCCATGTGTTTTATGGCAATGTTTTTCTTCAAGACGATTTTATGATATTGAATTTGGATTATTCAAATATAAATGAGTCTATTGCTTTTCTTTCTACATCTGATAATTTGGATTCATATAAATGGCATGCTAGGCTTGGCCATATAGGGCAAGATAGAATGGCTCGGTTAGCTAGAGAAGGCTTTATAGGCAATCTCGCTAAGGTCATCTTGCCCACATGTGAACATTGTCTAATGTGAAAAGCTAAGAGAAAACTGTTTGGAAAAGCCACTAGGGCATGTTTTCCATTGCAATTAGTTCACTCAGACATCTATGGTCCAATGAGTGTGAGGGAAAGACAAAGAGGTGTCTACTTCATCACATTTATAAATGATTTTTCACATTACGGTCATGTCTATAATCTCCCATAAGTCTGAAGCATTGGAATGTTTTAGGCGATATCTAAGAATAGTTGAGAACCAGTTAGACAAGAGTTTAAAAACTCTAAGAGCTGACCGAGGACGAGAATATCTCTCTAAGCAATTTAAAAGGCTCTGTGATGAAAAAGGAATCAAAAGACAGTTGACGATGCCGAGTACGCCGCAGCAAAATGGCTTGGCGGAAAGGAGAAATCGAACACTGCTTGAGATGGTTAGGTCGATGATGGCGCAAGCAAGCCTATCAATTTCTTTTTGGGGGGATGCACTTTTGACTGCTGCCTACATTCTTAACCAAGTGCCCTCCAAATCAGTAACTTCCACCCCATATGAACTATGGACCGGCGAGAAACCCAAGTTGAGTAACTTGCGTCCATGGGGTTCAACGAGTTTTGTTCACGACCTTTCTCATAAGTATGGGAAGTTAGGGAACACTCTAAAGGGTATGTGTTAATAGGTGAACAATCTGATGAAATGTGACTGAAATTGAGTCGCGAGATGTGGATTTCATTGAAGATGAGTTTCAGGTGAGGTTGATAGGAGTTTAGAACTTCATGAGATTGTGGAACAAGAGGAAAGTGCTCCAAGGAATTTAGTTGAGAATGAGGAAGAAATTCTTCAAGCTCCTACAAATTATAAAAATGATTTGAATCCGAGTGGGAGCACACCACTTGTCAATCAATCACAACAACCTCAGCCGCGTAGAAGCACACGTGAAAGTATTCCCCGCCGTCATTTTGAGATTGAAGGGGAAGCTTTTATGGTAGCTCCACATGATGATGACGAGCTTAGAACAATTCATAAGGCTCTCTCATCTTCTACTAAAGATGAGTGAATGAAAGCTCTTAATGATGAAATTGAGTCTATGAAGACTAACCAGGTCTGGGATCTGGTTGATCTACCGACAGGGCGTAAGACTATTGGGAACAAATGGGTTCTTAAGGTCAAACGCAAGTCGGATGGATCAATAGATAAGTACAAAACTCGCTTAGTGACGAAAGGATATACCCAACAGGAGGGTATAGACTATGAGGATACTTTTTCACCAGTGGTGAGGTTTGTTTCAATTCGTCTGATTCTAGCTATAGTAGCAAACATGGATTTGGAACTCTAACAAATGGACGTTAAGACATCATTTCTCAATGGAGAACTAGATGAGGAGATCTATATGGATCAACCAATGGGTTTTGTGGTCAAAGGTCAAGAGCGCAAAGTGTGCAAGCTCAAACGATTAATATATGGTCTAAAGTAATCATCTAGACAATGGTACATCAGATTCCATCGAGCCATTCTCTCGAATAGGTTTACGATGATCACAGAGGACCATTGTTTCTATGTCAAAATGTCCAAGAAGAGTTTCATTATGTTGTCATTGTATGTTGAGGACATACTACTAGCTGGAAATGATAAAGGGTTGATAGTCGCCACAAAAGAGTGGTTATCCTTCAATTTTGAGATGAAGGATATGGGTGAAGCATAATACATTCTGAGAGTTAAAATCTACAGAGATCGCTCAAAGAGACTTTTGTGTTTGTCCCAACAGACTTACATAAAGAAAGTCCTCGAGCGCTTCCTAATCAATGGATGTAAACCCATTGATACCCCTATTGCAAGAAGCGAGAACTTGTCTAAAGAGTTGTGTCCTAAGACTCAAAGAGAAAAGGAAAAGATGGCTCGTATCCCTCATGCTAATGTTGTGGGTAGTCTGATGTACTCAATGATGTGTACTCGGCCTGACATATGCTATGCAGTTGGTTTAGTGAGTAGATTTCAATCTAACCCCGGACTAGCTCACTGGAAAGCGGTCAAAAGGATTATACGATATCTCAATTGAACTGCAGACTATATGTTGTGCTATCAGGGTTCAGATTTGCAGCTAAGAGGTTATAGTGATGCCGATTGGGGCAGCGACCTAGATGAACGCAAATCAACAACTAGGTATGTCTTTCTGCTCTACCCCATTACATGGAGCAACAAGAAACAATCTTGTATAGCTTTATCGACCATGGAGGCAGAATACATAGCTTGTTATGCAGTAGTTCAAGAAGTTGTTTGGTTACAGAGGTTCCTCAAGCATTTAGACATTGGCACGGATACTTCAGATTCGGTGACAATATTCAGCAATAGCATGGCAGCTCTCGCATATGCTAAGGACTCAAAGTATCATGAAAAAACCAAACACATTGATATCAGATATCATTACATTAGAGACATGGTAGCGTAAAAGGAAGTGATTCTGAAATAACTTTCTACGAGTCGCATGGTTGCTGATCCCTTAACGAAGCCTATAGCAAGAGATGTCTTCGAGGCTCATGTTAGGAATCTAGGACTGCGTAGACTGTAAATGTAATTTGTGTTTTAAATGATATTGAAATGTAACATTTCCTTTGGGATATTAATACAATATGATTCAGTTCTTTATCGTATTATTTTTTCTAATACACACACACAAGATATGTTAACAGGCTAAGATCGGCTCACTCACACGAGCGATCGCCTTTAGCGCTTGAGTAGCGAGTAGAGATGAGACATTGTGTCCCTAGATACTTGTCCAAAGGGATAAGTTGGTTGACACAAAGTTATATCGCCTTAGTGTGAGCTAAGATGAGGTCCATTGATAGGACTATGCATGGGTTACCCCACCATCCATGTAGCCTTAATTAGCCATATACGAGTTCCTCTTTGACGCCTTGGAGGCGTGCAAATAGAGAAATTTGGGTTAGACACTTAAGGAGCGGCTAGACTAATATATGTACGGTGTTGATATAGACATATGCTCTTTAAAAAAGAGAAATCCACCGTAGCATGTGTTTCATACTATATGTGCTTATACGACCATATGAGTAAGTGAGTAAAATGTTTCCTTCTTTCTCACTGTGTGAGTCTCATTTTTCTTAATGTCCTTTACTTTTGACTATGTCGCGAGATGGAGGTTGTGATGTTTGCTACTTTGGCATGCTGTCTATGGCCATGATTGATACGGTCTAAAGAGGCATTGTTGGGAAAGCGGTTCGACTAAAATTGAGTGATATGAGTGCAAAGGGAAGACTCTTCGATATCGTATATTCGATAGTGTTTGCTGACATCAAACTATGACGCTACATTTTGGTAGCGGCTAAAGGTTGTGATCACATTGAAATGATTTGGAGATGGTCAAGCATTGTTCTGAATTTTTTAATTCAAGAGGGTTCGAAAATGTTTGATCTTGATGTGATCGAATGAGTCTAGGACATGACCAGACACTTTAGGGATGTTACTATGCTGGTCTTCTCTGAGAGAGATTTGGTGGATGTACTATCACCTTTCTACAGATGTGCTTGGTGGTCGCACGGCCTATTTACTTGTATGAACAAGATTGAGAACATTAGAGAGATGCAGACCTTGGGTCATGTCCACTGTATGCGAGTGGGAGATGTTAGATGGAGAGGTGCCCACGTGGGGCCGACCCCCTCCTTAACTGTAGTGTAACGCATGCCTTTAAGCCATGCGTTATTTGCTTGTAACGCATGGCTTTACATGGCTTAAAGCCATGCGTTACTGCCATTCAATATGGCAATTGAAGGCTGGCCTTAAAGGCCAGCCGTGTGTAGGAGGACAATATATAGTCCTCCTCAATTGGTTTCTTGGTGACCATCTGAAACACACAAAAACTCTCTTTTTTGTTCCCTCTTGATAAGCTATTTAGGTTGTGGATTTGTTAAGTGTTACTTTAGTTTTATACTACGTAGTACACTTCACCACTAAGAGGAAACCTTGAAAATTTATCAATCTGGAAAAACTTGTAGAGTAATTTTATAAGTTGAGTTTAAGGTATTTTTCCGCTGTGCTTTCTTACACAACCCGAACTAACTTATTCGGGTCGGGTCGGGTGATCCCGAATCCGTATTTTTTTGATCGGGTTGCAGGCCTACTAGTGACTAGGAATTGAAGGGATAAATTGATATTGAAATGAAGAACTCATAAAATGACTACAAGTGATTAAAGAGAATGCTGAGTAAAAGAAGGTAAAAAAGATTTAAAATTTATAGGTAATAGATAAAAAGGGGATGGACAGTGTTCAATTACAAATTCATAAGCTCTAACGACTTTCATTTGAATAACACATCAAAGAAGCAATTCCTACAATGAGGGAAATCTAATAATTATGAGTATACTGTCACCCTCTCGTGACAGTCTCTAGAACACCCAGTTATGGTGGTTGTTTACACAGGGCGTGTGCTGTGGCCTACTGCCCGTCCACATCTAAGTGCATTGCTTGGGATCGGATATTCATCTCTCCATGAATTTGCAGGAGAATAAACGCGGAGATAGAATTGCTGCCCCAAATATTGGCGAACCCAGTTTTCAGATCTCACATTCCACATTCCCACATTGTCCAAAGGCATGTAAACTGCAGTCCAGGACTGGGGATACACCTGTTGTAAAAAGCATGTAGAGAACGAGAGAATTTGGTGAGTGTGTATTTTTTTCTATGCAACTATATATAAAGAAAAACCATTTCAGAAGAAAGAAGAGTGTCTTGCTACTTGAAAATGGAGTCTCAGGGTAGTAGATTACAGAACAGGTAATGTAGCACATAAAATGTAAAGGTAGTTATGATTGATAAGTCCCATATTGACTACTTACTAGGTGAAACTGAGGTTTATAGATATTATAAAATAAACCTCAAATTGATTATTCTTTTTGAGGTTATATTACAGATGTGACAAGTATTTTTCATGGGTAATTATTGTAGCCTATTTCCTAAAAATGGTAACATGGAACATACAAGGGAGAATATTAGAATCGTCCAACATATAAGTTATCCATTCCTAGGATAAACTTTTTTACTTTCCCAAACACCAAATATAACCCAATGTTATGTAATACTCAAAAAGTTGGAAGTGTGCCCACAACAATTTTTAACATACCTGAACAGTGCAACGAGAAATTGTGTCTCTCAAATTGTAATTTAATCTGCTTGCAGCTGACCACTGTCCTCCATCCATCCTGCACACCTCAAAATGATAATATCTTCAGGAAACTGATAAATAGAAGTGTTCTCCGTCCGACAATAATAGGCATATTTTGTTTTCGACAGATGGAGCAAAAATGAGCTGAGGGATTTTATCTACTCAAAACATAGCGAGCCATATAAACTTACCCCACAACAAAGAAGTTATGGCCATCTATGTGCCATGACTGCACAACATCTTCAGGATTCTCAAACACAACCTCAGCATAGCCTCTGAAATCCGCAGTCATGACAGAAGTCTGGAGGTAAGCACCGCCACCAGTGGGACTATCTGGAATGCTCCCAAACACCCCTGAGATTTTGAAGTAGTCTGCAAGCTTTAGTGGTGTATCAGCAGGAATGAAGGACACGCTATTGACAGCATATCTCTGCTTGCCATTGATAATTGGAGCAGAGTTTGCAAGAATGATTGTGCGGGTGGTGTTAATCATCCCATAATGGTAAGAGCCTTGGGGATTAGGTCTTGGCCCACTTGCAGTGAGATTCCGTCTGGTTTGTACATGATAAAAAATAAGTAAGCTACCGCCTGGCAACTATTGAAAATAAAACACTACTTAGCATAACAAATGTGACCGAGATTGTACCAAATTTTTCATTTTTCATTTAAATCTTCATTATTTTCACTTTTTGGATTTTATATGAATAAAAATCCGTCAGTTTATATGAGAAGTGAAAAAAAGTAAGGATTCCATCAATTTTGGCATGATGATAGCACTAACCTTATTGAAAAGGCTCAGGAAATTACATAACACCTAATTTAGGCAACATAACATCAACAACGCGCCATTTAACTAATGTGGAAAGGGCCAGTTCCTAAAGTTCGAAGGATTGGTACAAGTTCAGGGCTTATAACATGAGAAGTGATAGCTAACGTTTTTCGTTCCATAAAACAACACACACAATCAACTGCCCAATAAAAAATAATAATAGAGGTTGGTACCTTATAGATCGGGCTTGTTCTAGAGACCAATCAATCTGTATAGTTGGCCCACCAGGGGGAGGGCTGGAGACACTTCCAGCCGAGTTACTATAACGAAGAATGGAGGTTGCTGTGAGCACTTGGGAGGTAAATCGAGTTGAGGCAACAATGTCATAAGCTTGTGCTGGTTGATCAGCAGTAACCAGTACAGAGTAGGATTGCCCCAAATGGACGTCAAGGGAATCATAAATGTTCTGAAGCGTGTGAGTTCCTTCCACCTCTACCAGCAGCATCTTGTGGCCCTGAATTCTGAAATTGATAGAGGTTGTAAGCCCCACATTTGATATCCGAAACCTGTAAGTCTTGCCTGCCAAACAAATTGGATAAAAAACTCCATAAATACCAATAGTTAGATGCACAAAAAAAATAAAGTTATGCATTCCTGATTATCCCTATTAATAACCTTGATCAACCGTGAACGTGTACCCATTTGAACCACGGCCATTGATAAGAAGTCCATCAGGGAAGGGAAGATCACTCCCACCATCTAAAATTGCTCTTAAATCCTGAAAAAGTCAATTTAAGTCTAAGAATAGAGACATGTTCCCTCATATTTGCCTAGGCATTTATCAAACATTTTAGACTGTTTATATTCAAGTTTTTGCTTTAATTAGTATGCAGTGCATAATTGCATAATGGGGTAGTTAAGATTTTCTATAAGAAAGCTACTTACAGTGTGATTTTTCTTGTACCAATCGCCTGCCAATATCGTGAAATCTCCAGCAGGTGGTGGGAAAGGTACTGGAATTACTGAGCGGCTAGCGATTTTGAATCCACCATACCCTCCTGCAGCCTTGTGTAAGGCAAGGGAAGGGAAGTAGAAGTAGCTACCAATCTGATCCTTGACTTGGAGAACATAAGTGAAGTTCTGCCCTGGTGGGATGGGGCAGTTTGTGCCATAGACTCCATCCTGCCACGAGTTCCTTCTCTGCTGTACACCATTCCTAAACAAGAATCAATCCACCTCATGGTTAGTTTGACATTCGTATTCATTACAACCAATTATCAAATAATGGACAGTGTCATGGCACATCCGATGGAAGTAATTCTATAAACACCATAATCCGGGCCTACAAAGATTTCTCTTCACCCTGTTTAGTAAGACTGATCTTTCGGCTTCTCTTTTCTCTTTATGCCCACAATTCAGAAGAAAGGGACTAGAACTATCATTTGCCTCATCCAATGTACAGTAATAGACCCATAAATTGTTTTTTATTATAATAGGCTTATACCAATATGTTTTACAATCTACAACACATGGTAAGAACTTAAAATTGCACAAATACACGTGGATCCCACAATAAATTTGCATGTATCTCACTTAAGACATACAATGAAGGGTTCATAGATTTGCATTTACAGGAAGTATGGAAACGATATAAGGACATGGTCCCCATTTACAGGCAATATCCAAACCCTCCCATTCGAAAAACATATGACCACACACGAGACATGCGGTTAAGGGGCAGGACTTGTTGCAGTGTTCAAAGAAATGTGGCTACATAGTACGTCCAACTTTTTGGAGTTTTTCGCCTAGGTGAAGCGGAAATTATAAGATATTGGACACAAAAGTAGATCTATCATGGGGAGCCTCATGTGATAAGTCAAGTGTAACTGTTTTTTTTTTTTTTTTTTTGCACTTCCCATTAATAAGCTAGGAGATTGATTCAATATTGCAATGGAAAAGAATATACTTTCGCTAAAAAAAAATGAGAACTTGTTAAATGTAGTAGCACAAAGAGCAACTAACAATAATAATACGGGGGAAAAAGCACCAACCAAGAGATGAGGAAAGGCTCGTCCAAGCTATTGAAAACACTGACAATCAAGTTATCGTTGGTGACACACTCGATTTGTGGCCCTGGAAATTGGCCGTTTATCAATATACCCTGTCATTGTATTAAAAGTTCAGACTTCACAAAGCATTTGAGATTATTTGACAAGGTAGAAAAACGTTCAACAAGAAAACATACAAATAAAAGAGGAGGAGGAGCAGGATAGTGTTAAGAAAGCGAAAGTACCTGTTGTTTTACTCCGAGAGGGTAGATGTCACCGTAGGTGACATTCCAATTATAGAACCTGTAAGGGTCTTCACCACTTGTGCAGGCCACTAGCAACAACACAAATATGAAAGAACAAAAGCTCCTATACTCTCCCATCTCTCTCACTCGCTCTCTCTCTCTCTCTCTCGCGCGCGCGCGCGCACACACACAATGGCGTTTATTGAGGAGAATGCAGAAATGGGACTACAATGAGAAAGAGAAGAAACCTTCAAAGAGAGAAACAAATCCCTCTCTTCTTCCTCTCTTTCTTTCTGTAAAGCTCTTTCCTTTATCTCTCTCTCTCGTCTTTTGTTTTCCCCTTTTCCCTTGTTTTGTTTGCTCTGAGAGCTTTTTTATCTCTTGCTCATCCAGGACAATGTCGGTGGCCAGAAGGGAATCAGGGGCTTCCCGCAAGTGTTCTAGACCTTCTGGATGAGTTAACCCTGTGGCCCTTTTCGCTAGCAGCGAAGCAAATGGTCTGGTCGGTAGTGTGAGCTGTACTGCCAGTACCCCATGAAGAGAATCCGAGACTTCTTCCTTCCTCAGTCCACACCGCGTTAAATCCTCGATTTTAGTGAGGAGAGATCCTGACATCACTGAACAATTAACCTAACCTCTATTAACATTACTCCTACTTAAATGTAGTCTGTCATACACTCGTCCTTTCAAAGTCATTTATCCAAACAAAAAAAAAAAATATATATATATATATAGTTATATTAACTTTCATATATTCATTTTTTCTATGGCCAGGTTTTCAGATAAATAAATGAGGATGGATTACACATAAATAATAAAACTCACCTTAACTCATTTTTTCATTAGTTACTAAACTCACTTCAATTTATCTCAACTCATCATTATAATTTTTTTAAATTTTAACATAAAATATAATAAACAATCAACTTTTTCAAGTCTTAAAATAATAATAATATTAAAAAATAATATTATAACAATATTTTATCATCTCAACTCAATTCAGTTTAACATCTAAACGCAACCATCTAGTTTGTTTTTACGAGATAAGATAAATTGAGATTAAAATTAAAAATTAAATAAAATATTGTTAAAATAAATTTTTTAATATCACTTTTACTTTATGCTTTGAAAATTTTAAATTATTTATTTTATTTTGTATGAAAATTTAAAAAAATTATAATGATTAAATTAGATGAGTTAAGAGGAATTGTAAAAATAAATTAGGCCTAAAAGACCAGAAGCTGATCGTACTTTAGCACAATTAAAAAAGAAAATTGCTAGAGACGCTATAATCCAAAGATTGTGATTAAAGATTCTAATCAAAAGCACTATAAGTAACTATTTTGAAGTTTTTATTGAAGATTTTCATATCCAAATCTATGTGGTCGAGAAAAGGCAAAAACATAACATCATAGTTATTAGTTAGATGGAAAAGGCATGTGTTAGAATATTATCATATTTATTATATTATAGAATATATTCATAATATGACTATTCTCTATCATATATAGTTTATAGTTTAAATCAATGAGTTATCAATTAACATAGCAGGCCGAAAAGGCATGCAAAATTTAGCGTGGAAATCCTGCAATCTAGAAACCATGGGCCCATTTATAGGGTATTCACAACGTATCTGTCAAAAGAAAAAAAAAAAAAACCATGCATGCAGATTTGAAGTGGAAAGCTGCACCCTAGATTTTATCATGAACCATGTCTGAGATCGGCCGGACATTTGATAGCGATTTGCAGTCTGCGCTCTTTTCAACTATTGAATTATTAAAATAATAATAATATTTTATTTAATTTATCTAAAATTATTTCCTTTCATCTTATTGTAAAATGAGCCCTTAGACTTTGGTGGACAAAGAAGGCGTAACCATGTGCATTATTAATTGGCGACCAATCTCACTGGCGACTTTCAATGACTTCGGTTCCACACGTTATTTTTAAAAAGCAAGTTGGAGTTGGACCCAACATTTCTATTTATATTTCTGACATACACCATTTATCTTTCCTTTCTTCACTTTAAATCCTTTGATTTTAGCTTCTTAAGCATTAAAAAAATATTTCCTACCGACAAAGATGATCTAAACCCTAGTCACACTAGTTGTTTTCTGGCTAGATGAGCAATAACATAGAAAGATAGCAAGTTAAAGAAAATCAAATAGTTGGTAGGAGATTGTCAATCCTGAGCAGCGATATACAACATAGATCCATGTTTTATAGTTTGTCCATTGAATTATATCAATATCGCTTCAAGCGACTTTCCTTAATGAAAAATAGGTGGGAGCTAAGTCCTTGGTCCTATATCCATTTTTTTCTTTTTTCTGTATTGCACGAGTTGGTTTGGGATGAATCTCCCATCTTGTTATCTCTTGTATCATGTGATTGTTTGTTACATATGTTTAGAGTATTAGTAATGGCTTATCCATCTTTATCTTTATCTTCATATCTGCATAGTATTTTTAAATTCATCTACATTAACTTATGCGTTTCTAAATTTTTACATAGTTATGAATAGTATTTCTTCAAATTTGAAGAATCACTATTCACTTTCCAAACATTATTTTTAATATTTTTTTCTCTCTCTCCTATCCATTAAAATCAATTTTGTGAAATTTATATTAAGATGATTTTGATATATGAAATTTGTATTAAGTTAATGATACAAAGTGTTTTTAGTACATATTAATATTTATTGATAAAATTTATCATTTTGATATATAAAATTAGTAATATTTAGATATATGAAATTTGTATTTTTGAGCATATTGTGCTAATTGTAAAATGAATAATGCAACATACAGTCGTGAAATGCGCAAACGCCGTGCAGTCGATTTGAAAAAGAGTGGGGTCCACTATTAAAAAATTAATTTATTTTCATGTGGGTCTCATATTTATTCACTTTTTTCAAAGTGACTGCACGGCGCTTGCACATTCATGACTGCAAGTATCATTTCTCTTGTAAAATATATAAAAAATAATAATTTTAAGAAAATAAAATAAAAATAAAAATATTTTATTATTATTTGGTGTAAATATGCATAATCCAATATGAGAGTTTTTCTTGATATACAAAATCAATTTTTAAAAAATATAATTTTAAAGATGTATATAGAGAAACTAATGCCAATTCTCTTACATGCTTTATTAGAAGAAGAAGAAAGCAAAAAAAAAAGTTAAGTATGACATGTTTAGCTTGGTAGCACCCTACCTTCTCATAATTCCGCTTTATAGTATTAATAACCTACGACTCGAAGGCATAAAAAATAAATGTTGTGTTGCTCTATGTTTTCTTAGGGTGAGTAATGTCACCGCGGGCGATTAATGATGGAAATGAATGATACCAGTTAATTTTACCTAAAAGTAATTTTATATAATTCATTGAAATTATTTTATGATAAAAATAAATTCATAATTTATATAATTTACTTATCGCCTATGTTTGAGTAGTTACATTCTTTTCCTTGACACGTTCCATCTGATAAATCCACTTCTTTTTTCTTTTTCTTTTTCTTTTTCTTTTTCCTACTAAATTAGGCATATGTTTCACATGTTCCAGGAAAAGTTGCATCGTTTCATTTATTGACATGATCGGCCACGTAGATTACTGTGCAGCGACTGCACGTAGGTGACTATACGTAAAGAGTAAGGCTTCCTTTATAATTTAAACTCAACTTAATTCATCATTATAATTTTTTTAAATTTTAATATAAAATATAATAAATAATTCTACTTTTTTAAAATTTTAAATTATAATAATAATAAACAATAATTTTCTAATAATAGTTTATCATTTCAACTCAACTCAACTCAACATCTAAAGGTATCCTAAATCTACTCTCATTGTTCGTCCCGATATTTTTTTTATTTTTCTTTAATCTTTTTCTACTTAATTATTAAAAAAATATTTTTTAATAATATTATAAATATTTTTTAAAAAACAATATTTAAAGGTATAAAAAAATAATAATAAAAAGATAAAAACTTTTGCTACTCATCTCGTGCTACATCCATTTATCGGCAGTGCTACACACTGCTCACAAGTAAATTACGAATAATATTATGTATAGTAGTATATAAAATGAGTGAGATTTATTATTTTTTTCACATAAATTTTATATTTATTTATTTTTTAAAATAATTATACAGTAACTTATGTTTTTTTTTTTAAATATCATTTCTTATTTACATTACAACTGGCATGTACGGACGAACGCGTTTAGTAGAGCTCAGGCGTCGGCATTCATTGCGCATACTCTGCAGGGCACCCATCCCCACTGTCAAGGAATCCGAACTCTTCTTTTCATTGGGATGTGTGCAAGTTGCTCTGAGCAAGAAAAAATCTCCAAAAAAAAAAAAAAAAAAAAAAAAATAATAATAATAACAAAGAACCTCAAAAGTTAATTTCCCACTTGCAAAAGCCTTATAAATAATTCACCAGCTTCCGGATAGTTTTTTTTTTTTTTGTCTTTTTAAATCAAAGTCGGATCATGGAATGAAGAGTGGCGTGATGATTTTGGTTTTGGGATGAGTCATATATTCGGACGCTTTGGATTTGAAAATTCGTATTTATAGTTTCGGGGGCAGAAGTCTTTCTTAAATTACTCGCAGCCATGCGAGAGTTTGCGCTGCATTCCGTTTGAAATTTGGTTTGAATCGAGGCTCCGATTAGCTTCGAAAAGTGTTTTATTTCATCTTGTCTGATTATTATAATTTTATCAAATTCTCACACAAAATATAATAAATAATTCAATTTTTTCAAATCTGAATTCAACTTTTTCAAATCTCAAAATAATAATAATATTAAAAAATAATATTCTAAAAATATTTTTTTTTAACTTTCATCTTTCATTTAAAATCATCTCATCTTAGAATCCAAACCAGCCCTAAGATCAATTCAATTCAGTCTAATTTTAAACTGAATATAACATCCAAACACCTAACTCTCAAATTACTAAATTCATCTCAATTCAAAATCTCTTTACACGCGAGAACCTATAACATTTTTCAACTCAACACATCTTTACACGCAAGACACACAATCTTTTTTAACTTTCCATAAATACATATAAACTCATCTTAACATCCAAACACATCTTAGTGGGTCCTACCAAACACATCTTAGTGGGTCCTACAAAACTCACTCTACCATCTCAACTCACTACTATTCATAAAAAAAAATTAATTAATCTCAACTTAACTCAACATCCAAACAGGACCTTAATTAATCGGCAACTTACGTCGACAATATGCCAAATACTTGGTAGTTTGGGCGATTTTTGCCGTTTTAAATTTTTGGGTCTGTTTTGGAAATCCATGATTTACAGTTTCATTTTTTGGGTGGTTTCTGTGATTCTGGCAGCTAGGGTTGGCCTCTTACGGCGCCCTTTGCCCCTCTGATGGCTTTACTGTCGGCGGAGAATGCCGGAAATGGCGATTCCTTGGTGCAGTCCTACGCACATTGCAGTTGCTAAACCGGTGGACAATCCTTCATTCAAAATGCCAATGCGATTTCTGTGGATATTAATAGTGAATTGGGGTTCATCTTTTTGGAACCAAAAATGGCTAAAGCGACGGAAGATTATAAATTTGCCATTATCATGAAATTCATGCGTGCCCGACCTTCGATTGATAACATTTGGTAGAACGTGGTTAAAAAGTGGGGTTTGCTGAAAATTCCAACGATCAGTTTTATGGATGATTATCATGTCTTAATCAAGATGAAAAATGAACGTGATTTTGTGCATGGATGGGTACGTGAAGGAAGAACGATGGAAGGAAATTCATTTCAGTTGTTTAAATGGGCTAAGGAATTCAATTTACATGGAGAATCTCCATTGGCCCCTTAATGGATTTTTTTACCTAGTTTACCAATGCATCTTTATCGACGTGATTGTCTCCAAATTTTTGCAATTCGTTTCGGCAGGTATCTTGGGACAGATAATGCAACACTGAATCGAACGAGAGCAACATGTGCAAGAATTTGTGTGGAAGTGGATTTGACTATGGAACTAGTGAAAGGTTTCCCCATTGTGGTTTCTCCGACAAAATGTATTTGGCAAGAGGCAAGATATGACAAGTCACGATTCTATTTTATAAAGTGTCATCGACAAGGACATACTGTAGTTTTTTGTAGGGTCGGGGAGGGACGTAAAGTTGAAGAGAAACCGAAAGAAAAGACAAAAAATTGGTAGTCGAAAAACACAATAATAAGGGGGAGGCATCGAGGTCTAAAAATGGGCTGGAGATAGAGGTGAATACTGTTTTATCTAATGGAAAATTGCAGATCATTCTAAAGGACAGTAACAAAAAGCAGAATAATGTTGTGATTGAAGGAAGCAGAGATGAAGTCCCTATTCCTGGTGGTGCCATGATCGAAAAAGAGTCTAATCAAGGTTTACAAAATTATGCAGATAATCAAAAGGAAGATAGTGATGAACAATATGAGGAAGTTTGGTGTGACGAGGAATTGGAAGTGGTTCCGGAAAAAGTGCAGATGAAGACGCCTATCGAGAAGTCTCCAGTGTTATCTGGGACTCCGGTTTCTAAACCAAAAAATGATGATTACGCTAAAGAACAGAAAGGGGAACTAGCTTTGGGTTTCTCTTCGGATCGGGAGGAATGAGAAATTACAGGATTGAAGGGTAAAGAAAAGGCTTATGATTTTGATGGAGTTGTTCATTCGGATTGTGAAAAAACAAATAATGGAGATAAAACAGTGAGGAAGTCTCAACGGGTTGACACCCGATCTCAGAAATTGAATTTATGAATGACGCCATTTTCTATTGGAATGTTAGAGGGTTGGGGAGTTCGAAGAAGAGATTGAAGTCGTTACTCATTAAGAATAATGTATCCATTTGTGCGATTGCTGAACCCTTTGCTGGAGAAAATCGTATTGCCGCAATGGGTAATTTTTTGACTTTTAATTATTTTTGCTCGAATGAAATTGTTGGGGGTAAGCTTTCGATTTTTTGGAAGGAACCGGAGGTTTTTCAGGTGTTGTTTTGCATTGCCCAAATGATCACTGGATGGCTAGCGTTGGCTAATCAAAGGCTGTTTCTCACCTTTGTTTACGCCAAATGTACTTATATTGAAAGAAGGGCACTATGGGCTGATTTGGAACATAGACAGATGAATGATTGTCCTTGGATGGTGTTGGGTGATTTTAATGCTATTGGTATGGATTCTGAAAGAATTGGTGGTTAGCCGAGGCCATTAATTTCTATGTCTGAATTCAATGACTGCTTAGACAAGTGTGGGCTTTTTGATCTCTCGAGTAGTGGACAAGCTATGTCTTGGTGTAATGGATATGAAGGGGTGGCTAGGAGCTGGGCGAAGTTGGATTAGTGGTCATCAATAATGTTTTTCTTCTCAATATACGTTGGCTCATTTAACGCATTTGAGTCGCAAAACTTCAGACCATTATCCCATGATTGCGAATTTGGAGAGGCCATTGTTATCTTATCTTTTTGTTTTCAGAATATATGGTGTCTACATGAGAACTTTTTGTCTTGTGTTCAGGAAGCTTGTCATCAACCAGACCCGAGATCCGGTATGTTGAAATTAGCTAGTAGATTCAAGAGAACCAAACTTGCTTTATGAGCTTGGAATAAGAATGTGTTTGGATGTGTTGACAGTAACTTTTAATTATCCAAATTGCTTTAGGTCTCAACCACCCTTTCGTGTGCTTTGTTGGATGGAAATACCCTTTCTTTGCTCTGCTAGGGTTTGAGAATTCTGCTAGAGCTTGCATCTCCTTTCTTCGATGGTAGCCGCTGAGGCCCATCTGAGCGCCTCGGTAACGCGGCAAAGGACGTTTGCGAACATGGTTTCTGACTCTCCACAACCGATACCGGAGGTGGCTGTGCCGTTTCGTGCTCCAACGATGGTGGATGGGGCGGTTTGTGTGCTTTTATCTAAGGAGGAGATTGAAAAATCTGCCATGCCTTTCAAGTTCTCACTGGTTCTGAAATTTTTACGTCAAAGACCCTCTCTCGATACCATACGGTAGTTTATACGCTCTCGTTGGGGTCTGAAATCTCGGCCTCTTGTTTCTGTCATGCGCAAACCACATCATGTGTTCATCCGTATGTCTACGGAAGAGGACTTTCTGAAAGCTTTTGCTAGGGATGCATGCGATATAGACGGGGTGTTTTATCGTGTCTTCCATTGGTCTACGGAGTTCCATGCGGATCATGAACCTGCTAGGGTTCCAGTTTGGATCAACTTGCTGGGCCTCCCACCGAACTTTTATCACGATTTCTTCCTCCGAAACATCATTGCACCTCTGGGGAGATTTCTTAAGTGTGATAATCCCACACGTTGCGCTACTTGTATGGATGGGGCTAGGGTTTGTATTGAGATGGACATATCTCGGGAGCCATTGTTGGGAGTGTGGATCACATTACACTCCCTGCATAATGTGAAGTGTAAAACCCAAGGCCATAATTTGAGAACATGCAAAAAAGAGAACCGATGACGTGATCCAGTTCGCAAGAATCTGAAAGATGGAGAGAAAGTTGAGAAGGTTTGGATTTGGCAAACTCGGGACTTGGTGGTTGAGGAGATCTGTGATGATGCAGAAAATAATGTGCTATCTTTAAAGGATGGTACCAAACCTGTCACCGAAAACCTAGTTGGGGAGGAAACTGTCCCTGTTACGTTGCATACTGATCCACGACCTGAATTGCACGTCCCACTTGTTGTGCTGAATGATCCCTTGAATGAAGTTAATGCCATTTTGTCTGACATCGTGGCTCAAGACTTGTGTGAACCGAGTGTTGTTGAGTTGTGCATGGTGAATACTGATGAGGTCAATGGTTTGGGTGATATGGAGTCACGGGTTACTAAAGGAAAGCTGGTCATGGAGGATGGTGTTCCTTCAAACCCAGTTTTGCGGACTGAGGATGTGGCTCTGAATGTGGAAGTGTCATTGCCGTAGGTGCCTATGGCCGTGGTTCGGGATGATAGTGTGATGGAAGTGCCTATGGCAGTGCCTCTGTAAGTGTTACTGACGCAGGTTCGATGTTCTTCTATCCCAAATAAAGGTATAGCGCTTGAGGAGGTCCAGGTTTGTTCAGATACTAATTCTGAGGATGCTTTACAGGCCATGTCGTGTGCAAAGGATAATATGTTAGATTCTAGCTTGTTGCCTGGTCCTGTTAAGAGGAAGAAGTTAAACTATGTGGTTCTACTAGGGTTGTAAGCAAACCCTCTCGCCTTGACTTATAATGTGTTCTTATCATTATTGGAATGTTCGTGGTTTGGGTACGTCGAGGAAACGCTTACGGAAGATAGTTACAAGGTATTCTCCTAAACTTATTGGTTTGGCTAAATCTATGTTAAATGTTTCTAGAATACAGTGGTGGAGGCACCGACTTGAGTTTGATGCATGTGGCTCTAATATTGAGGTTGGTGGAAAACTCTGGTTCATGTGGAAGAATGAGGTAAATTTGGTAGTTGATAGTATGAGTGAGCAGCATGTTACTGTGCGCATTGTTGAAAACTTGCAACCTGTGTTTTTGACTTTTGTTTATGCTAAATGCAATTATCAAGAACATCATCGTTTATGGAGCCATTTAGAAGCTTTCAGCTGTTCAGCTCCATGGCTAGTTATGGGTGACTTTAATATAATTCAGCATGATGGTGAAATATGTGGTGGTTGTCCTCGTTTGGCTGCTACTATGGATGATTTCAATGCTTGTTTGAATAATTGTGGGCTCATTGAGATTTTTTGCATGCTTGGGTTTTTGGATTTGCTCCCCCCAAGTACTTGATTTTTACCACGGTATTCCTCCGCTACAAGTGAGGGTTATTTAATAAAATTGGGAAAGGGTCACTCTTGGACATGTAACCTTAATCTATTCTTAAAAAAAAAAAAAAAAAAAAAAAAAAGAAAAAAGGATAGTAACTTAAAAGCTCTTGAGGAGAGGCTGGGAAATTTAGAGAATCAGCTGCAGTTGGATTAAGTCGAAAATGTGGAAGAGGATTACTTGGTGACCAAACTTGAAATTAATGTTTGGGAAAAAAGAGAGGCAATTTGTTTGGGTCAAATAGCTAAGAAGAAGTGGCTGATTAAAGGTGATCAAAATACGAAATTCTTCCATTCAGCAGTAAACCAAAGGCGAAGGAAGAGTTAGATTTCTCGGATGGTTCCTGATGATGGAATGATTCTTGTTAATGCTGAAAAAGTGCACCTAGGCGTTGCACAGTATTTCCGAGAATTTCTTACAATGTCCGTCGAAGTGGAGCAAGGTAATTTAGCTTCTATTCTTGATCATTATTACGGAAGATGATAATAAAATGCTTTGCCTAGAGCTAACTGAGATGGAAGTTAAAGAAACAATGTCTTATATTCCCAAGCAAAGTAGTCCGGGACCAGATGGTCTCGGCTCAGATTTTTATATGAATTGTTGGGATTTCATTAAAGAAGATGTTATTGAGGCTGCCAGAGATTTTTTCCAGGGGTCGCCGTTACCCAAGTTTTATTCGTCTTCCTTCTTCGTTTTAATTCCAAAAGTGCCTAATCCATCTAGTTTTGATAAATTTTGGCCTATCAGTTTGTGTTCTGTGGCTTACAAGATTTTTTCAAAAATCATTGTAACTCGCTTGACTCGGGTGATTCATAAGTTGGTCTCGCATGAACAAGGTGTCTTTGTTTCGAGATGGAGCATTTTTGAAAATATAACGCTCGCACAAAAAATGGTTCATTCCTTGCATAGGAAAACTGTGGGTGGTAATGTGATGGTGAAAATAGATATGGTAAAGGCGTATGATAGAGTACATTGGGGTTTCCTTTTGGAGGTTTTACATACATTTAGCTTTTCTAATCGGTTCTGTAATTTGCAATGTGTTAAGTCTTCGTTGTTTTCTATGATGATGAATGGAAACTTAAAAAAATTTTTCCAATCAGCCTAGGGTTTGCAGTAAGGGGACCCTTTATCGTCTTACCTGTTTATTATTATGGAAGAAGTATTGACAAGGTTACTTAGAAAAAATCTTGAAGTAGGTCGGATTGGAAAATTCACTCATCCGATGGGGGTGCCTTTGATCTCTCATTTACGACATGCTGATGATCTTTTTATTTTTGCCAATGGCTTGAAAAGGTCTATGAAGGGACTTGTTGACACTCTTGCGACGTATGAAGGATGGTCGGGTAAGAAAATTAGTAAGGAAAAATCGGTTTTATTTCCTTCTAAATTTATTAATCCGTCTCCGAAATGTGAGTTGTTGAGAAGTACAAGTTTTAAGGAAGGAAAATTTCCGACAACTTACTTGGGTGCACCTCTGGTTTTTGGCAGATTGTTATCTCGTATTGTTGAGTCACTTGTTGAGAAGATCATGAATAAGGTGGCGGGTTGGAAATGTAGTTTGCTTTCCAAGAGTGCTCGTATGATATTTTTACGGCATGTTTTATCTAGTATGCCTATTCACATTCTCTTTGTGGTTAATGACCTGCGGGTCATTGTAGATCGGATAAACTCTATTCTGACCAATTTTTTCTAGGGTGAAGGGGAGGGAAATAGGAAATTGCATTGGCAAGCTTGGTCGAAAATTTGTAATCCTACTAAGAAAGGAGGTTTGGGATTGATAGATTTACAAGAAGTACAAAAATCTCTCTAAATGAAATTTGCATATAGGCTTCTAACGTCTAGGGCATATTTTTTTAAATCCAAGTATCTAAGAGACGGCCATCTTATGTCTTGTACTATGAAGGCTTCTGATTCACGTTTTTAGAGATAAGTTTTGGCTAGTGTTTTGGAAGTCATGGAGAATGTCCAGGTTCTGTTGAGGGTTGGGAATTCATACTTTTGGTATGATAGATGGTTGGCGTTAGGACCGCTCTCAGTCAGGATTATTGATATTCCTAATAAGAAACTTCATATTAAAGACTGTTGGGTGGATAAAGCCTGGAATATTGAGATTTTGAAGGATCTTGTGGGGGATGAGGTCATGGAAGAAATTATCCAGACCAGAATTAGTGGGCGTGGTGGTTTGGACGTTTGTGTATGGAAGCCATTCCCCCTGGTAATTTCACTACAGCTTCCGCTTGGGGGGTTTTTCGGGAAAAACAGGATATAATGTCGTGGCATGACTAGTTCTGGAATAGGATTTTGCTAAAAAAAAATATCTTTATGTAATTGGAAAGCTTGGTTCAATAGCCTTGCGGTGGATGAGAGAGTGCAAAATAAGGGTATATTGCTTTCGTCGGCATGTGATTGCTGTAATCCGCAAGTCAAGGAGTCCATTGATCATGTCTTAGTCATGGGTCATATTGCAACTTAGATATGGGAACGTGCGCGTAGATTATTAAATGTGCCATGTTTGTTATTTGATACTTGGAAGGCAAGAATCTCGGGATGGATGATCTCGGCTAAAAAGGTTTCTTTATCTGGTAATCTTACTGGTATGCTTCTGTGCATCATTACTTGGTGTTTATGGAACTGCAGATGCAAAGCTAGAATGGAGGGGTTGAAAGCTAATGCAGAGCAAGTGTGGAGGTCGGTTAAAACATGGCTTAAAATTCTGGCAACATAATTGAAAGTACATAAAAAGTTGACTTCTCAGGACACTCACCTGTTGAATGAACTTAACTTGAAGCCGCCCAGTGTTGCTGTTCGGAAATGCATGTTAGTGGGGTGGATTAAACCTTCTTGTGGATAGGTTAAAATTAATTGTGATGGGAGTGCTCGCAATAATCCAGGTTCTTCAGGGGGTGGTGGTATTTTGAGGGATGCTAATGGTAATTTCAAAGGAGCATACATAGTCATTATGGTGTTGGCTTGAACAATAGAGCAGAATTAAAGGCTTTGTTTGATGGAATTCGGCTATACAAGAGGTCATCTTACTTTAATGTAATTATTGAGAGTGACTCCTAAATTGTTGTGGACTGGTTTTGAGCAGGTAAATGCACTCTATGGTTTTTATGAGACTTTTGGGAGGAATGTATTAAAGAGATGCAAGGGATGAATGTTTGGATTGTTCATCAATTTCGTGAGGGGAACCAAGCGACATATTTTTTGGCTAAGCTAGGCAAAAGTGGCAGTAATGTTATTTATGAAGAATTCCAAGAGTTGCCGAGATTATTACAGAGTATTGTTTGAATTGATAAGTCGGAATTGCCGGCTATTAGACATTAATTTTGGTCGGTTTTATCTTGGTTGGTTGTTCTTTTTTTTTATGTTCTTTGATTGTGGTTTTTTAGGCTTGTTTATAGGTTATTGGTTTTATTTTATAGGTCTGTTTAGTCTTGCTCTTATTATAGGCTTGTTTAGTTTGTTTACCAGCTTTATGTTTGTTGGTTTGTATTTGGGAGGGTTTATTTTCTTATTTGTAATCTCACATATGCTTCACCTGTAACCACGATATTCATCCGCCATAAATGATATTAATAAACTTGGAACGAGGCCGCAATGTGTGTGGCTACCGGCTCTTCTAAAAAAAAAAAACTTACGTCGACAATAAAAAAAGGAATGAAAACTTTCGATAATGGCACATATCAAATTCTATAAAGTTATTGGATTTGGTCCAAATTATTGTGATTGGTAGGTGCAATTGGAAAACCTTTGGGTGCACCAACCACTAAAGTGACTCGAAAATGAATTGCATAATTTTAAGGTGTGCAAGCACGCGTATTATTTGTAAAAAACATTCTTTTATGGAATTGTATCAAAGAAATGGTGCATTTCTATTTTTTATTATTATAATATTTTAAAAAAGTAGAAATGCACCAATCAAGCAAGTATTAGGAATGAGATGCCAGCGCAAGGACCTCTATTCTCATTAGGAGGTTCCTTAGTATAACTTTTGGTCTCCTTAACATTTTTCTTCAAAAATTTGGTTAAATTTAGGACCTACATGAAAAACTCATGTTTTAATAATAAGCCTCACTATTTTTAAAAGGGTGGCACTGCAACTACCGATGATTCCTACTAGGGGTGGGCTCTGACTTTGACAAAAATCGGAATCGAAGTTGGGCTCTAACTCCAACTCCGATCAGGAGCGGACTCCGACTCCAATTGAAGTTTTTGAAATTAGAGTCGGAGCATCGGAGCAACACATGAGAGAGAGAGAGAGAGAGAGAGAGAGAGAGGACTCGGTCGGCCGCCACCATCGAACGGTGGCTGTGCCGCTGTGGTATAATTGACACTATTGAAGCCACCGTAATGATATAAAGCCTATAAATTCTGGTGCATTTCATAAAAGTATAAAAGGAAATGGGCAGAGACATAGTGTTAAAGAAGAGCTCGGATACTAATGAATGATGATATGGAGTCTTCTCGTGTGTTGGAGTAGCTGAAGAGAAAAGTCTATATTTTTCCTTTCTTTTTTATATTCAAAGCCAGAGGGAAGTCTTTATGCCGTTGGTGATTTCAAATCTCTTTTAATATAAGAGGGAAGTTTTTTAGCTGGCACAATTCCTTTCAATAACAGGAAAATGAGACATTTTGTCACTTGAAGACCCTTTGCAATTTGCACCAGTTGGCTTGAATAAAAAATTAAAAAAAAATGAAAAATGACGGTGATTTCAACCAAAGAAATGAAAGCACATAAAAAATAAACTTGATAAAATTGGTTAAGGAGAAAGACACTTTAGCCTCATTCACTTTTACAAAATTTTTTATCTCATCTCATCTCATCTCATCAATCATTACAATTTTTTTAAATTCTCACACACAATAAAATAAACAATTCAACTTTTTCAAATTTCAAAACAAAAATAATATTAAAAAAAAATATTCTAACAATACTTTATTCAACTTTCAACTTTTATCTCAACTCATCCCATCTCATCTCATCTCATCTCATCTGCGAAAACAAATGAGGCTTACTCTTTATGCATCTTTAGATAAAAAAGTAATAAAGTTGGTTCAAATAGATGAAAACAAGCTAATAGACAATGATAGAGGATTGCTCCGAAATTTTTGGTCAGAATTCGCAGTCGGAGTTTGGAGCACATACAGACTCTGACTCCAACTCAGAATTCCGACTACTCCGATTCTGTCGAAGTCAAAGGCAGAGCGGGCGTTGACCGGAATCGGAGCCGGTGGAGGATTTGCACAACCCTAATTCCTACCGAGGAATCCTACCGAGGAGTGCATTCTCTTTTTCTTTTCTTTTCTTTTTCATGTATTGTTTTAATCATTTTAAACATTTATTTTTTTTAAAAAATCACAACATTATTAAAAAAATACTTCTTTAATCATTAAATACAAATAATAATAAAAAAATTATCAAGACCCATTATCGAGATCCCTAGCCTTTTCAAAAGTTAAGGAAACTCACATTTTAAGATTTTATCTAACATTAGATAAAATGATTTCAATTAAGAAAGAAAAAGAAAAAGTGACAAACACATTGACGTGCAACATTCGTTGAAACTTGAGTAGGCGGCGGCGACATTGTTGAATGTTGTAAGGATAATGATACAACACCAACTATTCTATAATTTACCAACATGCAACTTTATATTAAAATATTATTTATTTTCACTTTAATTCAAAATTATTGTCCTAGCAACAGTTTAAAGTACATGAAAAAAACTAATTTTTGGTGCTTTCATACTTGGACCAACTAATTTTTGGTTTCGTCGAGCGGGTAAATCTTCCTAGGTGCGGATCATTTTTGGCATTCTCTCACCTATTGTATCATGGAAGCTTTGGGATAGGCGATGTAAGGCTCGGCATGAGGATAAGATGAATACGGTTGAGTCGGTTAGGCAGGTTATTAAATTATGGCTTCGCCATATCATGGATATAGTCATGAAAGTTTCTACTATATCGTTCAAGGATGTCGCTATTTTACAAAGATTGGAAATCCCGATCTTGGAACCTAGACCCAAAAAGGTTCGAGTGGTGAGGTGGATTAGGTCGTCCCAGGATTGGGTGAAACTTAACACGGATGGTAGTAGTTTTGGTAATCCGAGACCTTTAGAAGCTGGGGGTCATTCGTGATGCTTGTGGCAGGTTAATTGTTGCTTATTCTGTGGATTTGGGCTCGGACTCTAATAATTTTGCAGAAATGAGAAGTTTGTTGGAAGGTGTTTATAGATGTTATCAATTGGGTTTTCTTCAGGTTGAGATTGAGATTGATCCTCGAATCTTGGTTAACTTGATCATCAAGGGTGAATGTAATATTTGGTATTTAGAGGACTTTTGAGATGAACTACATGTTTATTAGAATTGCATGGAGTATAGTGAGACATATTTTTCGGGAATGCAATGTTGTGGTTGATCTTCTTGCCAAAAGGGGAGCGGGTGGTTCCAACGTGGAATGGTCTGGTGAACATTCATTGCCTAGTAGTCTTAGGGGTCTTCTTCACCTGGATATAATTGGCCTCCCTTATTTGCGGATTTCGTGATGAGGTTCCTGGTAAGTTCATTTTTCCTGGTTTTATTTGTTTCTCTAACTCTTATTTGCTTATGTCTTTGTTTGCAGGAATTATTTGTTTTTGTCTAGCGTTGGAGTCATTGGTATTTTTTTATGCAATTTGGATGAATTAGTACTTTTGATACCTGAGTTTGGTTTAGTGAGAGTTATCAATAAAATTAGGGTACTGTCTTCTTCTTAAAAAAAAAAGTATATGGAAAAAATAATTATTTAATCCTTAATCGTAAATTGATTGTAATATAGTTGTTATTATATCATTTTCCATGTTGTAATGCTATGTTTGTTATCGTTATATGGTCGTTAGTTTGAGACATTGTTGTGGACTCACTCTGTGGATAGCGAAGGACGACAACTTCAATCTGGGATTTAAGTATCGAAACAGGGGAGAATGCATAGACTTTCACTCGGGGAATTCTATAAAAGTTAAAAGCACAAACAATATAAAGCAACAACCGGTTGGGATTTAGCAAATGAAGAAAGCTTGGAAACCCAAGCCTAGTCTTCAGGTGGGCTTTATTCTCTTTGCAAATGGGCTTCAATTGAATTCATGGAATGCAAGTCTAAAAAACATAGACGAGCTTGAATTTAATACATTTATAATAGTTTTCCTGTCATATTTTAAGTAAGTTGTTTAAATGTACCGAATCAATCAATATGACTAAGAATGATAAAATTAAATTAATTAATAATAATTAAGTGTATTACTCTTTACCAAATGGACTACTTTTACTATCCACAATTCCACATTTCAATTCAACAAGTGCGTTAAGATAAAATAAAGTACTTTCAATGAAAAAAGCTATGCTAATTGTCATCGCATTAGCTCTTTCTTTTGCCGACGCATTGAGATAAAATAGCTCTATTATCTAAAGTCTATGAGCTGTTTGGGAACACAATTATTTTAAGATATTTTCAAACTATATTATTACTGTTCACAAACGGTTCACTGCTATTTACAAATAGTTTACTACTATTTCATTATCATTCATAGACTAATTTACTACTATTCATAGATGATATGAGATACTCTTAGGCCTCGTTTGGATAGTGAAATGAGATTATCTGTGTATAGTAGTGAAATAATTTGTGAAAAATAGTGAAATGTTTGAGTTAATATCTTGTTTGGGATTTTGGAAAAAGATGGAGAAAAAGTTGAATAAAAATATTATAAAGTTAAAATATTATTTGAATATTATTTTTATTTTAGGATTTGAAAAAATTGAATTATTTTTTTGTATTTTGTTTATAAGTGTGGGAAAGTTGTAATAATTAGGTAATTATTAGATGAAAAAGTTAAAAATTTAAAATTGAAAAGTGTTTGTGTGTGTGTTGTTTGGATATAGAGATAAGATAAGATGAGATGATATGACTTGGGAGGACTTTGCTATCCAAACCAGACCTTAGCATCCAAATGGAGCCTTTAAGGCTGCATTTGGATGTTGAGATGAGTTGAGATGAAATTTCTTTATAAATTGTAATGAGCTGAGATGGTGAAGTAAGTTTTATGGGGGTCCACTTAAAATAAGTTTAGATGTGTTTGGATGTTAAAATGAGTTTAGATATATTTATGGAAATTTGAAAAAGGTTGTGGGTCCCACGTGTAAAGAGGTGTTGAATTGAAAAAGGTTGTGAGTCCCACGTGTAAAGAGATTTTAAGTTGAGATGAGTTTAATGATTTGAGAGTTGAGTATTTGGATGTTACACTCGATTTAAAATTAGATCAGTCCAACACCCAAACGGGCCTAAAACACTCAACAAGTCTATATTGGTGAAGAGTTGAACATAAAAAAATAACGGGAGTCACCTTCAAAAGAATCAATCCTTCTACCAAACTTTTACCAAGGAGAGGAATTAATGTCTCAGCTTTATTATGCTTAAGTGATGCTGGTTTAGAGACTATAGCACAACTATCTTAGGTATAATAGAATAAGGAATGCCTTTCATGTGTCATATCCTTTCAAATTAAGTGACGAAGGAATAACAACAAAAGTCTCAGGAAAAAAAAAACAAAATTTAATTTCTTAAGAAAATCAGTAGTACTTATGGACATTATGTCAAGAATGAATGAATGCATGTGAAATGAATAGTTGTATGCAACTCCTTTTTATGCACCTCAAGAATAGTTGTATGCATGTGAAATGAATGTTATATGTAGTAGCTATTGTCTTTATATTCTATGAAATGAATTTTTAAAGTTTATGTTTGATGCTAAGAGATGACTTTAAATAATGCGATGAACTAATGTTTAAATGACTCCATGAAATGATGTTTAAATGAGACTATGAAATAATGCTATGAAAAGATGTTTAAAGAATGCTGTGAAATGATGTTTATTGATAATGTTTATGATTATGCTATGAAATGATGTTTATGAAATGAAATAGATTGATGAATGAAATGAATGAATAAAAGGAAAGGAAATGAATGAATGTTTTAATGTATGAAGCTATGTAATGGTCATGACTGAATGAATGAATGATGCTACCAATGGACTGGACAGATTACAATGCCAGGTAAGCAGTACTAGTAGTGCACTCAGTGTTGCCCCCTGTCTGAAAGGGATTCCCAACCTGTGGCCATGAGCAGAATTCGGGTCCAAAAGACCATTAATCCCAACACACAGGCGTAATAGTGTGTAGCGGCCAGAGGAAAATTGATAAAAGTTAAATTGAATGTTGTGTAATCATTTAGCTTTTGATGAATGAATGTATGAGGTGTGAGAAATGTTTTATGAGAAATGAAAACCCTTTTAAAGAAAAGCCCAACCTTGTAATGTTTTCAAAGAAAATGAATATTTTATTTAAAGTATGTAGAGGAATGAAAAATGCATGAATGAAAACCTATGTTAGTATATTTTTACAGTATGAAGTAATGCTTAATGAGTATTCGACTCATTTTATTTCTATGTATATCCCTCCCCCTTCCATGAACAAAATGAGGAAGAAGCGTCAGGACAGACATGACCCAAGGGAAGGGTGACAGAAGCCTAAGCACGTTTTATGTAATGTATGAAATAGTAGTTTTGTAAAAGGATTTTGTAATTAATTTGATAATTTCCACTGTAAAATCTCTTTTAATTTACAAAGCTGGTTTTAATTTTAAATATAGAATCTTTTACATCTTGGGAACATCAATCCATGCCACGGCTAATTCCCATACTTTGTCAAATCTTTATTTATGTAAAATTTTCTTGTATAGCTCTTGTATCCAACGGTACAATATCTCTTGTATTGATGTAATGCATCATATAAATAATGCAAATAGACTCTCAATGCTCTCATGATTTCACTGAGGCATTTTATCAAACACTATGTGTTTAATTTATTTATGGTACCAGAGCATATGTGAGGGAAGAGAGTCTTCTTCCCATGGCCACCATCGCTCTGAATGTCGGTAATTTTCTTACCTTGAGACTCAATAACAAGTATCCTCTATGGCGTGAGCAGATTTTGGCCTTGGCTGAGAGCCAAGACCTTGTTGAGCATCTAAGCAATGAATCAACACTTCCAGAATTCCCAACCTTTGTTGATGGTGCCTCTGGTTCGAGCAACACCGAACCCACTCCAGCCTTTCTCCAGTGGTGCAAGTCGAATTGATTGCTGTGTGGATGGATTATAGGCACTCTTTCAGAAGAAGCACTCGGCCTCGTGGTGGGGCTTGACTTTGCCCACCAAGTTTGGGTGGCACTCAAAGTGGCTTACTCCCATGATTCCCAAGAGAGGGAGTTCCACCTCACCTAACAACTCGCATATCTGTGAAAGGAGCCCATGACACTACTGGCTGATCACCTCTGTGCATTCAAAGGACTGTGTGACAGCCTAGCCTCGATTGGACGTCCTGTGCAAGACAAGATGAAGGTCTTCTTATTGCTAAACAGCCTTGGAGCCAAATACGAGCCCTTCATGACGGTGATGTTGAAACCACCGATGCCCTCCTATGCAGAGCTCCTCCCACTACTCCAAGGGTATGAAATCCGATCCATTCTACATGATTCTTCTAATAGTATTGCTTTCTATGGACATAGAAGTGGCGCTCCAACCTCCAAGGACAACAACAACAACCATTGTTCACAGCCTCGTCCGTTCTCCTCCAAAGATCGAGGGTCTCAACCCTCAAACCATTCGGCTAGTGGTGAACATGGGGCTAGAGGTCAAAACGTTTTAATCATACCAATAGTGCGCCCAACGCACGTGAGCCCACTGACAGGCCCAACCAAAACAGCAAGGCCTGTGATTTTTCCCGTACTGATATTTGCCAAATTTGTGGAGAAAGGGTCATGTTGCTAAGTGTTGGAACATGTTTAATCACTCTTGTTAACCTAAAGATATTCCTCAAGCGCTCGTTGCACTGATGCTTGAGGATTTTTCTCATGATGATGAATGGACTACTGACACTGGGGCATCAACTCACATGACTGGCAGCCCAGGTATGCTAAAAAAGCTTTGTCGCTATCTTGGTAATGATGTTGTTATTGTAGGTGTCGGTAATTCTCATACAAGTACACATATTGGTCATACTTATATTGATAATGGTACTAATAAAATTAAATTACGTGATGTATTTCTAGTACCTGCTTTAACAAAAAAACTTTTATCTATTGGGAAACTTACTACTAATTAGCCTTATAACTGTGAATTTTATTGTGTTGGTTTTGTTGTTAAGGAACGAGAAACCAACCGCAACCTGCTGATCGAGCTACGAAAGGGCAATCTTTACACCCCGTCCCTGCCTTATGAAGCTCACTTCTCCACACGATTTCGAAGAGTCTTTGAAGAAGTGTGGCACCAGCGGTTGGGACATCCTCAGGCCTCTGCTTTACAAGTTCTTAAATCAAAAGGAGTTATTCAAATTTCTGGTTCTAATAAAAATTCTTCTCTTTGTGAAAGTTTTCAACTAGGCAAACTTTGCAAATTGTCATTTTTACCATATTCTAATATTAATCATGTTGTGTTTGACAAAATTTACTGTGACTTGTGGGGTTTTGCCCCTGTTGTTTCTGTCGGTAAATTTCATTATTATGCTTGTTTAGTTGATGTTTTCTCTAAATATATGCGGCTCATTCCTTTACATAAAAAATCCACTTTTTTCTCTGCCTTTTTACTTTTTGAAAAATATGTTGAGCGCCAATTTGATAAAAAAATCAAAATCTTTCAAACTGATGGGGGAGGTGAGTTTGCCAACACCCAGTTTACGTCCCATTTACAACACCAAGGTATTATTTATCATTTTTCTTGTCCTCATTCCCCTGAACAGAATGGTATGGTTGAACGTCGTCATCGTACCAATTGTGAATTGGGTATGATCATGCTTTCTCACAGCGGTGTTCTAAAACATTTTTGGGTCCTACTGCCACTTTTTTAATCAACCGACTTTCCTCCAACACAATTGGATTAGAATCCCCATTCTCCATCCTATATGGGTCTTACCTTGACTATAGTTCCCTCCGTGTCTTTGGATCCAAATGCTACCCTTACACATGGGATACCAAACAAAATAATTTCGATCTCAAAATCTTACAGTGTGTCTTTTTAGGCTATAGTGATAAACATCGAGGGTATAAATGTTATCACCCTCCATCCTTATACACTTTCATTTCAAAGCATGTTGTCTTGATGAACTCACATTTCCATTTAAATAGCCTGGGAATCTTCATCTACCTCCACCCTCCGAACCTATTCTCTCGACCTTTGACATGTGGATTAATCCTTCCACCTCTACCATCAGTTTACCCGACGCCACCATGCCAGCCTCTTCTCTAGTCGAGGATATCCCTTTCCCACTATGACTCCCACCTACCCCCTCTAGTTCCCCTTCCTCTGATACAACCTCTATTGCTCCCCTACCACCTACAAACTCTTCATCACCTTCTGACCATATTATTGTTACCCGATCTAAAACGAGATCCGCAAACCCAACCCCAAATATGCTAACCTTCATGAACTTACTTCCATTCCTGTAGAGCCCAAAACTATTCGCTCTGCTCTTAAACATCCTGGTTGGTTACAAGCCATGCAAGATGAATTACAAGCCTTGCATGACAATAATACTTGGACTTTTGTCCCTTGTGAGCCTACCATGTCTGTCATCGGTTGTAAATGGTTTAAAACCAAACTCAACGCTGATGGCACTCTTGATCAGTTGAAGGCTTGTTTGGTTGCTAAAGGCTTTCATCAAGAAGATGGTATCAACTACCATGAAAATTTTTCTTTGGTTATCAAACCAAGCACAATTGGATGGTCATTACTCTTACTCTGATCAATCACTGGAGTATTCGTCAATCAGACGTCAAGAATACTTTTCTTCATGGTGATCTCCATGAATTTATCTTCATGGAACAACTTTCAGGTTTTGTTCATCCAACTCACTCATCTTATGTTTGCAAGTTAAATAAATCACTTTATGGTTTAAAACAAGCACCATGTGCTTGGTTTGACAAGTTTAGCAGCTTCTTACTCACATATGGGTTTATTTGTAGCACTGCTAATTCTTCTTTATTTATTTGTCATTCCTCTCTTGGATTTTTTTTTAATTACAGTATGTTGATGATATTTTATTAACTGGTTCATCCTATGTTTACCTTTTATAATTTATTTCCACTCTTTGCAGTCAATTTTCAGTGAAAGACCTTGCCCTCTCCACTAGTTTCTTGGTATTCAAATTACCCCAACCTCATATGGACTTCTTTTGTCTCAAACCAAATATGTCCTTGATATTTTAGCATGTGATCAAATGCATGACTGTAAATCCATGGGTACTCTCATGATGCCCAAATTCAAAGGACTTACCTCACCAACCCCTTTATTCGATCATGCACACTATCGCAGCACAGTTGGTGCACTTCAATATCTCACAGATACTCGCCTTGATCTCTCCTACAATGTTAATTTTGTGTCTCAGTTTATGCATTCTCCTACCGACGCTCATTATAAAATGGTCAAACGCATTGTTCAGTATTTAAAGGTTACTGTTGACCATGACCTCCATTTTAGTTCTCATTCTACACTTGATCTTTATGTCTTTTTTTATGCAGATTGGGTAGGTTGCCCCTTCACCAGATGCTCAACAATTGGGTATTGTGTCTTTCTAGGTAGCAACTGCATTTCATGGTCTGCCAAGAAGCAAAATACTGTATTCCGATCCAGCTTCAAAGCTGAGTACAGAGCGATGGCTCATACTATTGCCGATATAACTTGGATCTCTTTCTTACTTCATGATCTGGACATTCACCTCTCGTCCACTCCGCTTCTACTTTGTGATAATCTTAGTGCTCTTTATATGACAGTTAATCCCGTATTTCATATTTAGAGTAAACACATCGAGATCGATTATCACTATGTTCGTGAATGTGTCGCTCTTGGTCTGCTCCATACCCGGCATGGTCTAGCCTCTCTCCAACTTGCTGATCTCTTTACCAAGCCTTTTGGACGTTCTGCTCTCATGGACATTCGCACCAAACTTGGCCTCATCCCTCGGCACAGTTTGCGGGGGCATAATAACCATAATAACACAACACCATATTTGTGCACAAAAGGAAACTTACAAAGAGAAGACCCATCACCCATGATAGGAGTCACAATGGCTACATCACTTCATTTGGCAACATCAATCCATGCAACGGCTAATTCCAACATCAATCCATGCAACAGCTAATTCCCATACTTTGTCAAATCTTTATTTATATAAAATTTCCTTGTATAGCTCTTGTATCCAATGGTACAATATCTCTTGTATTGATGTAATGCATCATATAAATAATGCAAATAGACTTTCAATGCTCTCACGATTTCACTGAGACATTTTATCAAACACTCTGTATTTAATTCTTTACTAAGTTGATCCAATAATTGGATCGATTGGTTATGGCTGTAAACTACAACTGGTAGAAAGATATTGCAAGCAACTAATGTGGTGCACTTCGTAAGAGAACTCTACTTTCAGTATCTCTATGTTCTCATTCGAGGAAAGCATGAATATAGTGAAATATCTAGGAACGGAAAGCCATGATTGCAGCACCCAATGAGCATCAGCAACCGTAGTGACGTATAGAGACAATCGTAGTGGCACATATGGTCCACAAGCCGATGATAGTGGAGTGATGTTGGACGCATTTTGAAGATTCGAGGCCAAATGTGCCGTGCCTGTAGTCAATAGAGTCTCGGAATAAGGGCAGTATGCGACTCACTGGCGGCTTGGATGACACGTGAGTCACACGCACTAGTTAGACAACGGGGTTTATTGACTCATCTTGTATATTGATGCCTAAGGAGTGTGGTCTAAAAGCGGTAGATCAAACATTATCCGACTTCGCACAGAAAAAAAAACTACATAAAACAGAGGGAGAATGTGAAGAGACGGAGAATAAGAGGAAGGAGGCCGGCTGAAAATAAAAAGTGAGAAAGAGAAATTTTTTTAAGAGAGTTTTTTAACTGGGGAATGATGAATCTTTATCTAAAAGTATAAAAGCCATGAATAAACAAAAAAAATTGAAATTGAAACATTTTCAAATTTAGAAGAAACAAATTCTGATGGATTGGATAAAAAAGGCCGAATTGAAAGTCAATTAAAGGAACTACAAATAAATAGATTAAATAGTTTGGATGCTAAGAGTATCTCAAATAATCTGTGAATAGTAGTAAAATAATTAATGAATAGTAATGAACTCCTTGTGAATATTAATGAAATAATCCGAGAATATCTGAGATCAGTTGTGTTTTCAAACAGATCCGAAAACATACCAAAGTTAACCCTATAAGCTTAACCAAAAAAAAGTGGCATCCTAGGCCAACACCCCATATATTCAATTGATTCGCCAAAGCTTATTCTTAAGTCACCAGCTGAATATCATCAAATATAATTTAGGTTGGTTACATTAGTTTGCATTTTTCTATGATGGACATCGCTTTCATGCTTTTTGTTTTCTGCTACGCATTAGGTAAGCACATGCGAGAGCAGAGGGTAGGTGAGGTGGACGTTCGACACGAGCCCACAACAAAATAGCTAAAAGGTAAATGAGTGGTACTCAACTTCCCAGCACAGATAAGTTAATTCGGTCTTGTTGGTCATCTCCATTTTTGATACCTTGGAGAGGCCAGCTGAATTCCCACTTGCCTACTTTCTTTTAACTCATTTTCTTATTGAACTAGGAGACAGCATCAAATACGAGGAAAGGAGCAATAGAAAGGCAGGCATATATGCAGAAAGAGCCGATGATATAAAGCAGGCAAAAGAGCAAATTAAGGATTTGAGAGAAAAGAGAAAGTAAGATCATGGGTGTGGTGAAGGCGGCCGTAGGAGATGCAATCTTGACATGTTTATGGGTGTTCAGCGCGCCGATGATGGGAATTCTTACTCCTGTCATAGCTACATATCTTGGTGTTCAAGCCCAGTCACTGGCAGGCCTCTTCATCACTACCATCCTTGTCACAGTTCTTGTCACGACATTCAGCTTGATAGGGAAGGCCTTGGGTGGTGCTAGCTTCAATCCCTCTTCCACCGTTTCATTCTACGCTGCAGGCCTTGTTCCTGACTCATCTCTCATCTCCTTGGCCGCCCGATTTCCTGCTCAGGCAGCCGGTGGAGTGGGCGGCGCCATGGCAATACTGCAAGTGCTACCAAGCCAATACAAACAAAGGCTCAAGGGACCTTCTCTGAAAGTGGATTTGCATACCGGAGCCGTTGTCGAGGGTGTGTTGACATTTGTGCTTAGCTTTGCCCTTCTTTTGATCATGCTCAGGGGTCCTAGAAACCTACTGTTGAAGGTTTGGTTGCTTGCTGTGACAACAGTAGGATTAGTTGTTGCAGGGTCTGGTTACACGGGGCCTTCCATGAACCCTGCCAACGCCTTTGGCTGGGCATTTCAGAACAATCAGCACAGTAGTTGGGAACATTTTTATGTTTATTGGATTTGTCCCTTCATAGGAGCAACTTTGGCTGCTTGGATCTTTAGGATTCTGTTTATTCCACCAATCAAGGAGAAGAAAGCCTGAAGAAGCCTGATGAATGATCTAGATAAGCTCCACTTGCCTCTGTTATAAGTTTTTTGTTCTCCCCTTTCTTTTCTCACTTCGATGACTCTATAGCAAAACAGTTATCATGATCTGATAGTTAAGAATATGATTATCATGGGTTCCAAAAGATGGTATTATTAATGCATTATGCAGGGATATGGAATGGGATTCCTTATCAATCGCATCAAACACACAACACAGTGCCAAATGAAAAACATAAAAACAAACAATTGGGAAAATAGACCAAACATTTTGGTCCGGGCAAATTGCTTCAATATCCTTGGGTTGTTTCCAGTAGGGTCACCTGAAAAATGTGGCTGTTGAAACATTCCAGGAAAGGCTACTTTTATTGCATACAGTTGCTCATTGTTTATAACTTCAATATTTATGTGCATCTCATTTCTCTAAAAAAAAAAAAAAATTGCATAGAAACATGGATGAGTAAGAGCATTGCATTGGTTTCATCAAAGCCATCTTCAAAATTTGATGAAAAGTACATGTTTTTCATGAATCTAAAACCTCCCTATCCATAACCCCACGTTGGAAAATAATAATATAATATTATTTTTTTAATAATAATATTTTAATAATTTTTTTCATTTTTTTGCAACTACACTAACCATATGTTAATTAATAATTTAATTTATACTTGAATTATTGTTTCCCAATTAATTTTTTTCCTCAACCTAAGTATCTAACAAACACATTTTTTCAATCTAATTTTTCTTGAGATGGAAAATCAGTTAGAAAAATCATTAATTCTTATTCGAACAGAAATTTAAAATATATAAAAAAAAATCATTCGGTTACACTTTCGGCCAAAATCATTAGTCCAAGTAACATTTTCAATATGACAACTGGGAGGAAGAGTGTCAGGTCATTTCACTCCAATAGCATTCAGCAGCAGGGTCCTCTAGAGCTGGTGTTAGATGGAAAAGGGCAGGAGCAAATGAAGTAAAGGTGAACTGGGATGCAGCTTTTGATTCTAAAAGGATGAGAATGGGAGCAGGCGGGATGGGGATGGAGAAATGTTAGTCTCTTTGTGTATGAGCAAGATGAGAGCCAGTCACCCAATCTTAGCTGAAATTAATGCATTGTGGTTTTTGAAGGTGATGCCTTTAGCAGTAATAGAGGCTGTAAATTGTCGAAATGAAGTCTGGATTTGGTGTGGTCAGTTAATAGAGGATTTGAGGAGTGTTCAGAGGAAGAACAGATTGGAAATTACAGCATAGGTATATATAGGGAGGGCAATAAAGTAGCTATAGACCATAATGGGGAGTTTGTGTGGATTGAGGATGGTCCATTAGAGATCTTTACACTTGTATTACATAATAAGCTTTGTAATGACTCATTATAGTTGAAATGATAAGCTTTGGAGCTGCAAAAGGGTTATTAGTCTCGAAGAGGATGCTCTACAAAATTACCAAAGGTTGACGAGAATTGGAATAAGTTTTGGCATTTAATTAATTGTTCCTCCTCACATTTTCTCTCTACTTGGCAATAATGGACAGTTCTCCATTCAAGCAAATGGCGCTGCACAGATGTTGGCTTAGGATGCCGTGAAATTTGCACTTGAATATATACTTTACACAAAGTATTTAAATTGTAATGACCCAAGTCCAAATCTCCCAAATCCATCCATCCATTTAAATTGTCAGAGAGAGAGAGAGAGAGAGAGAGAGAGAGAGAGAGAGAGAGAGCAAAACTTGTGTTTGAATTGGTGAAACATACGACATGCAACCAAGAAGTAATAAGCACAAGATACAGGAAAATACATTAGAAATCAACTAGGAATCTTTTCTCTCCATGAAAGAAAGAAAACTCTCAATAAGCTAGTTCATCAATATAACTGCCAACTACAGAGCAAATTCTTGAGAAAGAAGCTATAGGATTTGGATAGACGTACATCTACCACCATATATAGACTATTGTAGCTCCATTTGTTTGCCTTCCACTACTTAGAAAACACCAGAACAAAGGGAGCGAGAGACTCTTGGACCATGTTTACAGCTGCAATTCATGATCAACAAGAGCTTACAAACTTGAAGTTGCAAAGGGGAACTCTTCTCATGGTAAATACCAGAACATGGGATCGCCGCCAAGGACATTGCGGCAGAATAAAGCGACATCAGTACCCTAGTTCGGTACAAGAAGAAAGGTATAATATGGCTTCATTCATGATCATTATCAATGGGCAGCACTAAAATCCTTCGAATGATCATTTCGATAGCCTTGTGAAAATTAAAATGCTCCTTAGTCTCTGTACGTGCCCTCCCACCACCACATTCCTTTTTTCTCACCCTTCCATGGAAGTGCTGGTCTGGGGCATGATTCATACCCATTTGAGAGTACTCTGACACATATCTCTGAAAAGGGATACTATTGAGCAGCAAGTTCATGACTTGGAGGAAGCTCGAATATTCATGGTAATTACAACCTGCATTTGACATTCCATTCCACTTCAACAAGCTACCAATGCCACCATGTGCCCTTCCTTCAAATAGGGATTGATCTTTTACCCCACTGATCCAAGCAAGTAGACTGTTAAGAGTCCACCGAAGAGGCGTCACCTTGCTCAATTGGCAGCATTCTCGGTACCCATTTTTGTGGGAAAGCAATAGTCCATTGTTGACCAATAGTGCCAGCACCTCAACGGCATCCATGAACATGAAGTCAATATGGCATGACGTGTTTAAGTTCAAACTCGTAGTGTCTACGTTAAACCACAGAAGATAGCAAACAGTTAACCATGATTCAATCGAAGAGACACCCCTAGCTCCGCGCGCTGCACAAAACAGATGCAGGTTCCATGTTAATTCAGCGGGACAAGGGCATTGCGACAACCTTCTCAATTATTCTGGCAGTATGAATTATAGACAAGCATATATAATGACAAACAGGGTCAAAGGCACCGGAATGAGAAAATGGCCCAAAGGCATTGAACACCTCATTGGAAGATAAGGGCACTTGACAGAGTGCTGGTGGCTGTTGTCACTAAAGGTGACCTCTCAATAAAGAAAGAAAAAAAAAAGGGAATGTAAAAAAGAGAAGAAAAATTGGGACAGGAAATAAAGAAGACCAAAGGGATCAATGGAGAGGAGAGAATGAAGGGGATCTTGGTGGATTTATTTTCCTCCCAAGGACCTGAAAGTAGGGTACACTCTCGAGAGTAAGAGGCAAGCTCTCCAAAAATGAGCAATGGCTAATTATACTGGGCAGTTATTTTAATGTGGGAAGATATTTGGGGAGATGTAAGATTTTGATCTTAGATGCACCTAGTTGTGGATGCTTAGGCCTATAAGAATATGTCCTATTGTGTTATATCAATCTCTCATTATTAACTGAGGAGCCATATTAATATGGGTACGAGCCCGTGCACAGACGAAGTTCATGGGATGTCACAGACTCACAACAGCCAGCGAATGACCATTTCCCGTGCTGACGTGACATATCATGCCATGCCAATGAAATTAAACCGTAAGTACATTTTGTCTGTGCACGACCCGTGTACCTATACTTTCTTTGAGATCAACTTAAAAAAAAAAAAAAAAAAAAGCCTAAATTCATACTTGGAATTGGCATATCGGTAAGAATATCCACAAAGAAAGGGACAAAACAAGCACCTGAAAGCTATAGTTATAATATTAATGTCACCTAGCTTTCCAAGAGCTTTTGTTCCAATCTCTTGCTAAGTTTCTTCCAAGATCCTTATAATTAGCTTATCATAATCATCTCGAATATACTTTCATAAAACTCCTCAACCACCTCTGCAAAGATTACACAAACAAAAAACATATATAGAACAGTTTCTGCACATCGATCACACATGAACCTCATACTGCTCCTTAGATTACATATATGAAGAAGAGAGTACATACCAGGCTTAGCAAATGTTGCTGCTAGGGGAACGTTAAGCTCCTTCCTAGGCTCCACATGAGCATTTTTCACCCAATATCTACCATTGATAGTGCCCTCCCAATTAGGTGCTTGAAAAAGTGATCGATCCAATGGTCGGAAAGAGACACCTTGTTGAGCTATGCATGTACAAATAAGTGGGATGAATAGAATATTTACCGGTCGCCATTGTACGACAATTAAAGGTAAAGATTATCCAAAAATAATAACAAAAGAAAAAAGATTATAGTATCTGGATTTGTTAACATATGAGCAATAGCTTCTCTCAATCCAGAGAAAATTAATGAGTACTTGAAGCTCTTCGGTCTATGATGCGGGAATATCATCATGAGATATGAAAGATGCAATATGATGATATGTTTTTTTGCGGGCTTTGGGGAAAAACAAAGCCCCCATCTACAGTAAAGCTTAATCCCTCTTGAAAGAGCTTTCCATCGTAAGGTTTTCCTCTAAAAATACAAAAGCTGAACTCAAGCAACCAAGTCCCGTACGATTATACATATGCATCATGAAGAAAATAAACAAGTGCATCAACAAGATATTTAAACTAGAAATCTAAAAAATCCCATCGGCTTATAAAAGAAAAAAAAGGGGAAAATACCATTTAGCTCAAAGATTGAAGATGAAGCTGAACCAAGACGGAAAACAGCAGCAGAAGTAGCAGCAAAAGCCAAAAAAAGGAGTTGGCTTTCTTTTCTTTCTCTGCCCCATGATGGACCATATATTTATAATCATGTAGGAGAGTGGTTCGGCAGATTCATTGAACCTGGTCACTTCCCAGGACTTGAGAGCCATGGACACGCTGGTAATGCCAAACCATGCAATCTTTCTCGTAAGCTGGCTTCATTGTCTGCCTTTTTGTAACGACAAAAGGTGTTATATATGTTGGATGGTCAATATCATTCACTGTCTCAACAAGTTTTCTTGCGTGTGTTTTATTATTTTCACGAAATAATATTAGCAGTCATTTCTTACCGGATGAGATTGAGATATTTTATTAAAAATTAAATAAAATATTATTATAATATAAATTTTTAATATTATTTTTATTTTAAAATTAAAAAAAATTAAATTATTTATTATATTTCGTATAAAAATTTAAAAAAATTATAATAATTATATATGATGATATAGTTTAATTTTATATAACTAAACCAGCCCTAATCATTTTTTTGGGGATAACGCTAGCTTCTTCATCATATGAAATTTTTCGCTAATATGATGTTCTTAAAACATGCACATAAATAGTAGAGGAACTTAGAATTTTAGTTTTTTTTTTAATATTTTTGAATGCCTTTTTTGTTTTAATATATGTTTCTATGTTTTTCTAATGAGAAATTCTATTTGCAGTCCTCAAGTGGGGACTGCATGTGCAGACACATTATTAAATGAGAGAAAACATAATTTTAGGAGGGATAATTTTGTAATTTTAAAAAATTTTAAAATTAAAATAGTCTAGACTTGCATTGCAATCCCCATTTAGAGACTGTATCTAGCATTACTCTTTTCTAATAAACTATATTGTGGCATTACGTGTTGATGCCACGTCAAGAGGGCCGTCTTAGCGGCAAGTTTCAAATCATCCATTAGTACTCTAAATATATATAGTACTATTTAATGGTGAACAACCAATGGAGGGAGGATCGGTCCATTTTTCTACATCTATTTTTAGATAGTAAAAATATTTTATTTCATCTCATCATTATAAATTTTTTAAACTTTTATATAAAATATAATAAATAATTCAATTTTTTCAAATTTCAAAACAATAATAATATTAAAAAATAATATTTAATTTCCAAAACAATTCAATTTTAAAAATATTTTATTTAATTTTTAAATTTCAATTTTCATATAAAATCTTCTAATCTTATCTTATTTTTTCTAAAACATGTATTGACTCCGTGTCCCATTGTAATAACAAAAAAGCTACTTGCACCCGGGACGGGGACATGCCGCGTACCCAGGTTCCAAGTCAGCATTATTTAAACGGTGCGTTTCTGAAATTGTGTGTTGTTTCTAAAATCAACACTTCTGAAATCAAACTCGAAACCCCAATGACCCCCACGAAGAAGAGACAATATCTTCACCGTCCATAATTGAACTCGCATCGAAACACCCATGGAAGACTTCTACGAACCCCAATCTTCACCTCGCACCGTCACACCTCCAAGCTTCCTAAGCTTGCTACGAAGATGATTCCCCCATGGAGGTACGATGGGTGGCCACAAGCTTCTGCTCAAACAACTTGCCCCACCGATCTGCAAGTAGACGAAACACGAGGTTGTTCTCATCTTCTTGATTTCCTTTTCTTGTTCACATGCCCTAAACCGAATTTCTCATTGTTAGTGTTTCTTCAACCCACGATTTCGATGTTTCCAAAATCATCAAATCGGTATGGGTTTAATTTCGAATTTCTAGAAACCCTAACCTTAACCGTCATGGGAGATTTGAAAACTCTCACTGATTCGAAATAGCATTTGATTTAGAAATATTGAATTTGCACCTGATTTATTTGATTTTTCGAATTTCTGGAAATCCTAAACCTAACCGTAATGGGAGATTTGGAAACATGCATAAAACAGAGCAAAAAATGCTCATACCTACAGCAAAAAAGCTTAGATTCCTTCTATAGGGTGCCAAAGATTAAGAAAAATAGGAAAAAAAATGCATAAAACAGAGCATACCCACGACGTCACTCACTTGATGCCCATTGCTCAGATGGCCAAGGAAGACAGCATGACGACGATGAAGACAAGGTGAGAGCGCAAAAACTCTGGGAGCGATTTCAGAATCCTCGATTTTCTTTTCAAATGCATAAAACATAGTAAAGAATGCTCATACCTACAGCAAAAAAACTTAGATTCCTTCAATGGGGTGCCAAAGATCAAGAAAAATAGAAAAAAGAGTATACCCACGATGGTACTCACTTGATGCCCGTTGCTCAAATGGCCAAGAAAGACAGCACGAAGACGATGAAAACAATGTGAGACGATGAAGACATCCTCGCTTTTCTTTCTGAGAGCGCAATAACTGGTTTCTTTTTTTATTTTGAAATCGAGTTTGGTGCCTAAGTGAGGGTTTTTGAAATCGAGTCTTTTTTTTAAAATAATAATATAAAGCTGACATACGTCAAACAAAAGGTGACCTGTAGCATAATTGTTGTAGTAATAATGGTGCTACAGGAAAGCCTCCTGTAACGCACAAATCGCACGAATTGACAACGTGGATAAGTCAAAGAAAAAAGAAAAAAAAAATCAAAACAGAAGTTTCTTCTCCTTTGTACAACTTCAGCATCTCTCATTCGCCCTCCTCCCGCACAGCTTCTTCGATCCCATCCTCCAGCCCAGGTTAACCAAAAAAAAAAACAGAATCTTCTCCCACACTACTGATTCGCCCATCCTCCCATGCTACTGCTTCTCATTCAAACGTTGAGCTTCTTCTCGGGGTAGCAACATTTTGCGCGCCCAAAAAGGAAGGTAATCACCTCTCTCTCTCTCTCTCTCTCTCTCTCTCTCTCTCTCTCTCTCTCTCTCGATCTATGTAATATGTGTGTAAGGGATCTGTAAACATAATTTTCTGGGCAAAATATGTGTGTAAGGGATTTGTAGACATACTTTTTTCTGGGCAAAATACCCATGCTTATCAAGAGGAAAAGGACTTCTCGGTCAAACGGCTTCAGAGCAGAAGCTTTTCCTATGAGATTTCTCTCTCGTGGGTGAAGCTCTTGGAGCATTCACATCTCATTCCTTATAAAATTTCTTAAATTTTAATTCAAATTCATCATTCCATAAATTTTATCCTAAATTTTACTAATCTTTAGGTTTCTCTATAAATTCTCTATTATATTAAAATGTTATTTCTCTATTATTTCATTATTATTATTTTTCACTTCCATTTACCATCTTAATTACTATCTCTTTTGTTTTTTCCTAGGTTAAACAATATTAGCTTCTACATAAGTTTAATTATTGAAAACGAAGTTGCTTTTTTTTTCTCTGTACGAGAATAGTGACAAAATTATTACGATTTTAAAAATAATTAATATTCATCTTTTCAAAGAGTATTTTATTTGTAACCGATAAATAAATGACAAGAACTGCAATGATATAAATAATAATAACGGTATTGTATTTGTAATAAATAAATATCGCTATACAAGTACTACTATTGCTCATTCACAATAGTCCCAAAACACAAATTGCATGTACCGTGAATGAAACAATGTTATAATTACATACACTGAAAATACCCATATACCAAACCCAAAAGTTTATTACATGTTAACATAAGATTATTCAGAACTTTCCAAAATAAATTGTCAAAACAAATAACCATGACATCGAAATCACAATAATTAAACTCGTTTTCTCAAGTTTTCTCAAGTTTTCTCTTACACCTCTCTAAATCAATTTCTACTTGATGTCTAACGGTTGGATGTCTATTGAGGCTTGTATCATACGAAGTTCGATTTTTAATCGGTGAATTATCTTTTGGCCATATGCTGGTATTTCAAGATCATACCAACAGAAAAACCCGCAAGCTTGCCCAACCTGCACAATTGACAATTATTGAAATTTGTAAATGAGATGGTACCACAATAATTCATAAAAATCAGACCATCAATAATTTGTAAAATTACCTCTTAGTTTACGCAACTGAAAAATTGACGCCTCTCATTATCCTCAGTATGAGCAGTTCGTCGAGATGCTTTAATACCACAATAACATACTGAGTATTCATATTGACGATAGTTTGCTGAGATATTGTTAGTGCTACTACTTGACCCAGGCATTGAATAGTGTAATCTTTTCTTTTGCTTCAAGTTTATAGATAAACAGTAAGCATTTCCATTCTCGACACTCAACTTTCTCTTGTGAAGCCCCCAAACATACCCAAACTATTAACTCAACTGTGTGATCATCACAGCCGAGGGATATACAACTAAAATCATACGAAACAAGAAAAATAGAGAGGGTGATGTTGCTAGCCGGCTCAGGAACCGAATGGTAACATATAGGAAATTTGGCACCCTTGAATGGCTGCAACAACCGATTGCCACTACTTGTTGGCAGTGCGGGTTACCATGCCATGGAGGTATGTACTAAATTTTCTGTGTCCCGACGATGCTTTGTCATCATCACAGCCGAGGGGTTTAATCCAACAAAGAAAGCAGAGCCACATTACTTCTCTATCACAACATAACACCAATAAATTTAATTTACAAAATCCAACAAAGAACCAAAGCAAATCCAAACAGCATGCAAAATTAGCAAAAATCATTATGCTAAATAAGAGCATTCGCATCTGGTGCTGCATATCAAATGTGTGTTCCATGGGGCTCAGAATGGTTTTTTTTCTACATGTGTAAGCAGGAGCCCAACCTCAAATCGCTGTAAAATCTTAAACCCTAGTTGTATTTTGTGAAAACTATCACAAAATGCAAGATAACCATCCGGATTAGGATTACCTTGCCATATCAATTGAGCCCCATTAACACTTGTGAATTAACCTCCTCCCAAATACAAATTAAAACCATTATCACAGCCTTACAATAGACATGCACCCCCCTGAAAAATAATTATTGATCAGTACCAAACACTACAAATGACCAAACTGAGGTGGAATTCATAATGAAAATAAAGATAAAGGTGATAAAAGACATGTAAATCAGCATAAAACATGCTCTTTGAGAAATTAAATTATAAAAAATTCTCACTAGACTGGCTGCCAACTTTCTTATCAGTGAAATAGCAAATTCAGTACAAAATAATTTTGGCAATATCACTACACATGCAAAAACAACACAACAATAGCACAAACAATGCAAAAATAACACCCTCGGTTGCAATTTCAGTGCAAAAACAACAAACCAATACTAATTTATGTGCAAAAATAGCACCCTTGAATACCAATTTTAGTGCAAAAACAGCACCCTCAAAACCAATGTTAGTGCAAAAAGAGCACTGAAACCCAACCATATCAATGCACAAAAATCCCAATTTTGAAAAAAGCTAGGGTTTTGAGTTAGCAATAACAAATAAAAAAGAACAAAGAAAGCTACGAACTGATGTTTTTATCAATTTTTAATTAAAAATTAAACCCACAGTTTAATTCACTGATGAGAGTATTTGTAAAAAGCTAGGGTTTTTTTCGAGAAAGCAAGAACAGATCAGTGCACAAAAAAGACAAGATCACAACAAAAGCAAATCCCAATCTCTGAGCACAAGCTTGTAAATTCCTCAAAAACTCCAAAAACAACACAAGCAAGAACATATCAGTGCACCAAATAGACAAAATCACAACAATAGCAAATTCCAGTCCTACAACACTGGCTTGTAAAAAGCTAGGTTTTTTTTTTTTTTTTTTTTTTTTCCAAGCAAGTAATCCAGTGCACCAAATAACCCTAAATCAGTGCATAGTAAATCCCAATCTCTGAGCACATGTATGTAAATTGCAAGAAAAATCCAAAACAACAAAAGCAAGAAAAAATCAGTGCACCAAATCACCAAAATCACATCAATAGCAAGTCCCAATCGAACAACAGAGGCTTGTAAAAAACTAGGATTTTTTTTCGAGCAAGAAATTCAGTGCACTGAATAGCCCCAAATCAGTGGATAGCAAATCCCAATCTCTGAGACATGTATGTAAATTGCAAGAAAAATCCGAAAAAAGCACAAGCAAGAACATATCTCACTACAAAGCATACAGATGGGTAAGCAATTTTAGTGTTGGATTTATGCGAGAGACAAGGATGGAGTTCAACCATGGAGGATCCCAAAAATGAAATGCGATAGAGAAGCTCGGTGGCCAGCCATAGAGGATCTCGATTCTCACAAAGTCCAACCATGGAGGAAGTCGAACAGATCAGTATGTGCGAAAGAGAAGGGGGAATCCAGCCACAGAGGAAACCGAGAGGGGATGATGACTTACATTGATTTTTGATGGAGAGGCTGCCGTCGATGGTGGCTGCGATGCGAGGGAGGGGCGAAAACGACGAGGGCACCCAACGGTCGAATAGAAAAAGATGCGGGACCAACAATGGGGAAAGCACGAAATCAAATTTGGGGATGTATAGTGGATCCCCAAATATGGGAACCGCTGTAGCATCCGAATAGTTGATCTCCATTTTAGGGATTTGGCTGGAGGAGGGTTTGGGGTGAAAATCCTAAAATTTTCCCCAAAATATAAGGAAAAACACACTTTGCGACATCGAATGCGAATGCTCTTAAAAAAACATGAGGTTGTATTTTAAATTAGGGTAAATCTAACATTTCACTATGTACTAATGTTGAGGGTGTGCAACTTGTCCCTTATAATGGGCATGCTTTATAGAATTTTTGTTGTAATAAAGAGAAAAAAAATACCTTTGTCCCAATCTATGACGAGAAAAGCTTGTGGAAATCCCACGCTTTGTTGCCAAGCTTGATCCTGTCATCCTTTCCCTCATGATTCTGGCATATCTTAATTACCTGCGCATATTTACACTCCATGACTTCTGCCTGATGTAAATATAATGTAATCATTAGTTTCTATATTTAAAAGATGAGTAATGCTACATATATTTGTAGAGTGCATAAATATCGTGCAATCGGTTTGAAAAGGAGTAAGGTTTACTATTAAAAATTATTATTATTTTTTTTAAATGTAGGTATCGTATTTATTCACTTTTTACAAAGAGATTGCGCGGCGCTTACCTACTCTACGACTGCAAATATTATTTTTTTTAAAAGATTGTATAGCTAGTGGGGTAGGTAAATTTATTCATAGTTGACCTCTACAATGTATATAAAAATCAATACTAATCCACATACAAAAAGTAGGCTGATTTGTTACATGGTATCAAGAGCCATCGAGGTATCATCCATGGCATTGTCTTCTACATCTTTGATCTGTTAGGACACGAAGATCAGCAAGGAGCCTTAAGCCAAATCCCAAATATCTAGGATGAGGTTGGACATGAAAGATCGTTGCATGCGGCATGTAGCGAGGTTGGACGTATGTAAAGAAAAAAGACCGTTGCAGTAGACGGGGTCATGGCCACGTGAAGAACGAGAAGGTTACACTGGGGTGGACTGGGTCATTTGCAGTTGAGAGTTTTACATCGCAGGATGTAGTTTTTCTATTGCATGTTTATTTCCGTTAGTTATGCTTTATGTTTTTACGTGTGTTTGTATTCTAGTTGCTAGCTACTACTTTCTCTTTTATTTCGGCAATTTGTACGTGGCCTTACCTATTTAAGCAGCCAAGAATTTATCAATGGATTATCAGAAAGCAAATTATCTAAGTGTGGTACATTCTCATCCGAAGAGAACATTTACTTAAGCATTAATCTGTAGCGGGACCTATCATTGGTACTCAGAGCCAGGTCATGGGAACCAATAAAGAACACATTGAGCATTTGGAGGCTGGGCTCGGCGTAGTGCAGGATGGGTTACAAAGAATGGAGCTTAGCATGGCAGACAGGCTTCATCATTTGGAAGAAACCCTCAATCGCCTTTCTAAAGCCATGCTATCGAACCAGGAATTTGCAAACCACGGCAATCACCATAGAGAAGGCAACGACGGGGGGCGATAGGTTGTATCCTCCAAAACAACGAAGCTTGAATTTCCTCGGTTCTCAGGAGATGATCAAACGGAGTGGTTCAATTGTGTGAACCAATTTGAGTTCCAGAATACTCCCGAGGCCCAGAAAGTTTCTTTGGCCTCCTACCACTTGGAAGGAGAAGCCAACCAGTGGTGGGCAGTGGATCCACAGGACATTTCGAGAAGAAGGACGCGTTCTCTCGTGGGCAAATTTTGAAGACGAACTCTGGGCCCGTTTGGGGCCTTCGGAGTCCGAAGATTTTGATGAGGCACTTTCAAGAATCAGGCAGGCAGGTTCTCTACGTGATTACGAGTGAGAATTCGAACACTTTGGCAACCAAGTACGGGGATGTACTCAAAAGGCTCTGGTTGGGACATTTATGGGTGGCCTAAAGTCAGAAATCTCGGATGGTATCTGAATGTTTAAACCCCAGAAGTTATCGAGACAGAGGAGGTTCATACGATCTCTAACACCAGCGAGAGCCCTGTTAGCTCTTCCTCCTGCAAATCGGGTAGCACCAGCCGCAACTGCAGCTCCTGTTCGACGACTGACTTGGGATGAAATGCAGCGGAGACGAGCTCAAGGCTTATGTTTTAATTGCAATGACAGATTTACTGCAAGTCGGTGTCAAGGGCCATAGATACTGATGCTAGAAGGACATGATGGCATCGACAACATTATCTGTGACGATGTCACTGACGAACCACCAGCTGAGGAGAACCATGAAGAGCTGCTCGAACTAGATATTACTTTGCATGCGTTAACAGGATGGACTATTCCCTAGAAATCTTGGATGGTATCTGAATGTTTAAACCCCAGAAGTTATCAAGACAGAGGAGGTTCATACGACCTCCAACACCATCGAGAGCCATGTTAGCTCTTCCTCCTGCAAATCGGGCGGCACCAGCCGCAACTGCAGCTCCTGTTCGACGACTGACTTGGGATGAAATGCAATGGAGACGGGCTCAAGGCTTATGTTTTAATTGCAATGACAGATTTACTGCAAGTCACTGGTGTCAAGGGCCATAGATACTGATGCTAGAAGGACATGATGACATCGATAACATTATCTGTGACGATGTCACTGACGAACCACCAGCTGAGGAGAACCATGAAGAGCTGCCAGAACTAGAGATTACTTTGCATGTGTTAACAGGATGGACTATTCCCAAGACTATGCGTGTAGCTGCCAAGATTGGTTCCCATGATGTCATAGGTTTAATAGACAGTGGCTCAACTCACAATTTCATTAGTGAGCGGTTGGCCAACGGGCTGTGGTTACCAATGGTGCCAACCAAAGCTTTCACCATGCGAATAGCCAATGGAGAGAAACTTAAGTGCTAGGTGCGGTTCAAAGAGGTACGAGTGGACCTGCAAGGCACTCCTTTCTCTTTAACTCTTTATTCTCTTCCACTTACAGGGCCTGATCTAGTCCGGAGAATTCAATGGTTTAAGATGCTAGGTTCCGTGGTTTGCAACTAGAAGCAGTTAACCATGGAATGTTTTTGGGAGAACCAGATCAGGCAGTTGCAAGGGGCTGACGGTGAAGCTATTCAAGCGGCATCACTCAAAGAGCTATCGAAAGAGGCTCGCCAAAGCCATGCAATTTTTGCAATATGTCTACAGGTCAAAGCTAAGGAGCCACAAGAAAACATACATCCTGACATGTAGGAAATATTACAAGAGTTCTCGGATTTATTTAAGGAGCCTTCAAGTCTACCACCCACCAGAGAAGTTGATCACTGCATCTCCCTCAAAGAAGGAACCGAGCCAATTAATGTCCGACCATACCGATATGCATACTATAAAAAGGAGGAGATTGAGAAGCACGTCCAAGATATGTTGAATTCAGGCCTCATTCGAACTAGCATGAGCCCTTTCTCATCACCCGTCCTATTAGTGAAGAAGAATGATGGAAATTGACATTTTTGCAAGGATTATTGCGCACTCAACGCTGCCACCGTTAAGGACCGATTTCCAATTCCCACGGTTGATGATATGTTGGACGAGCTCTATGGTGCTTCTTACTTCACCAAGCAAGACTTGAGAGCTGGGTACCATCAGGTACGAGTAAGTCCTCCGGATATTCCAAAAATTGCTTTCCGTACTCATAACGGACATTATGAATACTTGGTTATGCCATTTGGCCTTTGTAATGCTCCTTCTACATTTCAAGCCATCATGAACTCTATATTCCGCCCTCATCTTAGAAAATTCATACTAGTTTTCTTCAATGACATATTAGTTTATAGTCCTACTTGGGATAAGCATTTGATGCATGTAAAACAGACTTTGGCGATATTGAAGCAGCAATAGTTCTTTGCCAAGGCTAGCAAATGTGCCTTTGGGCAACAAGAGTTCGAGTACTTAGGGCACATTGTCACCAGTCAAGGAGTAAAAGTAGACGATAGCAAAATTGCAGCTATGGTGGCATGACCACGACCTACTAACATTTCTGAGTTACGTGGTTTTTTAGGGTTGACAGGCTATTACAGGAAGTTTGTCCAAAACTATGGCATTTTAGCTCAGGCCCTCACCAATCTCCTTAAGAAAGGCCAATTCGGGTGGCACGATGAAGGAGAGGCTGCCTTTCTTGCTCTCAAAAAGGCCATGACAACCACACCAACGTTGGCAATGCCCAACTTCAACGACTTCTTCACTATCGAAACCGATGCATCCAGGGAAGGAATTGGAGCGGTGCTGTCTCAACAAGGCAAACTAGTGGCATTCATGAGTCAGGCCCTTGGGGTGGCCAAGAAGTCTTAGTCTACATGCGCCAAAGAGATGTTGGCAATCGTAGAAGCAATACGCTTGTGGCGGCCTTATCTCATAGGCAGAAAATTTTATATCCAGACTGATCAACGTAGCCTAAAGTATTTTTTGGAGCAATGAATAGCCACGCCGGGGCAACAAAAATGGGCAGCCAAGCTCTTAGACTAGGAATACGAGATCACTTACCGCTCTGGTCATGAAAATTCTGCAGCCGATGCTCTCTCACGTAAGCAAGGTAGTCTCATTCTTCACCATATTTTTATTCCTCAGGTTAACTTATGGGAAAAAATTAAGCAAGCTGCAAAGGAGGACCCGTATATCTAGTCCATGAGTCGTGTGGCCACAGACCAACCCGACGGCCCCTATGTGTGGCGTAATGACCTATTTTGTTACAAGGAAAGCGTCATTATACCAACCGATCCTGCCTTACGAGCCAAATTGCTGCATGAGATGCATGACACCAAGGTGGAAGGTCACTCAGGCATACTACGCACATTCAAAAAATTGGGGGAACAATTTTATTGGCTAGGGATGCTTAGATCGGTCCAGGAATATATCAAAGGTTGCATGGTGTGCCAGAAGACAAAGGCAGAAACTTTGGCTCTGGCAGAGCTCCTACAACCGCTACCCATTCCATGCCAAGTGTGGGACGACATCACGCTAGATTTCATTGAGGGATTACCCACCTCGTAGGGCAAGGATACCATCATGGTGGTCGCTGACAGGCTCAGTATGTCAGCTCACTTTCTTACTCTAACCCATCCCTTTACGGTTAAGAGTGTGGCAGAAAAGTTTGTGGAGGGTGTTCTTAAGCTGCACGGAATGCCCAAGTCCATAATTAGTGACCGTGACCCAATCTTTGTGAGAAAATTCTGGCAAGAGTTCTTCAAACTGTCGGGCACTAAACTGCAGCTCAGCTCCGCATACAACCAGCAGACCGATGGCGAAACGGAAGTCTTCAATCGCTGCGTCGAACAATATCTCAGATGCTTTGTCCACCAGTGGCCACGAAAATGGAGTTGCTACTTACCTTGGGCTGAATACTGGTACTATACAATCTACCAAATCTCCACGGGAATGACCCCTTTTCAAGCGCTATATGGCCGATTGCCACCCACTATTCCTTTGTACAACGAGGGACTCTCACCAGTGCATGAAGTTGATCAGCAACTACTGAACCGAGATGAACTGCTCCAACAACTTAAGGCCAACTTAGCACGCTTGGTTAATAGGATGAAACAATTAGCAGATCAAAATAGAAGAGATGTGTCGTTTGAAATTGGTAAGATAGTGCTTTTGAAGCTGCAACAATACCGCCAGCAAACAATTTTCAAACGAGTCCACCAGAAATTGGCTAGCCGCTTCTATGGGCCCTACAAAATTTTGGAGAAAATCGGCTCCAGCGCATACAAGTTACAATTACCAGAAGGGTCGCGCATTCACCCAGTGTTTCACGTGTCGCTACTAAAATGATACACCAATAACGGGGGAAATGTGGAGGCGCACAGCATAGAGTTGCCACCATTCACCGACGAAGGGGTAGTAGTGGTGGAACCATAGGCTATTCTAGATACCCGCTAGATCAAACAAGGGGCCCAGATTATCGAGAAGAGTTTGGTGCACTGGAAACATCTGCCGGCAGAGGAGGCGACATGGGAGCCCACAAAAAAGCTGTTGGACATGTTCCCAAGTGTGGACCTTGAGGACAAGGATCCACGTAATTGGGGGGGGGGGGGTGTATTGTTAGGCCATGACGATCAGTAAGGAGCCTTAAGCCAAATCCCAAATATCTGGAATGAGGTTGGATGTGAAAGACCGTTGCATGCGGCATGCAGCGAGGTTGGAAGTACGTAAAGAAAAAAGACCGTTGTAGTAGACGAGGTCATGGGCACGTGAAGAATGAGAAGGTTACGCTGGGGTGGATTGGGTCATTTGCAGTTGAGAGTTTTACGTCGCAGGATGTAGTTTTTCTGTTGCATGTTTATTTCCGTTAGTTATGCTTTCTGTTTTTATGTGTGTTTGTATTCCAGTTGCTAGCTACTAGTTTCTCTTTTATTTCAGCAATTTGTACGTGGCCTTGCTTATTTAAGCATCCCAGAATTTATCAATGGATTATTAGAAAGCAAATTATCTAAGTGTGGTACATTCTCACCCGAAGAGAACATTTACTTAAGCATTAATCTGTAGCGGGACCTATCATCCAACAATTGGATGACATTGCTTCTCTCTCTGTTTTTGTTACGATCCCACATCGACTAAGTATGGGATTGCTTGGTGGTTTATAAGCCCCTAGGCACCCTTCCCTTGTAAGCCGGTTTTCAAGAGTGAGTTCTACGTAGTGGGTTCTTAACAATTGGTATCAGAGCCATCCTACGTCTAAGGCCATGTTGCAATGGTTGCAATCGTGCGGCATGGGGCGTGATGCTGGCATAGCAATGTTTGTCTGGGGCTAGGAAAGACCTAGCACACAGCCAACTCGTGTGAGCCCCGGGACCGCCATGGACATCGGTTGCAGAGCGTGGTGGTTGTTACGATTCCACATTTACGATCTCACATTGACTAAGTATGGGATTTGTTGGTGGTTTATAAGCCCCTAAGCACGCTTCTCTTGTAAGCCGGTTTTCAAGAGTGAGTTCTACCTAGTGGGTTTTTAACAGTTTTACCTGCTAAAACTCACTTACCCAATATCTCCATAAAATTAGCAGCAACCAACTATTTGCTATGGAAGGCGCAGATAGTCCTTATTTCACACGTGGTCATGGACTTCTTGGTTACGTCCAAAATGAAATTCAATGTCCACTAGCGACTATCTTTGGTGAAGATGGTGTGTCGACTCTCAACCCAGTGGTAGCATGTTGGCTGCGTATTGATTACTTGATCGTTGGCTGGCTTAATATCTGATCTCTATCTGATGATCCTTTATCACTGGTGATTAACAATGAGTCCTTTTATGATATGTGGCAGGTCTTGGAGACATTGTATGGCAGTCACACACGCGATTGTGAACTGAAATGGGAGCTTCGGTCACTCTCCAAAGGTTATTCATTGGAAGACTATCTTCACAAAGTCAAATCCTTGACTCTCACAATTCGGGGTGCGGGGAAACCAATGAATGATGATGATTTCATGATCACATGTATCCTCCGAGAGTTGGGATTTGAATTTAATCCTATTGTAGCTGTCGTTAATGCAAGGGATACTTTTCCTCCCCTCAAAAGTGTCATCAGTAAACGAGGGGCCCCTCATAATAGGCATTGGATCATAAAATTAAACGACATGATCAATTTATTAGCTACTATAAAACCTCACTGGTTGTGTTTTTTTTTCTCTCTCTCTAAGCAATCTTGCATATTATAAATAAAATATAAAGTATTACAGATGACTAAGGAGGGTCTTTCCCACTATCGATATACAAAATAGTAGAAGGAATAATTTCTAATGGAATGCTACCAAACAAAGAGTTTGTAGCTGCCCATTGCGCAACCGAGTGTGCAAATCGATTTTGAGATCGATCAATCTTGTTAAAACTCCAGCCTATATGAGATTCCAAAGAGTTTGCAATGTCTTTTGAAATTGGTGCTATTTGCCAGATCTATTCCTCTTTATAAATAGAAGAAATCACCAACTGAGAGTCTCCAACTAGAGAGATAAAGGGATGGTTAATGTATTCCGTATGAGGGCTAATTTTGCCGCAAGTGACTCTGCAATCACCGGGATTGTAGTTAAATTTTTCTCGGTCCAGATTTCGATGACTTCTCCTGTTGAGTTTCTGCTCATAGCTGAGGCCAAAGAGAAAGAATTCCTAACTACTAAACCTCAATGGTTGTTGGCTGCATGCTTTCACAATATATTCATTAATATGTCGTTTTCAGAGTGCATGGTATATGTGATGCATATAATATATTTATTTGCAAAAATCTATGGCCAAAAAGAAAATTTGGTTAAGAGAACTTTTCCCTTTATTTTCTTTTTGGAAATTCTACTTATAAACATGAAACTTAAATATTTGTGATTCTTAGACATGAATTAAAAGAACTATTTATAAGCCTAATTTTTTTACATGCACGCCCAACACATGAAGTTTTTCACATTAATTATACTAAAAATTGATTGGTATTTTTTTTAAAGTTATAATAGGCCCCACTATAAATATTGTGTTAATATTCTGACTTATGTGTAGCAAAACTCAACTTTTAAGATAACAGTTAATAGTTATCCGATGAATGATTGTTGTCTAGAATCATATGATCAATAAGAAAAAAATCCTAGCGCCTCCCCCCCTCCCCCTCGTAAAAAACCAAGGACTTCAGATTTGATTTTCGCTGGAGGGTCCTCCTTAGTCTTCTTCCTCCATTCACTCACCTTGTCAATCAAGGTTTCTTTTACTTGGTTTTATTTTACTTTCTTCAAGGTCGAAAAAGATAGATCTATAGTTTTCCGGCAACTACCAAGAGACACGCACGACACAAGCAGATTCACAGGTCAAAAATCGTTCGGAGGCAAGTGGTGGTTTTGCGAAAATCACCGTGTGTGGTTCTCACGCGCCTTCCACATATGATCGGAGGCAAGGTTTCTTCTCGACACACGCACCAGATCACCAGACTCGCCACCACCAGACCTTTTAGATCTGACCTTTGTAGATGAAAAGAGACAAGTGTGTTGCCTTCACAGGCCGTCACAAATTTTGAAGTCTACCAGAGTTGGTCCAAACTGTAATCCGTCATTTTTCGCATCCTATCTTACTGCTTTCCTTTTTGGTTTCCTTATTGTTAATTAAAATAAAAAATACGTTCGTCTCTTGGACGTTTGTTTGTAGAGGTTGTCATCTATTTCTATGAAGGATGATGTTGAGTATCTGTTTAGGCAAAAAGTATTGTCTCTTGGACGTTTGTCTGTAGAGAGTATCAGTAATAGTGAAGACCAGACCAGTCACAGAAGGAAATAGTGTACTAGTGAAGTTCTAAATGTATTATTTTGATTTATGATGACATATTTGATATGAGGACATCCCATAACGTATCCGGTCATGGATGTAAATTTTTCTAATGAATGAATGATGACAGTTGCGCTTAAAAAAAAAAGATAACAATTAATAATATTGTAATAAAAATTGTGAGGAGATGATTGTGATTGTATGATAATTGTTTCCACAATTTGTTTCTTTTAAAGAAAAGTGCCTCTATTTGTCAACTGCAAAACGTCTCTTTTGGATGATTCAAAAGTCAAAAAGCACTTTTGAAAAAAATTACGATATACATGATTTTGAAGAGATCAGAAATGAACATAACCTAAATCAACCACCGTGTTGATCATGATCATGAGAGCAATACAACAAATTATAAAAAGAAAGAACATGCAATATCCCTTTAACGAATGAAATGGCAGAGAATGTAATCTCTCCAAAGTTAATCAGATCATACGAATCAGAATTCACAAAAAAAAGGCTGTGGCACCCATTATAGAATTAGCCCTTCTAAGCTGGCCATGGCCAACCCCCCCTTTTTTTTAAGGCTGCATCAACTTTATAGAGACGGGACCAAAAGGTACAACACTAAAGTAGTTTTCAATTAATTGAAAATAAATAAAAAAGAAAAGATCTTTAAAAATATAATATATTCCTGATTTATGTGCTTAATAAATTAACTAATTGTGCTTAATTGAAGGTGAAGACTGACAGCAATCCATTGGTTAGGAACAAGAAATTAATTTACAACCAGACTCCACGGGTTTTCAATCGTATCTTTTGAGTACTGGAGCAGGAGAAGAGTTCAAGTCCCCATTCGATGATGAAGTTTTATATTATCCAACATATTAAGATTCGTTGAATAACAGTGAAAAGCTGTAGGACCATAAATGAAAAGATAATAATTAGACATTTAAATTCATCCTATGATAATTTTGTTTTTGGCATATCTTGATTTAGTTGAATGACTGGAAGGATAGCTCTGCTAAGTACAACCGGCGGTGGGGAACTGCAGGGTAATCTGCTGACGTGACATTAGCCGATATATTTAGAAAGAAAATAGATGAAAAATAAGAAGAAAAAGCGTTTGAGCCTCCAAGCTTCAAGAAAGCTATTTCCTGGGTTAAAGAACAAGCTCTTTCCTGGGTTAAAGCAATATAAAGAGATGAACTTTAGCTTACATAATATAAAGAAAAGGAAACAACAAGAATTTTTCAACCAGAGAAATGATAGGGTATAATGGGCGGATCATCAAGGTAGCGATGGGTTAAATCCAACACTACACGGAAAGGCCACAGAGAGAGGAGCACGTATTTAGTGAAGATGCAAGCAAGCAAAGATGAGTGACGCATAGGGGCATTAGATTAGAGGAATGATAGCTCAACGCTAAGCTCTGTGAGCATGAATTTTATTTGAAGCAGGAAAAACTTCGCTTAGACAGAGATGTAGTTTTTGGGACATCGTATTGGGGGTTGCCAGAAAGAAAAGTCACCAGTTCAACCATTTTGGCATGTCTTCAAAGCGAAAATCTTCATCATCTGTGTCTTCAAGATTGTTGTTGGTCTTCGTGGGTCTCTTGTGATCTCTCGTCTTCGTGGTCTTTAGAAGCCTCGAATTTCAACTTTGCACTAGACCATGTAGCAGAATTGGAAAAAAATTGATAGAGAGAGAGGGAACAAAATGAAGAAGGTAGAAAAAATAAAACTTTTTATCCACCCGGTTACGTGGGGGTTTCCATAGCCGGTTGCAAATAGAGTTTTTCCTGGACAAATATATACCACTTTACGTTTGATAGATGATCTTGATAAATCCATATAAAAGACGTTACTAGTATAATTTAGTAAGTACTTGCCAAGAGAGTTGTTTTTTTTTTTAATTAAGTCAGACTCATCGAATATTGTAATGCTCCATTTAGTATCAGAGTGGGTGAGAGAAGTATTTCGAAGTAAATTAACATGATAGAAGAACATAAATGTCAACTCCTATGTACATGCATTGGTTTCTTACTATGTGGAATTGAATTTTATAATGACTTTAATGAGCTCCAATTATAATTTTGATTAGTCATTTTAAAATGTAAATCTAAATTCAACTGATTCTTTCTGTGTATCAATACAAATGATATTAGAGTCGAGTTAAAAGTCTAATATAATATGACATTGGACACTCGTGCAATGTGAACCCTATTAAAAACATCCGTCTAGATATGAGTTGAGTCTTCATAGGTCGTTGTGTATGTTATACATTAATGATGCAATCTTCACAATTAGCAAGTGGAACCAAAGATGATTCACTTTCTCTTACGAGATTCCTCGGGCTCTTAGGTCTCCTGTTGACATGGACGATGTGGAACTTTAAACTTTTATATCCAATTGACTAAGATTGTTAAGAGGTGGCTTGATTCCTGTTGAAAAAGTGTTTTTCTAGATTGTTCACTCGAGCGATGGTCCTGCCGCTCGAGCAAAGCTTCAGACAGATTGTTAGATCGACAGTTGCTCGACAGTCAGCTCGAGCGGGACCCTTACAGATTGTTAGCTCGACAGTCAGCTCGAGCGTGATCCAGGCAGAGAGTTCGCTCGACACTTGCTCAACACTCAGTTTGAGCAAGTGTCAGACCTAATGTTTGCTCGAGTTTCGCTCGACACTCCACTCGAGCAATGTTCGTAATTAGGTCTTTTGCGCCGTTTCAGTATAAATACAAGCTTAATTTCAATGTATTGTACTTTTGAGCAGTTAGAATATGCACTTTTGTGAGATTCCTAAGAGTTCATTGGGTGAATTGGGACTCTAGGATTGGAAATTTTGTGAGATTCTTGTAATCCACCTTTGTTTTGATAGTGAATTCATTGAGATCGACCCTGCCTGTGGACATAGGCTTACTTTGAGCTAAACTATTTAAATCTTGGTGTTCTGTGTGTGATTGTTGTTATTTTAGTTTGTTTGCTTCTGCTTTTATACTTCAAATTAGCCATTGATAACCAGTTAATCCCAACAAAGATAGACGACTACTAGGCTAGTTACACAATTTTATCATGTTGCGGCTATCGCTGCCATTTCCTACATGGCCACTGACAGTATTTTGAAAGGTATAGTTATAAAACCTTAAGCCTTGCCTATAGACAAAGCTCCCTATACCCAAAAAGAAGGTTGCATACAATGTTGTATCACCATTTTTTTAAGCAATGCCATATCGCCTTATAGACGGTACTTTCACCACCTCCAATATTTATCAACTAGGCCAGTAAGACAACCTACACCATTTACCACCACTGCTCCACCATAATCATTGGGAATCCACCATCACCATGCCATCAGCATCACTACTCTTGCTGCTCCCTGTCAGATGCCAAAACCAAGTTGTCCACTAGCTTAGCACCAGCAACATCCAAATGATCCCATGAAGTAAAAGGTTAATGTTTCAGTGGAAAAAATATCTATGACATCTCACTTAAAAGTTAGATACTAAATGAATTCACAAACTCTTTCTCAAAGTTTCCTATCATCAGAAGTGAAAGAGGGTGAATGTTACAGCATCGAAGATGGGACAGACTGTGATGTGTGATGAACATCATATTTGACCATTGCTCCTTGAAGACTTGACTTACTAGCATACATCAAGATTTCAAATTGAACGGGACGAAAGATTTAAAGTGAATTTAAGAAGAATTTCATAATCCTTTGAGAAAATGACAAAACCATAAAAAATCCTCTTTTGATTACGGTTGATAACTCCTGAATTACCCATTAGCTTGCAAGCATGGTTCCGATACAATAATCTTGGTAGAATCCATGGTGTCCCATTCCGATAAAAAAAAAGAATCCATGGTGTCCCAAAATCATTGATATCGTCTTTAAAAACATGGCTTAACTGGCTTAAACAATGTATGATGTGGGATTTGAGACCAACCTTTCAACCTATGTAATCACTGGTAGCGAAGCAGCCTTCTTGTCTACTATGAGATCTCAAAGACCACTCGCAAGAAGACTGCAAAGAATACAGGGACTACAAAGTGGTATCCATGGGATAGCAACCAAGTATGCGAAGGAATGTTGCAAATTCCTGCAAAGTAATAAATTTGTCATGCAAAACTCAGAAGGTTGGTACAAGAACATCAGTATGTTTGCTTTGTATAGTAGTAATGTATATCATCAGTGTGAAGTATCATTATGAAATAATTATCAACACCAACATAAAAGAATGATGTCATATGCCGATAACACTTGGCAACACAGAAGTATAGGGCTTAAGCATGAGTTGGTGATATTATGGGAGATAGTGTAGAATTTTAGCACTGGCCCAGAGAAACTTGACTGCTTCAGCCATAAAGAAAAAGAACAATGGAGCGATAGGTTCTCTAATCATGGAGAGCAAAAAACTAATGAATTGGTAAATGATGAGAACATACTCTTTGGACATGGCTGTAAAACCATGTTTCCTTTCTGTTAGCTCCCATGAACAGATAAATTTGAGATTCTCTATTGGCATTATTCTTGACCACAAAAAACAAGATAAAGAACTAAAGATGGGATTTTTTTTTTTATTCTAGCTGAAGTCAGAAGTAGGATAGAATGGGCAGGTTCAAGAAGCACTGCTTTGCGTTACAAAAGTGACAAACAGATAGTAAACTGGAGCTCAAGCCTATGTTGGTTGGCAGTTGAAATGTTTATTGGCATATATTAGGCATCAAACACACTAATACATATATTCATATGTATATATTTATATATCATGTATGCATGTTGAAGCGGGGGAGACAGAGGAGTGTTTGGGGCTCTTCAACCATAAAAGCCATGGTTGCAGATTTGAGATGCGTTGTGCTTCAAAATTTCATTATCTAACAAAACTAAAATTTTGAGTACCATATATAAAAAAAATCTACTGTTAGAATGCATAATTTGCAGTGGAGAGTGACAAAAGACAAACCTGCAAATGTCCTAAAGCATTTTGTGCACGGGGCTCTGCCATAGAAGCCTCAAAATCAATATAGAAAAGGTAGTCAAAATATCTGCAACCACAAATGAGTTTTTCTCATTCTCAACTCGTATGAAAAAGATTTCCCAATTTGTACAATTAAGATAAGCAATGGTATGATTTTCAACAGGGTCAATGATACACTCAAACTGAATATTGACATTTTGACTGAACTGTACCAGAGACAAGGATTAAGAACAATAATTTGATAGGTAGGATGCAACTTCTGACATAAATGGTAGAAAGGCAGTGCAAAGTGATGTTGATTGTTAAGGAGAAGTGACCACAAGCTAATTTAAAAAAGAAAAGAAAGAAAGAAAGAAAGAAAAACAACATCATTTAGATGAAGGATTGACACTGGAGCAACCCATTAGTTTTTCACTTGTTAGAGGTTATTTATTTTTGGAACAAGGGAGCATAATAGAAAAAATGAATCCGGGATGTATGGTACTATAGATATAATATGAGAAAATATGCCAAGGTATTTAAAAAAAAAAATCTCCAAAATAAAAACAAAGAAGTGACATTAAATTAAAATACCAAGTGCAGCAGCATATTAATATGATCGGTTGCCTTTAGACACACTGGAAGTTGTGTATTGCTGCATTTACCTCCTAGTTGTTCAAATTTAAATGCCTGAGCTTGTCTGAAGTGCAATAATTATGCATTACAATGGAACATACTTTTGACAAAAATCACTCCAATAATTATGCATTAAATACATTGTCTAATAGAGCACTTTGATATAGATCTGGTCCTAACAAGTCATGAAAATAAAGACTCACTTGGCACTCCCCGTGTTAGAGTCATCAACTACTCTTAATGGCCGCTTTCTCTGTGGTCGACTTTCAATCTAAAATTGCATGGAGATCAAAGTTCATAGCCAAAGCTTTTATACAAAATTCATGGACATTAACTAAAACAAACACATTTTCCAAGATACCTTTGTCAAGTTTATGTCCCTCAGAGCAAACACAGCCAAGGCTTTAAATAAAACTCCAGGGCCTTCATCCAAAGTAAATACAATGCTTGTCTGAAATGAGGGACTTGAAAATTCAACACTAAAAAACTCTTTGGAAAATGTATAACGTCCAAATGGGTATATAAATCTCTTACTTTAAACTGAGTATTAGTTCTTGGAATTATTGGATCCCTTGCAAGTACCAGAAAACGAGTAATGTTATCAGAGTCATCCTGTATAAGCCATGGAATTGAATCAAAACAAGTAGCATTACTAAATATCCTAATAAATATCCTTCAGTGGAATTAATTCTTTAATGACACGATTTAAAAAAAAAAATCTGTCACCTCAAATAAGAACAAATGCCTTAAGGGTAAATGGTCCAAACAAACTACACAAATTTAAGGTTGCTTAGGCATTCAGGAAAACATTGCAGGGCTCTCAAATCATATATGTATACTGCAGCAATGTGAGTCGTCCACAAAAAGCTTTTGCACCTCTGAGGATACATCAATTGAAGGAAAGGTCATGATCATCATGATACTGGAATCTTTTAAAAAGAGGTAGTTTATCAACTAAACTCATGGTAAGCAAATAGTACTCTGAAGAGATGAGCTAGTGCTTGTTTGCATCAAAGGAAAACTAAAATATACAACATAGCATTTAATGTTCTTAAAATTTACATCCTTTGGTTTCAAATAAGCAAATTGTTATCAAAACTTACATAAATTACATGTTAACAGCTGTTGTGCAGTTTTAAACAAAAATGGAAAAAAAGGCAAAGTACATTTTTTGGTCTTCTAAATATGAGGATTTATCAATAGGTCATATTGCTCCAATACGCAGCCAAATTCCCTTTTTTCTAATTGTAGCAGTGCTGCTATCCAACTTTTATTGTTTTGATTTTGTCCTTCCCTTTAATTCAGTAAATATATGTAATGAAATCTGTCACATGTGATGGAAACAGTAGATGTGTATTAGTTTACATGGCAATGGCATATGCCACATCAATGGAAAATAGTTCTAAATTCTATTTTTTAAAAAATATTAGAAAAAACCACTCACTGCCTTTTTTGGGCAAGTAAATTCTTCTAGTTGTTCATCGAAAATTTTCACAATCCTGATGCATACAGGTGAAAACACGCAGAGGTAATTTTTTGTACATTCTCTAGAGGGATCATCAGGGCATAAGTTTTTTTTTTTTTTTTTATAAGTAAACGGTTAAATTATATTAATACGAATAGGAATAGCCCAAGTACACATGGAGTATACAAGAGATAGCACCTATTTAAGAGGAAGAAATAGAAACAAGAAAATTGTGAAAATCGAGGCCATTGAAATCTACAGCTTTGGCCCAAAGAAAAAGAGTTCTAACAAATAATAATCTAATCTCCTCCAATGAACGCTCCCTGTCTTCAAAGGTCCTGTCATTGCGTTCCTGCCAAATGCACCATAGAGACATACAGGAAGCATCTTCCACACAGCTGAAATTTGTGGGATGCTGCCAAGGTTCGCCCAACATGGCAAAAGCTTGACCACTGTAGCAGGCATAACCTAGGCTACTTCTACCCTTCTGAAATCAGGGCATAAGTTTGAAAGTAACCATAAACTAGAATATAAAAATCTTGTTTCCAAACTGTTCCAAATCAAGGGACCATTTGTCACACCCCAAGTGAATGAAAAAAAAAAATTCTATCTAGAAACATCCAACACTCAAAAAAAACTTGATGGAAATGAGAAGACTTACTTATAAAAAAAAGAAGAGCAAGACTTGAAGAATTTTATTACAGGGCTATAGATGGGTTTCTATAAAGCAATTGGGTATGAGGCATGGCACTGCATTCTTCTACAAACAAGTTGGCCAAGTCCCAAATGAGTATGATCTAGGTAAAGATGGTTAGATCAAAATTGTATCATTGAAGCCCTAATTTCTCTCCACCCCCGCTCATCTCTTTTTGTTTCATGCCCTAACCCTCACCCCCTATGTGATACCCCATATGATAAGAGGATAAGGTAGGTGGTGTATGGGATCCCACATTGCTTGGGAAGGAGAAGTTATTGCTCTTTATAATATTCCAATGGGACTCCAATTATATCATTGACTAGTTCTTTTAGAGTATAGGCCATGTGACTTGGGCCTTCCATTGGGGCGTTACAAATAGTATCAAAGCCTATTCCAACCAGAAATGTGGGACTTGAACTGTGCCACCTACGACGGATGGACCCAATGAGGAGATTGAGAATTTAAAGGGGGGAGAAATGGGAGATTGTGATACCTCATATGATAAGAGGATAAGGTAGGTGGTGTATGAGATCCCACATTGTTGGGGAAGGAGAAGTTCTTGCTCTTTATAATGTTTTAATGGAGCTCCAATTGTATGATTAACTAGTCATTTTGGAGTATAGACCATGTGGCTTGGGCCTTCCATTGGGGCGTTATACCCTAGCACTCAAACCAGAACACCAGGACTCCAAATTCCTATCTCATTAAAAATATCTCTTCATCAAATCCAAACCCATCCTCAAACTACCCAAAAACCCATAACCATAATAAAGCAAGCCTTTGATTAAAATCACACAGTAATAGCACCACCCACACTCAATTAGTTGCAATGGGACCATCAACCTCCCAAATCACCTAGACCAACAAACCCAGAAGTATGTTTTTATGTCCCAACCCCCGATCCACTAACCTCTCCTAGAATGGTGGACAGGTCTTCTTTTGCATCATAAAGGAACATACAAAATTGTTTGGTAGCGATCAAGAAGCAGCAGATAATTTTTTGATAATACATAGATTGAGCCATTGCTTTAGGTAACTCTGAACTGGAGGGTTTTGATTGTCGATGCAGTGGAGAGATGGCAATGTCTCTTGGGGTTAGTGTTTGGAGGACAACAGAGAGAGAGAGAGAGAAATTAAATTTATAATAAAATTAAGAGTTCTTTTAGTATAAATGTTCTTTATAAATGGAAAAAAATATATGCCACATGGAGCCTGCAGATAGGCCAAGCAGGCAATAGCAGTCTGTTCTCCTTGCCTCCATATGTGTGCCTATAAATTTTTCTCACAAGTTCTTTTACTAAATATGATACATAAGAGAGTCATATTAGAAATTTTAATATTTGGCTAACTCTGTTCGTTCAGTTTAAAATTAAATGGAGTTGGTCAAATGAGAAAATTGGAAAATATTGACATCGGAGGATAACATTGCTGCAGTTAGAAGAATGAGGATGAAATTGGAACATCAACTAGAAATTGAGGACCAAAAGAATAATTTATCGAAAAGTTTTTGTTCCACGTGCCCTATAAGCTTCAAATATCACCAATCAAACATCACCAAAATGGACTAGAAGATGAAAGTGAATATAATCTACATGATTTCCAAGTGTCCAATCTTTTGGTAACGGAGGATCCACAGGATTGCCACATATGGTCAAACTGTTTCCCCTGCAGTAGAATTTTTAGCACCACAAATGCCACAAGCAGCAACATCACCCCTACACAACTTTAAAATCTGTACATAGCTGGCTATACTATCACACTAAACTATAGCACTATAACCTAATTTATTTCACTATAAACAATATCTTGGTCGCGTTGATGCTCAGTTGAGCAATAACTCTTAACATGCATGAGTATTTCGTTCTGTAAGCTACCAACCAATAATGAAAAAGAGTAAGACCTCCGATCTTGCTTCTTATCCAATTTCTTGATGATCAAGTGGTGGTTAAAAGAGACATAAATTACCTGGATTCCATCTGCTAGTATGTTAAGCCCATAGATTTCTGCAGCTCGAGCACTTGCGACAACACCAGCATCCCTTAGGCCATTTGAGACTACATACTAAAGCAAAATTAAGTTAAAATAAGATCGTTGTGGCATGATATAGAAGAAATCTTTACAGGTAAGACATCTATCACTCACCTGAGCAGCCCCAGCTGTATCATCAACATTTTCCCTGGAAACACCTAACTTACTCAGGAGAATATCACTCAACGAAAGTGCCTGCAAACCAGAAATTTCCAGATTTTAGATGAGGAAAAGACGTTTGGACAATATAGATTAGATAACAAGTAAGTGAAGTCAATTTAACAAGCTTTAATGCAGAAAACGTCCTCCCTCTCCTGCTTCCAGAACAAAGAGAGAAAGAGAATGAGAGAGAGAGAGAGAGAGAGAGAGAGAGAGAGAGAGAGGAAATGAAAGATTGACCTGTGGATGGCTTATAACACGTTTCAAGTGCTCTGATCTGACGCCTGGCAGGGCCAGAAGGCAAAAATTAACAGCCAACTGCACCTCACCTACAATATGAAGCCTATGACGAAGCAGTAAATCATAATTGCGGTGGATACTTCCACTTGAAGAATTCTCAATGGGAAGGACTGCTTTATCAGTCAGCCATAGTTCAACAGCCTACAGATAAAACACAAAAACAAATGAATCAATGATATGTATTAACTCATGCTAGCAGTTGTTTACATCATCTTCATCTCTATCATATATTTCCATTAAAATTTTATCTCCTTGGATTTGAGTAGATGTTTACTCCACATGTTATGGTATTACAGTAGTGTTTTCAAAAGTTGTATAAGAATGGAGGACTGCATTTCTTTTTGATGTCCTAATTCCAGCCTACAGATTTTTAGATTAATTCATACTAAACCTTAAATGCATCTTCAAACTCGTTACAAGGAACGGTTTCACATTTAGGGTAGGCTTTGAATGCAGCATCCTCAGTGTATGACCCTGGAAACCCCTGCACGATATGTTCAACCAAATAAGTAATGGACTAAATCTTTAGAAACAAGCAATATTGATCTAATTGTTGGCGTTAGAAACTAGCAACCGCTAAGTATATACCCTACCTTGAATGATATCCGTACCTTCGAACCATCATCAGCAGTACTAGAAAGATCAGATACAGATAATGGTTCTGTGTTTGTCAAATATTGAATATGAAGAAGTAGAACAAAAGTCAGATGCATCCGACTAAACTTGTCAAAGATGAGAAACTTTACAAAAAGTAAAGTATGCTAATTCCCTGCCTACAACGAACATGAATTAAGCATAGAGCAGTAATATCTGGTCCTTATCAGACCAAATATCTTTATCTGATGGAAACCTCTTTTGACTCCTACTATTTTCCCTTCCCGTAAAAGATTTCCCACCCTTTGAAGCGCAAACCTACTTTTACAGCTGGGCTTTAGTCCCCTCACCTAGTTTTCAAACTTCTCCTGTGCAAGTGCAAGTCACCAAATCCTCTTTGGTAGAAAACATTTCATCATCACGTGGCCTTTGAAGACTGTAACTTTCTTTTTCCGTATTGACTTATAAAGTTTAAATCTTTGAGATCAATCAGATCAATCATTAGTTCCGTAAATTCCAGTCTATAAATAAAAAATGAACCCAATCCTTACAGTTTTTCGATAATTCACCGACTTAAATTTACTTGCGGTTCATATGTTCTCCACAATCACGCGGCATGAATTCTTCATGAATGCTCAATTGGAGAAAGTCCAGAAACTACTATTCTTTCGAGGATGGTCCGCTATTTGTCCCACCTCACTTAATGAGAATATGTGTATTCAAACTTTAATTAAACAGCCCACTGGAAACCACCCCAAGTCTGTTCGCAATACTAGAATATATCAATTCAAAACTTAACAAAATCCATAAATCAGATAAATGGCTATAAGATAACCCACTTGGAAAGGAGCTCTTCGTCTCATCAATTACTCGTTGCAACTTCGTGTCCCGCTTGGACGTGTTGCCGTCTTCCACATTCCGTATAGCCCGACAAGCTGAGAAACCCGAAAAGCCACCAAAACTCATCGATTTGCACACTTTCTCCGGTCCATTTATCCAATTCAATGGAAACCCAGATGGCTTAGACCCCGAATCATTCCAACCAAAATGAGGATTTGTGCCCTCCAACACAATCACAGACTTCAAAGCCATTAAAGCTTCAAAACCAATATGTTTCCCCGCAATGTTTGCTATGCTCCGGAACAATCAGAAACGGTTTTGAAAACCAGGAATGTGTTGAGCGTGCTGCGAAAAGCAATAGAATTAAAACAATGAGGACTTTCGTCGAACAGGTGAACGTGAAAATTAGGTGAAGAAAGCTTTTTACTTCCAACGACACGCTTCAGTTATGAGACCAGTTCAAGCGGATAACTGTCTGCATCGGATACAGTAGTACAGACGTTGAGACTTCTGGAGGAACAACTGCTTAGAAGGACAAAATCAAATAAAAATATAAAATAAACCAAATTTGCACATCATCAGATCCGACGGCCGAATTTTGTACCTCGGACGTGCGAGTTCTTTTCGTTTTGATTATAATCAATATGATATACTGCTATAATGATTCTCTCTAGCATTACTCTTATCTTTATATTACTTTTTTAACTTGATATTAATAATAATAAAAACTGGTTTTACTTGTATATTAATTAGGTTAATGAAAGAATAATAATCAATATGTTGGCCGTTGGGTATAAAATGAGAAATTTTGTATTTATTATTCTTATACTACATATTTTTTTTTTTATATTTTTTTCTCTTAATAAATATTTAATATAAAGATGATGGGTAAAAAAATTATAAAAATGTTAGGCTCCCAAATGCTCATGTTGCATTAAAAGCCCAACGTAAAATGAAGTAAGAGAAATTGAGGGTCTTCAGCAACAAGAAGGGGATATAAAACTGAGGGGATTACACTTAACGAATTATTTGGTTATATAGATGAGATGAGATGAGATAATATGAATGTTAAAAATTAAATAAAATATTATTAGAATATTATTTTTATTTTAAAATTTTAAAAAATTGAATTATTTATTATATTTTACCTATGACTTTTGAAATTATCCAAGTACCCTTGTAATACAGCGAAAATATTTATTATTTCACTCAATAAATTGGTTAGTCGTCAAGCATGCAATTAATTGAATAATTAAGAAATGATGTAAAGTAAATAAATTACATAATACCAAAATTGGTATCGAAAGGAAACCCTTTAAAGAACACTTTAAAGGAAAAATCCTACGGGGCAGCTAAACCTAGAAAAGTCAATTTTATTATTTGAAAATCAATTACAAGTAAAGCTCAATTACAAAACATTTGTCAATGACTCAATTGAGACTTTTACTTGACTGGACAAATAACACATTTGTCTTCTACTGCAGTAGCAGCCAAAACCTCTGACGATCTTCAAACATTGACTTTTCTCCTGGAACTCCAGTGACTGAAACTCGATCAATCAATTCTCCAACATAGAGCACGATCACACTCTTTGAGAGAAACAATATGAAAATTCTCCAAAGAATTTTCTCACCAAAATATGTACTGTAAAGTGCTCTAGAAAATATTCAGATCTCAATCCTTATAGATCCTAACTAGTAGAATCCCTTAAATAAACAATCTGAAAGCAATTTTAGTTTCAGTAGGACTTTGCTGATGGTCGCGAAGTCGTCTCCTGACGGAATGCTGACATTTCGCGATAACTCTTCACTGCAGTAACAGATTTCAGATCAACCTCTTCTCTGGGTAAGTGTAGATTTCTTGGGACTCGATTTTCCCACCTATGACTTTTTCAAACAGCTTCTAATACTTCCTAGATAAACTTAATATTGTTATAGATAAAGTTAATAAATAATTTACATTCATCCAAAATTACCAACTTAATGATAGGATAAACTATATCATTTAAGTCACTTAATTCTATACAAACTTATCAACTTAGTCACCTAGTTCTAGCCAAACTTTTACATTTATAATCTCCCCCTTGGCGAATTGGTGATAAAACTAACTTAATGTCGTAGGCTTAATGTCGAATTACATAAAAAATAAACTTCTTTATTTTTTTTAATTGTAGGTGGTCACCTAATCTTATACAAACTGTTCAAGTACCACCACAACTACCAAATATCACTACATAAATTAATTGATTGTAGGTGGTCATCCGACTAGACTGTTGGGCCAGCTCCCTAGTCGATCGGAAAAATGTATACACAAGTAAGATGATAAATTATTCTAATATAAATGATAGTATCAATGATACCATAGCCAATATTAATAGAACTAAATAATTTTTTAAACTTTGGTAAGATTCTGCATTATCTCCTATGTTGAGAAAAAGATTACCATGTATTTTAAAATGGGCATCAAGGATATAAGGATCTATTTTTTCCAAATGCCCCCCATCAATCCGATCTAGAAATTGTCTGGCGTTATTAGATTAATGAAAAATGAGTTGACCAAGACTAACTTCGAATTCGTGAATTTTGAATTTTACTTAATCAAATTATTATTTTTTCCTTAAAAAATAGTATATAAAACTCTAGAAGCTGTATGAACGTCTGGTCATATCGCGCATTGATATAATGTCACTATCTATGCGTACGTATGATCATAGGGTCCTATTTTTCAATACTTCAATTCAACAAACGGTTGGCCAAAAGGAAAAAAAAACTTCAACAAACGGACGTGTATATTATATATATATATATATATATATATATATATATATGGTGCGGCTATTATGCAGTCCCATTTTGACAGTTGGGCATACCGGCCAGTATAATTTTTTTTTTATATTTTTTTAACATATTTAAATATATTTAAAAAATAAAAAAAATACACTAATATATTTAAAATCACTTTCTTAATCACTAAGTAAAAAAAAAAAATTGACTAGCGGTCAAATGGAGGTGTCAATTTGGAGAGACAAAGTAGACTTTTCCATATATATATATATATTAATTAAAAGAACATTAAAACATTAAAAGAACCTTTGAATTTAACCAAAAATTAGATTTCTTTAAATTAAAAACAAGAACAAGAAAATAATTTCTTTTAAGAAATAAAAATTGCAATTTAAAAAAAGGGCCAGACAACATTGCGTGCCACCTTTTTTATACTTTTTTTTCTTGTTTTTACTTTTTAATAATGTTTTTAGTTTTTTTAAAAAATATTTTTTTGGCTTTATTTTAGGTGTCTTTAGTTTAATATTTTTTAGATTTGAATGGTTTTATATATTTCTTTTTTTTTTCAAATTTTGTTTTTTGTTTTTTCTTTAAATAAACTTATGATGAGGCTTGTTAAGTAGATGTTTATTTTTGAAAACCTTGACCATGCAATTCTTACGAGTGCTATATATATATATATATATATATCACGCCATTGGTTTTAACGCGATAATAATTAGTACTAAGTCGGTATTTTCTGTCATAAAATAATTAATAGACATTAGATAAAAGAGCCATTTTGGAATTTGGTACATACCACATGGATTTATTTTTCTCCTAAAAGTTTACTCATAAATTATATCCTAGCTAGACACCACACAATAATATTTATTAAATTGAATAGCATATAATTTCGTGCTAAGAAAAATATACATGATCACAACTAGCAAAAGTACCATTCTAATACACTATTAATTAAACTTATAATAATATAGCCTATTGGTTTTTTCTAAACCATGTTCTACATTATTTACATTTTGTTGAGTGAAACCATAAAAGAATGAATTTATATATAGTCCATTATTTTTTTAAACTATGTTCTGCGTACATTTATATTAATGTAACGATATTTAATTCTACGAGGACCTATTTGTTGAGCAAGAGCATAAAAGAGGATCTCTTATCATTCTTATCGATCAACTCTATCATGACTCTTAAGAGCTCTGGATCTGAAAATAATAGAGAAATAAGAGATACAAAGCGTATCAATACGTAAGTGGAATATTATGGAAACATACCATGCATGCAGCACAATTACGACAAGATTCTAACATGAGTACTCACCGATGGTGGAAGAAATTAACCTGATTGGACGGCACTCGATCGGATGTATTGGCGATATGAGAGCTGAAGAGTTATGTTAAGTACGTGTTTCGCACCACTATCAACAGACTCAGCCAACCTGCAACACAATAAATGTGAGGGCTCGGTGGGTGGGTGACAACTCCGATGTCTAAGTTACCATATCTCTTGGAGAGCATTTTTAAAGAATACTTGAGTCTGAGTTTTACTTGTATTCCTCTATGCTTGGGGTGTTCGCCGACTATTCTGGGTGTCATGCCGTCACATTTAATTTGTTATCTAATTTATCTATTGAGATAATATCTAGGCTCTGGATGTGTTGAGTGTTATTCTAATTTATACTAAGTAGTACACTTCACTACCAAGAGAAGACGTTTGAGGCTTGCTAGATTATTTGTTCAGGCTATATAGACTTGTAGAGCAACTCAATAAGTCGAGTTTGAGGTATTCGGCTGTGCACTCTTACAGGTAATGATTAGTTGAAAAAATTGAAAAGTTGAAATTGAAAAATATTTGTGTTTGAATGGTGTTTAGATGTTGAGATGAGATGAAATGAGATAGTTTGAAAGGTTTGTGAAATTAAACCAGGCCTTAGTTTGTTGTCAATATTGGCCATTTGATTCTAAGCTATAAGACTATATTCTAACTTTCCTTAGCCAAGAGTGTATAGAAAAAGGATGTGTAGATCTCTATCTATATTACTAGAATAGAAGATTGTAGTGATCTTTTCTTAGTTGTAGTTTTAAATTGAATTCGAAGATTCCAAAAATTTGACTATATGCAAACTACTTTGTAGTAGTCTTCTACTTGGCTCGGTCGAGGAGCATGGCCTCAGATCCGATTTGTTGAAATTTTTGCCCCTTTCTTTTATGTTTTCTACATGCACTATGGCTATCTATTTAATTATATAAAAGCCAAGTTTTCAATTGCTGACTTGGCATTCATACCTCAAAATTCAGAAATGAAAGGGTGAGAGACTTGCACCAAGTGAAAAGAGAAGTGACCAAGCAGTGAGTCCAGAGGGGTTATGTGAAGCAGCAAATGCTATGCCCCAGTCAATCTGTTTTTGAAGCAAAGATATTTTGGTGATTTTACATGTCAAAGGTAAAAACATGCCCCCGAAACTCAATTTCCATGAGAAAAGAAAAAGAAAATAGACGAAAAAAACTCCCCACCGAACCATACCACCACTAGTTGCATACGCTGCCGTAAGAGTTGCCCAACAAACCATCATCACCACCCTCGCCCCTTCACGGCACCCTACACGTCGGAAAACACCACTCCCACATGCAGCAACGCTACACACGAAACCTAACTCCCGAAAACAAAGCACAAGCCTTCTCCACTTTGAACCGCTGCAAGCCAGCATCAGTGAGACCTCACCACGTCGGGATCCCACAAAAACCGCCAGCAAAGAGTTTCTGGCACCCTTAGTTGGTCGTACGCCTCTCACAGTCTCACGATCTCACGGTGTGTTTCATCTCTCCTTCCCTCTCAGCCCCAATACTTCCTTGCACTTCACCACCCTCATGTATTTGTGACACCCTTTCCAGGAAAACGAAAAAGAAATCAGTATATATACAGGTAGACTATGTCAAATCAACGTAGATATACAGGCAGTAGGTACAATAAAAGTGGTCAGGTAAGATCAATATCAAACTAAAAAGGTTTTGAATTCCATGGATTCTTAACACAGTGAAAAGTCATAAAAAATAAATAAAAGAAAGAAAGAAAATATAATCTTCAATCAGGCAGCTGTTAGTGGCATGGAAGCAACCGACATGAATCTAGAGAAGTCTCTTTCTTCCATTCACGTTTTGTTCCATTTTTAGGCTTATTAGTTGACGTAAAAAACCAGAAGGTCAGCCTTGCAAACATGCATTGATACCCCACCGAGAAAAACCCTAGGCATCCTAGCACGAAGGCTATGCATACACAAACATAGACAGAGACACAAGGAGACTTGATATGCAAAGTTAAGCAAGCAATGCCTTACCATGTTTCAAAGAACATCTCAGCAACTCTCTCATCTCCAATTTCTCTGTTGCGACCCGAAGCCACTACAGAGGGCGCTACAAGGTCATCCTTCACCGATTGGAAACTGCCCTACCACTGCCCAACGCCTCCCTGTGACCTCCATTGTAAGCCAGGAAACGCCTCTGTTTCTCCACCTGAAAACAAAGCAATCGGTAGCTCCTCCAAGCATGACATATAGCCACTGCAGATCCTTTCGGGTGTCCCCACCAGCAGCGCAGTCCACCTCTTTAGGCCAATGCAAGCCACCAGATGGAAGGTGTCGGTAGCACGTAAACTGCAGGGCTTCACATGAGCGGTTTTTTTTGTCAATCATTAACGTTTCACTAAGTACCATCTCAAAACTCATGATAAAACTTGCTTACTTGGCATTTGTCCCCTATATATCGGCTTAAAATCATTTATTTGCACTTAAAGATAAGTAGTCCAACTATTACAACCGTATATTGTTTCCGTGAAAACTGTGTTGATTTCCTTGCAGCATTTCGGCAAAAACTTGAAGCATCACAATGAAAAACTCAAAGCATCACAACATTCCTTCCTTGCAATGTTTCATGCTTCACTGATACAGAATGGACCTAATTTCTGGCTTTTCAAACAGTCCACGACAAAACTATCCAGAAGCCATGCCAACAAAATCCTCTTTATCATCACTTCTTTCTAGCCGTTCAAACAAGCCACCAGAACTTGTGTTCCATCCAGTCCTTAAAATACAATCCCTATTTCCAAAAATCAAATAGAGCACCCGACAGAGCCTTACACAGAAAAACTGAGAAACCCAGCAAGGCCACTGTAGCAATCTCTCTTCAAACTGAAACACTTATATCACCATCATCGGGAGAAACTCAGAAGGCATCGAAGGTGAGTTTTCCCTTCGTCCACAATGGGCGTTGGCCCTATCTCTCTACTCCATCAATTTTTCATCTACGATAGTGATTTAATTTGTGGGATTTGCTCCTGCTTCGCCATCGAACATCATAGGGAGAGTCGGAAGACCATTTGAGCAACCAAGAAAGTTCTAGCCCAGTCGCCACCATCGCACTCCAATCTTCTCTCGGTAAGACCATGCTGATTGCTCTCTCTTTTCACTTGAATTTGTTTTAGTTTGGATTTTGTTTTTACGAGAATCACACTTATATTTTATGACAGTTAGAATATATTACTAAGTACTGATTTATAATTAGATTACTGTTGTAAATTGCAAAGGATTTGATTTAAGTACTCTGCTACTTATTTTAATAGATTAGATAAAATATAACTATTCACTAAGTTATAATTTGAAAATAAGATATATTAAGAATATTTAAATAATATTATTATTAGTTCTATATAAAAACTCAAAATTTCTTAAATTATTTTCTACAATATACTCAGTTAGTGACACGTATTTTTAGAAATTTAGTGACATAAAGATCATGTTTAAATATTTATTTTTTGGGATCTCGAGCTAAGTTGGGATCTTCGTGAATCGAGTGTGAGATTATGGATCTCGGACTTTGGAGAGTTCTTATAGCTACCCATTTTAGGTTAATAGTTCATAGTTTTATTCGCTTCTCTTGACGCTTCCGATTTGAGAGATGGGTAGAATACATTTCATGGTGATCATTGTCATCATGTATTTATTTGTGACTTGAATAATTTGCATATATTAAGGTAAACTAATTGTCACATCTTCTATTTATATACTGTTTTTTTTATATATGCATTTGAATTTTAAGATATATCCAGTATATGTATTCTTCTCAGGATATGGGAAAGCGAAAAAAATAAATCCACTCTAGAAGACATTGAGAGAACTTTAAAGAGAAAAATTCTGAGTTTATCAACAATGGTTGCACTATACAATTATCACCGATCCCTTCAACATCCTAATGATAAACCACTAAAAGCTACTGTGGATGGAATCCACTATACTGGAAATGTGAAAAGTCTGATAAAGAATTTCTAACATGAAGAAAGATACTGGAGAAAGTATTCTAAGAGACAGAATTGTTCATGCTATGCAATCTCAGAGGAAAACTCGAATGAAGGTAGTAATGACATAGACAGCCAAAACACCCCTCTACCAAGGATAGAAGAAGTTGGTCATACAAAAAAAGGTGGTCAAAGTGGTGGCATCTACACAAAACATTACGTTGACTATGATGGGTGCGACACTAAACAACGTTATGTTTTTCTAATGCCTTTAAATAACCATCAAAGTGGTACTGTATTTACATCATCATGGGAATCCAATGCACATAACTGGGATGATTGCGTATCAGATAATGGTTCACGGAAGCATGATTTTATAATGAATGATGTTGCAGCAAATGAATCAAGGAATCCTCAATATGGCACCGCACCTCACTCTACACAGTTTAATTCGTGCATCAAGACCAAAACAAGAATGCGTGTTATACTACCTATCCAGTGTTTTGACTTTGACATAGCCGGTGATGATAGTTCAACTCCAAAAATAAAAGCATTGGTTGACCCTGGTCCAAGCTACTGATCTAGGTTAGTAAGCAATACACAAGATGAATGCTCAATGTAAAGTCTGAAGGCCGCCAATCAGATCCAATATATCAGGACCCTTTTAATGATCCATAACGTTATATTCCAACTATTCCAAACTATCCACCTTTGTTACAAGGTCAATACAAATATGAAATGGCATCGAACATGGCAATTGACAAGAATTGGATTAGTTGGGATAATTTTGAGGCTTGGAATGATTTTGAGGAATGGAGCCGTGATTAGCATATTAGTGAAGGCATATATGATATTTATTTTTCGATTAAAACTATGTATTTATTAATTTTATGTTTGTTGGCAATTTTCTGACAATAATTTATTTGATGAATATGTAATGTATCAATGTATTACCATTTTATTATAATTACTAGCAATGACTCTACTATGCTTAGTTGAAATGTGTAGTGTAAGTGAAGACATTTAATGAAAAGTTGGTGCAATTTTGTGTTTCCATCCCATGATTTTTTTCCAAAAAAAAAAAATACATGCCATGATTTCTGGTCGTTTGGCCATCGTCTCAATTTTTATTCTTTTGTATTTGTCAAGCATGTGGATTATGGAGGCTCACATGTAAAAAACAAACCAATAAAGTCTCATGCATTTAATTCAGAAAAACATATCAAGCTAGATTAGGACGGAAATTAATAATTTGTGATAGTTTTAATAGTTTTAAGTTTGTGACTATTTCTATTATTCAATAAAATTAAAAATGAAAAATGTTAGACTAACACGTCGTAGAGGACGAATGATTATAAATGATATAAGAAGTGGAGGAAGAATGCGTCATGATGGTGAATAAAATAGTGACAGTATAAGTGATGACATAGCTGTGTGACGTAGAAGACAAACGATAATAGATGATATAAAAAGTGTAGTAAAAATATGTATTGATGGTGAATGAAGCAGAAATAGTACAATGAATGAATATCTAAATATATATATATATAAAATCCAACATAAATAATGGTCTGCAGATTACACGGGTTATAAGCCGGTTATGATAAAAATTGTGTTGGGATTTCCTTCTCTCATCTGTTGTATCCTTAATTTTATTTTAATGCAATTATAAGAGAGGTTTTGGAAATATCAGAACCTCACCAGCTCGAGTTTTAAGCCGAGGCTGGCAGCAAAGCTACTGTGGTTGTGGCTTTTGGACTTAAAGTTAAAACAGAGTTACAGGAAAAGTCTACGTTATATAAAAATAAATTATAAAATAACATAATTTTATATAAGTCATTAAATCTGCTTTATAATCCAATATATTATATTAAATTATAGATCAAATCAGATGACTTTGTTGGTTTAAGGAGAAATCATGATCAGTACCTATCCCGTACGTTAAAGAATAAATCATGATCAGTGCCTACCCCGTATAGGCCGGGCTTTCTCATACCAAAGCCATTAATTCACTCGACCCTATGATAAGGGTTGCCTGAACTGGGTCCTACCTGACCCAACTTTATACTTAGTGGATAATAATTAAGAAAATACTATTCTTCTTGCTGTTCATTTTTATCGTTCTATTTTATGTTATGATTTTTTATTTAATAATTAAGTAAATATTTTTAATAATATTATAATATTTTTTTTTATTTTTTTTAAAAATATTTAAAGTACTAAAAAAAATATGAATCAAAAGGTTAAAAAATAAAAAAAATCTTATAATTAACTGTAGCTCCAGCTATAGCTGGAAGCGGTGGCGAAAGTGTCACTTTAGAGCATTAGTATTGGTCTATCCATATGTATATGCAAAATCATCTCTTTTGCATATTCATTTTATCATTTAAGTAAAATTCTCACATTGGCTTATGCATATTTGAGACAAAATAATAATAAAATATTATTTTATTATTATTAATTTTTTGTTAAAATCAATTTTTTTATATATATTTTACAATTAGCATCCACTACATACATTTGACATTAATAATACAAATGTAATAATAAAAAATATAATTTTTTTATATTATATTAAAAATATAATAAAATGAAAAAAGATATATATAATATATTATAATATTAAAATGAATGTGTAAATGTTTGTTGTGTTGTTGAAAGAGAGAAAATGAAAGGATTGTGAGAGAGAGAGTGGAAGGAGAGAGAAATAATGATTAAAATATGATTTGTAGAGTGAATAGTAGTTATTCAAATTTAGATAAACACTGTTCATAGGTAGATAAATATTTGGATATGCATAAGCCAATGTGGAGGATTTTAAAGTCATATTATGCAAATATGACTTTACATATGCATATACATAGACCAATGTTAATACTCTAAATAATTATACTTGGGCTTTCCATCTATATATTCAAAACTACTTTTTTTTTTTTGAAATTATACCTCTGTATTCATTCATTGAACTATAACCTCATTACATGATTTCTCCTTACAGATGATACTCCTAATACAATTAGGAATCTCTTCAATCCAAACTATATCTGAATGTAAAAGTAAAGCTTCATGAGCTAAAGCATGAGCTGCCTCATTTGCTTCCCTATAAACAAAATTAACACTCCAGTTCTCTGTAGCTTTTAACAACTTTTTGGCATCTTCAATTACACTCCCATAAGAGGAAAAATCCTCATCCCCTTTATTGACAGCATTCACTATAACTTGGGCATCACCCTCGAATAAAACTCTGTTGAAATTGAGCTCTCTACACACTTCCATTGCTTTCCACAGTGCAAGACATTCAGCTGTTGCAGAATTTGTCAAGAAATTTTTATGTTCTCTTGCAGCAACCAAAATCTCCCATTCCTCATCTCTAATAACCATCCCGAGCCCCACCTTTCTGTCTTTTTTAGACACTGCTGCATCCCAATTTGCTTTATATTCAAAACTACTTGGGGTACCCTATCAGCACACAGCTTTTGTTTTTTGCTCTCTCTCTCTCTCTAGATGTGCTTAGGAAACGGCTATATATCAGTTTGAGACTACTCGGAATTAGGTTAGTTTTTTTCGCATATGAGATGAGATGAGTTGAGATTAAAGTTAAAAAGTTGAATAAAATATTGTTAGAATATATTTTTTAATATTATTTTTGTTTTGAAATTTGAAAAAGTTGAATTGTTTATTTTATTTTGTATTGAAAGTTGAGAAAATTATAATGATTAGATGAGATGAGATGAGATATTTTTTAAAAACAAACGAGACCTAAATTTATTATTTCACCTAGAAAATTGGAGAAAAAATGGAAACTTTGGTAATCAATTGTCTAATGGAAGACTTGGATAAAGGATGGCTAGCTTTCGACAACGTGAACCCTTTCAATTTTATGGGATATGGATAAATACCACCTGAATTTTTAACAACTTTTAACATATGAAATAGTGAATCCTAATTAAATACTTAACACTGCCTCCCAGTTAATAAATGTTTAATAAATATATATTGAAGGCCTCTTTATTTCTCTCATACTTTAAACCCTAAATTTCGAATAAAAATTTTGAATCAACTTAATCCTTCTTTTATAAAGAGACTCTAGTATAAACATATTGGTTAAGATTGTGTTTGAATAATGAGGTCATTTTAAATATTCTGTGAAAAGTATTAATGAAAAAATAAATATAAAATATAAAATAATAAAAAATAAAAAATAAATAACGATCTTCAAACTCTTGAAAAATGATAAAGAGTGAGATACATGACGTGGTGTGTGGACTAAACAACATTATTTTACTGCTCGTTTTCTATTGTCTATCTCTATTTGAATCTCACCTTGAAGTTTGAGCAAGAACTACTATAGATGATCTAAATTGGATAAGTGAGAGTTAACTCAATTCTATTAGTTTTCCTTTTCTTAAGATTGAAGTTTCAGACAGAGATTAAATTAAGAGTTTTGCAACATAATCTCTACCACATTCTATATTCCACATTTTTTAAAATTTTTAAATTTTTTTTGAGTTTATTCTTTTTAAATTATTTCAAATTTTCTATTTATTATTTATATAATAAATATTTAATAAAAAAAATAAAAAAAATAAAGAATATAGAGTGTGAAGAAGTTGTAAATATTTATTCTTAAATTAAAGTCTACCATGCATTAATGACGCGCGCCGGTGTTTGTATACAAGGAATATGACATTAAAGAAACAGGGCCGTACTAAAAAGTGGCTACAAATTAGTTTCACATATATGCAGGGGTATTCATCCGGATTTCAATTCGGGAATCCGGATATACCTACACCGGGATTCTAATTTCAAATTCGGGTCAGAATTTGGACTGAGTTAGTCCGGGTCAGACTCGGGCCGGAACCCGATAGATCTGGATTTTTTGAAACCCAAAAATCTAGATTTTGGATTGTACCCGAATTTTATTATTATTATTATTAATTGGACTTCAAATATTTTGTCTCCATTTAAAATTTCAAATCATATTCTAAAACCAATATAAATCTCTTTTAGTCTTACTTCTTAAAACAACATAAGCCTATAAACAATTAATTAACTTTTTAATTAAATGCATGTAAAAAAAAAATCAATATTCATATTGTAAAATGCATGCGACATACAAGATGCAATCAACTACATATTATATTGTTTGAACTAATTTGCTAAGAATATTACAAAACACATACATTGCTTTAATCAAACTCTAATACACAACAAATTGTTTGCAAAAAAATTATAAATTTTTCCATCAATTTGCTCTTCTTCCAACAATCACAGGATAGTGGTTTTGACAAACTCTCTTGGCTGAATCAGAAACTAGTATTTGATGCTGTTGCATGCCATATGGAAAAGCTGCATTTGTTACAACCTGTACAAACTAGAAGCAATATAATAGGTATACATAAACCTGACAAAAATAAAACTCTAAAAATATAAGCAATGGTAATAATTTTGTAAACATCATAAATAGTTGTAGCCTCTAGATTATGCAAGGAGAAAGCATTTACTACAGATTTTTTTTTCAGCATGAATGGGAAGAGAGACTCACAGCAGCCTCTGTTGAAGATGAAACTAGATGATCATCTAAAAAAAATTAAAAATGAGTTAGATAGATAATAAACCGAGATAGATAGATATTAAAAAAATATGTCAAGTTTCAAACTTACCTTCAAGGTCCATCGACTATATGTATTCTATTTCTCTAACCTGATATCAAATTTAGCCGAGGTAGTAGTAGAAGTAGAAGTAGTGCTTGGCCTCCCTTGAGCCACATATTGCTATCATTTTATATCGTGGATCAAGCATAAAAGCAATATATATCATCAAGTTGAACTTATATGTGCTACCCCAATACTTTTCATACTTACTTTTCATATTTATGCCCATGGTCCTAGTGATAATATCATGACTATTGCACATATCATTTAATGTATCTTCAATTGTGCAGAGTTCTTGGAAGTATATATTAGCCATCGCATACAAAGAACTAGAAATGTTCAATGTAACATCATAAAATATTTTCAGCAACTCTACAAAAATATGTACTTTATTCCAATCATCAATAGTGGGGTTCATAAATTGACTATCCACACACATATAATAGTGTTCAAAGGCCTGTTTGTGTTTTTCAGTGGTACTCAATATCAAATATGTGGAGTTCCATCTAGTAGGAACATCCAAACAAATCATCCTCCCACTAATATTTTTCTTTACCACTCAAGCCTTGAACTTCGCAAACCTCGACGGTAAAGACTTCACATATCTGACAGCATCTCTAATCCTTGTTACAAATTCATAAACATCTCTCAAGCCGTCCATAACAATCAAATTCAATATATGGGCAGCACACCGCATGTGAAGAAAATCACCACCCAATATGGTACAATCACAATCCTTTATTCTCCTCCTCATGTAATCAATAGCAACATCATTAGAGGAGGCGTTATCAACTGTGATGGTCAAGATCTTATTGATCTCTCAATCATGCAACCCCAAGTCTAACACCCTCCCAATAGTGCAACTGTGATGGTCAAGATCTTATTGATATCCTAATCATCAAATGCCTTTCTGACCATAACACTAAACCACCATACAAATTCAGCATCCAGACTGTCAAACAATGCTCTTATTATGCTGTTAAACAATGACCATAACACCAAACAATCCAGACTGTCAAACAATGACCATAACACCAAACTACCATACAAAACCCTCTTAACAAGAACACTACACAGGGCATGTATGAGCAAGAAGTGAAAAACAAAATAACTAAAGATGATATGAGAAATGGCGAATGCACAAAATGACAAGAAAATATTAAGTAAAGGCTTAAAATCACTAAATTGGAATGTTTGATGGCTGGAAGGCAGCATAAAGATTAGAGCTTAGATATGACAAAAAGACTTCCTAAAGGTCATCCTAAGATGCTATGTGATTGGCTTTTACTAATGAACATCTCTAATTATCATCAAATAAACACTTCACAAACCATCTCATGTTAAAGGAACTATTGGGAAACTTACCGTCTACAAAATACCCTCCAGTTCAAACATGTCTTTTATAGCAAACAAGACAGAAAGACATCTTTATTCTTACTAAATTAAAGTCTGTGTAAATCCAGTTTATTTACAGATTCATATAAAGTCTGTGTAAATCCAATCAAGCAAAGCCAAACCCAGAAATCCAATGGAGGTCTAATACTCTACTCAACAACAAATAAAACATATACAAAACAACACAAATAAAAAAGGAAAAGCAGAGGCTTAGAGCCCACAAGTCACGGAAACCAACACCCATTAACTCCGATTATCAACCAATTGATTACCCCATCCATTCCTCACGCACAAAATCATAGTTATAGGGAGAGAAAGGGAGAGAGAGAGAGAGAGTACCCAAACAAGGACAACATGTAGCAACGGAGATGCGGTGACGGAGATGCGGCGACGGTGATGGGGTCACGATGATGGAGGCAGGGACTTTGGGTTTCTTAGTTTTCTCTAGCCGTAGCGTAACGTGACAGAGAGAGAGTGAGAGAGACACGGGGGGAAGGGAGAAGTGTATAACTGGTATCAAAACGACGTTGTTTCGATACTTTTTTTTTATTTAAAAAAAAGGGGTACCCGGTACCCAGTACCTGGACCAGGTTGGTCCAGGTTTTTCAACCCGAGTTTGATCCGGGCCAAAACCCGATTTTTTGGATTCTGGACCGGGCTGGGAAAAAACCCGGCCCGGATGAACAATCCTACATATATGGTTTGGTTTAGAATAAAGCTCAATATAGCTCATCCAATGGATTATGTATTTTATAATTAAGAGCACTCTCAATGACTTCTGCATCCATCTTTTAAAATACATCACTAAAATCTACTTTTTCTATTTTACATAGTGACTTTTACAATATATCATATATCAGCTTATCTATTTTTTCTTCATATCATTTAAATATTATACTTGTTAATCTTTTTTATTCATTTCAAGTATTTTCTTTAACTACCAATAATATTCTCATATATTTTGATATTTGCAATATCTCCCCATATACAATGTCATATAATTATGTTCTATTTTAAATTAGTCCAAATTTATAAGTTAAACCAAAATATAAATTAATTAAAAAAATAAAAAGAAGAGATTATATAATGAAAATATTCCCAAAGTATATTATGAGAAGATCAATTCTCGATAATTGTAAAAGAATATTCTTAAGATATTCTTCGGTATATTCTGTAAATATCAATTTTCGATGATTGTGAAAGAATATTCCTAAGATATTCTTCGGTATATTTCAATAATTGTGAAAGAATATTCTTACTATATTCTCTAGTATATACTAAGAGTATTCGTTTGCTTTTCTCAAAACTTCAACTATAAATAACACAATTTCTTCATAAAGTTTCACCAACATCTTCATTATCCATTTTTTTACACATTCTTCTTGTTCTTCTTTCTATATAGTTTTTATAGATCCCGTTTTTGAGGTATTTGACTCTTCGTCATCTGACGAGGAGTTCAAATTAAATTTAGCTCTTGTTATGGAAGCAGAACGTTTGGGTAAGAAAGAGGCTCGACATCGCGTCGTAATTCTATTCCGCGTTGTATATTCAAAGAAATTTTCTTGAAGGCCACCAATGCCTTTTCCAAGATTATTTTGTTGAATCACCCATATATCCTCTGAATCTATTTCGTAGGAGGTTCCGAATGCAATACCATCTTTTCTTGGGTATTCAAGCTGCAATCGAAGCATACGAACCATATTTCGTCCAAAGAAGAGATGCTGCTAGAAGACTTGGGCATTCCTCCATTCAAAAAATAACTGCTGCGATGAGAATATTAGTTTATGGAGTATCTGGTGATTTTGTGGACGAATAATTAAGGATTGCAGAAAATACAGCAACCGGGTGTTTGAAGAAACTTGTTAAGGCTGTCATTGTCATATTTTCCAACGAGTACTTAAGATCACCAAACGACAGCGGTATTGCTAGATTGCTCGCAATTGGAGAAAGTCGTGGGCTTCTTGAGATGTTAGGGAGTATTGATTGCATGTATTGGAAATGGAAAAATTGTCCAAGTGTATGGAAATGAATGTATTGTAGTCACATTCATGAACCAACGATAATTTTAGAAGCCGTTGCGTCATACGACCTTTGGATACGACATGCATTTTTTCGATTACCAGGCTCTCATAATGATATTAATGTCCTAGAACACTTCTGTTTTTAGAGAGCTCGCTGAAGGACATGCTCCGAAGGTCAACTACTCAATAAATGGAAATGACTACTCAATGGGATATTATCTTGCTAATAGTATATATCCTTTGTGGTTGACGATTGTTAAAACAATTCATGCTCCACATGGCTATAAAAAAAAGCATTTTGCTGCTGCTCAAGAATCAGCAAGAAAAGATATAGAACGGGCTTTTGAAGTGCTTCAAGCTCGATTTGTAATTGTACACGGCCCTGCACGGTTTTATGATCGACAAACGCTAAAGGAGATTATGATGACATGCATAATTTTGCATAATATGATCGTAGAAGATGAGCGGCATACTTATCCTTGAGTAGAAGACTTCATTTATGAACAAAACGATGAAATATCCCAAGAGACAATGTCCCATGAGCATACAGATGAATTTGTAAACTTCATTCAACGTCATCATCATATTCGAGATCGAGGACTTAATTCTCAACTCCAATAGGATTTTATCGAACATTTATGGCAAATATATAGTCAATCTTAAGTACTTGTATTTTATATTTCACTATGTTTAGTCTAATGTTATGTTCTTGTTTTGTATAAGATATAACCTTAATTTCCTTAATTTCACTATGTTTAGCCTAATGTTATATTCTTGTTGTGTACAAGATGTAACCTTAATTTCCTTAATTTCACTATGTGAAGCCTAATGTTATATTCTTGTCTTGTTTTGCAGTCAAAGTCGAACTTTTGGGTCTCTTGTCTTGTTTTGTAGTCAAACCCAATTGAATAACGTACACCACAAATGAGAACCTTTGGGTCTCTTTCAAACGCAAGGGGTGGACAGGAATATTTCCAACACACTAATGTACCTATGGGGTCCTTGATTATCTTTTAATGACTATACTTCTTCCAATTATTTTGAATAACAACAAGAAACCAATCCTATTTCTTTTCGATAGTGTAGAGAGGAAGGTGAGCATTGGAAGAAACATATAACCTCTGTCCCCAACTAGATGGGAGCTTATAAATAGCAAGCATATTAATGAGACAATATATAAATATATATATATATATATATATATATATATATATAAATTAATCTTCCTAAATCTGAAGAGATATAGACAATGATCATCCTAAAAGAAATTAATCTTCAAGGGTAACAAGTATTTGCACTCTGTATGGTAAAGAAAGTATAGCAATCAGCTAGATCACCAAGTCAACAAAATCCACCATGACTCAACGGATTCAATCACTCAAACAATATTGTATAGAAGCATAAAATGAAGAGAAAAACACATTCAGTACGTCTCTTTCACATTGTGGAAGAAAGAAGCATTTTCATTAAAAAAAATGAGACATTGTCATATCCTGAACATAGTGATTAAAGCAAACTCTATAATATAGTAAGTTCAGATTGCAAATATATTCATTCACATAGTACTCATTCATTCACATAATACTATCAAATCATTCACAACAACACTTTAGTGTGCCACCATCATAATTTCCCCAACAAATAACACATTAGACTATTAAGATAGTTTAGTGTGCGAATTGTGTTGTGTTCTATACAAAAGAAAATCTAGACTATCCACTGGCTGCATTGTGGCTTCAAGTTTGTGCATAGTTCTATATAAAAAACTATCAAATTAGAACTTCCAAATGTAGCTGAATTTGTGGCTCAGGTTTGTGTTAAGTTCTAGACAAAAAACTATCAAAGGAGCATTCACAAAAGTAGCTGCATTGTTACCATTCAAAAAATGTTCATTTGCAGCCCATACACCACCCAATCATGGCTTTCTAGACATTTGCTTCTCAAGTATTGTTCAATTGGAGGCTACGGAAATACTCTTACTGCATTAGAGGTAAACTTGAGGTGTCCATCCTCATAAGTTCTCATTATTCTCTCAATTGATCTAAATCAAGCCTCTCTTTTGTAAGGCGGATAATCTCTTTCCTATCTTCTCTCTTCTCTGCATTTGCTCTCTTCTTCTCCTATCTCATTCCAGTCACCAAATCAGCAAGATTGGAAGAGGTACTATCTTGTCTCTTTCACTTCTTTTCAGCCTTCTTTCTAATGGGTCTCTCCAGATTTACATCAATAGATGGTGATATGGTGTCTTCATCTAGGATTGTAAACCCTGGCACATGAGCATATGGGGTTATTGATCTTCTCTTAGTTTTCACACTGCCCTCAGCCATAATCTGTTTCCATTTTGGATGGTGCCTTAGAATAGTCCAACAATGAAAGAAGTTGAATGTTGAGGACTGGTTACTTCGATAGAGCTCCTTTGCTTGCTCAATCTGAAAAATCAGTAAATAAGATGTGAAATATATCTAATACAATGTCATTTAAATGATGAAATTAAAAGATATTATTTGTGCACCTTATCTTGCTCAGTAACCCCACTTGGAGACCTTCCTTCAATTTGATCTAAGGCCCCACAAAACTTATTTGTAGCATGTTGTATGGTTGACCATCTATTTGTGAGAGAGCTGGAACTGCGTTCATAAGATATGGATTTTTTATTTTTCTCATAATATTCATGTACTCTAGCCCAAAATGAATGTTTAGATTGATCAACTCCATTGATCGGGTCCAAACTAGTATTAAGCCAAGTTGACACTAGTAAGTTGTCCTTTTCTAGACTAAAGTTTCATTGTCTAACTTTAGTTTTTTTAGCAGACCCTTGTTTTGGGTTGGGTGGAGTAATTTGGGATTTTAAGGCATTCAAAGATGTGAGGAGGTAGTCATTGTAGCTTTTTTCCCCCTCCTGTAAGAGGGTAGTGAAGGAATGAACTCAATGGAGTTGTGAATCCATCCTTCAAAGGAAAATAAAAAAGAAAAAAGAAAAAAAAAGGGATCATGGAACTCAATCAAACTCAATTAAAAAGATTGTGAAAGATACAAAACAACAACACATGCTTCCTACATCAGACTCTATGCATTCTTGTCTAGATTCATAAGTTTCTATATGGCCGTGCTATTTGTCAAAGATTTCCTAGTATGGGCCATCAATGTGCAAATAACCAGTAGAACACCATCATTGCATAGTGTGAAATGATCGATTCCATCAATATATTGTAAATTAGATTAGTATCTTTCACTACTTCGTAAATGGATGATATCGTCCTAGGATAGCAACCGTGGGGCCATAAATTATTAAACGTATATTTATTTGAAAGTTTCAAACTAGACTAAATAGAAAAAGAAAACTAAGCTTTCAGATCAAGAAAAGATATATTTATTTGATGAGTTCACAAAGGGATTGCCTTCAGACCAAGAAAAGACCATTGCAGACCGCACAATTAAATACATGTACTTAAATACATTGCAGAATTAAATACAATTAAATACATTGCAGACCGCACATTGAAAATTATGTACCTGAAAATCATGTAAGTTTAACTTTCCCCGAATGCATATGAATAGGCCTAATTGCACACAAATAATCTAGGCACATATTTTCAGAGAATTCAAAGCTAGGTGGGTGCTAAAGAGTAAAGAAATAAGACCATGTCAGTTCATCCAAGTAAAGTATTTAAAGGATGAATTGACAGAGGATGAATTGACAAAAATAAACAGAGTAAACAGGACGTGAGCTAGAATTAAATTTTGAGGTGGAACAGATACAATACAACTTGATAGAATTACTCAGCATGGAGGCCTGTATTCCCTTGCAGATATGAATCTAATTTCTGGAAATACACTATGAAAAGGGCAAATTTTTGGAAATATGAATCTAATGGCATAATTAGTGCAAACAAGAAAGAAATATCAAATGAAGCAACACAGATATGTGTGCTTCTGAAATTCCTGAGGTCCAAGTGTAAGAAGACACTTTCACACAAAAAACCAATATATAAGCATTCATTCACCCTCATAAACATCCATTCAAAAATAGATATGTAATTAATTTTACACCAAAAACCAATATATAAGCATCCATTCACCCTTATATTACATGCACTTTACTGCAACAACTGCTTCTCACTTTACAGTAAAATCTCTATCTTCTTGTTGAATACAGAGTGTAGATGTAAAGTTTGGCTAGGACTAGGTGATTAAGTTGATAAGTTTGTATAGGATTAGGTGACTAAAATGATAGAGTTTATCTTATCAATAAGTTTGAATTTGAATGAATGTAAAATAATTGTTGACTTTATTTTAAACAACATTAAGTTTATCTAGCAGTCTTTAAGGTTGGTTAGATAAATCAGCAATATGAGATTCGAATTCAAAAAGATCTGCAATTATCCAGAACAGAAGTTGAATACAGTTCAGTAACTACAGAGAAGAGTTATCGAGACATGTCAGCAATCTGTCAGGAGACGTCTTCACGACAGATTTTACCCGTCAGCAGAATTCTACTTCAACTGAGACTCTTTTCAGATTGTTTATTTAAAAGATCCTACTGGTTTGGATCCATAGTGATTCAGATCTACATATTCTCTAGAGCACTTTCTAGTGCATTGTTTGGTGAGAAAATTCCTTAGTGAATTTTCATATTTGTGATCTCTCTTTGAGTGTGATCGTGCTTCGAGTGTGGAGTATAGTGTGATTGGACTTCAGGCCCTAGAGTTCTAGGAGTAAAGGCAATATTTGAAGATCGCCAGAGGTTCTGGCTGCTACTGCGGTAGAAGACAAACGGGTCGTTTGTTTGGGCAAGTAAGAGAGTCAAGTTGCAAAGGTTTTGTAATTGATGAGTACTTGTAATTAATTTTCAAATAAAAAAGATTGATTTTTCTGGGTTTGGCTACCCCGTAGGGTTTTACATTTAAAAAGTTATTTAAAGGGTTTCCCTTCGATACTAATCTTAGTGTTATGCAATTTATTTATTTTAAGTTATTATTTAATTATTAAATTAATTGCATGCTTGAATACTAACCAATTTGTTGAGTGAATTGGTAGATATTTCCGTTGCTTTACAGGGGTACTTGGGTAATTTCAATTGACATCAGAGCGTGGTTCACTCATTCGAGTGTGATCCGTTCCCCTGTTGACTATGTCGCTACATGTCCCACCACACTTTGATGGGGAAAACTATGCATATTGGAAAGTTCGTATGAAGGCTTTTCTCAAATCGTTGGATGAACGAGTATGGTATTCCGTTGAAAAAGGATGGACTAAACCAGCAACAAGTATTGATGCTTGGACAAAAGATGAGATCAGCAACTGTAATTGGAATAGCAAAGGACTGAATGCTATATTCATGGCTATATCTCCGGAAGAATTTAAGAGAATCTCCATGTGTGAGATTGCTAAAGAAGCATGAGACATCTTGGAAGTTATACACGAAGGAACAAAAGTTGTGAAAAACTCAAAATTACAATTGCTTACTTCAAAATTTGAAGAGATTAAGATGTTGGAAGATGAAAGTTTTAATGATTTTTATGCTAAGCTTAACAATATTGTTAATTCCAAGTTTAATCGCGGTGAGATGGTGGAAGATTCAAGGGTCGTGAGAAAGATTTTGAGGTCTCTACCTGTAAGAGTTCGGCCTAAGGTTACTGCCATTGAAGAAAGTAAGGATTTGGATGCAATAAGAGTTGAAGAGCTGGTCGGTTCCTTACAAAAGTATGAATCCTCACTTCCTCAAATAAGAAAAGGTAAGTCCATTGCTTTAAAAACAATAAAAGATGATCAAGATGATTTTTCTGATGAAGACAAGAAAGCTAGTGGAAAACAAAAGCGAGATAAAGAACTTTTTACAAAGAAAATTATTCTGAAAATTGGAATAAAGAAAAATCTGGTAATAATAATAAAGTGAAGTGTTATGAATGCTCAGGTTATGGTCATATAAGAATTGAATGTCCAAACTTTAAGAAAATCAAAGGAAAAACATTAAATATCACACTTAGTGAAAATTCAGAATCTAAAAATTCAAGTTCATCATCTAATGATGAAAATTCTTTTGTGGCTTTTTCTACTGTTATTAATGATTTTTCTGATGTTGTGCATATAAAATCTGAAAATGAATTTGATGATAGTGACTCGGATATATCTATTGTTGATGCTGACCATGAGTTGACTGTATATGAAGCTTATAATGATTTATGTGAAGAAGTGGTCAAGTTGAAAAAACTCAACAAGAAGCTGTACAATAAACTCACAACTGTGGAGAATAAAAAGAATAATATTTCCAAGGCATTGAAAAATTCTGAAGTTGAGATATCAAGATTGAAGGCTCAAAAGGCTACACTTGAAAAAGAATTGGAAAAGTTTCAGGAGTGCAAGCAAAAAACAACAACACAGAAATTAGAAGAGATGTTGAGTTCTCAAAGATCTAGTTGTGATTGCACGGGTTTGGGGTATACAACTTCCCAAGGTATGGAACTTAAAGGCTCATCATCCGCTACCACTTCATCAAAAGGTATTATTTTTATTAAAGGAAATTGAGATGAGGAAGCTCCGAACAAAGCTATGTCTAAAACTCATGTTTCGAGAGCCTCACATGATAGATCAATGACAAATAAGCCCAACCAAGGTAAGTCTGAAGGTAAGTTTATTTCTACTTGTCATTATTGTAGTATTCTTGGCCATATAAGACCATATTGTTTTAACTTGAATAAAGTGAAGAAAAATGGAGGTGAAAGAAAGTTAAAAATGAAGGGAAAGACTCTAGAAAATCAAGTTGATGAGATGAGTCAACAAATTACCTTCATAAGTCTAAAGCTTGGTGAACTAGCAGAATTTTACTTTTACAATAAAGAAAAGATCATACAAAGTGGTATTAATGAAAATAATAGGCCAAAATTTAAAGCAAAGTGGGTGATCAAAGAAGATGTCGTGTCACATTAATTGATAGGACCACTTGCATGTTCTTACATTCTTACATTTCATTTTATTAGTCTAAGACATGCATTTTATTTTTATGTTTTTAAGTTATGTTTCTGTTTTTAGTTTTTTTTAATAAGGAAAATAATATAAAAAAAAATTTCTGGTTTGTTTCTAATTTTTTTTTTGAGAAGTACATGCTTGATATATCAAAGTTTTGAGCACATATGTTCTCACAAAATAAATTTTTGAACTTATGCATCTCTCTACTTTGTGTAGTTCACTTTAGGCATACTAACCCTTTGAGTCATCTTGACAAAGTTCATTTACAAAGCACTGTGAGAAACTTATGTGTATGCACCTTATAATTAAGTTCCATATTTATTATTGAGATGCTCACCAAAGAGGGAGTTCATGCCTTGAATTGATTAATACTAGTTGAACCTAGTACAATAATAAAGAGATCTTCCCATGCCAAACACAAAGAGTTGATCCATATAGAAAAAGTTGGTGTTTAATCATTGTGAAAAAAGACAAACACCCTACACAGATCTACCCCGTTAAGTTCTTACAGAAATAATCGTTGCTCTAATCATTATGGAAAAAGATGAGCAACAAACACGAACACAAAAAGGGGGTTGTACACACTAGTGTTTGGAGGAGATACTCATGTATTTAGGCCCTAGCATAAAGTTTAGCTTTTGAGGTTAGTAACAAACTCTTGTGAGCATCTTCGAGAAGAAAATACTGCATCTATGAGAAGAAAATACTCATAAAGAATAAAAATTTCTAAGAGAAGAAGAGATAAAAAGTTGCTATTTTATATAAGTTTGCTCACTCATACACTCACATGAACTTAGACATTGATGATCTTATAAGGAGTGAGCATCCATAGTGATTGTTGCAAATAAGAAGATGTACTCTATTGAATTTATTTTGTGAGTGACATTATGCTTGAACTAAGATGCATCTAGCCATGTTACTTGCTTCACTATTTATGTATATAAAAAAAAAGGATTATTTTTTTCTAATTTTTTACTTATCATTTTTATGTAAAATAAACAAAGTGATAAAAATATAAAATATAATTTTTGGTTGGGTAAGTGTTGGATGTTGGTTTAAGTCTGGGACTTGGTTTCTGATATATTGGCATAAGTCCCAGTGGTGAGTCTCTGTTTTGTTTCTAAGTCCCAATGAGACTCTAAGGCACAAAGCACATGCACGGTCCTTTGACTTAAGTGACTTAAGTCACACGCCCAGCCCCCGAGTTGATTTCTCTAAATCTTTTGATACACAGCTCACAGCTCTCTATACGCAAGCCGTAGCCTTCCTCATCTCTTCCATAACTTCTTCGATTTACTTGAGAGAAATACTCGGGTCCGAGTTTCTTGACTAAAGGCTCTCAATCACGGACTTACGGTAAAATTTTGAATTTAAATCACTCTCTCCTTCTAGTTCTAGGTTTCGATACATCAATATCTGAAAATTGGGATTTTGATTGTTAATTTATGATGTTGAGGCTGCGATTTTGATTGGGCAGAGTGGGCATTGACATAGTTGATCATATGAGAGTATTTTATTCATGTATTGAGGACGATTTTTTATGAGTTATGTGATTATACATTTCAGTTTTATCTCAGTGCATACCAAGTGTTTGATTTTTTGTCTCAACAAAGTTGTCTCAATCATTTGCTCATTGATTGACAAACATTCATGCTCATACATCAGGTGCATTTAATCAATGAGAAGTTGAGACGCATGAGAGTTTTTATCATGACTTTCTTAGTTTTTTCATCTCGGCACACATAAGTGGTATTAAATCTCTTATGGGTATTGTCAGATTAGTGACAAAAGGGGGAATACTATAGCAAATTAAAATATTTTGGTATTGTGAATTTTATGGGGAGTTTGAGTAGTGTGTTGTTGAGGGGGAGATGAATGATGTTAAAGGGGAGAAAGTTTATTTTTGCTAGACATAATTTAATGTTGGACTAAAACAAGATTAGAATTTGAATTAATTTTCAAATCTTGTGAAATATGGTTTAATTCAGTTCCAAGTCTAATTTCATTGTTTTCAAGTGAATGGTTTGCACTGAACTTCTAATATTAGTTAACGATGCTTCACGAGATCTTGGTCTACTGGTTGTGTTTGTCTCAGGTACACATATTCATCAAGTTGGTTTTGTCACCAATCCGCCAAAGGGGGAGATTGTAGATGCAAGACATTCCTTAAGTTGACTTTGTCACCAATCCGCCAAAGGGGGAGATTATAGATGTAAAGTTTGGCTAGGACTAGGTAACTAAGTTGATAAGTTTGTATAGGATTAGATGACTAAAATGATAGAGCTTATCTTATCAATAAGTTTGAATTTGAATGAATGTAAAATAATTGTTGACTTTATTTTAAACAACATTAAGTTTATCTAGCAGTCTTTAAGGTTGGTTAGATAAGTCAGCAACATGAAATTCAAATTCAAAAAGATCTGCAATTATCCAGAACAGAAGTTGAATACAGTTCAGTAACTACAGAGAAGAGTTATCGCGATATGTCAGCAATCCATCAGGAGACGTCTTCGCGACAGATTTTGCCCGTCAGCAGAATTCTACTTCAACTGGGACTCTTTTCAGATTGTTTATTTAAAAGATTCTACTGGTTAGGATGCATAGTAATTCAGATTTACATATTTTCTAGAGCACTTCTAGTGCATTGTTTGGTGAGAAAATTCCTTAGTGAATTTTCATATTTGTGATCTCTCTTTGAGTGTGATCGTGCTTCGAGTGTGGAAGATCGTGTGATTGGACTTCAGCCTCTAGAGTTCTAGGAGTAAAGATAATATTTGAAGATCGCCAGAGGTTCTGGCTGCTACTGCGGTAGAAGACAAACGGGTCGTTTGTCTGGGCAAGTAAGAGAGTCAAGTTGCAAAGGTTTTGTAATTGATGAGTACTTGTAATTAATTTTCAAATAAAAATATTGACTTTCTTGGGTTTGGCTGCCCCGTAGGGTTTTACCTTTAAAGAGTTCTTTAAATGGTTTCCTTTCGATACCAATCTTAGTGTTATGAAATTTATTTATTTTAATTATTTAATTATTAAATTAATTGCATGCTTAAATACGAACCAATTTGTTGAGTGAATTGGTAGATATTTCCGCTGCATTACAGGGGTACTTGGGTAATTTCACAGAGAACTGAGATTTATTTTCAAAACCGTCTACGTTAAACCCACCCCTCGAGTTTCACCTATAATGAAAACAAGAACCTTGTTTTTTCCCACACCAACATAATCAAATCCAAACAAAACAAGACCCCAATACAACCCTATTTCTCAAACCATCGGAGGGTTGTATTCTGAGAAAGGGGGAAAGCAAGAAAAAATAAAAAAGAGCACTCTTGTACAAGTTAAAAAATGAGACATGGGTAAAGGTTTCTCGAAAATAAAAGGATGAAACGGGAGAGATCGATTAATCACTAGCTTTATTCGGAAAGTGTGATTGAAATATGAGAAAAAACATAACTTATCTTTTTAGAGTGAAATAAACGAAAGCCAACGTGAGAGGAAGGGTTTAGCTAGATTGATCAGGCGGCCGTGTCCAAACTAGATCAGTCCATGTAACCATGATTCCCAAGAGGCTAACCAGAAACTTGGAGCAACATGAGGGCCCCTGATAACTTGTCCAAACAAAATCGAGTCCATATATTTCGTTCGTGGCTCGCTCAAAACAACTACAGGGATCAAACTCCAACTACCCTAAAAAATAAAAATAAAAAGACGAGACATGTTGTGCAAGGACATAGCCATCGAGAAGAAAAACGGTAAAACCTCCTGAACTTGTTAAGTCCCACGCAAACTCCTACACCCATATTCTGAGAAGAAAAAGTTTAAGTTTCATGCATTTTGGAGAGAGTGAGAGACAGAGAGAGATTCCAAGAAACCCAATGTATTTCACCCATATATTCCGTGAATCGGTATACGCAAAAGGAAAAAACAATTCTAATGTTTACCTCAACAATGAGAGCAGAGTTTGAAGCAGAAGACAATGGATGATAGATGATGGAAGCAGCGAGCGAAGTCGAGGAAGATGGAAGGCTCTGGTTCTGTCTTTGGCGCCAAGCAACGGAGAAAGCGTGGGAACGAGAGAGAGGGGGTCTGAAATGATAATAAAAGAAATCTGAAGGAATGAAGAAAATCAGCATGAGGACGAGGAGGAAAGAGAAATTAATTAAAAAAGATTACAATCATGAACAATCCTCCGCATGTAGCGGGATCATTGTATGAAAATGTAAAATGCTTTTAAAATACAAGATCGGATGGAGTCTTTCTTTTGAGAGCTTTTCTTTATATTTTAAAAGAAAGTGTATTTTACAAGAGTCATTGGGACTTGGGAGTGCTCTAATATCTAGTTTGCTACAGTACCATCTCTACATCTATGGATCACTATTCACACTTGTATAAATATTGAATTTATTTCTTTTTCTATTTTTTACTTTTTATTCATTTCTTTATCTACTTTCATACTTTTTATTTTATTTGAAATGAATAAAATATATTAAAAAGTATTATATTTAAGTGATTTAAAAAAAATAGATAAGCTGATGTATGATATATATTGTAAAAGTCAATATATAAAATAGAAAAAATGGATTTTAGTGATGTATTTTAAAGAATGAGAAGAAGAATCATTGACAATGCTAAGAGACGGATAAGGAAAACGATAATTGATGATTTTGCTCATTATTACTTCCACTTTTTATTATTGATTTATTATATGTCTCTTGCACTTCTCATCAGTTACCACTTTATTCATTATTACTTCTTTCCAATGAGGAAGAGAATGGGAAGGTTAGGGTTGTTTGTGTGACTTTAGGCTTGGAGTTTTTTTGCCCAAGCCTACTTATATGTACCCATTATTTTCATTTTATTGCTCGTCTATTGCACTTCCCGTCGGTTACTATTGATCATACTTTTGCCCTCTTTCATTCATATACATTTCATTAAAATTAGTAAACCATAAGGATTATGTTCAAACAATTACTACACACAACCAAGTTATGAATACATGTCCCTCACATCGCACGAGTATATATGCAACTAGGTTTATAATTAGAGGAGGCAAGCTGGTGCGTACATGAAATTTTATATACAAGATGTCAGTGAAGACAAATTAAACAATTGATCATGTATTCCACCGAGCTTTCTGAACACGAAGTAGGTTTTGATCTATTCCATCTTTTGACCACTTGATTCCACCAATACTCAATTAGTTAGGGCTTGCTTGGTGAAGGTTTAAAATCGAATCCAATTAATAGAGTTTAGAGTTGCCTTTATTGCCTGTTCATATTCCTAGACATAGGATCACTTTATGATCAAATCCTAAACAATATTATAATATAGCGTATTTAAATTTGAGTTTATTTGTCCTGTAATTAGATTTTATTGCTGACCGCTTTTTTCATGAAAAATAAACTTATAACGTTTTTTATTTCTACAAATTCAACATATATAAATAATGCTACATATAAATTAATTAGGATGTGTAAGTCTCGTGGAAAAGTTTTGAAAAAATATTATACCCACTATTAAAAAGTGTGTTTTTTAATTGGGTCCAACTTATTTTTTCCTTCTTAAACTATTTTTCTTCTTATTTATATAAATAATGTTTTATATAATCTTAATTCAGTTGATCGTCTAGTGGTGGGGCAGCTAGTCCAATCTGCGTCTGAAAAGACATAGATCAAGGGTGTTGGAGGAAATGAGACGAATACCAAAGTAGGTAGTAGCTTGAACATAAAGCAGTATTCTTGTAACAAGTTGATAGTGAACCACCTTAGGAGAATGCATGTATTGGCACACATGGTTAAATATAAGACAAATCAGGTCTATTGAAGGTTAAGTATTGCAATCCTCCAACAATACTTTGGTAATGAGTTAGGTCATGGAATAACTCATCGAAATGAAGCAGGTGGCGCCCTTTTGATGGCATAGGAGTGGAAACCGGTTTGCAATGTTGCATCCCAGCCCGTGATAGAAGCTATACTGCATAGTATGCTTGAGTGAGAAAAAGATTCCTGGCTGAGCTTTTGAACTTCAAATCCAAGAAAGTGATGTAAAAACCCAAGATCTTTGATTGAAAACTGTAGGGATTGTATCCACTACATTCATATGGGGACTGTAGGGAGCCAATCTCCATGTTTGATTTGTTTTTAGTGCAGCCAATTCTTCATCCATGGCTGCCAACCAACCAGGGTGACATTTGGCAGCAGTGACAGTCTTTGGTTCTGGTGGAATGTCTTGTGAGATGTATGAGGTATGTAGATAAGCATATTTTGGGTTAGGTTTGAGGATTCCAGCTTTGGCACGAGTGATCATGTTGTGTGGATGATAAATGGGTTTGTCAACAACAAGTTGTGTGGGGACAGGAGGAGATGGGGTAGGTGTTGGTTCAACAAGTGGGGAGGGACTTGAAGTTGTACTTGCTGAGAATGCTTGCGGTTTGGGTGCAAGTAAGCGTGCAAAAACTGAAATAGGAGGCTCACCACTAGGGAAAACAGTGTTGGACTCTACATGTTCACGGAAAGTACTCAACTCTCCCTCCACTGTTAATTGATCATAAAGACAAGAAGGTTGATAGTAAGGCAAGACAGATTCATAAAAAAACATGTCTTGAAATATAAATCTTACCAGAGGGTGAGTAAAGGCACTTGTAGCCTTTGTGTTTGGTGCTATAGCCAATGAAAACACAAGGAAGATATTTGGGTTCTAGCTTGTGTTTCCGATAGTCACCAAGGTATGTGAAGCATTTTGAGCCAAAGACCAGAAAGGCATCATAATCAAGATATTTCCCATATAGACGCAGATATGGAGAGTCCATGCCGAGAGTCTGTGAATGCATTCTATTGTGGAGAAACGTTGTTGTATAAAAACTATCAACCCAGATGTGAGCAGGTAAGTGGGTATGGAATAAAAGTGTAAGTCCCAATTTAGTGATGGTACGGTGCTGTCTTTCAGCCTTGCCATTCTGTTTAGGGGTTTTTGGACATGTTGATTGATGTTGTATTCCCTTTTCAGCCAAGAATGCTACAAACTCTCGAACTGAAAATCACCACCTTCATCACTTTGGAAAATTCAAATTTTTGCATCAAACTGAGTAGAAACAATTTGTAGAAGTGATCAAAGCAGGTAAACAAGTCAGATCTATGCTTCATAGGGTAGAACCAGGTGAAGTTGGTAAAATCATCAACAAACATAGCGTAAAATCGAAACTTCTCTTTTGAGAGGATGGGGCTGGACCTGGACCTCATAAATCACAATAGATTTTGAAGAAATGAGAGCTAATTTTATTGTCACTAATATTAAAGGGTAATCTACATGATTTGGCTATCTGACAACTGGTACAAATACTTGCAACTTGTTTATTGGAAGCAAAAGAAATAAACTTTTGAGAGTGTAAATGATCCAAGATGCATTGGTGTGGATGCCCAAAACGTTGGTGCCAACATTCTTTGTGAACTTGTCGAAAACGTTGAGAGCAAAGAGCACAAACTGGAGTTCCAGGAGAGTCAATGCTAGTAGGTTCTTCATCAAGTGTATACAGCCTTTTTCTTGGTTCCCTTCGCCACTATTCTATCTGTGACCCTGTCTTTTATCACAAAACCAGAGCCATCAAATTCAAAGGTAAGTGGACAATCATAAGTAAGTTTACTGACAGAAATGAGATCCTTCTTTGTTGCAGGAACTAATAGCACATCATTGAGTTGAAGGGAATTGTCACCAGTGCCAACTATTGCTTCACCAGTGTGTGTAATTGGCAAGACTTCCCCATTTTCGACCATGACACCCTTGGACCCAAGATAAGGTACAATGGAATGAAAATTATGAGGATTACCTGTCATGTGATATGTGGCTCCTATGTCGGGATGCCTAGCTTGATCTTGTGGATCATAAATGGTCAAGGTCGTGAAAGCCTTTGGTGGATTTTCTGATATATAGGAGTGGCTAAATCTGTTGAAGCACTTGAGAGCAGTATGAGTCTTCTTCTTGCAGATTTGTCAAATAATCTCTTCAGGCTTAGAGGAGTTTTTTGGCTATGTTGATGAAGGAGTACGAGTTGAGTTGGATGATTTGGAATTGAATTGGGTACTTTGAACGAAGCCACGACCTTTAAAGTTAAACGACGCTTGACTATTCTTCTTTTTCTTACTTATCTTTTGACCATAAAAAGGCCACTTGAGGAGCAAAAACAGAGTCAAGCTTATGCCTCTCAACATAGCTTTCTAACAATGTGACTATCTTTGAGTATTGTGGAATTGGAGGTCTAAGCATAGGGTTGTAAACACTTCATACTCCTTGCCAAGCCCATTAAGGAGCCACCAAGATTTTTTTTATCCGAGATTAGCTTACCAATAGAGGCAAGCTCATCACAAATGGACTTGAATTTGCGCAGGTATGCACTAAGTGGATCACTCCCTCAGGGTAATGGAGGTGAGTTTTTGTTTGAGTGCAACGCTACAATCCGAAGACACACAGGCAAATGCATGAACGAGGGCATTACAGACCTCAACAGCAGAGTTGAGGCCAACAACAATCCCCAAAACTTCCTCGGAAAGAGTGGCTGTAAGCCACTCTGTTACTAGGCAAACAGAGCGACGCCATTTGAGGAAGGCAGGATTTGTTTCAAACTCCGAGGTTTTAGTTGGAAGAAATTGAGGTGGAGTTGGCATTTCACCAGTGATAAAGCCCTGTAAATCATAGCTTTCGAGAAAGTTGTCTGGGTTTTCCAAAGTAAGAAGTTAGTGGAGGTAAGGCATAGAGACACAAAGTTTGCTACATTTTGTTGCATGGATAGGGATAATCCTCAAGAGGGGCATATGAAAGAGACGAAGTAGACATGTTTGGAAAACAATTTCTCTCTATGATCTCACTATTGGCTCTTGATACCATGAAGAGTTTTTGAGAAATGCTATCTCATGTTGAGATAGAGAGAAGGTATTGTATTCCTTATATACATGAATTATATGGTGCATATTGCCAATTAGAATGGGTCTGTACATAGGTGCTACTGTTATGGAAACAATATAAAACAAAGAAGGACTACAAAGGAAGGTCAGGAGAAAATCATGCATGCATAATTGGATGATTTGGAATTGGATTGGGTACTTTAAGTGAAGCCACGACGTTTAGAGTTAAATGACGCTTGACTATTCTTCTTTGTCTTACTTACCTTTTGACCATAAAAGGCCACTTGAGGAGCAAAAACAAAGTCATGCTTATGCCTTTCAGCATAGCTTTCTAACAATGTGACTATCTTTGAGTAATTTGGAATTGGAGGTCTAAGCATAGTGGTTGTAAACACTTCATACTCCTTGTCAAGTCCATTAAAGAGCCACCAAGATTTCTTTTGATCCGAGATGGGCCTACCAGTAGCGGCAAGCTCATCACAAACGGACTTGAATATGCGCAGGTATGCACTCAGTGGATCACTTCCTTGGGTAATGGAGGTGAGTTTTTGTTTGAATGTAAGGCTACGATCCAAAGACACACGAGCAAATGCATGCACAAGGGCATTCCATACCTCAACAGTAGAGTTGAGGCCAACAACAATTCCAAAAGCTTCCTCGGAAAGAGTGGCTGTAAACCACCCTTTTACTAGGCGATCAGAGCGACACTATTTGAGGAAGGCATGATTTGTTTGAAGCTTCAAGGTTTCTGTTGGAAGAAACTAAGGTGGAGTTGTCGTTTCACCAGCGATAAAGCCCTATAAATCATAGCGTTCAAGAAAGTTGAGCATTTGGGTTTTCCAAAGTAAGAAGTTAGTGGAGGTGAGGCGTAGAGACACAAAGTTTGCTACATTTTGCTGCACTGGATAGGGATAATCCTCAAGAGGGGCAGATGAAAGAGACGAAGTAGACATGTTTGGAAAAAATTTTCTCTCTATGATCTCACCGTTGGCTCTTGATACCATAAAGAGTTTTTGAGAAATGCTATCTCACGTTGAGATAGAGAGAAGGTATTGTATTCCTTATATACATGAATTACATGGTGTATATTGCCCATTGGAATGGGTCTGTACATAGTATAAGGAATGAAAGCATTAAATTAGGAATGCAAGAAATCAACAAACAAATTACATTAGGATTGTAGGAAATGAGAGAAGAGATTGTATAATCTCAACACGTGTACTATTGAAAGTCTAGGCTATTAGTCAATTGTATTTAATCTTACTCTTTTATTGTAGCATTCTCTAATTCCTTTCTTTTGCATAGTTTCCTTTATTAACAAATTGTAACAGATTGTAATTACTTAGTTGCTCAGACTGTAATCATCATATATATGTCAATAATATATAGTACCCTCTCTATCTCAACTCGTGAGATAGTTTTTTCTCAAAACTTCTTCACATAGGTGCTACTATTATGGAAACAATATAAAACAAATAAGGAATACAGATGAAGGTCAGGAGAAAATCATGCATGCATAGTTGGACCTTCCGAGAATAGAGGTTTGGCTGTTGGCTGGAGTCTTGATTAGCAATGCTTGAATCGTGGGAGGTGATTGTGCTTTTTGTGTTTGTGGTGTTAATAGCAAGCCCTAATTTAGTTTACCCTCCTTTTGTACATATATATTTCTGAAGAATATTTTAATTTTGGCCTGCAAATAAACAAATTATATATCGTAGGCATGCATAATTATAATTAACTCAACTCATATAGACGAGGACCACGCGCGTACATGAGTCTCGAAATTAAAGTGCAAGCTAGCTCACGCTTGCATCTGCCTTATGTAAGCTGCTGCCATCGTCTTCATTTGTCATCTCCATCGATCCTACGATTGATAAGCCATACAAGTCGTGAAAAAAAAAGGATTTATATTTTGTTACGAGTCCTTTTGCAGAAGTCTTGGGATTACACCTACTCACCTAACCTTAGAAATTTATTCGTTTCATACTGATCTTCGCCACAGCGGTTATAATGGACCCCAAGTCACTATAAATGTTTGTTTCGTGGAGTCAACAAAGATCTCTTTCAATATATAATATGGTTGTATATATTGTTTGTCGATCGAATATTGTCATGAATATATAACTGAATTTTTATATTAGCGAGCAATACCTTCGATCAATGATCTGCTGATCATGATCATCATCTTAATTAGAATGCATAATATATAGAGTAGTACTGTACGTGTGTATATATATATATATATATATATATATATATATATATCGATCCTTGGCCTTGTTAATTGATCAATAATCTTACAATTATTTTACAGTCCATATTTTTATAGGTCTCTTTAAAATGGATGCTATTTTTATAAGATAGCGATACTCTTATAACTAATTATATGTTACAAGTTATATATGTTATAAAAATATCCTCCAATTAAAATAGAGTTGTAAAAATGGCGTGGGTGATCATATTTCTATCATTACTCAATGCTAAGTTTTTTGTTATTTGATTTTCGAATTTTGCATAAGTACTACTCTCTTTGTAAAATAAAGATTATTTAAAGGATTGTAAGTGTATCGATCACTACTCAAGTACAATGTAAGGAATAATGATTTTAGTCTAGTTTAACTGATTGCGAAATTAATTAATGTATTCATTTTTTGGGTAGTTGGTCAAATATGTACATTAGTTAACTATCGTTCCATTTATGACCAAGTGCTTAGGGGTGTAAAAAAACCGAAAAACCGGTTAGAACCGATTTATAACGTGTCCGGTGGGATACCAATTCTTAAGAACCAAAGGGTTCTCATATTTTGAAAGCCGATTTAAATTGAACCGGACCGGTATATATAATTTTAATTTTTATATTATATATATTATATACTAAATTGCTAATTAATATAACATGAAATTATAACCTTATTATTCAAGTTTATTAATCTTATAAAATAAAATTAATATAACATTTGATTTAAGTTATACACTACTTATACTAGTATAATTGAATATTTATTAATGAATTAGTAATTGTTAATAATAAATATTAAATTCTAACAATTAAGTTTAGAATTGAAAAAATTATAATATTAAAATTTTATAGTGCCACAGTGTAAACGGTAAATCGAAAAATCGGACCGGACCGAAATCGAAAAAACTGAAAGTTCTGGTTTCGGTGAGGAATCAGTCTATATCGATTCTTAAATTTTTAAAATCGGTGTATACCGGTTCATTTCTAAAATTTGTCTAAACCGAACCGAATCAGACCAATTACACCCCTACAAATACTTATATGGAAGTGTATCTATGAAAACCAAATGTTATTTTGGGAATAAAGAAATATCATTAATTTGTTAACATTTGATCATTCCCTTATATTCAGGAGTACTAAACCTACATGAGCAGCTAGCAACTAAAGCTTTTGAAGCCCCCCTAAAATTGTTGAGAAGTCCAAAATTTATTTTTAAAGCCTTTAATTTATAATCTAAATTTAAGGGTATGTTCGGGTAATCATATGAGATAAAAATTCTGTAAATAATAGTAAAATGATTACTAAATAGTAGTAAAATGATTTGAGTTAAGATATTTTATTAGGTTTTGGGAAAATAGAGAGAAAAAGTTGAATAAAAATATTGTTAAAATATTATTTTTGTTTTGAAATTGAAAAAGTTGTATTATTTTTTATGTTTTGTATGTTAGTTTGGAAAAGTTGTAATAATTAAGTAATTATGATTAGATGAAAAAGTTGAAGATTTAAAATATGTTTATATTTGAGTGATGTTTAGAAAAAAATTTATTATATGCTGTTTTGAACCCTACTAATTATATTAATAGAGTTATGTTTTTGAATTTTTTTTATTTTTGGCCATTAATTAATTGTGCCACTATGGACACTTGCTCTCAAAAACTATTAATACTCGCCATCATGATAAGGGTGGAATTCGAGCTCTTTGTTTGGAATTAGCTGGGTAACACCGTCAGTACCTTCCTTAATCAATAATGCTACAAACAACCGTTGTAGCAACCGTTGCATAATTGGCTGATATGGCAATTTAATTAAAAAAAAAAGAAAGAAATCGAACGCAGACAAAAAATGGAGGGAAAAGGAGGGTTTTACATTTCAGAACAAAAAAAAAAAGCAAAAACGCAAAACTGTGGAAGAAGAAGATATTAAGCTCCGAGGCAGTTGATTTTTGGGTCTAGAAGAACCGTAGATCTCCTCATCTTCGCGTGAACAGCTATAGGATCTCCTCCAGCGACTGAAAAGTTTTACACTTCAGAAAAAAAATCCAACAAAAATGCAAAATCATGGAAGAAGAAGATATTGAGCTCTGAGGTAGTCGATTTTTGGGTCTAGAAGAACCGTAGATCTCCTCATCTTCGTGTGAACAGCTGTGAGATCTCCTCCATCTCTATTCTTCGGCTTCGTGTCTCCGTCGCTAGCTTCAGGTAAGACATCCTGCGTCGTCTACTTCTTGTCTTCGTCTTCGTATGTGGTGCTTTTGTTGGCATTTTGGTGGCTAGAAACATCTATACACTACAAGGGAAGTCACTTTTCCCAGCGAATTTTTTCGCTGGGAAAAGTCCTATAAATCGCCACCATTGACTTTTCCTGGTGATTTACAAATCGTTGCATGTTCGCCGGTACTATCCCTCCACTTCTAATCTACCCTAATGGAAGCCAAAAATCTCTACTAAAAGTTATCTTTTCCGGTGAGTTTTTTCCACCGCAAATTCCAAATAAAACGCTGCAAATACCCATTTGGTTTGTCTTTTAAATCGCTAGGAAAACTTTTTGCGGCGAATTATAGTCATCGCAAATACTATAAAAATCGCTGGTAATTAGGAGATCTATTCCAACAGTATAATTGAATTGCTGGGAAAACTTTTTACTATACGAAAAAAATATTTGTAGCGAACTTTACTCGCCGGAAAAGATATTTCACAAAATAAAATAAAAAAAATCCACAACAAAGAGAACATAATCCTGATTTACAAAACAATATGCATAGATCCTTGCAGCTCAACTTCAACCAGATTTGGAACTTAGTCATGGTTTAAGCAAAGTTTTCATTGCAACATGAAGGAAAGCCGAATGGTTTGACTTTGTGACAATGATGACCAATTGTAAGGAAACTGAAGCACCATATACATCCTCTAGACTTGATGAAGAGAGTACAGAGGATACACCAGATTCATGGGATACTGAGGATGGCAGTGTCGGGACACCTGAGTGTGTCCAAATGGATGGTGGTGATACGATTGAGGAGCCAAAGTCGGGGATGGAATTTAATTCTTTTGAAGAGTTATTATAAACAATATGGTAAGAAATGTGGGTTTGGGGTGATGACAAAAATGAGTGAAAAGGCTGAGGATGGGACTGTTAGATATGTCACCCTTACTTATGCCCACGGTGGGAAGGCCCGGAATAGAACGTTGAATGTCGCAAAACCACGTCCGACAAGAAAGACAGAATGTAAGTAAAAAATTAATGCCTTAAAAGTTAAGGGAACTGTGAGGTTGACAACATTTCATAATATCCATAATCATGGCCTCAGTCCACAGAAAACCGGCTTCTTTCATTGTAATATAGAAGTTAGCGAGACAGTAAAAAGAGTTCTAGATACAAATGACTTGGCTAGCATTGAAATGAATAAGATTTTTCGCCGTCTTGTTGTTGGCGCAGGCAGATTCGAGAACCTCCCTTTTTGGAAAAATATTTTCGTAATTATATGGACAAGGCAAAACATCTGCGACTAGGGAAAGGTGGCGCTGGAGCGCTTCGAGAGTATTTTATAAGGATGCAGTACAAAAATCCCGGGTTCTTTACATTGATGGACTTAGATGATGACAGGAGGTTAAAGAATGTCTTATAGGCAGACCCCTGTAGTAGGGCAACATATCAGTATTTCAGTGATGTGGTTACATTCGACATCACATATCTGATGAATAGATATGCTATACTCTTCGCACCATTTGTTGGTGTAAAACACCACGGCCAGTCAATTTTTTTGGGAGCAGGATTGATATCTAGTGAGGATACAGAGACATTTGTGTGGTTATTCTAAACATGGTTGAAATGTATGGACGATATAGCTCCAAAAACTATAATCACATATCAGGACAGAGCGATGAAAAATGTGATTGCCATTGTATTTCCAGAAAGCCGACATCGATTTTGTTTGTGACATATACTGAAGAAAGTCTCCGAAAAGCTTGGCTCCCATAGTTCGTACAAAAGTTGCATGAAAACTGGTTTGATGAATTGTGTGTATGACACCCAAACTGTCGAAGAGTTTGAAAAATGTTGGGAGCAGCTAATCACCTCATACAACTTGCATGAAAATGCTTGGATACAAAGTTTATATGATGAGCATGAACATTGGGTACCAGCATTCTTGAGGGACTTATTTTGGGCTGGAATGAGTACTACGCAATGGAGCGAGAGCATGAATGCATTTTTTGACGGGTATGTTCATGCTAAGACAAATGTGAAAGAATTTGTCGACCAGTTTGACAATGCATTGAAAAAGAAAATTGAGAATGAAACTACCGCGGGCTTCCACTCATTTAGTCTCTCAATTCCCTGTATATCTAGATCCCCAATTGAGAAGAGATTTCAAGATATGTACAAAAATGCTAAATTCAAGGAAGTTCAACAACAAATTACCGGCATTATTGATATGGATCCAAAGTTATTTAAGCATGATGGTACAATAAAGACCTATCATGTAGAGGATGAAGTTCATGTGGAAGAGTTCACTAAGCCAGTTACACACTATGTGGACTTTAGTGAGGAAGATACAATTGCAAAATGTTCATATGGGTTGTTTCAGATAAGAGGGATATTGTGTAGGCACATTTTGGCAGTATTCAAATGTAACGGGATTAAGTCTGTGCCAGATACATACATTTTAGATCAATGGAGGAATGACATTAAAAGGAACTACACGTTAGTCCATAGCAGATATGACGCAGGGGATCAGCGTGCAGATGCTAATAGATATTCAAGTCTATTGAATATGTGTTATCAGATGATTACTGATGCCGCGGGTTTGAGTCAGCATACTGAGGATGCAAATAAAAAATTGTATGCAATGATTGACTTATATTGTGCCAACCAAGAACCCACATCGATAACCCTAACGGGTGCGAATGTTGGTTGTACGACTACTGATACAACTACAGTTAGTAGTTCAAAGCAAGTACTCAATCCAAACGTTGTGAGAGGGAAATGCAGACCCCTATCTCTGAGCAGAGCATCGAGGATGGAGAAAGACATGCGGAAAGTTAAAGCAAAGACGAAGAGAGCACAAGTGAAGGGGAAAGGCAAATAGGTGCATATCTTAAATATTTTAAATTTTATTTACCATTTAATGCAAATATGAAAAAAATGCTAAAAGATATTTGTGACTTGTTCATTAGCGAGATATAGGAGATACAACAGTCGTGTGACACTTGCAGGAGGTTATTTGGCCCTTCGAAGATGGATACTCCCAATGTTGAACAAGTCCAGGCCCGAGAAATGGTGATTGGTAGTCAAGCTGATCTCTTGTGTTGTCGATATTTTAATAGTATTATCCACAACGCAATAACAGTTGGTGTTTACTATTTACATATGCAATTTGAGTTAGAGGGATCACAACTGGGAGAATTTGGGTTTAATGTTGTTACAATTGATATTTTTAGTTATCATTTTGAGAACTGAGATTATCTATGTTGTATGTTTTGCAGGACAGAATAGACTTGTTGGTATTTGTGTATTGGGAAGCCAATTATTGCTATTTTGTTAATTGGGAGGACATTTGTTAGTATTTGTTAATTGGGAAGCCATTTGTTGATATTTGTGTGTTGGGAGGACATTTGTTGATATTTGTGTATTGGGAGGACATTTTTTGATATTTGGCTTTAGAGTTGTTGATGTTTGTGTAGTGGCTAGAGGTGTAACCGATCCGGTTTGGTCCGGTTTTGGACAAAATCTAGAACCGAACCGGTAATACAAAACCGATTACGTCCCGATTACCCTCCTAAACCGGTACCTCCGGTTTTACCGATTTCCGGTCCGGTCCGGTCCGGTTTTCCAGTTTTTTTTAAATGTAAAAAACATATAATAAAGTGTTAATTCTTATTATAAAATGTTATTAAAAATTTAATATATATATTATCCTTAAAGCATATGATCAATTAAATTTTTATCTTTAAGATTAAACTTTTATTTTATAAATTATAACGACATTATCTTATATATAATTATATTAATAACATATGATCAAATAAATTACAAATGTTCATATTTAAGATTAACATTTTATGTTATTATTTATAAATTATAATATGAAAATTTTTTATATATGATATATAATTATATATAATTATATATATTATATATATTATATATAAAAATTTAACATATAATTATATATATATATATATATATATTTTGTATAATATATCAAATTAATTTTTATATATTTTTTTCCAACCGGTCCGGTTCGGTCCCGAAAACTACGGAACCGAAACCGGACCGGAACCGGCCGGTTTTCATAAAATAGGAACCGGTTCCGGACCGGATCGGTTCAAAACCGGACCTACCGGTCTGGTTCGGTCCGGTCCGGACCAGTTTTCCGGTTTCTCGGTTTAAATTTACACCCCTAGTAGTGGCAGGTGTAGTGTTGGCCAAAATTTACTTTTTGTTGGCGAGTTTGTTCATGTAATTTACTAAATTTATGCCGAGTTTGTGGGTGTAATGATTTCTGTGAAACTATATTTTGTGTAATACAGTTTCGTGATTGGCATTTTATGTCATCACTTTTATGTACAAATACAAACTAATTCTCAATGCTCAATATCCATATTGGACTATTTTACAAACCTACTCATACATTAACCTCCTCATACAAACCTGCTCATAATGTTAGTATTTGCTCATACATTACAAACTATAAATAACAGTTGACCAAACTGCTCAAACATATAACTTACAAACTGCTTTACAAACTGCTTCTCAACAAACAATATCCATACAAACTGTACATAACAGTTTTACAAACATACATTAACCTGCTCGTACAAACTGCATGACAAACTGCTCAAACTGTTCTATTTTACAAACTGCTTCTCAACAAGCAATATCCATACAATATCAAAATTGTTTTACAACCTATCCAATACAAACTGTACATAACAGTTTTACAAACTGCTCAATATCCATACAATATCAAAACTGTTTTACAAACTGCTTCTCAACAAATAATATCCATACAACATTAAAACTGTTTTACAACCTGTCAAATACAAACTATACATAACAGTTTTATAAACTACTCAAACACATCACTGTTTTACAAACTGCCTCTCAACAAACAAAATCCATACAACATCAAAACTGTTTTACAACCTGTCCAATACAAACTGTACATAACAGTTTTACAAACTGCTCAAATACATCACTGTTTTACAAACTACCTCTCAACAAACAAAATCCATACAACATCAAAACTGTTTTAAAACCTGTCCAATACAAACTGTACATAACAATTTTACAAACTGCTCAAATACATCATTGTTTTACAAACTGCCTCTCAACAAACAAAATCCACACAAACTACTCATACATTAACCTAACCATATTATTTACAAACAATATACATTACATCACTGTTTTACAGTTTTACAAACTGCACATTTTGGTAGTTTTACAATTTGCTCAATATCCATACATCAACTACATCAACTACATAGTCCAAAACAAAACTAAAACTCCAATACAATTTCCGAAATTGCTAACACTATCTAGGAATTACTTAGACATTACCAAGCAACAACCAACATGCAACTAGAAATGCAAAAGCCCAATACAATCGAAGTAGTCTGCGTGAATGCCTTATTTAAGCTTCTTGTTCCCCGAAGCACCAACTCCGTCTTCATAACCTCAATCTCCCTCTTGTGGACATCGTCGAGTATCTTCTCGAGATCTTTCTCCTTCCTTAGCAGCTCATTGGTTCTTTCTCGAAGTTGGAGCTCATTCTCTTCATTACTATCTGCCCACTTGAAAACCTGCAGTATGGTAATCCCTGAAGATTATGAAGATATATAACAAATGTTAGATGCTTTTATATTAACCATTACATGAATAAAATTAAAACATGTACAAATTATGTAGTTAACTTAGTGTTGTACTTTGGACACCCTAAGAAGGGTCGCTTGGATTCTTTGCAATATGAGCCAGTTTCAGTGTGGCTGGCTCCTCACAAAAATAGAATGGTATACTCAAAGCACGTTTACCAAAGGAAGAAGAAGATATTGATGATGACATCCTCGTATGGCAGTAATTTCAATAGTACAAAAAATTCAACTGTCGAGAGGAATTCCTTGAATTATTCAGATATACTCTTCTCACACACATTTCTTTCAATTTCAAAGAAATAGACAAGAGAAAAGAAAAAAGAAACAGAATGTTAGATGGAAACAATATTAATGTAGTAGGTACATAAATCTCTCTATTTAGTTTGGATCTAAGAAAATTCATCATTCCCCCATGCCCATCTAACTAGATTTTGTGGGTCCTTGTCCATTTAATGTCGAAGTAAACATCCCAATAATAGTAACAGTTTAACATTTTAATGTGGAAGCAAGCATCCCATCCCAATAACAATAACAATTTAACATTTTAATGCCGAAGCAAGCATCCCATCCCAATAACAGTAACAGTTTAACATTTTAATGTGGAAGCAAGCATCCCATCCCAATAACAGTAACAGTTTAACATTTTAATGAGTAAAACATCCCAATAACGGTAACAGTTTAACATTTTAATGTGGAAGTAAACATCTCAATAACAGTAACAGTTTAACATTTTAATGTGGAAGCAAGCATCCCATCCCAATAACAATAACAGTTTAACATTTTAATGTGGAAGTAAGCATCCCATCCCAATAACAGTAACAGTTTAACATTTTAATGTGGAAGTAAGCATCCCAATAACAATAGCAGTTTAATTATTTAATGTGGAAGTAAATATCCCAATGACAGTAGCAGATTAACATTTTAATGTGGAAGTAAACATCTCAATAGCAGTAACACTTTAACATTTTAGTGCAACATCCCACTAACATTTCCAATAATAGTAGTAGTTTAATTATTTAATGTGGAAGTAAATATCCCAATGACAGTAGCAGTTTAACATTTTAATGTGGAAGTAAATATCCCAATAACAGTAACACTTTAACATTTTAATGCAATATCACACTAACATTTTACAGTAACAGTTTAATAAAATAAAATTTGCTAAAACACCCTGCTCAAATTTTATTTTATGCATTCCATAGAGATGGTACTAGTCTCATACATGAGTGGAATTTATAAATTGGTAACTTAACAACGATGATATGGTATGTGATTTGAATAATTACATGACTAAATAGTTAATGCAAGAATTATACATCATAGGCAAGGTATTACATGACTAAATGTACAATGTATGATAAATAATTATTGACTTCCAAACATTTGGAAAGTAAAACCAAAGCACAGAAAAAGAAGAAAACTAACGACATTTTTGCAGTGAGGATATGTTGAAACTCGGCCCGATCGATGATTACATAAAAATTTTTGGGGTAGGGGTTGGGTTTCGGGGCTTGATAACCAAACAAATTTAGGGTTAGGGTTTCGGGGCTTGATAACCAAACAAATTTAGGGTTAGGGTTAGGGTTAGGGTTAGGGTTAGGGTTAGGGTTAGGGTTTTAGGGTTTTGTGGGAAGGGGATTTCAGATTTGGTTTGTGGGAAGGAGGGTTCGTGGAGAAGACAAAGAGAAGACGAAGGGGATGTGGCTCTGTGGCTTTGTGGAGAAGATGAAGAGAAGACGAAGACAGTGACTTCGCAAAACTGTGGGTACGAGGGTTCATGGAAACCACGAAGACTGACTGTGGAGAAGACGAAGACTGCAAAACACAGTGACTTCGCAAAACCGTTGGTTCGTGGGTACGAGGGTTCGTGGAGGCCACGAAGACTGACTGCGGAGAAGACGAAGACTAGGCTGCAGCGGCTTCGTGGGGCTGCCAGTTCATGGAGGACGATGGGGCTTCGTGGAGTATAAGAGGAAGAAGAAGATAGAGTGAAGGGTAAGATTTTGTGGGGATGGGCGAAATGGGAAAGGAGGCCAACCGATCCATTCTGTCTTCGAGGGAAAGGAGCCCGTTTAGGCTCTGAGATCCCTTCTGTCTTTGAGCAAGTAGCAAACGACGACGTTCCACTAATTGCCACGTCGATGCCGCGAGGGTTCCGCTACCCGGTTGTGAGTAGCATTTTTGAATTTGAAATCATACTATTTATTGCCTTTGATTTGTTATATTTTGAAAACGTACATTTCATCATTAACTTCATAAAAAACGACTGATTCTTCAATATAATATGTGATAAGATCATTTGATTAAACAACCGGTTTTATTTAATATTATAAATATATATATATATATATATAGAGAGAGAGATACATGTAAAACCCCTCTCAAATATTTTTTATTCAGAGAACCGAAATATTTATTGGAGCGGGTCCCGAAGGATTAAGTTCAATTAATAATCAGGAATATATATTTTAACTGGTGATAATGAAATAATCAATTCGGGTATTTTGAGAGTTATGATATTAATTTTTGACATGTTGGGACTACTTTAAAATAAATAAATTTTATTTTTGTTTTGTGTGAAAAATTGGGAATATAAATTTTAAGGAAAATGATTTACACACAATATTTTTCACAACACTTTACATAATTATGTTTTAAATTAGGGGTATTTTTGTAAAATATCTTATAAAAATAACATCATTTTACAAAAATGCCCTCATTTTATAACATTGTTGTGAAATATATTGTGAAAATGTGTTGTGTATATCATTACTCAAATTTTAATGACTAAAACTATAGAAAGAGTTCTCGGCTAACCTATATATTTTTTAGTGGGTGCATTAATATTAATAATTATTTTATAATTTTAAATTTTACATATTATATATTAGAAATTAGTGTGGATGCAATTGCACCCGCTTGGAATAGAGTGATTCCAACATTAAGATGATGAAGATCAAAGAATTTCGAGCTAAGTATGTAAAGGATGTGTCCCATCATCGGTTGGATCAAATTTCGAGAGAAGCCCTTCATCGGTATTGGAGAGGGTCTCAACTTGGGGTGTTTATGCCCATTTTTACGAAAGCCTTCCAAAATAATATGTCTACTGAGCTCCCATTGTCAATGAGGATGCACCTGGTATTGTAATTAGCGACCAAGAGGGTTACTACTGGCGTATCATCATGAGGGTACAATACTCCTTCACAATCTTCTTCCCCGAAATAGATAGTTACTGAAATGTCAAGTTTTTCGGTGCTTGGGCGACCTGTCTGCTACATAAATTTCTTCGTATCTTGCCCTTCGGGCGTGTGCCCCCTCGCTAGACGAGGATGTGTTGCCCCCAGCGAATCTGCCTGCTATTGTCCTGATTTCTCCTAGGGGGACCCTGGCCCTATCGTTATTCTGAGGCGCCCTGTTCCTGTCATTATTTCGAGCATCTTCCCTCGATGGACGCCACCTATCCGAGCTACTGCTTCTACGGGAGTTGTGTCCTCTCTCAAATTTTCGTTTGGGCTTTGCTCGCTCTGTGACCATTCGCTTAAGCTCTCCAGTGCCTGCCAGTTCGGTCACTCTCTTCTTCATGGTCATGTAATCCTCTGTCCAGTGTGAACTCGTTTGATGATATTTGTTGTAGCGCTTGCAGGTTTTGGGTGCCAGTATTCTCTTTCTGACTCTTCCTTTTCTTGAACATTCAAATTATTGTGGATGAGTCGGGTATTATGCTCTTATTTCCTTTCGTGCCTCCTGTCTTGCTGGTTTAGTGCAGCTTTCTTGTCTCTCGAACTGCTTTTGCATTCCGCCCTCGGCTCCCCTTTCCTTGGTTCTACAAGAGCTTGTAATGTATCTTCGGCGTTGACGAAGTCATCCACCTTATCCATGAACTATCTTAGGGTAAAAGGGGTCTTTCTAGCCTACTTAGCCATGAACGAGCTACGTGGCCAGATCTCGCCTAGTAGGGAAGCTAGAGGAATATTCTTGTCTTGGTCATTTTTCGTTAATCTTTCTTTATTAAAGCGGGTGAGGTATGTCTTTAGGCTTTCCTCTTCCCTTTGTTTGACGGTCAAGAGGTATGCCATTAGGCACCTACTCCTCCTGTTGGGCATAAATTGTGTTAAGAATTGTCTATCTAGCTCTTTAAAGCTATCGATCGATCCAGGCCGGTGCGTTCCAAACCATCCTCTTGCCATTCCCCTCAGAGTTTGGGAAAAAGATCGGCGGGTGATTTCTTTTGAAAAATCTTGGAGTGTGATATGCGCCTTGAAGTTCTCAAAGTGATCTACTAGGTCCTTGGACCCATCATACATCTTTATCTGTGGCACTTTAAACTTTGACGGGAGCGGCACGACCATTATTTCCATGCTGTAAGGCAAATCCGTACGACTCAACAGTTGTTCCACCGAGGAAGATTCTCTCATCTTCTTCGTCATCTCCTCGTACTTGCGAGCGAGAGTACGTAGCTCGTTATGCAGCTTCTTCTTTTCCACATCCTCCACGTTCACTCCATCATTACTATGTGCTTCTACTTCTCCCTGTTCGCTATGGCCGAGCATGGTAGCATCATCATGCTCAATGTTGCAGTGCTTTAGTTCCTTGTTCTTTTTCCTTAGGTTTTCCATGGATGTAGTCCATGGCGTCTAACTCCATCTTCAGCTTTTTCAGCTACTGCTAATCATGTTTTCATGTCTGCAGGTGTTGCTTCCGGTTCACAAGTTGCTTGAGAACGTGTCATGAACGGCATGAGGGAACCATGTTGAAGTCCAATGAAAAATTGAAATCACAGATTACAAAATCCCACAGACGGCGCCCTGTAATGGACATGTCCCACCCCCAGTCGTGATTATTAACTTGCAAATCGCTACGTGGGCGGCGCGGTGTGCCGTGACACCTCCAATGCTTAAGTCAGTAATAAGTGAGGCATAATAATTCAAGAATGTCCAATCAGATGATTCAAATATTACATGCTGCCCTTATATATAGGCGTAGAGAATATTAGATGAGTACTATAAACTGATTAAACTTGCATAATGCTTAACTATTAGAAGGCATATCCCTGATGTATCGAAATTATTTAATCACCACGTTATCCATATTCAGGCCTTGGCCCCAAATTGGGTTGACAAATATTAACTCCTCCAATGTATATACAATATATAAAGAGTAGTTGAAAATTAGTACATCAAAGAACAAGAGAAATTAATGGATTGAATAAAGTCAGTCAAATACATCCAAAAGAAAAAAAAAATCAGAGTCAAACAAGTTCATAGCCACATATATATAAGTGAGATCGAGAAATAGGAATAACGTACGTAGGCCATTGATTCCATCAAACGGGCCGCCTTCGTGGCGCCCTCCAAAGGATAGAAAAACAAACTAGTCAAATTGTCATACGTAGAAAGATATGCACATAAAAGTTTGCTGCATCCTGGTCCGGTTTCTTTTGCTTTGCTCCCCATTTAGGCAGCGAATGACGTGTGAGGCCAAAAGGTAAACCGCATGGGCGCATGAGATCCTCGCGAGAGAGGCAATTCCCCAGACCTAAGGGTTTCTAACTTTCTATAAAAAGTGTGTGTGTATATATATAATACATCCTTTTGAGAAGAAAAAGGTCCGATCGAAAACCCAACCTTTTAATTTGATATGAGTAATCTCTCTCTCTCTCTCTCTCTCTCTCTCTCTCTAGGCCAGAGAGGTACGCAGCCGGAGCATTTCAGAGCTGTTTTTGGGATAAGATGATCATCGCGAAGCAAAGGTTCAGGTCCAGAGATGGAAAGGTGTTCAATATAGAAACGAAGGTATTGATGTGGCTCAATTTGAAGAGATGGCTAAAATTAGAGAAATTAGCCATGCGATTCGGATTGAGCCGCGTCAATATCTCCTTTTGCACCCTTCTCCATCCTTCGATCTACCTGCAACATAATTCCTTTTCTTGGTAAGCGATTCGTTCTCTCTCTTCTCTAATTTTCATTCTTCGATCATCATCTCTGTCCAATATATATACATGATATCTTATTCCTTTTTTCTCTGTGTCATAAGCTTGTAAGTGCAGTACTAGTACTTTTTATTGTTGTTGTACATCTTTCGTTTCCATTTTTGTTATGGTGAATAGGCATATATATCAAGATTTCCATATGCATGCGTCATCTATAGGCATAAACTTGAAGATAGGAGTGCCTCGGATCTCTATGAAAAACTCAAAGCCAACAATGCATGTATACATAAATCCTGCCCCTAATTTACATGTCCGGCCAAAACGAAAAAGCTTAATTATCAATACATATGGGAAACCATGATCAATCGGAGAAGCTAGCTAGCTAGCGCAGCCTGCAGGTTTCAAACCTGAAAACCCCTGCAAGCTAGGGATTTGAAGCCTTCTCAAGATCGAATAATATTGGTCCTGGCCGGGTTTCGTTCATCCTACGTACGTACCCAACAGTGCATCATCGTCACCAATAAATTGCATCTTATTATATATAGATGCACCCACAATTAATTAAGAATTACTTGGTTAATTCCAGCTTTAATTTGTTACTGTTTAAACTGGAGATCAGATAGAAACTAGAGCTAGAGTGAGAGGTAGGGGCCGGTGGGTATACCGTATACGTAGGGTCGTAGCTAGGGGGCAGGGGGAGAGAGGCAGAGATCATCAGGGCATTATTTTGGAATATTAGAAGAAATAATTAGTAGCCCCAGCCCGGCACACCCCCAAAAAGGGGAAAAAAAAAAGAAAGTGAGAAAGCATGATATACAAAGAGTAGGTAAGAAGGGCGTATCAGGTCGGCCATAAGCTCTTCTCAGTTGCCAGTAATAACATTATTCTATTGTCCAAGATACAGACACATGAGATCAAATAGAACAAAAACAATAAACGAATAAAGAAAGAAAGAAAGAAGAAACTAGATAAAAAAAAGAACAGGTGTGTGCAGCTTTCATATATAATTGCACCAAAAAACCATTCATCATCAAGTTCAACACAAAACGCACTTTCAAAAGCCAATAATTCTGGTTTGAGAAGAAGTTGAGCACCGCATGATTGTTCAGAACTGGTTCTCTGACAACTTATATACATATTATATACTTGTGCATATTGATCATATGGCAATTTTAAATGATATTTTGCAGCTTTCATTAGCATGCATGTCCAAATCAACGAACCCGCATGAGTTCATAGAAAGCATATATATATATATATATATATATATATATATGTATATATATGTATGTATGTATGTATGTATATATATATCATTGAATTAATAAATATAAAGTATATAGTGGTATATATGCATAATAAATAGTTTATAGATAAAAGAACAGGAGAAACAAAAACGAGAATACTAAAAATGATAAAGATCTTGACGGCCGGGGCAAGGGACAGAGAGTTAATGAAAGGAATCGTGCACTGTCCACAGCTTCAGAAGTTAGCTAGCTGGGTGGACCGGAAACCATAACTGCGACGAGAATATTGGGGGCCTACTAACGTTTGCTTTCATTGGGGTTGCATTAAATCCTATGTAGCAACCTCGTGATGTTCCGCCAACCCAGTCCCTTGAACATTCGCTAAAAAACAATTTACATTACTAGGGTTTTCCAGACCACGAACATTTTATCAGTGTCGTACCGTCTTCATGTTGACCACAGACGTGCGCTATAATCTCTGTGTGCGTGCGTGTGTGAGAGAGAGAGAGACGATATGTTTTAGGTGCCACTTTTATATCAAAGGGAGATGGCCCCAAGTTAAACGATCGAGCATATATACGATCGATCGAGTACGTAGTACCGTTTCAGAACTGTTTCTTCTTCTTCTTCGTCGTAGTAAAAGCTTAAAGTATTCGTTTTATATCAAATCAAAGATATTTGATATTATATTGATTTGATTTTTATAATTAAATGATTTGATATTATTTTGATTTAATTTTCATTATTTCATCTAATCTCAATATAATTTTTTTATAAATAAGAATGTATATAATGTATTTAATAATAATGGAGAAAGTAAAAATGTAGTCTTCAAAATATCTTTTCCTGTTTCTTTTTTCTCTATCTTTTTTTATATTATATTTTATTTTCTATCATTTAAGTAGAGTAATTTTTTGTCAAACACCTCCAGCTTGTTAATTAGTTCATTTTTGTTTATATATATATATATATATGCAAGCTTAAGATTGATTTAAATTTTACCAAGTAATTTTTCCTTCTTGGAAATAACTGTTCTTGTTATATATGAATCATGAGTGAGAAATAGATCTGATCTCTTCATTAATTCTCAGCCCATCAACTTTAATATAGGAAATAAGGAAACTGGAAACATGTGAGAGTCCCGTGGATAATTTTCTGTTTGCTAAAACTAATTTATTATTATTTAGATTAACTTTTATATATATATATATATAATATAGCTGTCAAATTCAAGCAGTGATGTCAAAGAAGCATCACGAGTTCGTCATCACCATTATTAATATTTTACGTCCTATGAGACATGAAATGAGATAATTTTAGATAAAAATTAAAAATTAAATAAAATATTATTAAAATATTATTTTTTAATATTATTATTTTTTTAAAATATAAAAAATTAAATTATTTATTATATTTTATATAAAAATTTTAAAAATATTATAATAATAAGATAAGATAGAATAAAATTATTAACTTTATCCAAATCAACCTTAAGGAGGCCTAGCTAGTTACCTCTGTCCTGATTTTCTTTTCGTTTCCCTTTATTTATTTATTTTTTCTTTTGTTGGAATTATGTATTATGTAAAGCAGCGAAGAGGGCAGAGGTGTTGTTGGGTATTTAGGGTTACGTGGGTGTTGACGAAGAATCATCTTCTCCTCTGTTGATTTGATTAAATCCCACTGTTTTCTGCCTCTTTTGTCTTGGCTCTAGATAAAATCAAAATCAAGGGACCCACATATTAGATACGTTTTGATTTGGGAAAATTATGGGCATCTTTGATTTTGTTTGCATTTCTTTTTCTTTCCTTTTTAGAGTTTTTTAATTTGGTGTAACAGTGTCCAACTAAAACCTAGCATTTCTTCTCTGCTCTCCAAAAGCTGACTTTCCTAACAACCCTTTTGTTTCCATCATCTTGTTTGCTCCACCACCATCTCCCTACTTTTAAGTAATCTGATAGATGCAACTGCTAGGGTTGTTTGTGTTTGGTTTGAACTTTCAAGGAAATGACGTCCATGCATTATCGGAATTAACTCTATCTTATCAGACTGTATCAGGGACAAAGCTACAAGGGCACCGACCCAAACTTGGTGAAAAAAATTACTTTGGATTAATCCATCTTTACTCCTATTTTCCTTTCTTTTTTTCTTTGTTAGATATATAACACCCCATATCCAGAGGGTCAAAGAGGTAGTTCCTATCATTTAAAAATCACATGCATCTCATGTACTATTGATCAATAGTACATATATAAATTCCAAAGACTCTATAGCACATAAAACTCATTTGTTTAAACCAAATGTCTTCGTTCCTATGTAAAGATATCAATGAACTACTCCAATATAATTAAACAAAAACTCCAAAAAGTATCAATAAAAGCATCAATCTCCCAAATACTAAATCAAAAGAAAGTTAACAAATTTTCTGAACAAGACTCCCTAATATGTTAAGATTTGTTAAGAACAGAAAGTGCAAATGAGAGGAAACTGATTCTCATTTTGATGCATCTCGATTACACAAGGGTCACATATATATATACATTACAAAAAAGCAGAAAAGTAAAAAACTACTGAAATTTAACTTTTGATTATGTACACATCAATTCAGAACTTTTGTGGACAGTAAGGTAAAGGCAGCTTTATGCATCGTGTTCCTCATATTTCATTGTGTACAACCATGCATTTCTTTAGCTAAGCTTCTTCTTTTCTATGCCATTCTTTCTGCTGCTGCATCTGTCTTTTTCTTTCAGCATACTTTATCAGCTTTATGCATGTCTTGAGTGCTGCAATGTATTTCAGGCATGCTTTGGTTGCTGTCCTCGTGTAGAACCAGATTGCATTTCACTTTATTACATTGTATTCTTTAAGATAATAATCTCCTATACCCTTTGGCACTTATGACAATTTGTCGATCCACTTGTGCCTTTGAGGTACTTATCCTACTACGTTCAATTAATCCCACTCATGTTTCCTGTTTGTGGTATTTAGCTGAAATATCAAAATTATTTGAAAAATATTAAAGGTAATTGGGTGAGTTATCAACAACTCAGTAAACAGTGAATATATACTAATGTGTAAATATGAGCCAATTATAGAATGTAAAACAAAACAGATTATCAAAATATCAGAGCAACGGCTTAGAAATATTTATTTACAATAATAAGATATATAGAAGTCTTTTGGCATAAGCATAATTGAACAACGTCATAACAGAACATATCTCATGTTTCATCCTCGTGGTAGGGTTGTGTTATCCCCGGTGGCCAAATCGGGAAGAAACAGAAGTGAAATCTCTCATTTTAAACTCAACGCACTAAGTGTGTATACAGGAAAGACGACGTAGAAAACTATTGTTTCCAAAGTGGGTGCACTCAGAAATAGAGATGTTGGTACTAACATAAATAATAGAGGCCACAATTTTACACCTATGGTAAGGTTGGGACGGAAGCATAAACAAAATGTCATACCAGAAGGTTTTTAAGATGTAATAAACTATGGTATACAGAGCTAGTCAATCCTATGGCAAAAAACAGATCTAGCACACAGTATTCCCATTTTTCTGAGTTATTGAATGTAGTCAAACAAATATAGGAGGCACAACAAAAGAGCTAAGAGTCTTTACAGTAGGTGGTGGTCAGCTTGGCACAACAATTGCAAGTGGTTGCTACCAGTGTTGACACGTTGGTTTGTTAAGTTGGGAAGAAGAATGAGGAAAATGCTGAAGGTTCTGCGACACGATTGAGCAACCCCCTTTTTGAAGAAGCTGATGGCATACAAAGGCCAGCTCGTTTGGATTTTCCCAAATTTGATGGGGAAGACCCAAATGGATGGGTTTATCATGCCAATCAATTTTTCTGCTTTCATCAAACTAACCCTTACCATCGTATCTTGTTGGCTTCAGCTCACATGGAAGGAAAGACGTTAACATGGTTTCAGAATTTGGAGGCTTTAGAAGGAATTACTAGTTGGGATAATTTCGTGAGAGCCTTGCTTATACGTTTTGGCCCAACTGCTCATGATGATCCTATGGAAGCATTGACAAAGTTGTGGCAAACTTCCACCGTGGAAGCTTATAAATGTCAGTTTGAGTTTCTTTCAAACCAGCTTCGTGGTTTGGCTGAGCCTTACAAGCTCAGTTGTTTTCTTGGATGACTACGGTATGACATCTACTATATGGTTCAAATGTTGTAGCCTCAGACACTTTTAAGTGCATTTGGCATAGCAAAACTGCAAGAGGAGAATGTAGCTGCCCTTAGGAGAGTTTCAAGGTTGGGTCACAGTTCTTCTACGGCATCATTGGCACTTCCAATAGCTGAACCAAAGGCTATTGCACCGGTACAGAAACTCTCACCCACTCAAATGAAGGAATGACGCAGTAAGGGATTGTGTTACAATTGCGATGACAAGTGGGCCAGAGGACATAAGTGTCATGCAACAAAATGATTTATTATGGAGTGTGAAGATTTGGGTGATGAAGAAGAGGTCAAAGAAACCGCTGTGGTGACTGAGGAGGGAACAACCAGTTTAAAGTCATATACAGAAGCAACCTAAGTGACAGAACTTGGAATTTCTATTCATGCTATCAAGTTCCCCTAGCCTTTAAACAATGCGATTGTTGGGACAAATTTAAGATGGGAGTTGGAGATTATATGCAGATTATAGAGCTCTTTATAAAGAGACTATAAAAGTCAGATTTCTCATTCCAGTAGTTGATGAATTATTGAATGAATTACACAGAGCCATTGTTTTTTCTAAACTCAATCTTAGATTCGGTTATCATCAAATTAGAGTCTGTCTTAGTGATGTTTCCAAAATAGGTTTTTGTACTCATGATGGTCACTATGAGTTTTTGGTAATGCCATTTGGCCTTACCAATGCTCCAGTAACCTTCTAAAGTTTGATGAATGATATATTCTGTCCTTTTTTTGCATAAATTCCACATTGTTTTCTTTGATAACATACTCATCTATAGTAAAACTATGGAAGAGCATGTGTGCCGCCTTAAATTGGTTTTAGAAACACTCCAACAGCACCAATTGTTTGCTAAATGTACTAAATGTAGCTTTAGGTGTTTTGAAATTAATTATCTAGGACATTTAATTTCAAAAGATGGTGTCCGACCATATCCTTCCAAGATTGAGTCAATGATTAATTGGCCCTTGCCCACTAATTTTAAATCTCTTTGTGGGTTTTTAGATCTCACGGGTTACTATAGGAAATTCATCAAACATTATGGTCTAATTGCAACCACACGTACAACCATACTGAGAAAAATACCATTTCATTGGCCTAAAACAACAACTGAAGCATTCTAGTCCCTCAAGCAAGCTGTCACTACCCCACCAGTTTTGGCAATTCCTGATTTTGTGAAACCTTTTACAACTCAGTGTGATGCATCAAGTTTTGGACTGGAGTGGTGTTGTTGCAGCTCGGAAGGCCTATTGAATTTATGAGTCATGCTTTAAGGGGAAGGGCATTGCATCTCTCAACCTATGAAAATGAGTTATTGGCATTGGTGCTTGCTATAAGGAAATGGCGTCCCTATGTTCTAGGGCATAAGTTTATTGTCCAAACTAATCAACAGAGTCTCAAATGTCTGTTGGATCAGCATGTGTGCACTCCCGCACAACAAAGGTGGCTAACCAAATTGCTGGGATATGATCTCGAGGTGCATTATAAAAAGGGAAAAGAAAACTGTATAACCAATGCATTATCTAGACAACATGAAGGGGAACTTGCTGCTATAACAACACTAGAGGCTACTTCGCTTCAATAGCTGAAATCTGACTATACTACTTCTGAGCTAATTTCTTTATTGCAACAGTTTGACAAAGGACAGCTAGACTCCAGCAAACATATCATTAAGGCTGGGCTTCTTTTTTACAAAGGGAGAATTTACATTTGTCATTAAGGCTGGGCTTCTGTTTTACAAAGGGAGAATTTACATTTGTGCCGATACTTCTCTAAAGACACAACTCATCCAATTGTTGCATTCTAGTCCACAAGGGGGGCATTCTAGGTTCCACTAGACACTCCACAGAGCCAATTTTTTTTTTTTTTTTGGGAAAGGTTTGCGCAAGGATATCAGGACTTTCATTAGAGAATGCGACAATGTTCAAAGAAATAAGAGTGAAAACATCCTCACTCTTGGGCTTTTGCAGCCACTTCCATTTCCAACCAAAATATAGCATGAAATTTCAATGAACTTTATTGAATTTACCTTTATCTCAAGGTTGAAGTGTTATTTTGGTGGTGGTAGATCGTCTCACTAAATATGGACACCTTATCTCCCTCACTCACCCGCATACAACTTCTAAAATTGCCCATATTTTTTTGGATAATGTCTTTAATTTGCATGGGATGCCATCATCAATTGTGACAGATCGTGACCCCACATTCATAAGCACATTTTGGAAGAAATTGTTCATATTACAATGGACTTCTCTCCAATTTAGTTATGCCTACCATCCAGAATCAGATGGTCAAACTGAAATTGTGAACAAATGCGTGGAGCAATACCTTTAGAGTTTCATAGGGGGCAAGCCTCGTGATTGGAAGAGCTCAGCCATTGCTTTGGCAATGTAAGGATGTTTGAGGGGTGTGAAGTGGCTATATTTAGTGAGTCTGCCTACAACCACCCACAAGGTGTTTAAGGCCATTAGAATTTGGTAACCCTCAATTAAAGTCATAGTAATATGCACCTAAGGTTGGTGAGGTATACGAAGAGGTTGCAATAGCCCACTGAGAAGAGTGTTGTCCACCTTAACCTGCTGACGTGTTCATCACAATTTCTAATGAATAGTTTAACATCCTTCTTGAGGGTTGGACAATAAAATTCCCTCCTTGCCTTGTGTATAGTTTTTTCATAGCCTAAATGTCCCCCTAGGGGCTGTTGTGCATTAGTTTTAGTAACTTAATTTTGAAGGCTTCTTGTGTGGGAATGCAAAGTCAATTCTTGTACCGGAGTAAATCTCCTCTCATAGAGTGCACTAGGGGTAACTGATTCTCTCGAAACTAAGTTATGAGCTTCTATACGTGTTCATCATTAGCATAAGCAGCCCTAGGAGTTTAGTGATCCATTTTTGCTGGACATAGGTGCCAACCTTCTGATCAAGTAGGTACTTAAATTCTATTGATCGATTTTGATCACAAAGGGTTATTCACATAGGTAGGGCCTCCATTGAGCATTGCTTAAACCAATGCGAATAACTCATTCTCATATGTAGACATTTCTTGAGTCCTACCTTTCAAAGTTTGGATATAAAAAGCCAAAAGTTTCCCTTTTTGCATTAGTACTGCTCTTACATCAGATCCTAAGGCATCACACTCTATTGTGAAATGGGTGAAAAAGTCTGGTAAAGCAAGTATTGGAGCTTGCATAATTGCATCCTTCAATTGCTGGAATGCAACTCTAGACTCCTCAATCCAAAAGAAATTGTTCTTCTTGAGCATCATGGTAAGGGGTATAGCAATTCTCCCCATATCCCTTAATAAACCTCCTATAATAACCAGTCAGTCCCAAAAATCCTCTCAAACCTTTGTGGGAGCTAAAAAGTGTTCATTCCTTCATGGCCTACATCTTGTCTGAGTTAGTCCTTACACCTTGTACAAATATTAGGTGGCCAAGGTAGGCAATCTCAGCATCAAAATCTAAACTTAGTCTTTTTTGCAAAGAGTTGGTGCTGCATCAGAGTCTCTAGGGTCACTTTTTAAATACTCCAAGTGTTCTTGTTCATTTTTACTATACACCAAAATATCATAAAACAGCACAAGGATAAATCTTTTTAGATAGGGTCGAAAAAATTCATTCATGAGACTTTCAAAGGTGGAATGAGAATTAGTTAACCCAAAGGGCATTACCAAGAACCCATGAGGGACAGAACTCATAATGTCCCTCATGGGTTCTAAATACAATTTTTGCTCAAGTTTAACTCGAATCTGGTGATACTGAGATCTTAACCTAGCTTAGAGAATATCTTGTCCCATGTAACTCATCCATTAATTCCTCCACCACTGGTGTAGGGAATTTTCCCTTGAATGTAACACTGTTAAGTCCCTTATAATCCACACATAGACGCCCAGTATCATCTGCTTTCCTTACCAATAAAATTGGAGAAGAATAGGGACTTTGGCTATGTCGTATGACCCTCGAGCCTAAAATTTCTCTCAATATTTTCTCAATTTCATCTTTGTGGACGTAAGGATATCAGAATAATCTGATAGAATTAGGTTTGGTTCCTAGAATTAGGCTGATAGCATGATCTTTAGTTTGAGAAGGGGGTAAGCCATTTGGTTCACCAAAACCATCAGTATATAGTTCCATAGCTGGATTGCTGCTAATTGCTCCTCCCCCATTTCTTTCTCACATGTTCCTTCTTCTTCCAGTATGTGTAGTACTACTTTTTTTTTCAAACTTATTACACTGATTAAGTGAACCTTCTTCAACCATTTGAGATGTTGCCCACCCATTATGGGTAGAGTTTTTTATTCAATCATTTAAGATGCCACCAACCCTAGGGAGTAAATCCCCATTGGCCACCCTCACATTCACTCTTTCAGTGAGATCCAAGGGAAGTTCATCCTTCACAATTGTAGAAGGGTCTAGGAAATTATGGGTAGAACTTGTATCAATTAAAATTGTAACCCAGGTTGATCTTATTTTCCCCTTAACTCTCATAGTCTTATGATTGTGAGACCTTGCCAGAGCATGCAGGGACGTCCCAATATGGCTCCATAGGAACGAATTTCCTAGCACTAACGTGCATACGGACACGTCGAACCTCTGTCACTGCCGAAACATGGCAACCCACAGGCCTCAACCGGCACGCCTTCAACCTTCACTGCGCTCTGGCAAGCCAAATCAGGTTCACCGCCTCACTTTGTGATTTGGGTTATTTACACTAACCGAATTGACCTTTTTTGGCACGGACAAGCGTCTCCTTCAGCCAAGCCAGACCCTTTGACTTGCCACGATGCATTGGTCCCCAGGGCTCGCCCACACAATGGTCGGACACACGTCTCTTGACTTGCCGATTCTCACGCCAGCCAATCTGGGTCCCTTAACTCACTATGATGCATTGGTCGGGCTAAAGCCACAGGGTTCGCCCACACGACTAGTCGGACACAAATCCATTGACTTGCCAGCTTTCGTGCCACCAAGCCGGGTCCCTTGACTCGCCACGATGCATTGGTCGGGCTAGAGCTCCAAGGCTCGCCCACACGATCAGTTGGACATAAGTCCATTGACTTGCCAACCTTCGTGCCACCAAGCCGAGTCCCTAGACTCGTTGTGAAATTTAGGTCGGGCACTAGTCCTAGGACTTGTCCAGACGGCCATTCGGACACAAATCTCTTGACTTGCCAACCTTCGAGCTAATACAAATCCTAGACTTGCGCCGAATGTCACACTCGAGCCATAACTACTGCTAGCGGGTTACATCCAGGAACGAGCTTTTGGAGTTAACGGGCCTTCGAGCTCCACAACCACCTTGTGCAAGTTACCTTCATGAACGAGTCGATGGTCTCGGCAACCCCCTAAGGCAGACCCAAGGGGTCGACTGGCCCTCTGACCACTTTTCGTACAAACTCCAACACTAACAATAAATCGAAAACAAAAACGTCGGACAAACATACACGCTTCACACTTTTCAACAACGATGAACATTCATGCAGACGAGTTGCCCGACTACACATCTTACGTGGTCGAGTACACCTCCTGCCACATTCGAACTCCGCGCTTACCTTGACTCGCCACAATGCATTGGTCAGGCTAGAGTATCAGGGCTCACCCACACGAACAGTTGGATACAAGTCCATTGACTTGCAGACCTTCGTGCCACCAAGCCGAGTCTCTGGACTCACTGCGAAGTCTAGGTCAAGCACTAGTCCCAGAACTAGTCCAGACGACCATTCAGACACCTCCCGCCACATTTGAGCTCCATGCTCGCATCTTACGCAGTTGAGTACACATCCCGCCACATCCGAGCTCCACACTCGCATCTTACACGGTCGAGTACACCTCCCACCACATACGAGCTCCGTGCTCCCATATTACGCTGTCGAGCATGTCTCCAGCCACATTCGAGCTCCACGCTCGCATATTAAGCAGTCGAGCACATATCCCACCACATCCTAGCTTCGCACTCACACCTGATGCGGTCAAGCACACATCCCGCCTAATTTCACCCTGGGAGGTATTTACCGCTCAACGTAAGCGAAACGAAGAACCAAGGACCCACTCTCGAAACTTGTTTTGTTTCAGATCACTGCATCTTGTCTCCGTCATATATTTTATTTTGAAGATTCTCAAGGCCTTTCCGGAGTGAATCGATCTTAAGAATTGCAGACAACTGTAAGGAAAAAAATATCCAGGCCCAAGACCTGGCCCTGCCCTAAAGGCCACCACTAGGAGACAAAAGAAGAAAGAGGGAGAGGACAAAGAAGGGCCAATGGAGTGAAGGTGTAAGGAGGAAAGGACGGGAAGGGAAGGGAAGGGAAAAAGTGAAAGGAGAAGGAAGATGTCAGACACGTAAAGCTGGCATACCTCACCACTACCGAGGCGCATGAAAAAAGTGGGTCAGATAAAAAGCAAGCGACCAGATGACTTGGGGACTTCTTCTTAACCACTCAAACCACCATTAAAATGCTCCCTTTCTTAGACCATTTAATAGCCTATTGGTCAAGAGAACATGAGATGAGACCACTTCATCAGTCTCACTTTTCTCTTTACAGTGTTTTAGAATTTCTTTGACCGTTCTATTGGATAATCATGGGCTCTCTCAACCTAAAAAACTAGTTTTTCTTTGACCGTTCTGTTGGATGGTCATGGGCTCTCTCAACCTCAAAAGTTAGTTCAAGAAGTGAGTTTTCCCTGACACTTATAAATTGATCATCAACCCCTTCTACAATCGATGTGGGATAATCCTAACACGTTCAACACTTGAATATAAATATTTGAGGGTCATTGTAAGAGTTCTTATCCCCCACTTTTGGACCTTAGAATTTTTATATAAATAAACATGAGAGCTGCTACAGATACAAAGAGATTACACAAAAGTAAATCCACAAACTGATGTGGTTTCATGGGATTCATTAGATCTACTTTACAATAAAAATAACTTTATAATCTTATGTACCACATCAAGTCACATCAGTTTATGGGTTTACTTTTGTATAATCCTTTTGTGTCCAAAGTATTTCCCTATAAACATTACTTTCCTCAAATGGTTGACATTTTCTTCAAATGTTGAAAGGAGAGACATTATTGCAAGATGCTACAACAGGAGCCATTCCGGGAAGACACTGATATTGCGTTGATACCAACATATTGTATTATTGTGCTTCTTAGCATGAAGTTTTGGAGACAGTTCAAGTCAAATTAGACCCAGAGCATGCTATTAGAAAATTTAGCCACAATTTTAACGATAAGATCAGAAAGAAACAAGAAAAAAAAAGAGTGGTTTTGCTACGTTTGCTAAATAAGTAAGATAATCACTTATCAGTTGATAATTTAAATCTTTAACAACAACAACAACAACAACAAAAGTTTTTAACATTAAATATGCCTCATAACCCTTACAAAATCGCCATTGTGTATTTTGTATCATTTACCCTTTTCTTATTATTAATAAGATAGAGTTCTAAACCTTTTGAATAGAAGTAAAACTTTTGATCCAAGTAGACCTCCTTTTATTATGGATTTACTCCAAAATATTCAATGCGTGTTATTGAATAATCTCATTTTTATCGAAATATTTGTATTTGATTTGGGAAGGGATCGTACAAGTTTATTCTAATCCCAAGAAAAAATTAAAAATATATGAAAAACAGGCATTTAATTTGTATTTGTACTCTTCTTATAAAAGCTGTAATAAAAAGTCATTTCCTACGTACTTTGTTATACCCAACTAATTGAGTTTTGGTTATTTTCTAAGGTCTTTTTGTGCTTATGTTATTTTAAACCTTTTAGTTTGACAAACGATTGGTATTAACGTGTGTTTAGCACTCGCACACTTTTGGGCCAAACACCAGCAACTCTGGTCTTTCGAATAGGCCTGTAAAAGAAAAGGGAAAAGGAAACTTGGGGAGGGCGGCCTCGGGGTCGGGGAGTCTCTGATACCAAAATTAGTAAGTGTTCTTGAAAGTTTTTAAATAAGTAAAGGAGTCTAGGGATCAGAGAGAGTATTCTCGTATTTTATACTATAAGTCTGGGAGAGGTGTAGATCGTCTTTGTCTCCACCGAGTTCGTGCCCCTTCTGATGTCAGATTCCTTTAATGCAGTGTGGCTTCTCTGACGACACCATAAATGTGGCGTGTAGCTCTGTAGCAGCACCATTAATGCGGCGTGGTTTCCTGACTTTGCACTTGTCCTTTATGAGTCGTAGATGATCTGATATAGATGGATCAAGAGCTGTCAACATTTCCCGTTTTGCTCTGTGTACGTCTCTGGTAAAGGTGTAAATGCAAACCGAAAAACTGGTCCGGACCGGACTGAACCGGTTTTACCGGTTTTGGACCGGTCCGGTCCCGGAACCGGTTTTTAAAATCTAAAAACCGGCCGCTTCCGGTCCGGTTCCGGGATTTTTTTGACCGGACCGGACCGGTTGATTAAAAAAATAAAAAATAATATTTTTATATATAAGTTTTATATATAATATATAATTATAAATTTTTATGTGAAATTTTTATATAGAATATATATAATTATATATATTCATATATGAAATAATTTCTTGTTATAATTTATAAATTATTACATAAAATGTTAATATTAAATCACTAAAAGTTTATAACTAATACTAATATATAACTTATAACTATACCAATAGTCTAATATATTAACAAAAGTATAAAAGAGTTTTTTTTAAATCAGTTTTTTTTTTTTATAAACAAATTTTTAATGACAAATTGTGAAATTTACATTTTAAAAAAATTGAAAAACCGGATCGGACCGGACCGGAAACCGGTGAAACTGGAAGTACCGGTTTAGGAGGATAACCGGTGCGTAATCGGTTTTGAAAAATACAAAACCGGTACATACTGGTTCGGTCCTAGATTTTATCCAAAACCGGACCGAACCGGACCGGTTACACCCCTAGTCTCTGGGTTTGGAACGCTGCCGCAGGCTATTAGGCTGACATGTCTTGTCGACTACTCGACTCATTTTCCTGGTAGATGTTTTGCCCCTTACACGGACTTGGTGGCTTTTGAGCCGGGTATTGGGCCGAGGCCAAGTGGGCTTTGTGAAGTGGGAAAAATCCCCTTATAGTTACCCCGCCAATTCCTCAGATAAGTCAGAGGTTAATTATTTCTTCATTCCTTAATCCTTCGCCTTGCAAGACCACCTGGCCTTCTTTGCTGTGAGCCGAGCAACTGTTCGCCTTACACCCATGTGGTAGTATGGCGTTAGTTATGTTTTCGCATTTAATGACGTCCCTTCAATTTTCGTGACTTGACTTCGTGTTACGCGGCCATTTATTTCACACATCGTATCGGCAGATACGCTCTGCAGAAGTTATGATAATCGAGGGATTCTGGTACTTTGAGGGACACGTGGAGTTATGTTGGCTCGGGAGTTCAAACGTCAACCCCGCCTATATAAGGACCATTCCTCCCTTGTGGAAATTCATTGTACTCACTCTGCCTTTTGCTTCGTTCCTGTGTTTCTTGTTCTCTCCTCGAGTTCGTTGCCCCATTGTTTTCCTTCAGCTTTTCTTCAGTTTTCCTTCAGTGTTTCTTCTAAAAGTTCTTTATTTTTCTTTCGATCTATTATGGCCCCAAAGAAATCTTCACACCCTTCTGGACAAGTTGGGCTCTCTAATGGCGCTCAGACTACTATTGCCCCAGGCGGTTCCACTCTGGATGAATTCGCCAGATTTTCATGGCGATCACTGGTGACTCCTGCCGAACTAGAGAAGTTGAAGGTGGCCTACAAGGTCCCTTCGAAATTGGAGTTTCTGGTGCCCTCTCTCACCAAAGGAGTGGTGGATTTCGAGGGCTATGGCACCAAGGTTGCGGTATACCCCACCATGTTCTCTTGCGGCATACCCTGCCATGTTCTCTTGTGGCCTCAGGTTGCCATTTTGCCGACCGGTGTGAGAATTTTTTAGCTTCTTTAAGTTGGCACCTGCTCAGCTTCCTCCTAGCGCATGGAGGATTCTTGTTTCGTGCTGCGTCATCTGGCGCTGTGCATTGGAGGAGGCCGAGTTGGACTTCCCGAACCTCACAGCTCGTGAGTCCTTCATCACTCACAACATTGTGTGGAAGGGTCGGCATCTTTACAGCTTCCATCCGGTCCAGGAATTGGTTCAGGAGGAGGCGCAGCATGCTGTCGTGAAGGGGTACAACTGCCAATTCTTCTTCTGGATGGGAGTACCCGATTGGGCAGGCCATCAAGCTTCGGTTTCCCATATTCGCCATATGGGGTACTGTTGGGGTGGACACCAGACACCGCCCAAAATCGACCCCATAGGAAGCACTTAGACTCAAGGTCATTCGAGCCTTGAAGGCGCATTCGGACGACGTTTCCTCGGAGGCCCTGCTAATTGAGGACAGCCTCCACCGATACCTGGCCCCCCCGACCAACTTGCGCTCAGATATGGGTTTTCCCATAAACCCAGTCACGTCGCCTGCTCGCAGCCGCTCCCCTAGCTCGCCATTAGAGGGGAAAGAAAAGAAGCCTCGGAGGATCTCACTCGCTCGGTTTGACTCTGATAATGTCCCCATCCCTCTAGGGGGCCCGTCTGTCTTGGTGCTCTTGATTCGGCTCGAACCAAGGGCGCCCAAAAAGATGGTGATGATAGCGAATCCTCCTTGCATCGTGCTGCTAGTCCTAGATGTTGATGTCGGAGCTACTCCAGTGGTTGAGGTCATTTCCCCTGATAATGCCGAAGTGGTGGGAACTGCTGTTCGGGTCGAGGAGGCGACGGTGCTCAGAGTTCTCCACGAGGAATAAGGTGAGGAGGTCATTGAAGAAGTCTCAGCAGGCCTTCAGACAATCGCTTTGCTCGGCCATGCCGACTGAATCCATGAGATGGAGGGTAGATTCCAGAGGCTATTTGCCTGGGTAAAACTTTAACTTATGAACTCCTAAGATTCTTTGTTTGTTTCTTTTCTTGGTCTTGACTCTACTTTCTTTGGTAGGGATTGGAGCGCCAGGCAACCTTCATCGTGGACGGCCAGGAAGAGTTGAGGAATGAGAACCGGGCTCTTTGTTTGCTGGTTCAAGTGGCCCTAGACTGTGCGGCAATAGAGCAGAAGCAGAAAGAAGAAGTCGAGGAGACCCTTGCCAACTCGATAAAGTCCCAGGGCGAAGTGGGTGAGCTTTGCATTGAGGCCTCCCTTGCTTCCGAGGAGAGGGAGGTGTTGCAGTAGTCCTTTGACACATGCCAGTTGGAGCTAGACGGGTCCTAAAAGCTCGTGATGCCTCCATCTGCGGCTTGCGAGTGGAGTTGTCTTATGTCCGTGATATCTGTGATGATGCATGGCACTTCGGCTATAATGATGGCTTAGAGCGGATGGAGACTCACATTCTTTAAAACCCCCAGTGCGACCTCAGGATCATGGAGGTGAGGGATTTTTCCCTGCATGATGAGTCTTTGAGGCAGCGTTACCTCCTCGGGAAAAGTCTGGTTCCGAGCGGCCTTGGTGATGACCCTGCAATGAACGATCCCGCTTGTTGAGGGTGGGCTTTCCGGGCAAATCTTCTTGCTTTTCAATGTTGTTGTTGCCCCAAGCCTCCATGACCTTTTCCTGGCATATCTCCTTGCCATTTCTCCTCTGTTGGGGGCCCAGGGCCCCTTCTTCTCATTCTCTCCCTTTTGTTTATGGTGCCTTACTCGTTCTCGCTCGTTTGCTTACGAGGCTCGACCTCTAAGCCATTCCCACTCGTTGTCTTCATTTCCTCCAACAATTCCTTCTCCCTCTCCACAGCTGGTGGATGGTTTCAGGTGGCTCCGGGGCGATGATCATCACCGTACGACTCAATTAGTTGCCTCATTACATCCTTGTTGATTTTTAGAGGTAACTTCAAGCGTTATCAACACGTCGTAGTGATGGAGATCTCGGTCAACTGCTTGCATGGAATATGATTTGATCGAGCTAGGTCGTGTTGGTCCCCGGCCTTTGTCCGGTAAGCAGTTCTCAACGTAGAAATCAACTCAGAGATATTTCGATTCTTGGCGGTATCTTCATCGTCATCAGAGATTTTTAGCTTATCCTGTTGTAGAAGAGTCCGAGAAGAGTGAGGCATTTTGGCTTTCTTGGATTATATCCGGCCGCTTTACGGTCTAGGTTTACGGTCGTGCATTGGAACTTGTTTCTTGAAGATCTATGGTTGTAACTTGTTCCTTGCAACTCTGTGGCTTTATGTTGTAACTTGTTCTTTGTAACTCTACGGCTTTATGTTGTAACTTTCAATGACTAATAAAATTACCTTTTGTTGATTATATTCGGCTATGCCTTTTGCGCATCCTTTTCCAATGTTCTTCTCTTCTCCTTGCTTTTCTCTCTTTCTTTTTATGTTGAGGGTCGGCCCAGTGGAGTTCGGCCGCAAGGATTCGTTGCACAGTGCCCTTTGCGGTCCACCCCGCCAGTGCTTGGCCCACATCTGGCAACCTCGCTAGCCGGCGGTTTCCCAGCTTGTGCTCTTTTCGTCGGTCTTTACCATTTAGCCATTCTTCCGGGCCTTAATGACTTTGATTAATGGGGCAGGCATTCTTCACATTTTCCTTAGCATAGATTTGCCCTTCAGGTAGCCGTGGGGCTGATCCCGCTCTCCACCGCGGGGAGTTAGGTCGACCTTAGGCTCAACCTGCCTCCTCAGCCCGTGGGGAGGTAAGAAGACTGGGCAGTTTGAAATTTTAACTGTCTTCTTCCATTGGCGTAGATTTGTCCTTCGAGTAGCCGTGAGGCTGATCCTGCTTTCTGCCATGGGGAGTCAAGACGGCCTTAAGCCCGACTTGCCTCCTTAGTCCACGAGAGGTAGGTTGTCGGTAAATTTGGAACTGCTCCCGCCTTCCTTCCTTATCATAGCTGTGTTCTTCGGGTAGCCATGAGGCTGATCCCTCTCTCCACCGCGGGGAGTCAAGATAGCCTTATGTGTTCTTCGGGTAGCCATAAGCATAGTAGTGTCCGTCCTATTCGGGAAACAAGAATGTTGTCATTATTTTACTTTTGTCACAGAAGTCAATGTCGCAAACCTGGGTTCTCCGATCTATGTCGCACAATGCTTATTGACGATGTCTGCATTGATGTCCTGTGTTGTCGTCGTCCATGTTGATGATGTCCACTTCTTTTACTTCATTATTCGGGCAGCTCATAGACTTGGCCCGCTCTTTGCTAGGGAGAGGTCGGAATACCTCATGCCAAACCGCTTCTTTCTCTCTTGGGGAGGTAATTCGGACAGCAATGTGGCTGTTCCACTCCTTCACCGTGGTAGGGATCGGGGTAAGCGTTCGGGCAACCTCAGGGTTGAACCCACTCTCCTTCGAGAGAGGAACGAGACAGCCTTTGGCTCATCTCATCCATTTGTCCCCTGAGCAATTTGTTTTGGACCTGCTCACGCATGTTGACACTGCAGGAAAGGGTAAGTTTGGGTCAGGTTGGCTCTGATCCCACACTTTGTCGTAACGGGGGCCGAGGTAAGTTATTCGGGTAGCTGTGAGTCTGATCCAACTCTCCACCGTGGGAGGGACAAGGCAACCTTTAGGCCTACATTTCCCTATGGTATCCCGCAGGAAGGTAAGTTGTTCAGGCAGTCTGTTACTAAACTCGCTCCCACCTGTTGATGCTTATGAGGAAGGTAAAAGTTTTTTCCTTCAGGTAGTTGAGGACTGAACCACACTCCGCCGCAGGAAGGATAAGGCAACCTTTAGGCCTACCTTTCCCTATGTTGCCCTGTAGGAGGTACTTCGAACATCGATGTGCCTGATCCGCTCCTTCGCCGTGATGGGAGTCGGGGTAAGTTATTCGGGCCACTGTGGGGCTGGTCCCGCTCTCCCCGACGAGGAGATTGCTCACCTATCATCCTTCATGGGTAGGTAGGTTGTTCGGACAGTTTTTTCTTGACCCGCTCCCGCCCGTTGACATCATAGGGAATGGTAAATTTGGGCCAGGTTGGCGCTGATCCCACACTTTGTCGCAGCGGAGGCTGGGGTAAGTTATTTGAGTAGCCGCGAGGCTAATCCCGCTTTCCACTGTGGGAGAGATAAGGCAACCTTTAGACCTACATTTCCCTATGGTATCCCATAGGGAAGTAAGTCATTCGGGCTGTTTGTTACTGGACCCGCTCCTGCCTGTTGACGCTTAACGATGAAGGTAAGCCTTCGTCTTCGGGTGATCAAGGACTGACCCGCACTCCTCTGCGAGAAGGATAGGGCAACATTTTTGGTCTACCTTTCTCTTTTTACCTCACGGGGAGGTAAATTGTTGATGGAGTTCCCGTTTAGTGGAGTTGACTTTGCCGATAGAGATTGTTGATTCAGTCGGAGGGGAGTTCATTTGGCAGGTTATGTTACGTTCCTGAAATTAGCCATTGAAATACAAAAACTTCTTTTATTAGGGCCCGCAATAGGTGCATGAGAACATATAAATTTATGACAATAAACTAGTATAGCAATAATATTTCCGTAGAATCTAGACGTTCCACGGGTGCGGCAGCTTGTTTCCTTGGGAGTCCTGAAGGCGGTAAGAGCTCGGGTGATTTGTGGCGATGAGCATGTGAGGGCCCTCCCATCAGGGGCCTAGCTTTCCCTCGTTCTGTGTTTTTGTTCCTATCTCTTTAAGAATGAGATCTTCGATCTTGAATGTCCTCGGACGCACGTGTTTGTTAAAGCATCTCTCGGCCCTTCTTTTGTTGGCTACCGTTCTTATCTCAGCTTCTAGTCAGACTTCTTCTAATAAATCCAGCTGTTCTTCTAGCCACCTATCATTAGACTCTTATTCGATTGAACTCTGTAGGTGGGGATTCTGAACTCTACGAGTGGCATCGCCTCGTGGCTGTATGTGAGGGTAAAGGGGGTTCCCCTGTCGGTTTTTTCACCATGACCCCAATACGCCGAGGCCGGGAGTTCTTCCTCCCATGGCCCCTTCCTGTTGCCGAGTCGCTTCTTGAGTATTCCTATCAGCGTTTCGTTGGTCGCTTCAACTTGCTCGTTAGACTGGGGATGTCCCGAGGACAAGTATCGGAACTCGACCCCCAATTCTTGGCACCAATTACGATAGTGATTGGAATCGAACTGCTTCCCGTTATCTGATATGATGATGCGCAGGACACCAAACCTGTAAACTACCGACCCCCATAAAAACTGCATGATGTTGCCCGCTGTGATGGTTGCTAAGGCCTCGGCTTCAACCCATTTGGTGAAATAATCCATAGCCACCACTACAAACTTGACTCCTCCTTTGCCTGGGGGAAGAGGGTCGACCAAGTTGATTCCACATTGGGAGAAGGGTCAAGGTGACATGATCGACGTCAGTTCCTCTAGCAGGCAATGGGGCATTCTGGTGTATTCCTGGCACTTTGGAAACTCATGTGCATAGTCCTTGGCGTCCCACAGGCCTGAGGCCAGTAATAGCCTGCTCTCATTACCAATCTGGCCAACACTATCCCCCTGAGTGATTCCCGCAAATCCCTTTATGTATTTCTACCAACATGTACTGTGCTTCTTCCTAAGAGATGCACCTCAAAAGAAGCGTTGAATGGCTTGTCCGATACAGGACACCTTCGATTAGAGTGTAGCGTGCTGCCCTATTTCTGATCTTTCTAGCCTCATGTCTGTCTTCTGGCACCTCATTGGTTTCCAAATATCTAATTATACCTTCTGCCCAGTCTAGGGCTCTGGGCCATATCTCCATCACCTCGATTCCCACTGCAAGTACTTCCACAGTTCGAATCACTGTTTGTTCTGGTAGGGGGAATCTTCTTGTCCGAACGCAACATGCGCCAGCTTGTCCGCTTTCTAATTCTCTGTCATCGACACTTGCTAAATCTGGAAATACTTGAAGTGGGGGCTTTCGGCCTCTACTAGCGCTAAATATCTCCTCAACTTTTCATTTTTTACAGCAAACTCTCCTCGCAGATTTACCACTACCTGCGATTCTGCCCATACTTCTATCTAGGTGGCGGCGAAAGACTTGGGCCACCATTAGTCTTGACAACAACGCCTCGTAGTCTGCTCATTGTTCGTCGTTTTGAACGTCAATTTGATGGCATAATTGTATTCTTCTCCTTTGGACATGACGATATGCACTCCCACTCCCCCTCTAGCCCGACAAGACGAGCCGTTAATGAATACTTGTCAGGGCTTTACAGGAGGTGCATCTTCGTTCTCTGTCGGGAAGCCGATAAACTCAGCTACGAAATCCGCTAGCACTTGCCCCTTTCTTGTTTTTAATGGCGCTTAGTCAATGTTGAACTCGCTTAATTCCACGGCACAATTCATAAGCTGGGCTGAGGCGTCCAGTTGTTGTAGCACCTTTTTAAAAGGGGTTTCCGTGAGGACCCGCATTGGGTGAGCTTGGAAGTATGGATGCAACTTGTGAATAGTTACAATTAACGCGAAGGCTAGCTGCTCTATACAGGGGTACCTGGCTTCGACCCGCCAATACGCCCGGCTAGTGTAGTAGACTGGCCTTTGGGCCCCTTCCTCTTGTGTACCAACACCGATGAAGCGGCCTGAGGGGAGACCGCCAAGTACAGGGTCAGCGTTTCCCTGCACCGAGGCTGGCTGAGGGTTTCGAATGCCTAGTCGCACTCACCATCCCATGCCTTTTCTTTCTGTAAAATTTCGAAGAAATGTAGGCATTTGTCGGTGGATCTTGACACAAACTTGTTGAGGATGGCTACTCGCCCAGCCAGCTTTTGTACTTCATTTATGTTTCGAGGTGGGGCCATGCTAAGAATGGCTTCCACCTTCTCGGGGTTGGCTTCGATTCCGCACTCAGGCACCATGAATCCTAAGAACTTTCCCGATCCAACACAGAAAGCGCATTTCGCCGAGTTTAGCTTCATTTGATATTACCGCAGTATCGCAAAAGCCTCCTTTAAGTCGCTTAAGTGTTGTTCTAGGGTTTCACTCTTAACTAGCAGGTCATCTACGTAGACCCCCATATTCCTTCTTATCTGGTCTTTGAATATACGATTGACCAACCGTTGGTAGGCTGCGCCCGCGTTCTTAAGCCTGAAAGGCATTGCCTTGTAGCAATACTAGCCTCGGTCGGTGATGAATGAAGTTTTATCTTCATCCTCAGATTCGCATGAACCCCGAAGGGCATCGCCTTGTAGCAATACAAGCCTCGGTCGGTGATGAATGAAGTTTTCTCTTCGTCCTCGGGGTTCATGCGAATTTGGTTATACCCAGAGTAGGCATCTATCTGAGCATATGGTGGCCCGCCGTGGATTCGACAATTAGATCGATGCGAGGAAGTGGGAAGCTGTCCTTTAGGCAGGCTTTGTTGAGGTCAGTGAAGTCGACGCACATTCTCCATTTAGCGCTCAAGTTCTTTACGAGCACTACGTTGGACAACCACTCCGGGTAATGGGCTTCTCGGATGAACCCCGTGCCCAGCAGGCGGTCCACTTCCTCGACTATGGCAACATTCTTTTCCGTACTGACGCTTCGATTTTTTTGCCTTACTCCTTTGCTTTTGGGTCTAAGCTAAGGTTGTGTTGGATGACCTCGGGCGCTATTCCAGGCATATCCTCGTAGCTTGAAGCGAATGCATCCTGGTGCTTAGCGAGGATTTGTCTCATGGCGTTTCGGGCTTCAGATGTCATTTCGTTGCTAATCCTTACTCTGAATTCTGGCTGATCTGGGGTGAGGGTGACAAGCTCCAATGGTCCGATTGGTTCTGCTTTCCGAAGCTCCTGCTCATCTCGGACTTCGCTTATGGCCTCCGCGCAGTCTAGAGCTGGCAGTAAGGTGACGGCACCCCTGCAAGATACGCCTTGCTTACCCCGCCGTTCGTTGGCATCTCTTTGCAGGCGGGTGTATAGCTTTCTTCTATTGCACCCTTCTCACTCCCCTGTACATGGCTCTCTTGCTGATTAATCTCCATACCACTGGTAGCACTGGCAAGCTTCCAAGTTGCCTAGAACGGGTTGCCTCAGGTGCGCGAAGTACATGTAAGATCTATAACGATCTCACAGACGGTGTCATTGTTAACGTCGTGTTTCGCACACCTTTGGGCCAGGCTCTAGCAACTCAGGTCTTCCGAATGGGCCTGCAAAAGACAAGGGAAAAGGAAACTTGAGGAGGGTGGTCTTGGTGCTCGGGAGTCTCCGATGCCAAAGTTAGTAAGTGTTCTTGAAAGTTTGCAAATAAGTAAAGGAGTCTAGAAATTAGAGAGAGTATTCTCATACCTGGGACCTACTATCTATACTATACGAGCTTATAACCCGCGCAATGTGCGGATTGTTGTGTATATTGTATATGAGAGAGATCTAGAGAGAGACATGATTTTATAGTAGAGAAAATCTAAATGATTTATAGGGTGTTTAATTTGATGAAACAATATAAAGGTTAAAATAGTGTCTTTGGGTGGAGTTTTGAATCGGTTTATATCTTTATATGTAAGAAAAGAAATGAAACTTAAAAGTTACAACAATTCATAATAAAACATTACTTTTAAAATGATTACTTCTCCATAAACATAACATATATTTATGTCCAAACATTTATCACTAAAGTAGTTACAGAATTTTCCCCTCACCACGTGTCGCGTGACTCTTTGAAACCTTAACTCAGAAACGACACCCAATGTAACGCCCTGGTCCCGCAGGGATCAAAGAGTTACTCCCTATAACTTAAAACTCACAATTCATCAATGTATTTATAGACTCCAAAATATAACGTCATCAGAATACTACAAAATCTCTTAATAAAACCCGCCACCTCTCAGAAATCTTCTATGAGTAATCCACTATGCTTAAATAATCATTTCACCGATGCTCCATAATCCTGATTCTTAGCTGGACTATTCAAAGTCATCTGAAAAATATATGAAGATAAGGGTGAGTTATCAACAACTTAGTAAGCAGAGAACATATACTAGTGTGTAAACATGAGCATTTACAGAAATCAGAATGCAAAACAAAACATTTTCATTTTCAGAGTGCGGAAGTAAAACATGTTATCAAAATATCAGAGCGAAAATTTAGAAATAATTTCATTCAAGAATATTCTTTGGCATAGCATAAATGATCATCATCATTATCATCATCAGAACATTATATCAGAACAGAGGCCATGTATAACCCCCGTGGTAGGGTTGTGCATCTGCAGATAGCCAAGCAGAACATAAATCACTCTGTCACCAAGGTGTGCACACAAAACATAGACTACTACTATAACCTGTGGCAGGGCCGTCTCCACTATTATTACACGTGGTTGAACCGTATCCACTATTATAACCCGTGGTTGGGCCGTATCCACTATTATTACACGTGGTCGGGCCGTATCCACTATTGTAACTCGTAGTTGGGCCGTATGCCACTATTATCACCCGTGGCAGGGCTGTAATTGAACAGAGCGGAAACAGAATCAAATTTAGAATTAGAGAGTCATGCCAAAGGTTTTCAGAAATCACGTCTTATCCAAACAGAGTATAACAAAATATTTGGAACAGAACAAAATCATATCACAACATAATTTATGCACAAATTTCATATTCGCTCTCTTTTTCAAAGTTCAGAAACAGAATGTAAAAAAAAAGCTCATGTCTACACCAGTCATGATAGAAAATACTTTCTTCTTAAATAGAATCTCATGAGTAATACAGAACAAATAACTGAGGTAGTTCAAATTTCTTTTCAAAATCAAATATGTATATTTTTCAAAAATAACCTCAGCTCATTTTATTTTAATGCAAAGTCTAGCATAGGAACCCCGCTTACCTGGACTTCTTAGCTTTTCAGAATTTTTCTCAAAATGTCGAACAATAATTAATCGTCACCTATAAAATAATCACGTAATTCTCGTAAATTTCCAATTAATCACGTATTTTGATATTTAATCCTAAACTTCTAAAATAACCTATTTAATTCCTCAAAATCTAAAATTTTTGAAATTCCCAAAATACCATTTTCTAAGACCATCAATATTCACTTAATCGAATTCGTACTGAAGAATAAAATTTATCGAATAAGTATTATGATAACTATAGAACTCAATAAAAATTAATATTCAAAATATCTAAAATACCAACAATATTTTATAAATAAAAAGAATACATTGGTTACTAAAATTTTCCTAAAATAAGTCATGAAAAACTCATCTCTTAAGAAAATAGATTTACTTCCATTAACTAATAATATTATCAAAATACAATATAATATTTATTGAAACTTAAAGCAAAATCCTATTTAAATATAAACTCAACAAAAACTTCTCACCCGAAAACTAAAACCAGGAACTTTCCATATATATGTATATATTAGGTTAAAACTAGTAAGTGCCCAAGTTAAAACTTTACTTATATATACATACATACATACATATATATATATATATATATATGTATATATAAATACACCTTATACATAAAACAAACGATAAACATACACAAGAGTAATAGAAAATGCAGCGGCGGCAGGGACTCACTGAGAAGGTAAAGTGCGACGGCGCAGTGTGCGATGGGAGGTGGTGCACTCGGTGGCTATGCACTGGACAAGAAAGAGAGAGAGATGCACGGTGAGAGAGATAACGGAGAGAGAGAGAGAGAGAGCGAGGGCAGCGCGAACGTGCTTGCGGTAGCTGGGCCAGGTTGTTTCCAGTGGAGGCTTGCGGTGGTGAAGGTCATGCAGGGGTTGAGAACGTGGAGGCTAGGCTTCTAGGGAGGCAATGGCGTGGAGGATAGGGGGTTGTCCATGGTGCAACTACTCTGTTTCGGGGAGCAAAAACAGGGGAAAATCTCGTGGTTTGCAACGGAGGCTGCGGGAGGCGTTGGCAGCGGCTTCGTGTGGCTGGGCACGATGGCTTATGGTTCCACAAGGGGCTTGCCATGTGGGTTGCGGGGTGGAAGAGCTTCGGGGTGGTTGTGAGGTTTGGGCAGGGTGACTCCATGCGGTGGACCTACGCGTAATTGGCTTTCATGGAGTGGCTCTCGGTGGGAGGGTCTCTTGCCATGATCTTGGTGCTCGTGGTCGAGTTTCACCTGTGCTGGCTGTGGGTGGTGCACTACAGAAGTACATGGTGCGGGGTGGAGGTCAGTGTAGTTGGTGACGACAGTGTGGAGTGCAGCTATGCACGGGATGCTGTGGCCACTTCTTTAGAGAGAAAAAAAACATGCATTTAGAGTTGATTAAAACCCTAGAAGATCACGTACGTGCATGAGATATGGAAGTGAAAACTACTTCTTGGTTGCGTCGGGTTGGGCTTACAGGTCCATTCCATGCATTTGGGCCCATGGGTAAGGTACGATAAATGATTTGGGACCAAAAGAAACTAAAAGACACTTAAACAGGCCCAGTCGGAAAAAAAGAAAAGTCCAACAAAATAAAAGGGCACAATAAAAATAAATAAAAGCCAATTAAAAAAACACTGCAACTCAATATTAAAAAAATAAAATACTAAAAGTCCAACAATAAAATTATTCATTAAAGCAAAGAGTAATTTAAAAGTAAACACTAATTAATATCAAGAAAGCACATCAAAGTAAATTTCACAACTTAGGAATTATAAAATAAATCCAATGAAAAATTCGATAAATTTTAAAACAAGAAAAACAATATTTAAATTAATTAAAATAATCCTTCACTAAAAAAATACACTAAAAAAAATACGGGGTATTACACCCAAAGGATCTTAGCAACAGACACCTGTTTCCAACATTCCCAACTGCCACAACTTTCTCACCACCAAAGTTTGTTTACGAAATGCAGAGGAAAGAAAAAAAAAAGTGTGCGATCGGGCTTTTTTCACTTGTTTTGTTTCTCCTGAACCAAACAGGAAATGGAGAAGAAGAAAGCATTGCGTAGAGTACAGAAGAGAAAGCCCACTAAGCGTAGCAAGAAAAAATCTCAGATCGGATTCTTACATCTTTGCTCCAATCATCTCTTCCTAATCTAAGACTCTTCGTTCTTCTGTTGAAAGTAATTACTTTTTTTTTCCTTTTTCGATTATCATCGAAAATTACAACTTAAAATAAATTAAGGAAATGAGGGTCAGAAATAGAAGGGATTAGAGATAAATATTTGTAGAGAGATACTTTTTGGTGCCTTGAGGGACGACAAAACCTTCATAGCGGTCGAGACCGTTCATATATTTTCTTCTTCTTCTTCTACCACTGCTTCTGCTCTATTAACACTCTCACGGAATTGAAGTCATACTCTTCTACTATGCTACACCATATTGAATGAGAAGTCGTCACACCGTGAAGCCAAGTAAGCATCTCGGCAAGCTAGATGTTTAACACCCAAACCAGTAAGGCAACCATCGTAAATGACAGGCACCAAGCCCAAAGCCCCACCGCACTACAGCCACCACCACTACCTTTAGTTGGAAACTCGAAGCCAGCCGTGAAACCACAAGGGGACTCACCGTTGCACCATTACCATGATCAAATTGAAAGCCTTTGTTTTAGGAGGCCAAAAATAGAGTCAATCGTTGCACCTCTGTTGCCAACGACTGAAGCTTCCCAGCCACTTGCCGACATGCACCATAGCCCAGTCGTGAGACAATGCCCAAGTTGATCACCAATACACTGCCATAAGTTTTTGTATCTTCCTCCTGTGTTCTCTCTTTCTCTCACTCTCCGTCTCTCTCACTGTGCTCTCGGGCTTCAAAGACAGGCAAGAAATTTCAAGGAATCCAAGAATCGGAAAAATGGGGAGATCATGGGTTCAAGGAATGTTTATCGAAAGATAGAGAAAGGGAAACCGAAAGGGAAACGCTACTCAGAAGGAATATACTCAGAAGAAATCTCAAGTCCCGTGGCGCCCTCAGCCGTCATGGTATCTCCCTCCTAGCCGCAACAACTGCTGCCCCACGTTCAACCGTAGCCCCTCCATCACTGCCTCTTTCTGTTGCCTTGGACAGCCATAGGGAACATCACTGCCGACTTGGTTTCCTCTACACCGTGCTAGAAACTCTCTCATCTCCACTTTCTCTCATTCAATATTTGATGTCTATCTTAGAAAATGTAAGGGAATTTTAGAAGTCATAACTTAGAAACCTTGAACCGTTGAATCGGTCGGGGTGTGTATATCGAGTGGCTTGGCAAGTGGTCAAGAAGTCATATGCTTGGCAAGCAGATTAAACCTAAAGGCATATGAATTTTAAGGACTTGCCAAGTTTTAATACCGATGTCCTATAAACGCAAAAGGTCATAACATGAACCAAAGTCCTTGACCGTTTCGTGGTGGTCACCTTGAACCGTTTGCCAAGAAGTTACAAACGTTGGTTTAATAACTTCATAAAACGTTATACATTTTTGAATTTTATGCTATGAATGCCAAGTCAGCAATTGAAAACTTGGCTTTTATATAATTAGATAGAAGTCTGGGGGAGTTGTAGATCGTCATTGTCTCCACCGAGTTCGTACCCCTTCTGTTGTTAGAGTCCTTTAATGCGACGTGACTTCTCCGATGGCACCATAAATATGGCGTGTAGTTCGATAGTGGCGCCATTTGTTCCTGACTTTGCGCTTGTCCTTTATGAGCCGTAGATGATCTGATATTGATGGATCAAGGGTTGTCTGCATTTTCCCGCTGTGCTCTGTGCAGGTCTCTGGGTTCTGAACGCGACCGCAGACTGTCAGGCTTACCTATCTTGTTGACTACTCGACTCCTTTTCCTGGTAGATGTTTTGCCCCTTACGCGGACTTGGTGGCTTTTGAGTCAGGTATTGGGCCGAGGCCCAATGAACTTTGTGAAGTGGGAAAAATCCCCTTACAATTGATTTAAACAAAGTTTTTATACAAGAAAATTAATATATTAACATGTTTTAATGTAATTTTTTTATTGTAAAATAAATATAACATATTACATTAAGCCAGTTCAGCATATAAACTTCCTTTGCGTATACGTAACATTTCTCTTTTATGTTTTTACCATTTAAAACATCTTTTTGTATCCAATAAACACTGATATTACGATTTTTTTCCTAACGTGGTTTTCCATGTTATTCATTATTTCTCATTGCTGTCACATTTCTTCATCATTTGTAAATGGATTTTATCACTATTTATCTTTCCTTTAGAGAAATTTGAGTTTAGATTCTCAAATGGTTAAGCTTTTTCTTGGTTTTTTTAATTTCAAATTTTCAAAACTATGCTTTTTAAATATAAAAACAAATTTTAAAATATAATCATTAGGAAGAGATGAATAATTGCAAAAAGACTATAAATATTTTATAAAAAAAAAACAAGATGGTTAGAGGAAAAATAGTATAAAAAATATGAGTATTGAAAAGTAAGAACTAAACAAAATTATTTAAATAAAGTAGTTGAAAGGATAGAATAAATGTGTTTTAAAAAGTGGATAGCTAAAATAGATGATGAGGCCTTTTTAGCTAAACCTAGCACGCACAAATTTTAGAGAGAGACAACGCGAATGCTTTAGCATGCAACCCGGACCGAAATTGAAGCTCACACCTCTCAATAAATGCCTCTTAGGCACCCTCTCTGTGGGGTCGCTCCCTTCTACCCCACAACTCCAAACCCCAAAGCTTGGCCCCACAAATCTCTCTCTCTCTCTCTCTCTCCTCCTGTTTCTGAATCCCAGCGTCTTTGTCTAAATCCAAACAAAAGACAAGCCTTCCAAGGAAGAAAAGAGATCATTGATTTCTCTCTCTTTCTTTCTCTCTCTCTCTTACCTATCTCTCCTCTCTATCTTAAACTCCCTCACCTTGGGAGAGGAGAGAACTCTTCCAAACCTACATCCTCATCTCCTTCCTATAGTGCTGCATACAAGATCCCCCATCATCAGAATACCAGTTCGATACAACACCTAGCTGCCATTATTTAAGCACTGAACCACTTCCACTTTCTCAAAGCTAACGAAACTGATCATAAGATAGGAAAGAATAAGAGAAGGAAGAAGGGTTCTAGGTTAAGGTGGTAGGCTCGATAGACAGGCCAAGGATGATCACGAAAAGCCAGGAAGGAGCACAGAGCGAGGCTGCTACTGGGCCTGCTAAAGGCGGTTCCGAGTCCAGCCGAGCGGGGTTGAAGAAGGGGCCGTGGACAGATGTGGAGGATGCAATCTTGGTAGAGTATGTGAAGAAGTATGGTGAAGGGAACTGGAATGCCGTGCAGAAGAATTGCGGGTTGATGCGGTGTGGCAAAAGTTGTAGATTGAGATGGGCTAACCATTTGAGGCCAAATCTCAAGAAGGGCTCATTTTCACCTGAAGAAGAGAGGATTATCATAGAACTTCACGCTAGACTCGGCAACAAATGGGCTCGCATGGCTTCTCAGGTATGCTCTTATTCAATTTGTTGAATATCAATCGTATACGACATGCATTCTCATTTTCATGCATATTCTTCTTTTTTGTAGGGTGATTATGTATTTTTATGATATTGGCATTGATTTCTTATACCTTTTCTTGCCCATTTTCTTTGGTTTTGATCGCGACCCTTCGGTTTTAATTCTATTCAGATTGCTTTCTTGATCTTCTTATTCCTTTTTATGTTCTCATGTGGTTAGATCATTTCCTTTCAGAAAAAATTTTATGGTTATCTCGTTTTTCTATTCTGATCTTCCCTCGACCTTGATTGTGACCAAGCGCCGGTCTCCTTTCCCCCCTCGTGTGTTTAGATGAGTGCGATGGCTTGCATGCATCATTTTTCTTCTTGTTTATTTCATCTTCATTGATATAAATGAAGCTCTTTGGATTTAGGAACATAAATTTCTCACTTCCTTGTTTTTGGATTCCATATGAACTTTCCGGTTCTACTTTGTTTCCTTTTCTTTTGCATGATCAATTTGTTTCTTAATAAACAAATACATTCGCGTCTTTGATGCTGACCTCAAAGTACTTTTGTCTCTCGTCTCTCTCTCTCTCTCTCTCTCTCTCTCTCTCTCTCTCTCTCTCTCTCATTTTTGTTTGGACCCACCACTTTATATTTTTCTGTGAAATTGGCCACCATTACGTAGTTGTTCTTTTTTTTTCCCTGAACTCTTTGTTCTAACTCTGATTTCTCTGCTTTCTACCTTCAGTTACCTGGTCGAACTGACAATGAAATAAAAAACTACTGGAATACAAGAATGAAGAGACGCCTGAGATCCGGGTTGCCTATTTACCCTCAAGAAGTTCAGCAAGAAGCTGCAGCGTTTCACCTATTGAAACAGCAGCAGCAGCAGCAGCAGCAAGAGCACCTCCACCAAAAGCACCAAGATCATTCTTCTGCCGGTTCATTCTCAGCGCTACTCTCCTCTTCTCAACCTCTTGAGCTCAACTACAATCCCTCAATTTCCATCTTTGAGACGATGAATTTCTCTTCGGCTGCAAACCATCTTCCTAACCAGGCATCTTATGACTCTTACTCCAAACCTAGCAACCAATTCAGGTTTTTCAGTGAAAACAATAATATTGCAGGCTATACTTTGCCCCTATCCCCCATTTCTCCTTTTGAATCATCACCGTCCACCGTTTTTAATCAGAATATATCATCCAAACCCATTTCATCTCCATTAATTGAATTCAGTTCAGACAGTCTTAGTAGGAGTTACAATGTCGGGGGCATGGCTGCAAGAGCTCCATATGAGCCATTCGGTGTAGCTCATGATCTAGAAACAGAGCCCCCTTCAAACCAAACACCACCGCAGTCAACAACTCATGCTTCATCCACAGCCAGTGGCGATGAGAACTTTATGAGAGCTCCAAGCAATGCTAATGACTGTGAACTGGAGACGCCATTGTCGCAAGATGATAGTGGATTATTGAATGCTCTGTTAGTGGAATCTCAAACTCTTTCCGAGAAGTCCAAGGGAAAAGCATTATCGGCAGCCTCTTCCGATAAAGGGAAAAGCGTGGTGGTGGATGCACTCAGTAAGGAGGAAGACACAATGCATATGGAATCGACTATGAAGATTAGTGGTGAGACGAGCGCTGAGAACCAGTGGGATGATTTGAGCTCTTCTCAATCATCACTTGGTGAGTTAGTCCTTTTTGTTTCAACCTCTTTCCTGACAAATTTAAGATTGGCTTTCATGCTGTACTTTCGTTAGCTCATAATAGTAATGACTGCTACTTATGATCCGGTTTTATGGTATGCATTTCTCTCAACTCTCACCGATCATTATTTTTTATTTAACATGTTTGCAAAAAATATATATGCCTTACAAGTACTTTTGTTGGTAAGCCATCTTCTGTAGCGCCATTATGTTCATATGTTGTACCTTTTGGTTCAAACAGGGATGAAACCAACTGATCAGGATCAACTAGTGGAGATGAACTCCATGGATGATGATTTGCTGAGCCTACTGGACAACTTCCCATCAGCAATGCCAGCACCCGAGTGGTACCGTGGAGGTCTCGACATATCCAATGGGAAATCATCGGGTGTGGAAAGAGACAATATGAGACTTGATACTCAGCAAAATGCTTCGCCTGCGCTGGTTACAACCAGTACTACCACACCGGAGCATGAATGGGGCATCGGCCCTTATCAATGGAATAACATGCCTAGCATATGCTAGAGATCAGCTTCCTACAGATGTCTTGTGTTTCCATTTCTTTAGTCTAGGGTTAGTGCACTAGTGTCCATATGGTTTAAAGAGTAGATAATAGGGCTTCATAAGGGTTAAGAATTAGAGAGTAGTCTCCAGGTGGTAAAAAAAACTTGGTCTAATTTATTAGTTCATGTGTTGCTTGCAAGTTTAGCTTTGCTTTAGGCTTTATGTATTGTTACTTATATATATCATGGTGTAATGTTTGTTTGTTTGTTTGTGAGTGGCTTGTGCATGTAGAGGGGGAAAAAACAGAAAATATGTTGTGGCCGTACTGTATAATATATACACACACACACACACACACACACACACACATATATATATATATATGATCATCAATGTAGTAATTAATGCCTTTTACATTAGCCCCAAGAGTTTAAATTTACATAATTTGTTATAAAAGTAGGATATTTGGGTCATGATCATGTGTGGCTTCATGAGATGCAGAGATAAATTTAGTAAAGGCTAGCTAATTTGCGCACTTTTCCTTTTAGATTGACTATATTTGTACGTAGTACTCCACAATTGGCTCCTTTTAAGAGACAAAGCATGCATGACAAACCCAATTTGCCACACAATCATGATCAGTACTTTCATCCTTGAATCTCGTTAAGAATAGCAGTGCAAACTTGCTAAATGATCTGCCTTGTTGGATCATCTCTTTTAACTTGGGTTGCCTTCAATTTTTGGTAATGAAACGTCTCTATATTTAGTGGGGAGAAAGGGCTCACGCATAGCATCTTTTCCCCAATCGTCGCCGGCCACTTTCCTCTAAATGCTTCTAATAATATAGAGTTATATATCCACAAATGTGAGAGGAAACATAGGAGCTGCTTGTATTACGGTTCACCAAGTTAACATGATGATGCATGTTTTTCGTTTCCCCCTTTTTGTAGCTCCTTCAAGCCATGTATTACGATAGCTAGTCTTGATCAGGTTCACACATTTAAAATATCTCTGCATACTAAAAAGCAATTATCATGATGATCCCAACACCATAAATGATGTTTAACATTGTGTCTACATATGTGTGTGTGTGTATTCTACTATTTCCCTCATATCTCTTCATTGGTTTTTCAAGGAATTAGGCATGGAGATTGCGTGAATCCAAAAGTGAATTATTAATATATACTTGTAATATATTAGGATAGGATTACTTTCCCACTTGCACGTTGGTGCAGACTAAACAACTAAGATGTTCATATGTCCAACTTCGTTACCAAAAAGCCAAAATGCTGAGTAACTGAAAGAAAAACTCTTATTTTATTGATTAAATGTTATCCTATCCTAATAAATTTAAAGGCAAACCAGATGTGCCTCACCTTTCTCTAGGGTTCTCCTCATCTGATTGTGAAGATGGTGGTCCGGGGACAGAATCAACAAAGAACTCCTCCACTGAGATGAGGTAAAGCAATTAGCATATGACTAGCAACACAGAGAGGAAATATGTTTAAATTTTAATCATGTAAATCAAGGAAAGAGTTCTCCTTGGGCTCACTTGAACACCAGCGTTAAAAAATTCAAAATGTGATGATGCCCAGAAACAAATGTGGTACTCATACAGAATTAATAAAGAAACCATGTTGATACTGCTACTATGATAAAGAAACTTTCCCTTTTCACATGGACACACTGGATATTTCAGTGAATCAATACACTTTTTTTCACCTCTAACTTGCTTGAGTTCTATATAATTGTCTTAGAAATGTCTATGCATTTTCCCCATATATTTTGAAAAATATAATTAGCATTATGTTTTTGCCAATCACCAAAACCATGCATATTGGCATCAAAATGAAGGTCTTCAATTTCAATTACCTATATCCTCTTGCTCAGGCGAATCGAGCAAAATTTCTGAATCTGATGGCAAAAAGGGAGAATCAGGATAATATCCCAAGGCTCCTAAATCTGCAAAGGAATTGTGAAAGCAATGTATTAGCAAAAGCGTGAACATGGAGAACAGGTTATGACATAACTGCTACACGGTGTTTAGACGTAATGAAAGCGATTTCATGGTGCCAGAGTCCTTTAAGACAGCTTCAAAGTTCTGAATGTATCTTACTTATCATAAAGAAAAAGTTCTGAATGTATCTTGCCAAAACAACAGAACCTTTATGTTATTCAGAAGATCTTCTATCATTACTGAGCTTGAAGCAAGAACAAATATTCAAAAATTTGTATCACCAATTCCATAATTAATATATTTTTTAATCAGCGAACAAAAACTTTATTGATAAACAGAAAAGGTGAGATCCCAAGTACAGGGGACATTAACCATCTCCTCAGAAAATGAAGAGAGTAAAGCCTACGCCATATTAATTTATACTTTCTGCTTTCTTTTAGGAGGAACTTAACATAATTGAATGCATTTGGTGTTATTTTGGGAATTTCAATAGTTAATACATATACTTCCTGCTTTCCATTAGGAGAAACTTCATCACACCTCTAAATACCACCACTTTTTCAATTTGAGTCCTAAACTACAAATAGGTTTCAATTCCATCAAAAATCTTATTGATAGAATTGTGCCATATTACCTATTTTCCTGCATCTTAATTGTCAGATCTTAACCAAAGGTCTTGGAGGTGCAAATTACAACTTTTCACAGTTTAGGATGCAAATTAAAAAGGGAGTGGTAGTGGTAGTTTGAAGGTGAAAAATGTAATTCTCCCTTTTATTTTACTTTGTATGTGCAACCAGTATTGTAGCAGTTAATAAAGATAAGATACAAATTACCTCCCAAATTTGACAAATCAGCTGTTAGATCCGACAGACTGAAATTCCACTGGATCTGATCCAGTGATCTGAGAGAATCCCTGGAATTTCCAGCCCCACCATCTGGTGCAAGTTGTAATCCTGCCGAACTGGCCACATCAGATGTAAATGTTGTATCAAGTGCTGACGCGTCCACCCCCATTCCAGAAATTTCTGATGCAGTGAAGGGGGGAAATGGCCACTGGATGCAACTGATGTAGGACTCACAGGCATCTCTGACATAGTGCCATTTGGTGGAATAATGGGAGCCACATCAGCAGCACTGCTCTCCATCACCATACTTCAACAAGATCATAAATAATTGCGATTAGCATAACTTCTATCGAGCAAAAATTCTTATCTAGAAAGAAGCAAAACCGGGATTAAATTTTCATTGAACAAATGGACCGAACCGGCCAAAAATCAAAATAGAAAAAGTTGTTCTTGCCGGGAGAATAGCATCGGGGACATCTTTATCTGAGGAGGCGGCTTCATATTTTGATGCAGATGTAAACTTGAGCATACACGTGCAAACAGACGGGCATAAACATGACTCTTTACAATGAGAATATACCCATGCAAACACATCATTGCATGCATATGCAACTGAGAGTTTACCAGTCAAACCATTTGAAATTCAAACAAGTGATCCAATAATATTCAAAGACAACAAACACTAATAAATTGAACATGGACCAACTACATTAAATTCCATTACTTAAAATAGGTAATCAATGTTAAATGACATGAAGATCGAGAAGTGCTCACTCATTCCCAGAATTCATCCGTATGTGATGAAAGTTGCTTGGAGCAGGGACTCCATTAACCACATGACAGCTCGATATTCCACAGCCCATCGGATCGAGATGAGGTTGACCTGCTGCTGGAATTGGAGGTTGCTGTAGGATGGGGTATCCCATAGGTAAATTGTTAACTGCACTGCAAACATGTGGCATTGAATAACAATGACAACAATAACATATAAATGCCACATAACAAGTCTTGCTCAGAACATTCAGCCTCCATAAGAAATCATGAGCACCACACTTTTAGGCCCGGTATGGATACAAAAGTCCCTCCAACTCATCTCATCTAATCATTACAACTTTCCCACACAAAATATAATAAACAAATCAACTTTTTCAAATTCCAAAACAATAATAATATTGAAAAATGATATTCTAACAATATTTTATTCAACTTTCAAATTTCATCTCAACTCATCTCATCTCATCTCAACTCACTATCCAAACCTCCCCTTAGAGGCAACCAAGTCTTTTTACCCAGCACGCTAAGGAAGCAAAATTCCATAAGACAAAGAAAACCCAACAGAAATCCCCATGTATCCACTGAAGGTTTGGGAAAAAATAAAAGAAACTAGATACTAGCACTATTTTCATAAGTGGCCATGCAGAAACAGTCCAAAAGCATATGTATACATTTGCTTGGTATAAGGGGGATAAGGTTACATGCAAACGTAATAAGGAAATTATGGCTTCCTCAAGGCACCAAACATCTCCAAAATTTATCATTCCAAGGAAAACCAACCTCCCAAACCACCAGAGGCTCTATCATAACAATTTTTTTCACTATCATTCTATTATTTACATGCAATAAAGGCTAATAAAGAAGATGAGATGGGACAGTTTCTATGTCTAAAAGCTGTGTTTTCAAGTACAGCAATATTTATGGCTCCATTGCTACAAACAGGCCACTATATGCATTAATTCAATCAAGGGCTACCATTGCTTGTCAAGAATGAAACCCAAAAGCCTTTTGACCATCTAATGAAGTGACATTTCATTATGTTGTGCCTTTGCTAACAGCAAACCTCCCGTGTAGGGAAAGATAAGTTTTTTCGCGCACACAAAATTTCGCACATACAATGACATAAACTACCATTGCTTTATCAATTTGCACCCTAAATTATAAAAAACTATCAAACTACATCCTAAAGTGCAAATTGCCGTGCACCCTCAATCAAGATTCATGTGGCACAATCGTAATGGTCAGATTTTAACCTAGGATGAAAATTTTGTAGTTTAGGGTGCAAATTAAAAAAAAAAATGGTAGCTTGCAGTGCAAAATATAATTTCTCCCATTCTTCCTCTTCTGCTTTTCATTCTTGGTTATACGTCTTCTTTGTCAACAGCTTCACAGTCTAGTGCTTCATAGCCTTCTTGGCCGTCTAAGAAGTCGATCTTTCTTCCACAAAGAGGCCCTCATCAATGTCCTCGCTGCCTTGGCCATTTCTCCTTCAACTTTAGGGCTGGCCATCTTTGCCTTATCCGCAACAGCCTTTGACTTTGCAGCAAATGCCACGCCAGAACCAATTTTGGTCACAAGCCATTAAGCCTTGCTACACAAGGGAGATAAGGATGGCATGCCGCTTCTTATATTTTGTTTAGTAGATGAACTTGATTCTCCTTTTGAAATTGGAGGCAGGGGTCTCAAAAGAGGTGGACCACTTGTGGGTTTTGTGAAAAAAGGACTTCTAATACACCAACCCATTTATCATCAGAAAATTCCAATTATCCTGCCAATATAGGAGACATGTCCGTCTCCAATATTATATAATGTGTTGTGTGCTTATGTTCAGGCCCCTTTCCTTAGAAGCTTATTTGAAGGAATAAGGCCCCCACTAGAGTGAACTTCTTGACTTGACTGGCCTCCCAAATAAACAGAATCATTGAGTGATAACTAATTTCTTCACTGCTCTTTTAATATTCATATTTTGGTACCTTATAATGGCTTGTAAAGAAAATTTAGTCAGAATCAACTATTACACCTATTATCGCTAAGAGTCCTAAAATTAATGAAATTCAGATGATAACCTCAATCTAAAATTAATATAACCCTTTATTCCTAACTAACAACTAACAACAGATTACGTAATAAGCTACCTATTATCCATGTACGTTAATGTGTGCTCTCAAACAGCCATACCATTGTAGGTTGAAGACTTACCAGGCATGGGATGGATCCCATTCTGGATGGGGGCCAAAGGAACCTTCGGAGCTACAGGATACTTCATGAGATGATACTGATGCTCGAGTAGATGATTGAACAGTAGGATTTGTCTTTTCAATTTTAGCCGTATATAATATGCCCTGAAAAAGTCTGCATTTTCTTCTTCCAACTTTTGCCATACTGAATTAAATAAATAATATATAAAAAGAATGTCAGATTAAGGTAATCTGAAGATTCTTAAAATAAAAAAATAAAAGGTTTTACTCTAATTTTACAATTACAGTGTAAGTCAATTTCTTACTCAAGAAACAAAGACATAAAAAGTGATGGAAATATCTCTAAATAGTGATATAGTGATCCAAAACACTTCGATTCCAGTTTTCCATTCCATTAACCACTGAAATGTGATATCATCAAACACTTCTAATTAACATATTCTTAATGCAACATACAAACAGAAATTCAAAGACCAACAAATAGGTTGCCTACCCAGAGTTGTAAATCCGGGATCTATCCTTGCGCGAGTCAAGAGGGTTTTAACCACCTCATCTCTATTCATATATAATTGCAGACATCGCTCTATTAGATTCTGGACCTACAACAGCCATTTTGTAGAATTATAAACATAAGGATAGGAAAAATATTAGTTCATATCCTTTTTTCAAAGAAAGAAAAAATGAAAAACGAACAATAGAAACATCAGGAGTAAGTTGCCTCACAAGTTCAATATCTTGGCGTGAAACTTTTTTGCCATCATTGCTCGAAGTAGATACTGAACCTGAATCTGTGAAAGGAGCCTCAGTTGCATGGTTGTCTGGTTGTTCACCTTGGGACTCCTGTGAAACTTGGGTTGAGGATTGAATTTCTTGTGTGCTCTGTGACTCCACAGAAGTTCACTTTATTTTAGTGACAAGTATCACAAGTGCTACAACTAGCAGAAAATCAGACACATAAATGCACTACCATTAGGGTTGAAAGAAAAGGACAGTAATATAATTTGATTTTGAGAACCTGCGTGTACTGATTTTTGAGAAATCTTCTATTGAGGTAGAATAAGGTGCCGTTTGGATAGTGAGTTGAGATGAGATGAGATGGTTTTAGATGAGTTGAATAAAATATTGTTAGAATATTATTTTTTAATATTATTATTGTTTTGAGATTTGAAAAAATTGAATTGTTTATTATATTTTGCGTGGTAATTTAAGAAAGTTGTAATAATGAGATGAGATTAGATGAGTTGACATCACTTCTCAATCCAAACGGGGCCTAAATCTTCTCTACCTTAATATGTATGCATAAAAAGGATATGGATTAAAGGAAATCAATAGAGATAATGATATATTAAACGAGTTACCATTAATATCCAACTTAGCCAAGTTGTTTCTATCTATTTATCATATAAACCACATCTAATAGAAAAAGGGGCACCAATCATGCATGTCCTCAACATCATTAGAATTTGCAGAGTACATTGGTGTTTCAGTGTTTTGCTGGACTGTAAGGTACAACAATGTGGAGTTGTCGTGACAAAAATCAACCACCATAGTTTATCATAACAAAGTATCATGGAGGTCAGACTATAGAATCAAAATTGTGCATTAGTCGTTACCTAATCATTATTCAAACACAAAAATCAATACAACTTTTACAAACTTTAAAACAAAAATAATATTAGAAACCTATATTTAACCAATTTTTTAACTTAATAATATTTTTATTCAACTTTTTCTCTCTTCTTTCCCAAAACCCAATAAAATATCTTCACTTAAACCATTTCACTATTATTCATAAAATTATGAGATATTCCAGGTGTCCAAACATGCCCTAAAAGCAAAAACAAGAAAGAGATTATTTACATGCTAAATGCCAAAGAAGAAAATTGTAGAGTATTATGAGCAGAACCTGCATAGTCTTCATTTCAGCTCAATGCAGTCCAACCACATCTCTCCAAATAGCACATGCACTCCCGACTACAGCTAAGACTCTAAATCACTGAGATCAAATTGTTGGCATGTATATCTAAATATCTGGTTACCAGAGGCAGTTTTCACCTGGGAATCAAAAGATGAACCGTGTTAGCACGCTACATAACCTTAGAAGTGAAAACATAACCTTAGAAACAAGTTCTCTTCTAATGATAAAATGTTATTGATTTTATCCCAAAATATGGAGCATTTAAGCTTTCATAGTTCTCCAACTATGGAAGTTGTAAATCTGCAGGATGTCCTTAGTCATGGCTAAGTCTTCATTTTCTCACTATGGGTTCGAAGGGAATTATTTAAAATGAAAACATGAAATTATGATGTCTTTTATCAATAATCAAATATCTGATCAGCTAGAAATAAAACATTTCTCTGCCATTCTCAAATATACCTACACATAAGCTGGGTCATATGGTAAAAATAAACTTAAAAACTCTAATCTTAAATAGAAACACTTATAAAATTAAAAGAATTTAATAAATAAAAATAAAACAGACCCCACATTACAAATAATCATTTATCATTGGATAAAATTTGGAAATATTTCAGTGGAAATGTTACGTTACTCCACAACAATTGTGCAACAATTTATCATCGCACTAATTATCACATATTTGACAGTTTATTTCAACCATCAATGACAATAATAAACATTAATTCTCTGCAAATTGTTGTGCAGAAAAAATTTCAAATCTCCCAGTACAATGACACAAGTTATCTGAAATAATTTTGTAGACCCTACATAATGTTTTCTGTTTTCAGTTAAAATAATATAATATCATTTTCCTTGTTATATAAATGATACAAGTATTCCTAGTAGCAATAAGGCCATTGTAAACGGAATCTTTGTACATCTAGGCATCATTTTTTTTACAAATCAAAAGAAAAATCTGTGTACATTCCTTGTTTCTTTTTCTAGTTCCTGACTTGTAACTAGGTTCAGTTTTTGTATACTTCCAGTGTATTTTGGGTTTGCCTTACTACTTGTCTTAATAAAATTTCTTATTCATCCCAAAAAAAAAATCTTCTTACATCTCAATTAAGAACAAGAACATGAAAACAAGCGCAAAAAAAAAAAAAGCAAGCAATCAACCAGATCTCATTCACGTCCATGAAAATATTGCAATTTACACAACATACACTTGCATAACCACTGAACAACACTACCTCTTAGGTCTCGTTTGTTTCGAGAAAACATTTCATCTCATCTTATCTCATCATTAAAACTTTCTCAATTTCTAATATAAAATAAAATAAACAATTCAACTTTTTCAAATATCAAAACAAAAATAATATTAAAAAATATAATTTAACAATAATTTATTTAATTTTTTAACTTTAATCTCATCTCATCTCATCTCCGAAAATAAACGAGACCTAAATTGATTGAGAAATTATTTGAGTGCCACAATATATAGCCCACAAAACATAAAACATAAAATAAAACGAAGGAACAAAGATGAAGATCTGGCAAGTATTACCTTCTACCCACTTTTTAAATCTCCAACAACACTGAAGAGAAACACTTTATTTCGACGAGTTTAGGAGACCAACTTCATATTCAAAGAATATCGAGTATACCAGAGCTCTAGCAAACCAAAACCTTAAAGAAATTTCAAAAGGACCAGTAGGGACTCGCTTGAACCACGAGTTTAAGGACCGCTATATAAAAGTACCCACGGAAGCTGAAATGCAGTAAGGTTCAAAACGATATTAGAGGAGCGAAATGATATTTACACCGTAATAGACACGAATAATGATAGGTAAAAAACATTTACTACTTTTTTTTATATTTTTGACTATGTAAAAAACAAAGACAGAGAGACAGAGAACCAGTGGGATATCTTCTTGGTCAACAGACAATGTTGGGAGGGTTAGCCTTACCCTGACATTACTGGAAAGCTCGACGGAGAGGCAGAGACCCTGAACGAGAAACAGTGGGAATGAGAAAACGAAAACTCTACCCAACCTCTGGTTCTCTAACCGCACGCCACACTCCTGACGTGGCCGAACCCGGTTCCTGTCCAGGTCACATCTCACTCGACTCGACGAAACGCATCTCCCTCTTCGAGCGGCATCTCCATCTTCGAGCCTCAGAACTCTCCCTCTCGAACCTCATACTTTTCTCTCTCCGGCCTTCTTTCTCACCCCAACGCCCTAACCCCAAAATCTCCCAAACCCTAGAAAATCTCAAAAATCTCCTCCGAACATCTAACTAGAAGACCTTCTCTCTCTCTCCCCCCTTCAGCTCCAAGCCGCTGGAGTGATGGAGCCTAACCTTTGAAGACTCATCTCCCTCACCCCCTTCAGTAGAAGAAATCTTCGTCAAAGGTATTATTTTTTTTCCAATTCGTTTTAAATGTCTACCTTTGAAGACCCATCTCTCTCAGAATTTATGCATTATTTTTGGAGACACAGGGACCGATTCACCACAACCTTTTGAAGACCCATCTCGCTCACCCCCTTCAGTTTGAAGAAATCTCCGTGAAAGGTAATTTTTGTTTCAAATTCGGTTGAAATGTCTACCTTTGTCAATGCTGCGTCTCTCTCTCTCTCTCAGAGTTTCTGCATTTTTTTTGGAGACACTTTAACGGGACTAACTACTCAGTCGCACATGTTTACACATTAAATTCTGGATTTTTTTTTCTGCTCTGCGTCTGGATTCAAATGTTAATGGCCATGTATAATTTCTATGGTACAATGAACAAAAGCAAAATCCGACTGAAAACCCTAGTATTATTTGTACTCCAAATAAAAAACCCTTTAGAAATTAGGTTACATCCCTTGTAAATTACATTTTGTTTTTGTAAAAGCTCTCTGTTATGAACTATGTTAAGTGTTGAATGTAAAATAATTGCCAAGTAAACAGTTAGCAATTTGCCAAAATATTTTATGCCAGATAGTTTTGTTAGTTGTAGCTAAATCTTATGTCTGTATTAATTTGTATTTTAGTAAATTATATGCCTCTTTTTGACTGTTTAAAACAATCCTCTCATGATCTCATTGTATTTATGCTAATGTGTAGTTGAGGTCGGCTGCATATGTGACACAATTTTCTTTTTAGTTACTGGTCATCAAGTTACTGATAATTATTTCAATGATTCCACTATTTCCAAAAGGAAATTAAGGCAAGGACATTTCATCTTTGGAAACTTGCTAGTGCATTCCATTCATAATTTTGTGCAATAGAATATAGGTTTCTAATGGCAAAAGACTAGTAGCAGTATCATGAGATTGAACATGCAAAAGCAATATCTTAATACAGAGATTGAAAACAAAAAAAACTTATAAATCAAACAAAACGGTACTGTGATAGTCTATAATTTTTCTATCAGTAAGGCAGGCCAAGCATGTCTTAAACAAATTAATAACCTAAGAAATCTGACTCGCCCACAATCATATAGTTCATGCAAGATCCAAACAACTCAAACACAAGGGTTTTGAAAACACTCATTGCCTTCTTTTCACTCTCTGCAGTTTTCTAGTACAGAATATACAATAACTTGGTCTGTTTTGTTCAAATGATGCTGTTCATAACATAGTTGTTAAAATATTTACTTGATCATCCAGTCTCAGGGAAAAAACAAACTGGTCATTTAGATTGTTTGCAATCTTCCTTGTTGCTGTGCATTTCTATTTGCTCTGGCTACATGAGAACCTTAGTAATGCATTTTCTTATCCCTGTTTGCTGTCAAAAGTTCCATAGCTTTCAGCTAAACCATGTTCAGTTTAATTTAACTTAAATTTTTTTGGCTTATTTAGTTTTTTTTGTTATGCTATTCTTTATTGCTTAATCTTTATATTGCTAAAGCAGGAAACTTCAGCCATATTTTACCTGAATTTTTTCAGATATTTTTTCTGTTCAGTTCTATATCACTTAATTTTTTCCGCTTATTTAGTTTTTTTTTTTTGGTATGCTAAAGCAAGAATAGAAGTAAGGTTGGATCAATACTTATTTATTCGTCAGTTGTGGAGTTTAGATGGGATACCAAACCAGAGCCTGTTGAAATCTGGAATTTGGGATTGGATCTTTAAATTTTGGTAATTTTTAAGTTCACTTAGGTTTATCTAGAGAATGAGGTGATGGGCAGGTTCATATAATCGTTTTGGGAATTGACTCAATTTGCATGCCTTGTTCTGTTTTGAAAGACAGAAACTTTTAAGAAATGTGTCCTCTTGCCCACAAAGAAGTTTTCTGTGTAGGATAGATTTTTGTATTTTCTTGAAGAAAATACCAGGAAGCTCCTTTTGCTTTATTGGTTAAGCTCCAACACGTTTTTATTCAGGGTCTCAGAAATGGTCTTTGCACTTTCTAGCCTTAGGGTTTTGTGTACAGACGTAGAGAAAGAATTAAGAACAAGTTAGGATCACAAAAGATAGGAAATTTAAACTTTAGAATGTATGCCCCTTGAAACTTACTCTCCCTTCTATTTCAAGATTGTGCAGGAAGTTTTCCTTTGTATACGTCCCGTGTACTTGGGCTTTACTTATTCTTGGGAATAAATTTTCTTATTACTTATATAAAAAAAAAAGTTGCAGCCTTTAGGAATTGAAGGATGGCACTGTTGGGTTTAAAGGAAGTAGAAAACTTAGTTAACATATTGATTAAACTGCTGGAAGGGAATGCAATGATTATTCATTGGAAATTGGGGATGAAATCCTAATCCTTATTACCAAGCTTCTGAGACCCTGAATAAAAACGTGTTGGAGCTTAACCAATAAAGCAAAAGGAGCTTCCTGGTATTTTCTTGAAGAAAATACAAAAATCTATCCTACACAGCAAACTTCTGTGTACACGCACATACATGATAATAGCAATATTAAAAATTTCTTCAACTTTTGCTCTGGATTTTCAGCATTTATGATGAATCACATGACCTGGGAGACAAATGATTTTGAGTCATTTTTGGAGATTGATGTGAAGTTGAATCTCACACTTGAGGTTGTAATTATTCCCCTTAAGATTAACTTACATATAAAAAAAAATTACTTGGGTTGTGGCACACGCAGACAATTCTTCACTTTCTTCTTTTTTTTTTTTTTTTTTTTTTTTTTTGGGGGGGGGGGGGGGTTCCATATGCTTGCATTAGGCACAATAAGATTGATTTTTGGAATCATTATAGGATCAGTGCATTGTGGAAAGAGAAATTTTGCTCTATCATATAACTTCTTCATTGAATCTAAATCTTACACTGGCTGTTATTGAGCTGAGGGTATGTATCCAAAGTTTATCTACTGCTTGCAGATTTACACACGTCCATTTACCATGATGCCTATATATCAGCTGTTGAGCATCCTGGAAATTTGTTAGCGATTCAATAATAATTTTAATTGCAGTTTTAAATCAATCTTTCATGAAATATATGGTTGCCCATTATTGTAGACAACCAACATGATACAATAACATACAGATTTTGGCTAAGACAGTTTCATCACCTCATTTTTTATACCCTAGGTAATATCATGTGTATGTTTGGTGAGAATAACACCATTTTTTCAATGCAAATTTATTATCACTTTGGTTTATCAACAACCAAAAAATCAGTGGCATACATACAACATCAACAACCAAAAAACCCCACCAAACAGATCAAACAAACATCAAATCGCAGATCCATAAATACATAAACACATTTTTGAGTAATGCTAGGAATGGAGAAATGAAACAAAAAGAGAAAAATAAAAACCCTTTTCTTTAATTTCTTACCCTTGTAAGACGGAATACGGTGGCTCTCGGCAGCGGTAAATACAATACCAGCGGATGACTGAAGCCGTGCGGAAATGGTGAAGCTGGAGAAGCCGTACGGACCCGAGAATATTTCTGACAAGGTGCCGGAGTGATGGAGCCACGCAGTTCCGGAGTGATGTAGCCACACAGGGCGGAGAGAGGGTGAGGCCGGCGAAAGGGCACGAGCTGGGGAGTGGAGGGGATGCTAAATTTTGGGTTTGCCTTTGCCTATTCCAATGCTAATGCTCTTAAGCGATTGCAAGATTGAGTCATTGGGGTTAAAAATTAATTTTTTAATAGGTAAATTGGGGTTAAAAATTACAGGATTAAACTCTCAATACAGCCCCCACAGAGGGTCTAAACAGCCATGTCTATTGGGTACCAATGCTCCAGAATTTTCTATAGTGGCCAAGTCTCACCCTTAACAAACTTGAATTCACATTTCTATGTATGAGATGATGCCACTTGAGTTTCCTTGATTTAGAAATGGTCTTTGCACTTTCTAGCCTTAGGGTTTTGTGTACAGACGTAGAGAAAGAATTAAGAACAAGTTAGGATCACAAAATATAGGAAATTTAAACTTTAGAATGTATGCCCCTTGAAACTTACTCTCCCTTCTTATTTCAAGATTGTGCAGGAAGTTTTCCTTTGTATACGTCCTGTGTACTTGGGCTTTGCTTATTCTTGGGAATAAATTTTCTTGTTACTTATATAAAAAAAAAAAGTTGCAGCCTTTAGGAATTGAAGGATGACACTGTTGGGTTTAAAGGAAGTAGAAAACTTAGTTAACATATTGATTAAACTGCTGGAAGGGAATGCAATGATTATTCATTGGAAATTGGGGATGAAATCCTAATCCTTATTACCAACTACTGGTGGCAACAGATGCATTGTAGGGCAATCAGATTTGAGATTTGAAGGTTTTTGCTTACCTCTCGCTGTGGCAGACCTTGAGGAGGGGGTTTACAATACTTTTTCGTTGAGTTTCTTGATGAACTTAGTGAACGGCAAGCTGAGAAGGGTGCTGACTTGGGAGAAAAGATAGCGTGTGCTCCTGGCAGCTGCTAGGGTTTTATAAAGGTTAACCTGGCGTGCAGACCAGTTCTGGAACTCCAGTAATTGGGAGTTTTCTATTTCTGAGTTCAAATAAGTTTATTTCTGAAGCTTTTTGAGAGACGTTAGACCTGCTTTTAGGGCTTCTAGTCCTAAAACTCTGGTTTACAAGCTGTCTCAGTTTAAGATACTTTGCCTATGGAACACAAGACCTAATGGAAGTCAATTTGGAACATCTTTTCTACCTGCCTTCCATAACAGATGATTAATTGAATAAAAACAATCAGTACCTAAAGATCTTTTTTTTTTTTATTTTTATTTTTTATCGGTAAACAAGATTTTATTGATCATTAGGGAAGAGCCCAAGTACACGGGAATGACAACCCTAAGAATCTCGTAGCAGCCATGTGTCAACATTAAAAAAAAATACCAATTTAGAGTTCTACGTACTTGGGTATGACAACCCAGGACAAACTTAAGGGATGCAAAGCAGTGTTTTAAATTTCGTACCGTACTACGGCCGAAATTTTTCGTTTCGGCCGTCCGGCCGGTACAGGTACTATATCTATTCCGTACCGGCTAAAGTACCGGCCGGTACCGGCCGTACCGGATTAAATTTCGGCCTATACCGGCCTATATTTCGGCCGGTACCGGCCGATATTTCGGCCTGTGTGTGTGTGTGTTTTTGTTTCGATTTTTTCAAACTACAAACTTATTTTTTAACCCCTAATTCAGACTAGACTATTTATAATTTTTATATATATGTATTTATATATAATTTATTTATATATAGACTATTATTTTGGAATATAATTTTTATATATATTTATATATATAATTTATTTATATATCGACTATCCCGAAACGTTATCCCGAAACGCTATCCCGAAACGGTACCGGTACCGAAATATTTCGTTCCAGTGCCTTGACCGGTACAACGTCCGGTACGGCATTCAAAACATTGATGCAAAGTGTTTTTAAGGGGTGGTTGTGTCCAATCATGGAGATCTTCATTAGGGGCAAAAGATGACTTGGTATTCATATGAATCTTGGTTCTGATGAATTGTTGTGGGCTTTGTTTGATATTAGTGAACAAGTTATTCGATGAGAATGCTAAGTTTCAGTCATTGATGTAGGGCTGTCCAGCTGCACCAAATATGATTGCTTTTGATTTGTTGGGTTTTCATGTTTCTGCAGAGTCTATTTCACTCTTTATACCAAGAGGTAGTAGAAGAATCAGGCTTCTATGAAACACTGTGCCAATCCCACAAAATCCTTGAAATACATGCTGCGGCATTGCTGTACACAATGTGAAAAGAAAATACAGCCTGATTTTATGTTATTATGCTTGTTTGTGTTGAAAAATCTTTCTTCAATATTAAGTTTTAGACCTGCATGTGATCTTTTATGTAGATGCTAGTTTTGCAGTATCTGCTGATCTTTTGTACATACATGCGTTTTTTCTTTTTTCTCGAACGGATTACTAATTTTGGGAATAACATTATGCATGATCACTTTTTCAGGACTTCGTATCTTTGCCTTTTCTTTTATTCATATGGCGGATCCGGGTGAAAATCAACAGCCTGAACAAGGTATAGGTCTTTTTCTTTTGTGGTTTCTTCTCTTTGTTTGCATCCTCACGAATTGGACCTTCTTGTTCCTCTTTTGTTTTTGTGGCTATTGGCTATTTTTATTCCAGCAATTTTTCCAATCCTTTGTATTTTCAGTCTGCAACTTCTTCAGGAAGCCATCACGGAACAAAAACATCAGAAAGCGAACAGTTGTTGAAGATGAAGAGGAGGATTCAAAAATGGAAACCTCATTCTTACACACCAAGAAGAAAACCTTAAAGCCCAAGAGTAAGCTGTACTTCTGTGCTGGATCCTCTAAGCACAATACATCAACGTCTGCTGAAGCGAAAAAGGAATCTGAGACACCAATTTTTCAGTTTGAGTCTTCAAAGGAAATTCAAGTTGAACATGATAGCAGAGCAACAGCGACGCTAGAAACTGAGACTGAGTTCTCAAGAGATGCTCGTGCATTGCGTGAGAAAGCTCTTAAGCAAGCAGATGAGGCTTTGAAGGGAAAAGGAAAGAGCTCTGGGGATGAAAAGCTTTATAAAGGGATCCATGGGTATACTGATTATAAGGCTGGGTTCCGAAGAGAGCAAACAGTTGCCAGCGAGAAAGCTGGTGGGGCACATGGGCCTTTGAGGGCTTCTGCTCACATAAGAGTTTCAGCACGATTTGATTATCAGCCGGACATATGTAAGGATTACAAAGAGACTGGTTATTGTGGGTATGGAGATTCATGTAAGTTTATGCATGATCGAGGGGATTACAAGTCTGGATGGCAGTTGGAGAAGGATTGGGAGGAAGCAGAGAAAGCAAGGAAGAGAAATCTAGCTTTGGGAGTAGATGACGTGGATGATGGGGGTGCAGATCCTGGTGAGGAAGATGATGAAGATTCTTTGCCGTTTGCATGTTTCATTTGTAGGCAGCCTTTTGTTGATCCTGTTGTTACCAAGTGCAAGCACTATTTCTGTGAGCATTGTGCATTAAAGGTACCTCATCTATACCAATCTATGGTTCTGGAGCATAATCGGTTTACTGTTTGTGGATTTAAGATGGCTTTATTCCTTAAAGAAGAAAAAACATTGAATCATTAACAAAAAGCAAGGCAACCTTCCAAATTTAAGAAGAATCGTACCATACAAAATTGTGGTTTATGAAACATGACACAATATAGGCTTGTGAAAAAGTTCTATTTCCGCTTCTGTCCCCCAAGACACACATGCATGCTTATGTACACCACTAAACTTGTAGATGAGTAGAGTTGCCATTTGAGGAATGATGTAGATTAATGATGCAATCAAGTTCAATGAGTGAATTTCACAGCAAAATGCTGATTAGAAGGGTTTCATTCACACACAAAAGTTGAGCTGGTTAAGTTTGAGGATAAATTTAAGGTTTCATGATTTGTTTTTAAAGTTTTATGTTGGGTTTCAGTTAGACCTATTTTGCATAGGTCTAGAAGTGGGTTTAAACATTGCCTTTGGGTTTCTTTTTTATTAGACACATAATAGTTGTCAAGTTTGTCTGAATAACTCGATGCTTTGGATTTTTCAACTTATTTCTCATTGCATTACTTAAAAGCAGGTGTCTTCTGTAATTGATAGTTTTTATTGGAGGGTGTAATTTGGGTTTTGTTAGTTTCTTTGGGGTTTCAATTCTGAGCCGATTGCTTGTGAAGTTTAGACTCGCCTTGTTCTGCAGAATGTCAAGTCTGCAACTTCAGGCATGTGATCTAAGTGTTTGTTGGGTTCAACAAATCTTTTTTGGGCTTAGAACAGGATCAACTGCTAACTGATGCCATGAAAACTTTTATTATGAAGCCCTAGCAAAATTGATTAGGCAACTGCTGATACTGAAAGTAAACTGCATTGCTGTAATAACTCTCTTAATGATATATCATCATTTTGGTGTTTTTCTTTTTTGGCCTTGGTTCTGTGCTTGAGCATCACATTGTACCGTTTTAAAATATGTCCCTGTGGTTACATAGTTGCCCTTCTCTCCTTCATTCAGTAGTGTAATTGAAATTTTGTTCTTTTCATTTTCAGCATCATGCGAAGAACAAGAAATGCTTTGTCTGCAACAAGCCAACGCTTGGGATTTTCAATACAGCTCTCGAAATTCGCAAGAGGATGGCTGCAGAGAATAAATGAGGGTTGCTCAATGGTGATCTTTGCTTTGTAACCTTGTTGGAATGAGCTTTTTCTTTGTTTGTTGGTTAGTGTTGAGAGAGAAAGTTCATTCATCGGTCTCTTTTTGTTTTTTCCCATCAATGTTCCATACCCTATCACAAATTCTCAATCAACTGATTATTTCCCTTCCCCTTTTTTTCTTTGAGAATGGCTATACATCAGCCTTTAGCCACAGCACACCTCGCATATGTTTTTTTTTTTTTTTTTTACACAATGCATTGAGTGTGCAGCAGCTACGGACTGATGTAAATATATTTTCTTTTTCTTTTGGCCAAGTTATGACGGAGCTTTGAGTGAGCATGTAATACCCTGATACGTCTCTCAAAAATATCAAATGTTTTTATTAAATGTTAGTCGATGTCGAGCAACACAAGCTACATTGAAAAGTAAGATATTTGGCCATTTACATGAAACAGATGAGTAACACATACAGAAATGAGTAGGATGTTATCTATTTACAAGGAACACATGTATGCAAAACCGATTAGAACATGTAAAACTCCTCAATTCAATTTGCTGATTTGCTTGGTTTATATACTAGGGTTGGCATCCCTGTGAATATGTTTATCATACTCCAGTCATTATCTCCTTGGTTGCTAAACTGCTGTTGTTCAAGTCACTGTCGTGATTTCACGTGTGTGGAGATGGTGAAGTCAAAAGCGGCCACGGTAGGTTCTTCTGTTCTCTTACTCTCCGAACATCCATCTTGTACGTTGCCTTAAAACCCCGTTCACAGCCTTCAGGTAGTTGCTCGAGTCATGGTCTCTGAGGATCGTACCGTCTGAACTGTAGGCGGTGGGATTGCTTAGTGTCTCCAGGGGTGGGGACTATTTAGGAAGGCTGCAAGGGCATTTGTAGAGTATCCACATTGATTCTTGTCCAAGGCATATAGAGCACTACCTGGAGGGAGTAAAGGGTGAGGAGGAGATGACTTCTCATCAGGTTGCAGAATGAATAGTTTGCCCAGAGGAGAGTACAATAGTTTCTGCATAAACATGGGATAGGGAAAAGGTCAATGAGAAAACCAAAAATTCATAGCTCCAAATTCAACATTTAACAAATTCCAAGATTATTAATTTTGAATTTGAACTGGAAAGATGATAGAGAATGATCAAGATGATGCTTACATTTTTTATCAAACAAGAATGCGAGCAAAAGGCGCCATTTAAACGCTTCAGGACTGTGGCAACATGGTTAGGGTAGTTGCAGGAAAAGGCTCTAGGAACAATATCTCTATGCATCATTGCGCAGTGAATGTGGCTCTCATCCAAACCCAACTCATCAAGTATGTTTTGGCTTCCACAGAACACAAACGGTGAGCCGAACGGAGAGTGGAGGGCTTGACAACCTTCCTGGTCAGTAGCATCAAGTTGACCAAAAGAGAGAGACTACCCCCAATAGAGTGACCAGTAAATTGAAGTTTTGCACGTTCCCCATATTTGTTCAAGTGCTCAACTATTTCTGGCATGAATTGCTCATATATTCCCTTTGCAGCTTCATAAATTCCTCTGTGAACAAGCACATCTGTACCCTGTATCCACCAGTACAGGTATTCACGGTTGTGTCTCATTGTATGTACGGTACACGAATTAATAAACTGATTGGTGGAGATTGTTACCTCAAATTTGGTTGGTTCAAAGAAAAGGTTTGCTTGCCAAGAAGCCAAGGAGTCTGATCCCTGCAATTCACAAGAAAAAAGTTTTCATTGTCGGATTCAGTTGTTATAAAAATAGAAAATCAATGGCCTATTGTTCTTCTGTGATGAATGGCTGAAGCAGGAATTACCTGAATCACAAAGCAGCGAGTGTACGTGCTTAAATCATCACAAATAAACCATTCACAAGGTGATGAATGGAGTGACTGAAGATCCTTTGCTGCCTCCTGTTTTTCCCTCTCTCCAGCTGCAACCACTGCTATCATTGTTGAAGCAGCCATTTCTGGCTTATATAATCGGGGGGAAATTTCTCCGTCCTCTTGTGGCTAACCTCTGGTTGACTCCTCGTCATCACCCTCCTCCTGTGATTCATAACCAAGGGACAAAAGACTCTTTGTACGTGATTGGACATAAGAAGCGGCTGATGCCGCAATCTCATAAGCAACAGATCGGTGGACAGGACACTTCTTCTCAGAGGCCACATCTTTCTCAGAACTGAATTCACTTGCTGCTTCTAAGGCAGCTTGGGGTATGGCAGTGGAATCCTCATCAAGTTTTGCTTTACTTGCGGCTGCCTCTGCTTTCTTCTCCAATGAATATGTGACGAAATGTGTTAGAGACCACCCGACAGTCATCACAGTATTTTCCTCAAGCCAGCTCAGATCACTACTCAACAATACACAGCCAGCAGAATAAAGAATATTCTAGAATAAAAGAATTGTAATTCTGTTACGGATTGTCTGTACAAATTAGTTAGAAAAGATTCTTTTGTAGTTACTATAAATAGAAGGCTATGTACACTGCAATACGCATGATGAATATACATAATTCTTTCCCAACTCTCTGCCTTACTTGCCTTACCACATTCTGATTCTACCATAACTGTTATGGTATCAAGAGCCATCCATGGCCTCCGAGAAAACTGATCCCCCTCCTATCAATACCAATATCAATCCTAATGACCCTTCCAGCCCCTACTTCCTTAATCCAAACGATGGCCCTGGAACCCTACTTACCACTCATCTCCTCACAGCAGACAACTACCATTCTTGGGCTCGCACCATCCGAAGATCTCTTCGAATCAAGAAGAAACTTGGGCTTCATTGATGGTACGATTCATGAACCTACTACCCCAAACTCTCCTCTGTTAGAACCATGGCTTGAATGTAATGACATGGTTGTAACTTGGATTCAAAATGCAATGTCCCTTGAACTCAAAAACAGTGTTGTGTATGTTGACACTGCTCATGCCCTATGGCTTGAGTTAGAACAACGTTTTGCACAAAAGAATGGCCCACGGATTTATGAATTGAAACAATCCATCCATTCTCTTACTCAAGGGGATGACTCTGTTAGTTTCTATTTCTCAAAATTAAAAAATTTATTTGATGAACTTCTTAATTTTGAAATCATTCCATCTTGTGCATGTGGTGCTATGCAACCTGTCATTGCAAACCAACAACATGACTGGATGATGAAGTTCCTCATGGGACTTAATGATTCTTTCACCAATATCACAGCTCAAACAATTCTTCTTAAACCCACCCCCACCTTGAGTGAGGTTTATGCCCTTGTTCAACAAGAAGAGAAGTGTAAACAGATTTCAACAACTTCCCCTAGTCTTCATGACACTCTTGCTATGGCTACTAAAACCTATTTTTCATCCAACCGAAATAGCCCCAAACAGTTTGGTTCTCAAAGGCGAGAGAAATTTTTTTGCTCCTTTTGCAAAATCTCTGGGCACTCTTTGGACAAATGTTTCAAAGCCAATCCACACCTTGAAAAACCCACATGCACCCATTGTAGCCTTGTTGGTCACATTGTTGACAGATGCTACAAACTACATGGCTATCCACCAGGCCATAAACTAGCTCCTCGAAACAAAGTTTATGATCCATCAGCTAATCAAATTAGCCTTTCCACCCGAGAACAGATCACTGAGGACTCACAAGCTGCTCTTACTAAAGAGCAATATCAGCATCTCGTTACTTTGCTCCAATCTTAAGCTACACAGCAGGCTGCTAAACAAGTTCAGCCCCTTGATTCATATAATTGTACCTCTGCCACTACTATGTCTGGTATTTTTTCTTGTTTCTCAGCTTCTCGCATGGCATCAGCCTCTTCACAGTATTTTCCATGGATCATTGACATGGGTGCAACAGATCACATGATCTGTTGCACCTCCATTTATACCTCTTTACCCACCAAAGTTGATTTTCAAGTTAAATTCCCCAATGGCAATCATGCCGCTGTTACTCATAAAGGAACTGTTCAACTCAATCAAAATCTCATTCTCAAGGATGTCTTATGCATCCCATCGTTTAAGTTCAACCTTCTCTCTGCCAAGAAATTAACTCACAACCTTAACTGCTGCTTTATTTTTTTTACTAATGCATGTTATGTGCAGGACCTTTTCTCTTGGAGCACGATTGGGAAGGGTGAGGCTCACAATGGTTTATACAATCTGCAGTTGACAGACGTGTCTCCCACTGCCCTATCATCTATCCTTTCCAGATTCCCACAAAATTCCACCCACTTTTATGCTTTTGTCGTCTCTGATTACAATTTATGGCATTGTAGAATGGGTCATTTATCAGACTCACGTTTATCTTTGTTACAACAATATTTACCAAATCTGAAAGTTATGCATCATAATGTCCCTTGTTCTATTTGCCATTTGTCCAAACACCACCATTTACCTTTTCCTGTTAGTACCCACCATGCATCAAAACCATTTGATCTTGTTCATTGTGACATTTGGGGACCTTGTTCCCAAATGGCACATGATAGATCTAAATATTTTTTAACAATCGTTGATGACTTCTCAAGATCAACATGGGTCTATTTAATGAACAACAAATCTCAAACCAGAAACTTCATGCAATCTTTTTGTTCTCTAGTTCAAACTCAATTCCACACCAACATTAAAGTAATTCAGACTGATAATGGAAATGAATTTGCAATGACCAATTTTTACATGCAACAAGGGATAATCCACCAAAAAAGTTGTGTTGAGAGCCCCTAACAAAATGGGATTGTTGAAAGAAAACATCAACATATTTTAAACGTTGCCCGAGCCTTAAAATTTCAATCTAGAATTCCCACATCCTTTTGGAATGAATGCATCCTAACTGCCACATATCTTATCAACAGAACACCTTCTCCCAATTTACAAATTTGACACCATATGAACTTCTATTCCAATTCAAACCAACCTACACTCATTTAAGAAACTTCGGTTGTCTTTGCTATGCCTCAACTTTAAAAAACAATCGCCACAAATTTGATTCTAGAGCCAAAGCCTGCATCCTTCTTGGCTATTCCTTTGGCATTAAAGGGTACAAATTACTTGATCTAGAGAGTAAATCTGTTTTTCACTCAGAGATGTTGTTTTTTATGAGCATCTTTTTCCCTACAAAAATGTCATTCCACCCATGAGTCACAAATCTCCCCTTCACTGCAATTCCCTTCTCTTGTTCCAGAAACTATTAATTCTTTCCCTCTTTATCAAAATGATCTCATACCAGACCACCCGACAACTCCAATCCTCCCTCAATTTGACCCCATACCTGACAACATTCCCTCCCCAACTATTTCTCACTCTGAACCCATACCAGACAACACAATAGCTCCAACTTTTCCTCAATCCGAACCCATACCAGATCACCTACCATCTTCCACTCTTTCTCAAATTGACCCCATACCAAAAAATTTACCATCACAGCAGCCTGCATCTACATCTTCTTATGAAGACATCTCTTCACAAAACCAACCTCCACCCCAACGACCACACAGACTAAAGAAACCCCCCTCTTACCTTCATGACTACTACTGTCAACAAGTTACCATGCCCACTGCTTCTCTATCAAGCTCCAAGATAAAAGGTAATTCCATTTCTCACCATCTTTATCCAATAAACTCTGTTTTATGCCATGATAAATTATCATCCAAACATGCTGCCTTTGCCACTTCCATTCTTACTCACACTGAACCACACACTTATGCACAAGCTGTGAAAAGTCTAGATTGGCGCAAAGCAATGGATAATGAAATTGCAGCTTTGGAACTGAATAAAACTTGGGATATCATTGATCTGTCTATTGGAAAGAAGGCTATTGGTTCAAAATGAGTCTACAAAATTAAATACAGCTCAGATGGGACAATTGAGAGGCATAAGGCACGCTTAGTTGCCAAGGGTTATACTCAGGAGGAGGGACTGGATTATCATGAAACTTTTTCACCCGTTGCCAAACTTGTGACAGTTAAAACTCTTCTAGCTGTGGCTGCTGTCAAAGGTTGGATTCTCCAACAATTTGACGTTAATAACGCCTTCCTACATGGTGATTTGGAGGAAGAGGTACACATGAAGATACCTCCGAGCTATTCCATTCAAAGTCCCAACAAAGTTTGCAAGTTGAACAAGAGTTTATATGGCCTTAAACAGGCATCCCGACAATGGTATGCCAAATTCTCTTCTTCCTTGTTACACTTTGGTTTTACTCAATCCTGCGCTGATTATAGTCTATTTACCAAAAGGAATGGTACATCTTTTATCGCATTACTCGTATATGTTGATGATATAGTTGTGGCTTCAAATAATTCTCATGAAATTTCTGCACTCAAAGTTTTTCTTGAATCAAGATTCAAAATTAAAGACCTCGGTACACTCAAGTACTTTCTCGGATTAGAGGTAGCTAGAACTTCAAATGGGATTCAATTATGCCAAAGGAAATACGCTCTTGACATATTACATGATGCTAGTTTGATTGGTTGCAAACCTAGCTTAATTCCTATGGACCCGAATCTCAAATTCAGCAAAGATGAAGGCAAGCTACTTCATGATCCATCTGAGTTCAGAAGGCTCATTGGACGTCTCCTTTACCTCAGCATCACACGACCTGACTTGTCATTTTCAGTTAACTTGCTCAGCCAATACATGAGTTCTCCTCGAGTCCCTCATCTTCAAGCTGCACACAAAATTCTGCGCTATGTGAAGAAGTCACCTGGCCAAGGGTTATTTTTCCCATCATCTTCAATCTGCCAGCTCACCTCCTACTGTGATTCTGATTGGGCTTCATGTCTTGATACAAGGAGGTCAACCACAGGTTATTGTGTGTTCCTTGGTAAGTCCCTCATCTCATGGAAATGCAAGAAACAATCAACTGTATCTCGCAGTTCCGCTGAAGCAGAATATCGTTCCATGGCTGCTGCATCGTGTGAGCTTGTTTGGTTAAGATTTTTACTTGCTGACCTCATGATTTCTCATACTCAGCCAGCCATTCTTCACTGTGACAGTAAGTCTGCCCTCTATATTGCCTCAAATCCTGTTTTTCATGAGAGGACCAAACATATTAAATTAGATTGTCATCTAATTTGAGATAAAATTCAAGAAGGTCTCATTGTCACTGCATACACACCATCTACTTCATAGTTGGCGGACATACTTACTAAAGCTCTTCATTCTCCATCCTTTTATTCTCTTTTGCTCAAGATGGGAGTAATTGACATACACTCTCCATCTTGTGGGGGGATGTTAGAGACCACCCGACAGTCATCATGGTATTTTCCTCAAGCCAGCTCAGATCACTACTCAACAATGCACACAGCCAGCAGAATAAAGAAGATTCCAGAATAAAAGAATTGTAATTCTGTTACGGATTGTCTGTACAAATTAGTTAGAAAAGATTCTTTTATAGTTACTATAAATAGAAGGCTATGTACACTGCAATACGCATGATGAATATACAGAATTCTTTCCCAACTCTCTGCCTTGCTTGCCTTACTACATTCTGATTCTACCATAACTGTTAAAATGCAAGCCATAATATTTTCTCAGATCTTTTGCCTGCATATATCAGTGGGATCAAGTTATTTCTTTATACGAACCATACTTGACTATATATATATATATATATATATATGAAAAACAATCGAAGCAATTAACAAAAATTGAAGAAACCCCATTTGAAAGAAGCAGAATAAGGTACCTTGATCTCTGGTATCACATAAGCCATGTTGCACAAAAATGCAAACTGAGAAAACAGCTTTGTATCAGACCATGGCACTCAAGCCAGAAGTCTCGAGAATGATTCACGATTATATCTGACACCTCCTCCGCCTTCTTCTTCTAAACTATAATCGACGGCACAACCGCCTTCATCTCCGCCACTATCACACTCACCAATGTCACACTCTTCACCAGTCACATCTTCATCCTCACCCTCATTATGCTGCCGATTTCTCCAATGACTTCTTATTTCCAGTAACCTCTCCATCCAATTCGATCTCTTTATCCCGGCCTCTCCTTCACCACACTCCACTGGGTTCTCCATTATATTCATATCCTTTTCCACTACATTCATGTCCTTACTTGTCTACGGATCAAACAAAAATGATCGAACGGAGCTTGGGAAGATGGTACTAGGCAATTGAAATAATGGGAAAATTCCCATAGAACGACTACTCATGAGTTTTGGTTGTGTAGCTGTGGTTTGGATGCGATTGTTGGAGTGAAAAAAGTGGTTATCAGAGTAGGATCTTCGGATGCAGGCTCCATTGCAAAGGTCCTTGCTAGAGCGTGAGCGGCGAAGGCCCCTCATGTGCTCTTTGAAGAACATGTCTTCCGAGGCTGCAGCAACCCTTGGAGACGTTGGAATAGTCAATAAGGTGCATGCCATGGCTTGTAGAATTGAATATCTTTCAGCAGATTAATGCTAGCAGAATTGTTGCTGGTGCAGAAGCTTTGATCTTTACCACTTGGCCGGATGGACTGAATTAATGTCATCAAACTCTTTCAGAATAATATTGCAAACGATCCTGCAGCCACAAAGGGGGAGGAGTCCAGCAGAGAACTAAAAAATCCTTTGGATTTTTTTCATTTATTTTTGGTGGAGTTCTTGAAAACAGATGGACTTAGGGCGATGGTCCTTGTAAGGACAGTATAGGGAACTACGGATCCCTTGATAACAACGAGAAACAACGAGAACATTAAATGTCGAAATTTGCAACAAGTCAGTATACCAACAAAGTTGGACTCTGTACATTATAATCACATTATAATGCAACTACAATTTCCTATCTGCATAATTCTTTACTATTAATTTAAAAAAATGCTATTTGTAATTGAGAAAAACTTATTAAAAATTTATTTCTCCACATATCAGTTATTGATATGCTAAAAATTATAAAATTTGAAATTTAAAATTTAAATTTAAAAACAAAACTGACAAAATGAATCTTGTAAGTAAAAGTTGTAAGTATATATAGCACTACTCATTAATTTATCATCTAAACAAAATGCCAATACTGAACACCCATGCCATGCATCATGGTAATTATCATCGTCGTTAAATTCAATATTACAATTCATTTCAGCTACTTCCTCCTCAAAATGATCTTTTGCCGTGTTATTATTCGACCGCAACATGCAGCTCACCTTAATCTTACATATATACTTGCTAGGTTGTAATTCAGCCAAAGATCAGAAGATCGAAGTGCCGCGATCTGTTAATCTATTTAAACATAATGGTTTTTTTTTTTCGTTAAGTAATATTATATACAGTTTTAAGAATGCAAATATCGCATATTGAGAATTGCTATAGATACAAAGAGATTATACAAAGTAAACCCACAAACTAATGTAGCTTCATGAAATATGTTAGATCTACTTTATAATAAAAATAACTTTATAATCTAACATACCCTTAGCTAATTAGGTAAATCCTCGAATTCTTAGCCTGTTAATTAGGTAAATCCATCAGCATAATTTTTTCCTTGAAATTTACGGACACTCACTACAGGAAATTTTCCTTCCCGCGGGGAGCGAAATCCCCGCATTTCCCCTGTTTTCTTGCAGGAAATTTTCAGAAACTGCGATAATTACTCTTCGCTAATCGGTCGAAAGTAAAACGTCTGCTCAGTGGATTTTTGGTGATAAATCATCAGCGGCCGCAATTGCTGACCAGACTCGGTGGTTCATCTCTCGCAGCAAAATCGCCTTGCCAATTTGGGAGAAGGGCAATTACGGTGATGAGGCGTCGCAAATTTGGGGCCATTTACAGCGATTTTGCGGGTCCGTAAAATCCAGAATTCGACGAATTTGGGGCTGGCCGCAAAGAATCTTTCTTCCCAAGGTTGCGGTGAATTTATAGACGCTGCAAATTCAAGGATTTTACATACGGTGAAAGATCGAGATCCCCGCAATTTTTTTTATTCAACATGCAGTGAATTCGATTATCACGCCGCAAGAAGATGGTGCTGATCCATACGGTGAAATAGCGAGATCCCGGCATTTGGTTTTGATTCTACATGCGGTGAATTAGATTACCACGCTGCAATCTCAGATGGATTTTACATACGGTGAGCATGTATGGCGCAGGAAATGCCAATTAATATCACCGCGCGCTTGCTTACAAATTTACAGATGTGGGTTAATGGATATGCGGTGAATAAATTATAAGAACCCACTCGCAGAATTAGATTGATGGGTTTTCTTAACGGTGGCTTCAAACAATAGTTGGTCAGAGCAAATTTATGGGTTTTTGGGTTCACTGATGCAGCACGTCGTTGCAGGAATTTATGGGTTTTTGGATTCGCTGGCTTCAAATCACGTTTACGTTATTTAAAGCTGATGTTCTTCACCCAGGTTAGTTTGCAAAGTCATTCAATATGTACTCAATCTGAATTGAAACAACCTCTATTGCATAAATTCCTGTATAGCATCTTGGCATGCATATTGATTCTCCACCAATCATTAAATATATTTTATTTATATTGATTCCTTGCCCCAGTATATGTTTCATGAATTTATAATGACTAATCATAAAAAATTCTTCTTCTTTAATTTAAAGATCATGATCAGAAAATTAAATAGAGATGTGTAGATGCATCTAATTTATATATATCCCAATAGCTCAGTACGTACTCTGTGACTCATGAATAAAATGCCAAAAATAAACTACAACCTTGGAGCAATATTATATATAATAAGAGCTAGGGAAATAGCATATATTAGCATATACCACTACTTCACGGGAATTTAGAAATTTAAGATGACGTCCTGATCATTCCATGCATATAGATTATTCTTTATAAAAAACAGGGGAATTAAAGAAATTTAGATACTGCATATCTATACTTTGCAATTTGTGGTAACATGATCTAATTAGATTAAGCATTCTTTACACCACACTAACTCAGAAAAAATAAAGAAGTTCAAGAAGATTATGTCTAAAGAGTAGTAACGTATGTAGCCAAGGAAGAATTTAAGCTTTACCAATGGCAAATTATCTTTGAGATTCCTCTCATTTAGTACTCTGCCCAAGTACCAGATTTTAAGTCAAGTAAGTGGTTTATGATCAATGGTCACTTAAGATCATGAGGGACGTTTTTGTTTTTCCCTTTTCAATAAGATCATTACATAAAGAAGTGTTCGTTGCATTTGATCAAATGCAACGATATATATCAGTTTGATCGAGAAAATTTGAATAGTTTTTTAATATATCAACGATATATTAATGCAATAATAATTTGATTGGGATTGATATATATTGGTTTGGGGCCGTCCAATGAGTTCGTGTATTCGTACGAGAGACAAGCATATATATATATATATATATATATATATCAGTTCTCTTTCTCTAGATCGAGAAAATAGTTTTTTAGCTTAGATGCTCATCTCTTCTTCTTCAAATAATTCTAAGCCACTGGTATATGCTTCATTGGAGAAGTCACAAGTATTGATGGACATGTGAGGCTAAAGATCGGGCTTAAAACACCATTGAAATCTATTGACAGTTTGAAAGGGCAAGTAAAAAGGGGGAAGAAAGAAGGGTTATTTCAAGCTTAATTCCTTGCACACCCCTTAATTAATCTGCTTTACTTATGCAGGAATGGAGGTGAAGCATCAAGCAGTGGTGGACTTGGCTCATGGGATGGTGCCAACAATGGACAAGAACAGCAACTATGGCAGCTGCCAGGAGAAGAAGAAGCGATTAACGAGCGATCAGCTAGATTCACCGGAAAGGAGCTTCCAGGAAGAGATAAAACTAGACCCTGATAGGAAAATGAAATTGTCCAAAATATACATGTATAAAGACCCTTATCCTCTTATATTATGTACTTTGTTGATAGTACGTAGATGGAAGGATTCATAACATTCAGATTTTTCTGTAGTCTTTGAACTGGGGTCCAGGAAAAAAGAATGAAAAGATATATTTACACTTATATGCTAAAACTACAATATAACAGAGAAATTTTTGGACCTGTTGTTTCCAAAAGTTGTTAAGTACCAGATAAAACACTAATGTAACAGATTCACAATTAATTTAAACTAGTATATCACCCAAAACAATATTCGCCAAACAACATAGAAAAATTTCAATCAATTTACACTTATATGCTAAAACTTCAATATAGCAGAGAAATGTCTCTCATTGTTGTTTCCAAAAGATGTCACTGCAATTTATAACAAATTCACAATCAATTTAAACTAGTATCTGAATATTTTTACGCAAATGGCTTTACCCTTCTCTTGCAAATGAGCCCAAAAATAAAACTAGCTAAATACATGTATGTGAAACAGAGTGAGATAGTCACAGAATGAAAGAGAGAAATACCACACAGTTTGAAAGGAGATGAGATACCTTGCTGAAATAGGGACCAAGTGGAGAAGCCGTGCGCGACGGTGAGACACGATTGGGCAGCCTATAGAAAGAGAGGGACTGAGTGAAAGTTGGGGAGAGAGAGGAAGACGGACGGTGAACCGACTACCCAAAGAGACGGAAGAGACTTACCCGCGGCTAGGCAAGGAGGCGACGGCGTGCAGCAGGGAAGTCGATCTGTCAATTAGAGAAGAATCGATGTTGTTTTCTTAGACCTCGTTCAACGTGAAGGCTGGGATGGACTGATGGAGGGGTTTTGCTCTGTTCCGGTGGTGCTGGAGGTTCACGATGGCTGCAGCAAAATTGGGTTTTCGGACAAAGATCGGTATCGCGAGAATCAGTTTCTGTAAAATGGGTTTCCGTAGTTATCTTTGCGGAGGAAGCCAACATATGCACGCTTCTAACTTAATGCGGTGATAAACATGTCGCCGCATTAAAAAATAAGTTGCTGGTTTTGCAGCTTACATTGTAATATTATTTGTGAAGAGACATAGTCGCCGCAAAAGATATTATGTCGCTGCAAAAAGTATGTATTATGGCGAATTTCATTGCCGCCACTACAAAAATGCGGCTACAGTAAAATATGGTCTATTGCAGCCAAAACTTAATCGCCCCTTCATGTTTTGGCAGCAAAAACTGCTTTCTCTTATAGTGACCAGCTGTTTGTTAGCTTGGAATAAGTAATATTCATTGCCACGCGTGCGTACGTACATCGGAAGTGTCGAGAATTCAATATTGAGGTCTTTGCTTAGAACCGACATTGTGGTAAACCAACCAACCAACCAAACAAAAAAAAAACACGAGAACTTGAAAAGGTAGATTCCAATGTAAAGTAAGCTGATGCCATCTTATTTAATTTGAGAGACAAAAACAAAGAAATAAAGAACGGGAAGAATGATATCATCATTATCAGGGGTTTAACATGCAGTTATGGTTGGGACCCACCAAAATTTTGACCCACTTGCATGTGTGCCATGTAGGGAAAAAATAAAATAAATTTAAAATATTATTAAGAATATATTTTTTTAATCAAAAAGTCTTAATTACGAAATAAAATAAAAAATTATAAAAAATATTTTTTTATAATTTTTTAATCATGAAAATATTTTTTAATAATATTATAATTTTTTTTAAATATTTAAAATGGACATGCTACAGTTTTGCTGTAGCTTCCGTTGGGTTTAACATGTATTTTTTTATGTATATTTTTTTAATTTATTTTTTATATAGCCATTAGAATAAAAAATAATTATTCTATTTCGTGATTAAGAAAGTATTTTTTAATAATATTATAATTTTTATTTTATTTTTAAAAATATTTATTATTAAAAAATATTTTATAAAAAAAACAAAAACAAAATACATAAAAAAAATGCCACATTATGTTTTTCCAATCATGTAATCCCAACGGCCATTTATAATTACCTGAAAATTATATTTTTTTTTTCAAAATTTATTTTTTCCTATGAAAAAATAGGAATAATTATATAAATTTTAAACGACTTTTAATCCAGAAAAATACTTTGTTCAATTAAAAAAAAAATCTTTAGGCATTGGCATATATAGCTTGAGATACCTTATCACCTGAATTTGTCGATTTTCTTATATAATTTTTTTAAAAAAATGCTTAATAAAAAAATATTATTTAAAATATTTCACAGATAATATAAAAGAAGATGAATAAACTCCAAATCAAAAGTAAGATTGTTTAAAACAAACAAGAAAAAGTAGTTCTATGTATCATCGTAAAATGCGTAATATTTTGAAAAAAAATGTCGAGATTTATTATTAAAAAATAAATTTTTTCATGTATATTTTATATATATATATATTTTTTAATTTTAAATCGATTATGCGACAGTTACATAATATACGATTGTAAATATTAAATATTAAAAAAAAAGTTAAAATTGGAAAAAGTCATTTCCGTGCAAAAGTTGTGTACTCGTCCATCGAAGAAAGCTTGAAAGAATATATACGTAAAGGAGAAAAGAAGAGTGCTCTGGTTAAAATTCCATATCTTTATGAAAATGGATTCAACGGATAGACGCACCTTGAATCACAGAGAACCGTACTCGATCGGAGTCGATTGAATTCTTTCATAACATATCTATGTCCTCCACAGGCGGCCAATGCAATTATCGGACTTATTATACAAAATGTGTGTGTGTGTGTGTGTGTGAGAGAGAGAGAGAGAGAACGTAAATTAACCCTACCTACAGTTCCTGTACATTAATTCTCAGACGAAAGAACCAGGCCGAAATGGGGGAATAATAATGCAGGTTGCCTGTTGCGAGCTCCAACCATGGAGGCTGTGTTTGGCCACCAAAAACGAAAAACTGCGGGATTCAGAGCATTCGATCAGATACAATCAAATACAAACATGAATCTCAGACAAGATTTTCTGAACTATATATTGTTGTTTAGCTATAATGTATCAGAGCAGTCGTTTCTCTCTCTTTCTGCAAGTGAGAGAGAGAGAGAGAGAGAGAGAGATCTGGCTCTTACGAAGTCTATATATATAGAAATGCACACGCAGAGGTGGAATCGATCAAAGAATCGCAGAGAAAGAGCGCTAGAATCTGTTCACGTGGACGTGGAGGATTGAGGGTTCCCATCCTGCACTGATGATTTTTTTTGGACGGAGATACCCCTGTGATTGAACTGTTTGGAGATTAATCATCTCGTTTGACAACCAAATTAAAGTTTTTTTATCATCTCAAGTTTTCTTAAATGAAAGTTTTGGCTTTCCATTTAAAGAAATTATAGAATTTAAAAAAGAAATAAAAACAAATCATGGATTCTTAGAAAATTTGGTTGTGAAATGAGATACTAAGTAATAAGTATAATTTATCTTAGAAATATGCCTACATAGACTTTACACACTGACGTATCACTTTCATTTCTCAATGTCACGTGGGCTCGGGCTCGAGAGTTCACAAAGTATTCAAAAATATTAAGCATACTTACTAATAAACTGAAATAATTATCAATTAATAGATGACGTAATGACATATTAGTGTGTAATTTATCTTTTGTAGATCGATGTTGCATCTAAACGTAGAATGTTTCTTCATCTTAATATTAATCGATTTTGAAGGAATAGATCGAGTTTTCTTTCAAGTTCCTTATATTAATTTGTGAGGTATCTTTTAAACGTGTGAGGAAGATATGTTTTTCTAATACCATTGCATACTTCTTATATGTTCAACGAATACTAGTCAAATCTATATGCTAGGTTATGTAGAAGAAATTTTCTCTAACTCAATTTTATTTTTTAGACCAAATATGTAAGTCGTTAGGCCAAGTGTGCGGTTACATGAATTTGGTAATGCCAATACCCTCCACATTTTCCCTGACAGCATATTTTACCCATGGGTGCACCATGAACAACACACGTGCCCATCTTTTATAGTTACCTCTGCTGCTTGAAAACATTGAAGAAAAATAATGGAAAAATATAATTATAAGTTATTCTGCGTATTTGATATGTGCATCTCATTCAATATGATTGGTCAGAAATTAGATTTATATTAAAAACAGTGCTAATTTGACATTTAGAATATGAAGGTAATAATATTAGTATGCAGATTGGTACGCAAACTTACTTGTACGTAGCAAAACTTAGCAAAACAAAAAACCCTCGATTAGAAAATGATAGTGTTATAATAACTTTTGACATAATTAAACATTGAAAAAATGTTTTTTTTAGTACTTTTGACTTGTTAAATATTGTCAAGAAGTGCTACACTAGTTATAAAAAGGTCTTATAAAACTAAACTTACAAATTAATATAGTTTCATATAATACGTTAGATCTACTATATAATAAAAGTAACTTTATAATCTAACGTATCAGGTTACCACATCAATTTGTAGATTTACTTTTATAAAATCTATCTATAGTTAAAATATTTTTCTTAAATTGTCAAGTAATGTGTATGAAGGGCGATGTATTGCTCTTAGGTAGGGGTGTAAACTCAAACCGGAAAACCGGTCCGGACCGGACCGGACCGGTTTTATCGGTTTTGAACCGGTTTGAACCGGTTTTTAAAATGTAAAAACCGGCTGGTTCCAGTTCGGTTCCGATTTTGGGATCTTATGGACCGGACCAGTTGATTAAAAAAAATAAAAAATAATATTTTTATATATAAGTTTTATACAAAATATTTTAAATATATATTAAATATTAATATAAATAAGTTTTATATATAATGTATAATTATAAATTTATACATTAAATGTTAATTTATAATTTCATATATATATATATACATATATATGAAATAATTTCATATTATAATTTATAAATTATTACATTAAATGTTAATACTAATATATAAGTTTATAAATAATACTAATAGTCTAATATAGACTATAGATTATAGTTATACTTATAATTAATACTAAAAGTTTTTACTAAAAGATTATAACTAATACTAATACTTATAATTAATACTAAAAGTTTTTTTTTATAAACAAATTTTTAATGACAAATTGTGAAATTTACATTTTAAAAAAATCGGACCGGACCGGACCGGAAATCGGTAAAACCGGAAGTACCGGTTTAGGAGGGTAACCAGTGCGTAATCGGTTTTGAAAAATACAAAACCGGTACATACCGGTTCAGTCTTAAATTTTATCTATAACCGAATCAGACCACACCGGTTACACCCCTACTCTTAGGGTAGGGTGTGTTTGACACCCTTCAATTTTGACTCGCCACTTCAACGTTCTAATGATTCTACAAGAGGCCCAACTACACCAAATTTAACTTTTTTAAATGGAAAAAAAAAATTTCTAAAATATAAACCTTAAACTTCTAAAGACTCTAATATCAATTATTTTTAAGACAATCTGTAATACTATGCGCCGAAGATGGCAGGAGGAAAATTCTTGTTTTATTTATTAAATTTTAATTTAATTATCTTAAATTAATATGATAAAAATTCTAAGAGAGTATCAAATAGAAATGTGACACAACAGCCAAAACAAAACGTACCCTAAAAATATATTCAAACTTCTCCAACTTAATTTATCCCCTTTTACAAACTTAAACACTACATCTCAAAAATACTCTCAAAACTTCTCCTAACCAGCATTCCATAATTGTAAGAATGAATAGCCATACATCAAGCAATGGATGATGTTTTATTTAAATAGCAATTACAGAGGAGTAAGTTATGTATTACTGCTGTACAGAGAAGTAAACATGATAGAAATATACGCTATTTACACATGATATGCTAAAATGGTGCAAGACTGGTATCACGGAGGAGGGATTATAGCGACCAGTGATAGAGAGCAATTGCAACAGCAAATCATGCAAATCATGGAGGTGTCTCTTCAATAATCTCTTAGCAAATATTAATCTAATCATTAACATGAGATCATATTCGTTAAAGAAAAGGAGAATTAGGTCAATAATCCCCTATATATATCTTTTCTTGATTGAAACTCCCCTGTATTATTATTATTTTAGAAATAACCCCTATGCTACGACAAGCTTGAAATTTTTGCCCACTGTGTTACTAATTTTGTCGAGCTTTCTTAATTGAAAACATATATAAGCCTATTGTTAGATATTTCATGGAAACATACACAACGAAAGAAATACCTTAAGGTCAATCTGTGTAGTTGTTCCACGAGTGAATCCAAGGTTTAAATCTCCATTCGATCTAGTTCGTCTCTCCGGTGTGTGTGTGTGCGCGCTACGTAAATAAATCTAGAGACACACTCAAGATGCCCACAACCTAAGACCTTTTTTTACAGAGAATCAAAATTTTGAAATAATACTCCTAAACACTAAAAAACATCTGTATCTCGGGAATGGAGGACTGATTTTAAATCAATCCTCGTATGGTAACAATCAGTTGGCCTTAAGAGGCCAACCTTCATTACTCCTCCATAACTCCAGGCATAACGTCTAGAGTAATGCCAGGCATTATTACTCTAGATGTTATGTCTGGTATCCCAATATGGGAAGCATCAGGGGCACACCCACTAGGGGCGTCCCTACTTTATTACATCTCATACTCGTACATAATGGGCATGCCCCAGGCATATATCTCTAATTGTCTTCTCTATCTCGTTCATATAAACAAATGGGTTGTACAACCACCGAGTATACTTGAAAAATAATGAGTGGGAGCACTATACCAAATCTCTCATAGAAAAGACTAGCATAACAACATCCCTAAAGTATCTCATATGCCCTAAACTCATTCAATCGCATTTGATCAAGCATATTTGATCTCTCTTGAGTTAAAAAAAAAAAAACTCAAAATTATGTTTGATCGCTTCTAAGTCATCGCGATGTGTTCACAAAAATTGTCACTACCAAATTGTAGCGCTAAAGTTTGACGTCAACAAACACAACTGAGGATGCTTTGTCGAATAGTCTTCTCTTCGCCCTCATGTCACTTTATTTAGTATAATTGCTTTCCCAGTAATACTTATGTAGACTGTATCAAACATGATTAGAGATAGCATGCTAGAGTACTAAACATTAGAATTTTCATCTTATCACATTGTCAAAGGTCAAGAAGGGCACTCAAAAGTAAAAAAAGGACTCACACAGTGAAGAAATAGGGAACCCTTCATTCACTTCCATATCTAGTCACATAAGTATATGTAGTATGAAATATATACTACGGTGAATATCTCTTTCTTATAGGGGTGTAGAATCGGATCGAATTTTTTTTTCTGATCTGATCCGGAACCCGGAAATCAAGGGTCAATTTGGGCCTTTAGACCCAGGCGGGTAAGATATACTTTTATTTGCCTAGAACTAGTTACGGATCCGGTTATATAACCAGATATTCGTAACCGTTCTTAATTTTTTAAAAAAATTTGCAGATGCACAAAACGATGTTGTTTTGTCATCCACATACGAATTCCAACCCTTTTTTTTCGTTTCACACTCTGTCACTCACTGTCTCACTCCACTCCACAAATCCGTATAATGAGCGCGCGCGCACACACACACTCTCTCTCTCTCTCTCTCTATATATATATATCTCTCTCTCTATCTCTGCTTTTTCTGATTTGTCACTGTCAATGTCAATTTGTGCTTCTGTGTTTACGTTTGATTATGAGTGTTGGGTTTTGATTACGAGTGTTGGGTTTTAGTTAGAGGAACTGGATTTGTTTGTATGGTTGATTTATATTTCGTGGGTTGGAATTTTGTTGGTCGACTAGTGAATAGTTAGAGGAACTGGATTTGCAGATATATATGATATTATGCATGATTAATATACTGCAATAATACAAGATAATAAATGTTAGAGGAACTGGACTTGCAGATCTATCAGTAATAATACAAACCCTTTTAGTTTTAAGTACTTTTCAGCCACAACCCAAATATTGAAGTTAGAACTGTCTTCAATATTTAGCTTTGATTGAAAAATATATAAAATAAGCTAAATTAAATAGTTTTTATGTAATTTTTAAAAATTATTTTTTAATTTATTAAATAGTTGCAAACCTTTCATGTCTTCTTCAAATTTTCACTCACAAGGAACTGGATTTGCAGATATTTTACATTTTTTTCAAACATAATCTTGTTGAGACCCAAATCTGTACACAACTCCACTTCTTTCCACAGTACTGAACTTTCTGCAAGAACTGATTGAGCCACCATTAAAATTTGATAACAACAAGTAGCCATATATAACTTCTCTCTCACTGTTCTTGATTATAGTGTCAATTCCAACTTTCTCATTTTCAAATTCAATGGCTACATCAAATTGTTAAAGTTCAATAAATTCTATAAAATTCATTTTTTATGTTTATGTTTATTATAGCTGTGTATGTTAGTTCTGTTTTATGGTTAATTCATCTCCTTTTGTGTGTTTGTTTGGATATATATATATATATATATATATATATATATATATATATATATATATATATATATATTTATGTTTAAAACAAATGGAATGTTGCTTTAGTGGTAGTATTGGTAGTTCAGCTCGTATTTCATTGGACATAGAGGAAGACACTAGTCATTTACTGCCTTCCTCCATGAATACTTCAAACCCCACATCATCCCTCCCCCCAATGGCAAAAAGAGCCAAGAATGCTACCAACCAATCTATTGTATGGGATCATTTTACAAGGATTGAGCATGTTGATCCCATTGAACCTAAAACTTAATGCAATTATTTCTTGAAACTTTATGAATGCCATTATAAAAATGGCACTTCATCAATGTCATATCCCCTATGATTTGCTTGTTAGGACTCACCCATTAGAGAGAAAAAAAAATATTGCGAATGATAGATCACCATCACAGTCTGGAGTTAGGATGGATGGTAAATAATCTAGTCCTCAAGAGTTAGGAAAATATGATCCTGGAAAATTAAGGGTGATGATTGCTAATTTTTTTTTATCCAGTATGAAATGTCATTCAGATTATAGAGTATCCGATATTTGTCGAACTCCTTGGTACTTTAGAGCCTAGACACACCTTGTCATCCCGAACCACCTTTAAAACGAGTGTATTGGTTTATACAATGAGGAGAAGTAAAAGTTGAAGGCTTTGTTGAGCGGTCAAATAGTTTGTTTGACTACCGATATATGGACATCGGTGCAAAACAAGAATTATATATGTATTACGTGTCATTATATTGATCGAAGTTGGGTATTGAACAAGAAAATCATAATGTTTTGCCTATTGTTTGGATGTTAGATTCCTGCATGATAGATTGGGAGATTGATCGCCTTTGTATGATCACTATAGATAATGCCTTTTTTAATGAGGTCGCTATTGATCATGTGAGGAGGAGAGTAACAGATAAAAAGTTCACAATTTAGGGGGGGCGAGTTTATACACATGGATGTGCTGCACATATTTTAAACCTCATTGTAGGTGATGGTTTAAAAAATATACATGATGAAGTAAATAATATTAGAGATGCAATAAGATTTGTGAGATTTTCACTGGCAAGACGTTTTTTTTTTTAAAAGAGCGGAAGGTCACATGTCCAATAGTGACCCCTCCCATATTTATTAATAAAAACCCTCACTTGTGGCCGATGAATACTGTGGTAACAAAACAAGGTCCATGGGTGATCCCAAAAAACCACAACCAGAAAAAACCAACTATAACAAGCCTTTAGAACAAAAGGAAAAGAAAATCACCACAAAGAAACCAAACCTAACATCGCAAAGAGGGAAGTCCCAAAGAATCCAAACGAATCAGGCCTCGAAGAACTCGAGGCATATTATAATTATTAGAAAAATCCAATTCAATACCTGAAGCCCCTTCCTTGGCTAACCAATCCGCCACTCTATTACCTTCATGAAAAACATGCTGGAAACGACAATGAATTGTGCAGGATAAACCAACAATTTCCTCCTAAAAATCCTCAAGGTACCACACACCACATCTCCCTTTGAACCACCAAGAAATAACCACCATAGAATCCATTTCAACTATCACATTTAAGATGTTTAACAATTTGCAAATTCTCAACCCATGGAGGACTGCCATGAGCTCCGCTTTGTTATTAGAACCAAAACCAATATGAGATGCATAAGCCTGGACAAGCCCACCTGAATCATCACGAATAACCCCGTCATTGCCACAGGAACCTAGATTACCAATACTATTACCATCCGTGTTCAATTTATACCATCCCAATGGCGGTTTAAACCACCTTACCACTTTGCAACATGGAACTTTCGAAACCACTAGATTTATCTGCAGGGCCTCAAGGATCATGCCATCTCTACGGGACAGACTCTTAGTTTGCTTAGCTGCCTGAGAAAGAGACCCTAACCACACACAAATAGAATGAACAACAGAATTATGAGTTTCCAGATTACCTTTCATCCTAGCAAGACACCTCCTCCTCCATAGACGCCAAGTAACAATAACGGGGATGATGCCAACAATAAAGCCCACCTGTGAAGGGGAGCTAGCACGCCTAAACCAAATCCCAGCATTCTGTTTCTAAAATCTACCAAGAGGTATACCAAAAAGATTGCCAAAAAAGGACCAAACTCTTTGTGGAAAATCACCCTCAAAGAGCACATGGTTAATGTCTTCAATATGACCATTATTACAACAATCACATTTAGAAACAAGAGGAATACCAATACGGCGTAGTCTATCATCCACACTCAAGGCCATAAACCAAGCCCTCCAAAAATGGATAAACATTTTTAATGGAAGACTATTATGCCAAATCCACGCATGTCAATCCATAGAAGTACCTCTGATATGAATACAATTCCACGCAGATTTTGTAGAGAAAATACTTGTATCCGTAGGAGTCCAAATTAGAACATCCTTCCCATAATTCGGCCTAGCTAAAGCGGTTACAATCTCATCCACCTTATCCTGCCCTACTAAGTTCTCCAATAACTCCACGTCCCAACTATGCGACAACTTGCAATCTTTAACTTTCAAAAGTGGTGAACCCACTACAGGCATATCATTAATCAGGGGAGCATTATCCCTCCATTTGTCATACCAGAAAAAAATCTCTCCCTCTCTAAGCTTCCACTTGGAATTATTTAACAACAACAGAATATAATTAGCAACCATTCTCCAAAATCTAGATCCTTTATTAGTTTCTATAAGAGACCACGGCCTCGATCCAACATATTTTGCTTTGAAAAAATTAGTCCATAAAGAATTACCTTGAATAAGGTTCCAAGCAAAACGCCTATGCAAGGCTTTTTGAATGTCCTGAAGACTTCGTACACTAAGCCCTCCTTCCACAGGATTACAAATATGATTCCATGCCACCCATTTCTTTTTATCTCGCCCATCGGCTTCTCCCCAAAAGAATGAGCTCATCAATCTATGAATCTTGGAAATAATAATTTGAGGGACATGTAAAACAGCAAATAGGTGAATAGTCATACTGGATATAACATGCCTCAAAAGAACAAGTTTTCCCCCGAAGAAAGAAGCCTCATCTTCCAACCACTGATCTTTTGCCTCACTTTATTCACCATGTCTTCTAAATGAGCCTGTTTCAATCTCCCTCGAATTATCGACACTCCTAGATATTTGAAAGGGAAATTACCCTCCATAAAGCCCGTCTGACGTAAAAGCCGCTGCTTGCGCCCAGTAGGAACTTTATCTGAACAATACAAAGCATATTTCTGAACATTGATAGTTTCTCCTAACCACCTCTCATATTGAGTTAGAATTTGTTGAAGAAACTGCACAGACCTCTGACTTCCATTAGAAAAAACCATGACATCATCAACAAACATCAAATGAGAGACAATAGGCGTACCTTGGGCCTGAGAGAAAAGGCCAAACTGACTCTCTCGCACACTCCTATGGATCAAACGGGATAGGACCTCTTGTTGAATGATAAACAAATAAGGAGACAGAAGATCACCTTGACGAAGACCTCGACCGCCTAGAAAGAAACCCTTAACAGTACCATTCATCATGACAGAATACCAAGGGCTAGAAATACATGAATAAATCAAATCACAAAATTGAGAGGAAAAACCAAACCTTCGTAAGACCGTTATCAAAAACCCCCAGTCCACCCGATCATAAGCTTTCGCCATATCCACTTTTAGTATAATATTACCCCTGTGGATCCTTTTATTAATAGAATGCACCAACTCCTGGGTAAGGCTAATGTTCTAAAAAATACTCATTCCTGGAATAAAAGCTCATTGCTCTGAAGAAATCAAGCGAGGTAATATACTTGTTAATCGAGAAACAATAATCTTGGAGCAAATTTTATTAAAGACTGATAGGATGGAACTTATCAAAACCTGTGGGCGACTCCATCAGAACTAAATATGAGGCCTAGGAAGATTCTTAGTCATAAAGAATTCCAATACTGCCTTCCACACATCAACCTTAACCACCTCCTAACTACTTTTATAAAAACCTGATCCAAATCCATCAAGACCCGGAGTACTATGATTTGGAATGGATGACAAGGTCCTCTAGCGTATATTTTCCTCCTCTAGTATGACCAGATCAATGAGCCCTTCCAGACTAGGTTGCTCTACGGGTGGCTCTCCTTGAAGTGAGTTTTGAAAAAACTCCACCATATGCTTTCCAGACTCTCATGAACCACCCCATTCGATCTCATTTCCAGCACTCTTTTCCATCTTATTAGCAAGACAAGCATGAAAAAAAGTTACGATTCCAACCTTTCAATCCAAGCCATTTGTGCAATCTCATCTCTTCCCGATGCCTCCAACCAGCACCTAAGACTGCCTCCACTTCGTAAGCAGGATTACAAATATGATTCCATGCCACCCATTTCTTTTTATCTCGCCCATCGGCTTCTCCCCAAAAGAATGAGCTCATCAATCTATGAATCTTGGAAATAATAATTTGAGGGACATGTAAAACAGCAAATAGGTGAATAGTCATACTGGATATAACATGCCTCAAAAGAACAAGTTTTCCCCCGAAGAAAGAAGCCTCATCTTCCAACCACTGATCTTTTGCCTCACTTTATTCACCATGTCTTCTAAATGAGCCTGTTTCAATCTCCCTCGAATTATCGACACTCCTAGATATTTGAAGGGAAATTACCCTCCATAAAGCCCGTCTGACGTAAAAGCCACTGCTTGCGCCCAGTAGGAACTTTATCTGAACAATACAAAGCATATTTCTGAACATTGATAGTTTTCCTAACCACCTCTCATATTGAGTTAGAATTTGTTGAAGAAACTGCACAGACCTCTGACTTCCATTAGAAAAAACCATGACATCATCAACAAACATCAAATGAGAGACAATAGGCGTACCTTGGGCCTGAGAGAAAAGGCCAAACTGACTCTCTCGCACACTCCTATGGATCAAACGGGATAGGACCTCTTGTTGAATGATAAACAAATAAGGAGACAGAAGATCACCTTGACGAAGACCTCGACCGCCTAGAAAGAAACCCTTAACAGTACCATTCATCATGACAGAATACCAAGGGCTAGAAATACATGAATAAATCAAATCACAAAATTGAGAGGAAAAACCAAACCTTCGTAAGACCGTTATCAAAAACCCCCAGTCCACCCGATCATAAGCTTTCGCCATATCCACTTTTAGTATAATATTACCCCTGTGGATCCTTTTATTAATAGAATGCACCAACTCCTGGGTAAGGCTAATGTTCTAAAAAATACTCATTCCTGGAATAAAAGCTCATTGCTCTGAAGAAATCAAGCGAGGTAATATACTTGTTAATCGAGAAACAATAATCTTGGAGCAAATTTTATAAAACACAGAATAAAGACTGATAGGATGGAACTTATCAAAACCTGTGGGCGACTCCATCTTTGGTATAAGAACTAAATATGAGGCCGTGAAAAATTTAGGAAGATTCTTAGTCATAAAGAATTCCAATACTGCCTTCCACACATCAACCTTAACCACCTCCTAACTACTTTTATAAAAACCTGATCCAAATCCATCAAGACCCGGAGTACTATGATTTGGAATGGATGACAAGGCCTCAAACACTTCCTCTAGCGTAGGTGGGTGAAGCAAGGAAACATTTTCCTCCTCTAGTATGACCAGATCAATGAGCCCTTCCAGACTAGGTTGCTCTACGGGTGGCTCTCCTTGAAGTGAGTTTTGAAAAAACTCCACCACCCCTTGGTGTATGCTTTCCAGACTCTCATGAACCACCCCATTCGATCTCATTTCCAGCACTCTTTTCCTTATCTTATTAGCAAGACAAGCATGAAAAAAGTTTGAGTTACGATCGCCCTCCAACTTCCATTTCAACTTAGCCATTTGTGCCAATCTCATCTCTTCCCGATGCCTCCAACCAGCTAGATCTAAGACTGCCTCATGTAGCTCTCTCTCCAAATTTACCTCCCAATTCGTTTGAAGCTGTTGTTCAATCACCTCAACCTGTTTTTCAAGGGCATCGATACGCCCCAAGGTGTGGCCAAATACCCTTTTATTCCATTCCCGAAGCATCACCTTAGTTTGTTTTAATTTCCTGCTTAAAATCTATAACAGAGAACCTATCACCAGTAAATTCCAAGCAGACCGAACACAATCTAGGAAACTATGATGATCCACCCACATTTGTTGAAAATGAAATGGAGCCGGCCCATAGGAGAAAGGATCTTTTTGAAATCAATGAATATGGGGGCATGATCCGAAGTATACCTCGACAAATAAGAACAAATAGCATTAGGAAACAAATTAATGAAAAAACTATCCATTAGAGCGCGATCAAGCCATGCCCACGAATGGGCCAAACCCGACTGCCCATTACACCAAGTGAAAATACTCCCTTTCGTAACCATATCCATAAGACCCCCTTGATGAATCCAATTATTAAAATCATCCATAGCAACATTAGGCCAAGGTCTTCCTCTTCTCCTTTCTGAATCGTTCCGGATAATATTAAAATCTCCCACAAATACATAAGGTTCTGAACCCAAATTATTAATGCTGAGATCATCCCACAGATATCGCCTTTCCACCCATGAACATTAGGCATAAATCACAGATAGCAAAAACTTCTCCGCACCATCACCTACAACAACTGAAATAAATTGCATTCCCATCTTGGCAACTTGCACCTTATAATTACTACTCCAAAAAATCCATATTTTTCCCCCTTCCACCTCATTTGAAATAACCTTATCAAAATTTAGACATCTTGCCAATTTACGAGCACCCTCTAAATTTTGAAAAAGTTCTAATAGAGCAACAATTTTTGGTTTGTATCTTCCAACCAATGTCTTTAATCTACTTCTAGAAGTCCCAACCCCTCTAATATTCCATACCAAGATGGAATCAATCAATGAGTAAGAGTAGAGTTTCAGGCAAGAACCCGAGAAGAACTTCGCATTTTAATAAACATCTTTTTCTTATACCTTTTTTTACCTTCATTCACCTCAGATTCTGTAAGATATTCTTTATCCTGTGAAAAAACCTCTGGATGGTGTTCCAGTTCCAGTTATGAAGAAAAATTTTCCTCCATCGGGATTTCTTCATCAACTTCATCATCAGATTCCTCTTCCACCAATGGCTGATTCTGCACGATTATAGGAACATTCACGTCCGCAATTCGGGCCTCAAGCATATTCTGATTCTTATCGCTCCACTCGACACACACCCGTAACACTCCCAGCACAATCTGGGTCATCAGCATTTAACACCATTTCCTTTTCAGCCTCTGTTTCAGAAGATGGCACCAACTGCACCACATGATCTATCACTAGAGGAATTAATTCAGTCATCTACACCAAATGATATTCCTTCTCAGATACCAACTGCATCGAATTATCTTCCTTCTCAGAAACCAACTGCACCACATGATCTGCCGATGGAGGGATTAAGTCAGTCATCTTCTCCACCCCTGCATCCTCTGTTTCCATTTCCATTCTCATAATATTTTCAACAATAGCAGTATTTTCCATAGTGACAGGAGGGGAACTTCAACATTATCAGAAACACTTGGCTCTATCCCCTGATCTTCTACCAATTTCTTTGTCTTCGATTGGCCTTTTCTACCAACTCTACTTCTCCCATTCTTGCCAGCTTTTCCAGGGTTACGCGTCCGTGACTTATGACCCTGCATATTACAAGAAGAACAATATGCAGGGAGCGTTCCATAGACGATCTCTTGCTTTCGACTCGAGGCCAACCCCAGCGCCCTAATCCAAAAATGTGTTAGGGGGTTTTGCAGCATCAACTTCCACACATAATCTTACTCCATCCGTTCTCGTAGCGCAACGAGTCGGATTATCACGACGGATAAACATTCCAATGGGCGCCATAAGGATATTCAAGAAAGCTTCTTGATAAAAATTTGGAGGGAGACCCGGCAAAGAAACCCATACCGGGACCCTTGAAGGCTCTTCATCCTCATTAAAATCCAGAGACAATCTGAATGAACGATAAAAGATCCCATTAATCTCACAGACCTCCCGTGACAATGCCTTTGTAAAGTCGGCTTCATTAGCCATACGTACAAAGACGTTGCGAGGTCTCCTCATTGAAGATACTACTGGAATGGCCGTAAGCCCCCATTGACTGTGAATGAATGCATGCACAACATCCAACGAAGGGTGATTCTTTAGAAACTTGAGCATGACAGAATAGCAAAATGGCTCCGCTGAACGTGCGATCTCCTCTTTGGAAAACTGAAAATAAACCTCTCATTCCACCATCTTTGGAGGTCTGGGCGCAAGCACCATCTCAAGTATGGATTGAGGGACGGTAGCCACCAGGTCGGCAAAGGAAGGCCGACCAGTGCTACCATCTGCGGTTGCCATGAAGCCTCACGTGAAGGCCAAGAACCTTGCGGCAGAAAAAACCCTATTCCGTAGAGAGAAAAAGGGTAGAAACGGAAAAGTTGTGGCATGAAGTTAGATGGTTTCTTCCTCACTGGCAATACTTGATATGTTTAAAATATGTGCAAACAAGTTGAATATTGAGTGTAGGAAAATGGCGTGTCTAGATGTTTCTACTAGATGGAACTCCACATATCTAATGTTGAGTGTTGCTGAAAAATACGAAAAAACTTTTGTACGAATGGGAATGAAGGATGCACAACTTTTGGCGCCTTCGTATGAGAATTGGCAAAGGGCTCGAATTTTTATTAAGTTTCTAAATATTTTATATGATGCCACCTTGAAAATCGCCGGCTCATTGTACGTGACCTCAAATATGTTATTTCAACAACTTTGTACAATTGAGCACACTTTGAACAAAATGTGTCTGTGTGAGGATGTTGTGTTGATAAGCATGACGTCTAATATGAAGCTTAAGTTTGATAAATATTGGAAGAACACAAATAGGATGAACATGATTGTTTATGTAGTTTTTGTCCTTAACCCTCGATATAAGATTATAGCATTGGCATATTGGTTGGAAATGTGCAAAGGGGATGAATAGGGAGATAGAATTGAGGCCAAAGTGAGATTTCTCATGAATCGTTTGATTGAGCAATGCCATAAGTTTCATGGGCTAGGTAGTGGAAGATCAAATATTGGTCATTGAAGTTCCTCAAGTATTATTGGTGATGATCCAGACTGTGGAGATTTTGATACAGCTTTAGAGCAATATCTTGAGGAGCAAAACAATTCGATATTTAGCTCGGAGGTAGATATGTATTTGTTAGATGTAATTGAACCAAAAACACCCGAGTTTAAGATTTTTACTTGGTGGAAGAGGAACTTGTTTAGATATCTCATCCTTGCAGATATTGCAAGTGATGTATTTGTCATACCTATTTCAAATGTTGCATCTGAGTCCGCATTCAGCACCGGTGGACATGTACTGGACCCCTTTCGAAGCTCATTAGCGTTGGAGACTGTACAAGATTAATCTGCACTCAAAATTGGTTGGGTAGTAAACCAATTAATATTCAGAAGGTGGAGGAGCCACCACAAGAAATATGGTCTTTGGCCATGAATTTGTTTTTCAAGATATTGAAGGAAAATGTTTTTATTTGTTAATTTTGATTTTTTGTTACTAATTTATCAATTTTAACTTAATTTCTACATTTTTTCTTCTTCTTAAGTAACCCTTCTCCTTCAACTTTAGCAACTTAAACATTCTTTGTTCGTGATAAGGACCGTGCCGGGGCTATTATGTTTTGTGTATTGTGATAGTCAGGTATGATTTTATAAGAAGACTCTAAAGTCTATTGATAGCTGGGTGATCTGTACATGCTTGTTGAAAATAGAAGGGAAGTGGTAAATCTTATCATTATTCAGTAAGCATTGCATGCTGTATGAAATATTTGCTGGCACTTAATTTTTTTTTATTGTAAATAAATCCCTTTAATCAATTAGTTGTAGTTTGTTCCTTAGAGAGTTGGAAAACGTGATTATAATATTAGGATTCTTAGCCTCAAACATGTCACCAGTACCATACGGGAGGGAGGTCTAAAAAGCTGAGTACAGCTAGAACCCATCCAGTTGAATTAGATTTTGTGAGCTATGTATGCTAGCTTTTGATTGAATTCAGGACAATTGTAAGAAATCTCAACTTTTTATTGCTTTAGTTTTATTTGTTTACATGGAAAAACCTCTATGTTTGCACTTGAACTTGACACTGTTACATCACACAAATACTGTTGTCCCATATGCTCAAAGTTAGTGATAGACATGCATGCCTCAGACCTGGAAGAGAATAGATGAGGAGGTGGACTTATTTAATTGAAGCTTAACTTATATATTGGTATACTTGATCTGCATATTTTGAAGATTCAGTGCATATGTCAAATGTAGTATTATGCATTGTATTAGTCGAATTAGTTGTGATGTATTATTATTTATTTTATTCCTTGTAAATTGATATTTTGCATTATAATGTAAACAACAATGTAATATGTAGTACTATGCATGTATTGTGTGTGTTGATGTATTATTATTTATTTTGCATAAAAAAATAAACATAAAGGCCTATAAAAAAAAGCCTTTTCAATTGTTAAAGAGATTTTTTTTAAAAAAAAAAACCTTTTAAAAAGTGTTTATAATATATTTTTTTAATTCTGAGTATTAAACATGATATCTGATTTTTTTGTTAAAAAAAAAGCTATTATAAAAACATTTTAAAAAGTTTTAAAAAGCCATTTAAAAAAAACCAAAAAAATCAAAGAAATGTATTATAAACCCGGATATTTGGTTGACATCCAAAAATTGGTGATAAATCCATATATTGTTTTAGGATTTATCCAGGTGGATAACCGTCCAGTTTTTAAAATCCAGATCCGGTCATGGCCAGATATCCAGATCCGGATCTAGTTCTACGCCCCTACTTTCTTAAAGAGCGTATGTTCATATCAAACATCGTACAAATTTTAGTCTAGACGTTATTTCTAGAGTCTCTTCATATGCCGTGTCAATCTAAGTTAAAGAGAAAAATAATTTAGACATGTTTCAAGTTCGAAAATTCGCTAGGCTTCATTTTCATCTGTTGCGCCGCAATACCTAATTATTAATTTTCAACTTAATTTTTGTGCAAATTTAAATTGTATGGGAGACTAAAATACAATTTAATTTCAACTATACTCCCACTATATATCACTTCTAAAAAAATATTTGTAGGCCAAAACAAATAAATAGCCTAACAAATTCTGCGATAAAATAATTTCATAAATCATATGCATGAAGAAATAATTATGCCAAAAAAAATGAAAAACAGATTTTTTTTTGGCACAATTAGTAAATAAATAAAGAGAAAATATATTTGCAACTGTGAATTGTGCAACCGCCGCACCGTCGCTTTGAAAATAATGAATAAAACATATGACCCACATGAAAAAATTAATTTTTTAATGGTAAACCTTACTTTTTTTTCAAAGCGATTATGCGGCATTTATGCACGTTACAGTTGTACGTGGAATTACTCATAAATAAAGTGCCCCACCTATCGAAAGTAGAAGCCCAATCGTACGTCTATCCCTTGGATCCTATTAGGTCATGGGTTCAAGACTCATGAATGGCACTTTTTTTTCATATCTCAACACAACTATACGTCATGGGTCGGGCAAGAAAATAAAATGGACCCAAGCCCGAGAGAAAAGAAAAAACTCAGTTGCCCAAAAAATTAAGCCCATTAAGAAAGCCTTCTCGGGTAAGCCTAGGCCCATTTTGAACACATGACTGAAGTTAACTTCTACCTTAGAATTAGGGTATTGTTCATGTGAATAGTACCATTGGATAAAAAAAGCACAGAAGCACCATTGCCACCATCATTGTGAGTCGCCGCATCTCGGCGTTGCTCCAGGCTGGAGGAGCACTCACTGGTGTGTGCAGTATCACGGCATGCAACACCTGCAGGATCACCGCGCGGTGAGCAAAGGACCACCGCAGTGCTACGATACAGTGTGCTCAACTCACGATGTGAGTTTGAACTTGGGTTGCAAGCAGTCACCATTGTGCAGGCATAACTCCCTCTCATGGTGAGTCTGTTCATATTCCTCCCTCTCATTTTTTTTATTAAACAAATAGATTGATTCGAAATATACAATACAATATTTTAAATTAATAGATGCATATCAACAATGCAAAAACAGACTCACATAGTCAGATATATCTTTCAATGGTGCAAGGTTAATCATGTAAACAGAGATATATATCACGGACTATAATAGATCATGGCATATCAAACAAAGTCTCAAACATGTTTATATAAACAAAGACTTAACTAAAAATACATACATGATCAGATATATAAACGCAAGATAATAACAATATGCGTATTATATGAACAAGAAATAGAGATATATATCACTAGGAACAACTGATCAAATCTCTAATGCCAATGTTAGATTTCCTGGAAACGTACACCACAGAAAAAATACCTCAAGGCCAATCTCTGTAGTTGTTCCGCGAGTGAATCCAACATTCAAATCTTCGTTCGATTCAAGTTCGTCTTCATCCGGTGTGTGAGTGTGCTACATAGATAAATCTAGAAACACACTCAAAATGCCCACAACTTAAGAAGTTTTTCACAAACAATCAAAATTTTGAGAGAATACTCATAAAAACTAAAAAATGTGTATATCTCATAAATGGGGGACTTAAATCAATCCTCGTATTATAACAGTCGGTTGGCTTTAAAGGCTAGCCTTCATTACTCCCCCTAACTCCAGGCATAAAGCCTAGAGTAATACCAGGCAGGCATCCCAATATGGGAAGCAGCAGGGGCACGCCTACTAAAGGCGCCCCTGCTTTATTACACCTATCGCATCGAAAATTATGTTTTTATTTAAATATATAATACTTAAAAAAACTAAAATAAGAGAGAAAAGTAAAGGCAAACAGTCCCACTCCATACCATTATTGGGGGGTTGAGTCCGACCACCCTATGGTGGGCCATGCCTCATGGCCATCATAGACATGGTCCACCATCGATCGTCCCATGGTAGCCTAAGTCTCAACCACCACACCGTCAACCATCCACACAGGTGACCATGGTGTGGTGGCCTTTTTTTAGGCTACTAGAAGTGAAATCATGTGAGTTTGACTGTTAAGGTGTGGGAACCAAAAAAAGTTAGGCGAATGGCAGCCGACCACCCTATGGCACCTAAACCCACGTAATTTGGCCACCATAGAGTGGCTTGGAAAGGAGGGAGACCTCCACACCTTGCCTTTTATATTTTCAACTTTGAATTGTTTTTTTCTCTTTTTATGTGAGTCTTTTAAGATTTTAAAAAAAAAGTGTTTTTACTTTAATTTAAGTATATTTAAAAATAAAATAAAAATTAATTTTGGTTGTGGTATTTTCTGTTACATGAGGTGGATAAAATTAATAAGGACAATGCTAAAGCACACACCTTATGTGTCCACCAGTGCAAATGATTTTTTTCTTCTTTTAAGCATGTTTTAAACATCTTTAACCCTTAAGAAAAAATAATCATTTTGAAGTGCTATACAAAAGGGTTAGTCAGTCTGGCGATTAAGGAAGCGATTATAACGTAAGAGTTTTCTCTCAAGGCTTTGCACAGGGTTCTTGATGATGAAGTTTTATGCCTTCACTCTTTAGTGAGAGTCATTGTTTGTTTCTTGACACTGGCAAGAGTGTTTTAAGAATTTTCAAAGAATTTTAATTCTATTTTCTGGATTGTATTGGATGTCATAAAGGCTAGGTGTGACAAATTGTGTTAACGGATCATGTTCGTGTCTTGTATATTATATGATTTGGGTCAACCCAAACAAGACCCATTAAACTTAATGGGTCAGATTTCTAAACCCTAACACGACCCATTAAAATAATGGGGTGACACGATCCGTTTTGACCCGTTTATATAAATGGATTGAATTGACCCAAATAATCCATTTGACTTTATTAACATAATTTCACATAAAATCTAAAATCAAAATATCTCCCAAAAATATAAAACTAATGACATAAGTCTAAAATTACAATCCAAACAATAAAAACACCAAAATTACAATCTAGAGAAAGTGTGAGAGGCAATCGTGACTCGTGAAAATTGACTCAACTGAGAATAGAGAGAGAGATAGAAAATACGAAATGGGGTTAAGGTATTTTTGTTTTTAGGTTAAAAATGATGCAATTGAAATTTTGAGTAAAAACTTTAATGTGTCTAACTAACGGGTTAAGCGGGTTGACCCATTAGTGACTCGTTAATGAATCGTGTTTTAACGGGTCAACCCGTTTTCACCCGAACCCATTAACATCAAACCTAAACCCGTTAATTTCGTGTCATATTCGTGTTGGGTTAACGGGTCGTATAACACATTGTCACCCCTAATAATGGCTGAGGATAATATTCTACTGTGGAATAGACTAAGTCTTACAGACATAGAAAAGAAGGGTGCAGTAGTGGTTGAAACTGATGTTGAACACACTCTCTCAAAAAGCCAATTCTATCTTGTGGGGAAGATCATGGTTGAAAGGAAGATTGATTGAGAGGCCTCTAGAATAACTATGCTCAAAGTATGGAAAGTTGTGAAAATAGTACACATTATAGAAGTGGGGGTGAAACTGTTCATTTTTTAATTCAGTTCTGAGCAAGACCTTCAAAGAGTATGGGAGAGCCAACCATGGCTTTTTGACTAGAGCTTAATTTTTCTGAAGTCTTTTGACGGTCTTACTCCTCGAGTGAGTTAGTTTAGTCACTCTTACCTATGGGTTCAATTACATAACTTGTCTTTTGGGTGTATGAATCACACAGTTGGATCTCAAATTGGTAGAATGATTGGGAAAGTCATAAATGTGGAGGTAGATGAAAATGGAAATGGATGGAGAAAGTATATGCGGATTATAGTAGAAGTTGATCTTTCAACACCACTTGCAAGAGCAACTATGTTGTCCTTAAAAGATCATCAGTTTTTTTTTGCCTTTCCAATATGAAAGGTTGACAAGGTTTTGTTTCTCTGGAGTTATACTGCATGGAAATCCTGGGTGCTTGAACATATCTACTTCCACCACCTCTTCATCCAATTCTAATATGCAATATGGAGCATGGTTGCAAGCCACCTTTTTGTTACACGTGGTGGTGTGGGGAAATTCATTGATGGTGTAACACTCAGGCCCGTGGAGGAGACCGATTTAAACGACGTCGTTTGATAAGTCAATTTATTTGCTCTTTTCTCTCTCCTCCTTCCCCCAACAGTTTCTCAATTTTTCTCCTCCCCGTCAGTTTTCTTCTCGTTGTTTCTCCCCACTCCTCCACGGACTCTCTTATCACCATTTCTCCCACGTTGCTCACTTGGAAATCACCCTCGTTGTTTAACATCTCTCACTCGGGACTCATCTCGCCATAAACAACCCAGAAACCACCAACTACCCGAGACATCACAAAGTGATGCTCACCTCAGAAAAACCGCAACTGCACGGCCAATCCATGAAAGCCCCTTCTCAGGGAAAATGAGGCTCCCATGGCCCACGATTCTGCATCACCTAGTAGCTTCACAGCGTCACTCCAATCCATGCGAGTATCCCTGCTTCTAGTTCCTCTCCACCGCCTGCAGTAAGCATTCATAACAGACTCAAGTACCACCACCTTTCGAGCCAAACCAAACGGCAGAGAAAGCTCCAGCCTTCCCTAGTGCATGAACCTTGAGCCACGAAAGCCTTTGTTTTATATGACCTAAAATAGAGCATGCACTAACCGACTATCATAAACAGCATCGTAAAGCGTTTCTTTCCCACAGCAAGCCGCTACCCTGAACTTCCTCATCTCACTAATACTCCAAGCCGCAACATCACTAAACCACAACAACCATCGTTAGTCAACGGCATCGAAGACCCACATTGATGGAGACTCGACTGCTCTGGCTCACAAGGAAAAACCACACTCGGCACTACCTCCATGGATAGCCTAGTACCACCCTTCCCACCTCACGGTTGCATAGTCTAAGACAAACCTCCCCTCTAGGTAATTTCCTCTCTCTCTCTTTCTCCCTCCAATGTAGTTTTATGCTAATGGGTTAGGGCTAAGCTTAAAATTAACGGTATCATGTATGGGTTACATTGCATGAATATTTTGGGTTACGCGTTTAACCGCAAGGGACATGCAAGCTTGCATAAATTGTTTAAGGTTGATGATTTTATTTTTACCTTAAAATCAAGAGAAAAATGGATGTTGGGTTGAGGAGATATTGTAGGTTTTAAATGTGTAATTATTTGGAGAAATTATGTGGTAGGCTTAGGAATAGGTGGAATTAGATTTCATGTGTTAAGTGTTTCGGGTAATCATGGGTTTACTTTTAATCATTGATCCTTGGTGGAATAAGTAAATCCGAGGTTTTAGACGTTAAATATATATATATATATATATATATATATATATATATATATATTAGAGTTTAATCATGTGATGGTTTAGAGAAGATATGTGAAAATTAAAATATTTTGGGAGCGACCATGTTTAGGATAAGAGAATTTTAGGTTTAGGATATGAGTTTTTTAGCATTTTAGGTTTTTAATTTGCAAAATATGTGCTTAATTCTGAATTTTGTGCATATTTATAAGTGACAATTCTTACTCGCTTGAAACGGTTGTGAGAAAATTCAGAGAAATTAAAAAGTCGAGATAAGCGAAGTTCCTATGCTAGACTTTGGATAAAAAGAAAATGAACTAAGGTTGATTTATGAAAATGTGCACAATATGTTTTGAAAAGAAATGTGAAAAAACATCAGTTATATATTCTGCATTACTTATGAAATTTGTATAAAAAATAAAATGTTTTATAGCATGACTAGTGTAAACATAAGCAATATTTTGACATGTTGTTTCTGAAATGTGCAAAAGATCAAATATTAAATTTGAGAGTTTTGTACATATTATATGAAGATGTTCTGAATCTGTTTTGAATATGTGAAAATGATATGAATATGTTCAACACTCTGTTTGATATGATATGCATCTGAAAAACCTTTGACATGACTTTCTGATTCAGTTTTGATTATGATTCTGTTTCTGATATGATAAATCTGATTTTGTTATATGGTTGGTACTAACATCTCTGATATCAGTGCATCATTTTGGAAACAAAGTGATTTTTCTGCGTGTTTTTTCATGTGTGCATACTCGGGGCTCCGAGAATGAATAAGGGAAAGTTTCACATCCTGATACTGCCTGGTTTGGCCACCAGGGATAGCATAACCTTACCACGGAGGTTAAACATGGTATATGATATGATATGGTGATATGATATGATATGATACGATACGATACAATAATGATGAAAGATGAAGATGTTACAGTCATTGTTATGCCAAATGAAAAGGTTCATGTTTACATACTAGTATATGTTCTTTGATTACTAAATTGTTGATAACTCACCCATTATCTTCACAATATTTTCAGATATTTTGGATCTTTTAGCTGAGGATTAAGAATAAAAAGTATGGGTAAGACTATGTGAGCATAGCGAATTACAAAGATGGTACTTTGATTATTGGAGACTTTATTTAGTAGTTTTGTTTTGATCTGCCGATTTGATATTATGAAAGGCTGACATTTATTTTGAGACTTTGTGGTGTTTTACTTTAATTATGTTGAGGTAGTTGGTTTAAAACAATGAGATCTATGTGTAATTGAGAAATTAGAGTTTACATCTCTATTGTGAGATATGATTTTAAGTGAAAGGTAATAACTCTCCGACTCTTCTGGGACCTGGGCGTTACAGCTAGGCTATCAGGACAGCCATCCAACCTTCGTGCTGCAGAACAGTTACCTCCTTCTTGTCCTTCTAGTAACTGCAAGGACAGTTATGTGGTAGTTGAGAAGGTGATTGATACGTGGCAACAACATAAAGAACTGGAGGGGAATGTGATTGGCTGCTCATAAAAAATTATAACTTCCTCAATTGTAACTGCTACAACTCTAATAAATGCCACACCTATTCCTATCTTGCAAAATGGAATCCCATCTACATATGTTGATACATCGTCTCATGTTGTTCACCCCATTATTGATGATGGGGTTGGTTCTAAGATGCTGGTGGCCTTAGGAAAGAATGATGAACCTGTGCCATTTTCTTCCCTGCATCAATTGAAGAACAAGGTTAGAAATATTGTTGTTGCTAATGATGTGACTTATTTTGGATCTAAGATTGCCACTACGAAGAGAAAATTTCTCAATGTTGTAATCAAATTAAGGATGACAAAGTGATGTTGAGAAGGAAGCAAAGCATTGTGAAAGTATTGGCAGAGTCTGGTTGCCAGCCGTGCCAAAAGAAATAAGGTTTTTTAAGTTGGAACTGTCAGGGGCTTGGAAAAACTCAGACAGTTCATGACATTAACCTCATGGTTAAGGATAAAAAGCCAAGTATTATATTTGTTATGGAAACTAAATTACATAAGAATAAGATAGAACGAATGAAGCATATTGTAGATTTTCAAAGCATGTTTACTATTGATGGATTGGGTCATGGAGATGGGCTAACTTTGTTATGGAATGCTGATATCCCATTAGAAGTCCACACTTACTCATAAAGGTATATTAATTGTTGGGTTAACAACATCTCCCAAAACCTCCATGGATGCTTACATACTTTTATGGCCATCCTATTACTGAGAAGAGAGTAGAAGGATACAACATATTGCGGCATCAAAATACTTTGAACCCTCATATGTGGCTTTGTCTTGGTGATTTTAATGAGATTTTATTTCATAGTGACAAAGAGGGAGGTGCAAAAAGGAGTGAGAAACACATATCTCTGCTTAAAGATGTGTTGGATGATTGTCAACTTCATAATTTGAGTTTTTCTAAAGGAAGTTCACTTGGTCAAATAATAGAACAGATGATTCTTTTACAAAGGAAAAACTTGATAGAGTTGTGGCATCATCTGCTTGGTGTGATGAATTTGGTGTGTTTGATATCAAGGTATTGACTTCAATGACTTCTAATTTCTATGACACAAAGGAATAGATCCCCATTTTCTATAAATAGACCAAGTAGATAAGAGGCCGGATGATCTTCTTATGAGGACTATGGTGAGGCTATTAAAGATGCTTAGTTGCAGGTAGGTTGTTTTTCTGATAATCTTGCTACTTTGTCCAGAAAACTTTATTGTTGTATGAAATCTATAAAAATATGGGTTCGACGTAAAGATCCAATCTCTGATCACCGTCTGTGAGAGAAGCTCATTCAGTTAGAAAATGTCCAATATAATCTTGCAGCATCTTCAATAGCAGATGTAAGTAAACTTAAAAAAGATATTAGCACTCTTCAAGAAAACCTGTCCTGAAATGGAATGGTTGAGTAAATAGATTTTGATAAAATTGAGTAAAAGGGGTTTGAGACAAGGCTGTCATTTGTCACCTTAACTCTTTATATTATATGTTGAAGCTTTGAGCTCTCAATTGTATGCCACAGAATAACAAAGAATGTTGACTAGGGTTCCAATAGCAAAAGGCCAGATCATATTAAACCATATGTTTTTTTACAGATGACAGTCTTCTATTTTGTCAAGCTAACATGCAGGAATGGGCCAACTTAAACCAAATGCTTAGTGTCTGTGAAGCCGCATCTGGACAGAAACTTAACAAGGAAAAACCTTCACTGTTTTTCAGTAGAAACACCAAGCCAGCAACAAAAACATCCATTCTGGAGGTGGCAGGTCTACAGGCTTCTTCAAATTTGGACAAGTATTTATGCCTTCCATCAATTGTAGGTATATCCAGATTAAGGGCTTTCAATGGTATGGTAGAGAGGCTGGGTAAGAGGCTGGGCAATTGGAAGAACAAGTTTCTTTCCAAAGCTGGGAAAGAAATACTTATCAAAGGTGTGTCGCAGGCAATGCCAACTTACAACATGAGTGTTTTCTTGCTTCCAAAGACATTATGCCACAAGTTGCACTCTTGTTTTACCAAGTATTGGTGGGGTCATTAGGAGAACAAGTCCAAGATCAATTGAAAAAGTTGGGAATCTTTGAGTATAGGGAAAGCATGTGGGGGCTTGGGTTTTCGAGATTTTCACAGTTTTAACCTTGCCCTCTTAACCAAGCAGGCTTGGAGGATTTTGATGTTTCTTATTCTCTTCCTAGCAGGATATTTAAGGCCAAACATTTTCCAAACACATCCCTTTTGCAGGCTGATTTTAGTCCAGGCCTTCATACATGTGGAGAAGCATATTTCAGTCTATTCCTTTATTAGATGAGGGCATCATTTAGAGAGTAGGAAATGGCAATCAAATCAGAATATGGAAGGACAAGTGGTTAAACAGAGATTTCTCATGCAAAATCCAATCTCCCATGTCTATGCTTCATGAAAATGCAGTGGTTGTTGACCTTGTTGATACTCATACAGGGTGGTGGAACATAGAGTTAATTCAAGCTATTTTTAATAAGGAAGACACAAAGGAGATATTACAACTGCATGTATGCATAATGCCTACTCCTGACAAACAAATATGGAGGGTAACAACTATTAGACATTTCTATGTTAGGAGTGCTTATCACTTGCATAGACAACTCCTAACAAGGGCTACTGAAGAATCTTCTACTATTGGGGCCCAAGGGATTTTATGGAAAAGACTATGGTCATTGCAAACAACTAACATTATAAAGTAGTTCCTATGGAGTGCTTGCATTGATACACTGCCTACTAGAGCAAACTTATGTAAAAGGAAAGTGATCTCTAAGTCCAGATGCCCTATATGTCTGCTTGAAGATGAAACTCATGATCATATCTTATGGACGTGCCCATCAGCAAGGGAAGTGTGGATGCTATGTTCAAGAGCTATTCAAAAGGCCAGCATTATAACAACTAGCTTCTTAAGTGTGTTTGAGCAACTGCTAGATAGACTGTCAAGTCAGGAATAGGTCTTTTTTGCCATCCTAGCTCGATTCATATGATTTAGAAGAAACACATTTCTTCATGATGGTCTTTTCCAATCCCCTTGTTTGATTTATGGGAAAGTTGTCAAAGCTTTTGACGACTTTAACAATGCAAGGCCAAAGAAATCAGTGGCAGGAAAAAATAATCAACATGGTGCACTTCATTGGGAAGCTCCTCCATCCACCTAGGTTAAAGTTAATTGGGACGTGGCAATAAGGACTGATCATAATAAGATTGGCATTAGAGTAATGGTAAGAGATGATTCTGGTTCTGTGGTGGCAAGTTTGATGCAACCAAAACTCTATTGTATTGATCTAGTAATTGCAGAAGCAAGAGGCCTACTTACTATTGTCCTATTTTGTCAATAATTGGGTCTCGATTCTCTAATTATTCAGGGTGATTCAAGTCAAGTAGTTACAGTCATTCGGATGCAGGAACCTATTGTTGGGAACCTATATTGTCTTGTATCAGACATCAATCGAGTGTTGAGCAATGCAAAGTGAACTATACAACATGTGAAGAGAGAACTTAATGGTGTTGCACATCGCATGGTAAAGATAGCAGTTGATTTAGATCAAGAACTTATAGATATTGATTGTATTGCTGATTGCGTAAGACCTCTTGTAATGGCTGAGGGCCTTTTTGATGATTAATATGAAGAAAAATTCTTCTCATCAGCCACTATTTACTATCTCATACCCCACACCCTATAAAAAAATACCTTCACACCCTATGAAAAATACCCTCACACCCTAATAAAAAAAACCATATATGTGTGGAATGTGAAAGTGAATAGTGGCTGATGCATATAATTCCTCTAATATGAATAATGATTTCAACTTAAAAAAATAAATAAAAAATATAAATTCACTAATTGTCACTTCCTTAACCATTAAGAAAAATAAAATTAAAATTAAAACATATGAGTGAACACATTTAGGAGTCATACTAGCGTTTTCCATTTAATAAAGGAGGGGGTGTGAATCTCATAGTTGTCACAGTATAAGGGTTATTTCTAAAATAAATTATAGAGAGTAAAAGCTCAAAGGGTTGCTACAAAATTCTCAGAAAACTTTTCTGGACTCTTCCCTATCTCCACAAACACAAAAACAGAACACATGCCAAAAAATATCTAGGGTTAATTACAAAATTAGTTTAGATGATTAATTGCTTTGAAGTCAAATTACAATATATTTACTTTTTAAAAAAGAACTTTTCTACTTCATTTACATGTAAAATATCACATTTGTATGTCTAACTACTTACTAAGGAAAGCTTGACAGATATATAAATTATATCAATCTTACAATCACATCAAATAAAAAAGGCTCAATTGAAAAGTATTGGGAGCAATTTGATTTTAATTCATAATCTTAACAAATATTTTTTTACTTTTACATTTACATGCACTTTCACAAAACCTAAGACAAAATATTACTCAACAAAAGTTTTAATGCTAAGAAATAAAAAAAAAAATCACTCGCTAATCCTGCAATTTAGGGATTAGATTGTGCAATATTAATATTAAAAGTTGAGAAGTGCTGCTATGGTCATAAAAGATCTCACAAAAGTAAACATATAAACTAGCATGCTTTTATATGATACGTTAAATCTATTTTATAATATAAGTAATTTCACAATCTAATATACCATATCAAACCACATCAATTTATAAATTTATTTTTTTGAGATATTTTTGTACTTAAATCATTTCTCATAAAACTTTATTTTTAAAAATAAATGTATTTGGAGAGTAAAGAGACAAAGGCCTTTCCTCTTACTACGATTGAATTGGGTCACCATGGGACAACCTCAAAATGACCATTTTTAGAGTGACCAATAGTGTTTTAACCCTTTAAAGGCTGGTTTGGATACAGAGATATTTTCATCTCATCCCATCTCATTATATCTCATCTTAATATCCAAACACCATAAACACAAATACTTTTTAATTTCAAATCTTCTACATTTTTTATCTAATCATTACCTAATTATTACAACTTTATCAAACTTCTAACCAAAACACAAAAGACAATTCTACTTTTTCAAATCACAAAATAGGGGTGGGCAGCAAGGCCCTGCACCCCATTGCCCCGCCCCCACGTGGGCGGGGCGTACTCCCATCCTTATCTGGTGCCCCCCAGTGGGGTAGGGGCTGAATGGGCTCAACCCTTGCCCCGCAAAACCCCCGCCCTGCCCTCGCACATATATAAATAAATAATATATATTTATATAATATAATATATGTATATTATAAATTTATAAAAAAAATACTCTAATCATAAAAACAACGTCGTTTTGTCATTGACATGTATTTCTGGGCCATTTTAGACCCAAAAATGTGCTCTAGGCCATTTTGGACCCATAAGTGGTGTCTGCCCCCGCACCCCAATACCCGGACGAGATACCTCGCCCCCCATTTGCAGGGGCGGGTTCCGGGGGGAAACCACCAACCTCCCACCCATGTTAGGGCGAGGACGGGGTAACCTGCCCGTAGGGGGTAGGTAGCACCCCTAATACGAAAATAATATTAAAAACTACATTCTAACAATATTTTAAGTTTATAATATTTTTATTCAATTTCTTCTCTATCATTTCCTTACACTTCATAAAATATTGTAACTTAATCATTTCATTAATATTCACAAATCATCTCATTATTATTTACAAATTATTTCAACTCATATTATCTTGACTCATTATTCAAACCAGGTCTTAAAAACTTGTTATGGGCTAGTTAACGGGAGATTGGTGAGGGCTGCCTATAGATACTCAATTTGGGCTACCCTATTGATGGCAAAAGATGGTCAAATTTGAGCGGTTCGAGCACTCGCATCCCATTATCTATACCAACTAGTTAGCAATATTTTAACAATATGTAAGACATTGTTACTTAGCTAAGTTAATATTTTATTATTATTTTTTCACTAAAAAATAAAATTATAGATTTCATTAGGTATTAAGACTGTAGCAAGATTATTTAATTTTTTATGATTATTTCGTCCAACCTTACCCTACTTTTTCATGTCTCCATCAAAAATAATTTAAATAAAGTCTTAATTAACCCATCCAACTGAACCATTGAAAATATGATATTTTCATCTAACCAAACCATTGAAAATATAAATAAAAATAAAAATTTAATTAGAATGAACGAAATAACTGTTATATTATTAAATATAAAATCATCGAAAAAGTGCATGTTATATTAACTATGTGGATTAACACAAAATATATTTTATCTGATTCAAAATTAAAATGACCTATAGATCTACAATATTTGATCAAAATAAATTAGATAAAAAATAATAGAAAAAGTCAAAAAATTAATAATACTTTATTATTATATAGAGTTTCAATGAATAATACAATGTATGATTAGGTTTTGAGTGTGATAGATAAAAGGCAAAAAGCGTGATTTTAGGCAAACTTTGGTTAATGGGATGGCAAGTTGATGCTAATGCTCTTAGGTCAGGTTTGGATATTGAGTTGAGATGCGATTAGTTGAGATGAAAGTTGAATAAAAATATTATAAAATTAAAATATTATTAGAATATATTTTTTTAATATTATTTTTGTTTTGTGATTTAAAAAAATTGAATTGTTTATTATATTTTATTTAAAAGTTATAATGATTAGATGAAATAAAATGAGTTGAATAGTGACTGATGCTAGCATTCCTCCATTAACATGTCTAACCACTCTCTAAGGAAAGTTTGACGGATAGATAAATTATATCAATCTTACAATCATAGAGATCAATTTAGTATTTAATTCATAATTTTTTCAAATATTTTTTTACTTTTACATACACACTTTCACAAAACCTAAGACAAAATATACCTCAACAAAAGTTTTAGGGTCTGTTTGAGGTTAAATTAAAAAATGCTTAAATGGCCTTAAAAACTATTTAATAGAAAAATTAGTTTGTTTTGGTGTTATATGTTAAAGTACTTTTTAATCTTAAATAAGTTAAAAAGTATGTTTGAGGAACATAATTTAAACATATGGTTACAATTTTGATGTTTTTCCTCAAATGCGATTTTTTGGATAATATGGAACGTAATTCAAATTTTAAAAAATTGTCAATGAGCGAAAATGCACATACAACTTTCAGATAATTACAATTTTCAAACTTTAAAGAATATGGTCATCATCTTTAAAAAAAAAAAATCTTCATTTCTACCTCAGATAACACTTTTTTAATTTGTTTCCAAACAAATGTAATATGTTTGAAAGTGCTTTAAATATATGGTTACCAAATAGTAAATAATTTTTTAACAGTAGAACTTATTACTTAAGGTATAAGTTATAAGCTCTAAAACTATAAGCTATATTTTCCACCGTAATCTTAAACATGCATTTAATGAACGGTAAGAAATAAGAAAACAGATCACTCACTAATCAGTCTAAATTTAGGAATTAGATTATGCAATATTAATATTATAAGTTGAGAATTACTTCTACAACCACAAAAAGATTTCACAAAAGTAAACATATAAATTGACTTACTTTGATATGATATGTTAGATCTATTTTATAATAAAAGTAACTTTATAACGTACAACATCAAGCCACATCAATTTGTGAATTTATTTTTGTGAGATCTTTTTGTGGTTAAATAATTTCTCATATAAATTTATTTTTAAAAATAAATGTATTTGGAGAGTAAATAGACGAAGGCCTCTCCTCTTACTGTGAATAAATTGGGTCACTATGGAGCGGCCTCGAGATGACCATTCTTAGAGTGACCAACGGTATTTTAACCCTTTAGAGACTTGATCTGGGCTGCCTATTTGGGCTACCCTATTGATGGCTAAGGATGGTCAAATTTGGGCAGTCCGAGCACTGGCATTGAAAATATGATTATTTCATCTAACTGAATTATTGAAAATATAAATAAAATAAATAATTTAATTAGAATGAATGAGATAACCTATTAAATATAAAATCATCAAAAAAATTGCAAGTTATAAATTATAAGGATTAACATAATATATATTTTATCTGATTAAAAATTAAAACATGACCAATAGATCTGCAATATTTGATAAAAAATAAATTATATAAAAAATAAGAAAAAAGTCAAGAATTATTATATAAAGTTTCGATGGATAATTCAATGTAGAATTATGTTTTGAGTGTGGTAGCAAATAGGCAAAAAGTGTGATATTAGGCAAACTTTGGCTAATGGGATGGGCAAGCTGATGCTAATGCGCTTAGTCTCCATTTGCCACTCACAATTTATAATTTTTTTTAACTTAATATTTTGGTACTTTTTAATTTTAATAATTTATATTTATTTTTTTAAAATCTGAATTTATTGTATTTTATAATCTAAACTCATTTATTATTACATTGTTCTCTTTGCTTTAATTATTTAAATTATTATCAGACTTTTGACATATGACATGTCACGTTAGCATGTCTAATTATTTCCTAATAGAAATTCAAAAAAAAATATTAATTTGATTAATCTTAAAACCACCATGAGTAATATGTTCAATTAAAAAGTATAGGGAGCAATTAAATTTTAAGACAAACCACGTCGACCAACTTAGTATTTAACAAAAAAATTTCTCCAAAAATCTTTTTAATTCTAGTTAATTAATTTCACAAAAATCAATACAAATATATCTCAAAATTACTTTTTTTTCAATAACTCTAAAATAAAAACTCACTAACCAATTACTCATGCCTGTATTAAGGAGTTGGATGGGGACATTTAAAGACCATTGCATTTTAGTCTCTACCCATGCTATGTGTTTTGTTTGTTTGCCCATGACAGTACGGTGAGGTTGGGAAGCCCAAAAACTTGGCTGGCTGCCTAGCCCGACAGCACTGCATCAAGCAATAATAAACAACTTTGGAATATTCCATTTCCAAAATCTTATTACAAGATTTCCCTTTGCCATCCTTTCTAGTCTTTCTCATCTTAGCAATGGTTAGGTGAGATATATCATGAACAAGTAATTCCGTCATTATTTTTAAATATATTAATCACATTTTAAGTGACTGTTCATTTAAATAACCGATCTTTAAAGTTATTTATAATATGTCATATTGCTCGTCATGATTAATTTGAATCAGTCGGGCGTATGAAAAGTCACATTAATATATTAAAAAAACCACATATATGCAACATATTTTTCTCGGATTCCAAACGGTCTATGCCTTTTCCTTAAACTCTTTGATTCCTACAAGAAAACATGATAGATCACTTTTGACCTAGAAAAGAAACACCTTATCCAAAAGAACCGTCCAATAAACAACGTCATGAAATAACAAGAGTCTCATCCCATCCGGCCATCCTCTTTTTGGCTCTTGCATGCACAAAGTCGAAACTAATGAAAGAGTTCCTTGATAGCTAAGTTTTGGTACCATAGTACTTCGAAATCGAAACTTCTACGTGATATCCATATCTATGCTTGACCACAAAGTTTGCTGAATCGCTGATCGATGAGTGAGATGACCCGATTACAAAATGACACGTCGCTCTTTTGCATGCCCCCTTGATGTGACCTAGCTTGTACGTTGTTTGTGAGGTGGTTAAACGCCACAAAGGTGGGTTAAATTTCTCACAAAGTGGTCCAAGCTGCCTTTGTTGAAGTTGATAAGCTTCAATATATATGGCATACATATATGGCCCTTGTTACATTGCAGTACCCACGACTTTTTTTCTGCAACGGTTCCCTATTAATCAACTCTCTTGCTAGAAGCCCTATTATTGCTTTTGCAAATTTGTCTCTACCCATGCAAAATCAACCTTTATTTGTTTATTTTTAATGTGGTCATGCAAAAAGATAAGGTTTAAGTTTGTCTGATTTAAAAAAAAAAATTAAGTTTATATGAGAAATATTGTTCTTTACCTTAAGACTTGTCATTTTTAATACGTGTATATTTGTGTGAATATCACAAATTTTTAAGTGATTTCATATGTGAACAATATTGCTTGAGTTTATATGCTACCAAAAGCACTTTCATGCATAATAAGAAAAATGAGTATTTGTGACGGATTATTTACGACGAGAATGACTATTTATCACGAAAATAAACTCAATTTAGTAAAAAATAACTGGCCACAAATAAGCAGTTTTCTTGTAGTGACGTATGATTTATCCATTTATGAGATATCATCTCCATAATCTTCAATGAATAAAAAGATAATATTATCCTGATTACAATTGAAATTAACCCAAATTAAGCAATCTAAATGGAAAGGTTAAATTAGTAAAGTAGCTAACCAAAGCGCAAAAAGATAAAAGTGTTACACTTTAAGGATTTTTTTTTTTTTTTTTTTTTTTATGTTCAAATTAGAACTGTTTATTTTTTTATTCAAATTTATATAGTACAATTTGGTCCCTTTGCATGTTGTTTGAGTAATTATATATAGACCAACAGATGCATGCGCATTTTTCCTTTGTAATAGGTTTTATCAAAGTTTTAAATTTCGTACCGTACCGGCTGGTACGGCCGAAATTTTTCGTTTCGACCGTCTGGCCGGTACAGGTACTATATCTGTTCCGTAGCGGGTAAAATACCGGCCATACCGGACTAAATTTCGGCCTGTACCGGCCTATATTTTGGCCTGTGTTTTTTTTTTTTTTTCGGTTTTTTCAAACTACAAACTTATTTTTTAACCCCTAATTCAGACTAGACTATTTATAATTTTTATATATATGTATTTATATATAATTTATTTATATATAGACTATTATTTTGGAATATAATTTTTCTATATAATTTATTTATATATCGACTATCCCGAAACGTTATCCCGAAACGCTATCCCGAAACGGTACCGATACCAAAATATTTCGTTCCAGTGCCTTGACCGATACGACGTCCAGTACGGTATTCAAAACATTAGGTTTTATTGCTTATCAGGAATATTGGAGGAAGACAAGAAGCATCTTACCTTTTGTTTTTTTCAGACTCGTATTTTTTATATTTTCTTAGATAAAACACCACCAAGCTGAAGATATTCCTAATAAAGTAGTGTAGCTAGCTAGGTTGGGCTGCTAGTTGCTAAACCTCTAACTTAAGATCTAGAGCAGGAACCATGAATGAAATCTTATGCTTAAGATAGAAAAGTGAAGATTATTTTCCAAAGTACCAAACTCCATGATAGGACTGACGATCAGCATTTTCGTTTTGGTTAAAAAATATCCCACAATGTTGCAATCCTTATAAGTTTGCTGCTGAGCTTGACAAGTGGCTAGAAGTTGTGGAAAGCTATGAGATAGAGATTTTGCTCCAACTTTTTTGGATTGTCCAATTGCAATTCACCATGATATATATTCCCACATTTAAGCCACTAATGTCTTGTCCATTCAAGAATCTAATTGGACCACTTGTATATATATAAAACAAGGAAACTAAGGAGGGTAGGAGAGAGAGAGAGTGAAACATAGTACAACTTTTCCCCTTAGAAATGGGTCCATCACGCGATTAGGATTTGCAGACACTCTTTTGAAGATGTGTCCCATCATAACCTAACTTTGAAGTACAGTAAATTTATATTAATTTGGCAATATAAAATCAAATTCCCAATTTAAAGTTCGGGTTTTGACTAGAGTGTAAAATTTAATTGGAAATTTGAAAAATTGGACCCAATTGGTCCAAACCGGTGGAATCGGTCCGGTTTTGGACCGCTCCGGTCTTAGATCAGTTTCCTTAGTTTTAAAACCGGTCAGAATCAGTCCAGTTTCGATTCTATACTTTTTAGGATCGGATCAGACCAGACTGATTCGCTATTTTATATACAATATATATAATAATAATATAAATTATAACTATATATAAGATAATGTTATTATAATTTATAACATAAAACTTTAATCTTAAACATGAAAATTTATTTGATCATTTGGTTTAAATATAAAATATATATATGAATAAAATTGTATCGCCTAACAAATTTGTATTTTATTAAAATCGGACCAAACCGAACTGATAAAATCGAAAGTAACGGTCTAGGAAGTTAACCGATGCGTAATCGATTTTCAAAAATGTAAAACCGGTGCATACCAGTTCGGTTCTAAATCTTTTTCAAAATCGGACCAGACAGGTTATACCCCTAGTTTTGAAGCGTTAGAAAGTTTTTTATTTTCAAACACAAAACACATATACAGTAGAAGTTTCTAAAATGTTTAAAAAATATTAAAAAGTTAAAATATATGCCGACCATCCTAAACTATATTTATAGATTAAAAAAGACTTTCCACTCCGTGATAGTCGGCAATACCACAAGGTGGCCATTATGGGTGGCCCGATCAGTTTCGACCACCAAGGATGACTTGATTTGAGTAGCCGCGGTTTACTAGCCATGCATCATGGACAGCTTGATCTTGGTCATTCTCTGGTTGTCAAATACTATGGCGGCCACCAAGGGCGGCAATTGAATTTTGCCATCAACTTTTTCTTTGAATATTAAGTGTCTTATTCGACACATATGTATTACATGTTTCACAGATCAAATGGGTGGTTTTTGTTTGTTGCCTGAGTACAAACAATATTTGTTCCGGTCAAGTTGAACTAATTCCTTTAAGTTTTGCCCTAATTATGATCACTATATTTTGCTTTGATCCCCTCACATGTAAATGGCTCTCTCAAGAGAGAGGATATATGCATAGATATAGATAGAGATAAATATATAGGAACATTGAACATGGCACAAGGGTAAAGTATAAGCCTGATATGAATCCACTAGCTACGACAAAATACATGAGTGGTCCGGTCCTCTGGCAACTTCATTCACCATTAGTGATCACCGTCCATCACTTGAACCTAACCCAACCCTCCCACACATACAAAGTTTTGCAGAAAGAATCTAAAATGTACATATTATATGCTATATGTATGTATGTATGTTGTTAAGGAAACAATCCCTTGATTCAAGGCCTAATATATTTTACCTTAATTCTAGGACATTCATTATACAGATTGATTCTAGTTTCCTTTTATGTAATTAGACGTTATGTAAATCTTGCATATATAGAAGAATACTCACCACGATTGAAGTGTTGGTTTTTTATCAATCTTCTCATGGTATCACGAGCCCTATCGGATTAGCATCCCTCGATTCTTTTTTTTTCTTTCTCTTTTCTTCATGGCTGCCGAACCCAACCCCACCCTTCTCCCCTTCAACACCATGATCCACATGGTCACCATCAAGCTTTCCTCCTCCAATTCCTCTTGTGGAAGAGCCAATTACTTCCCCTACTTGAGAGCCAAGAGTTATTAGATCATGTGGATGGCACCCTTGAAACCTCCCCCACGTTTTCATACCTCCACCTCTGAGACACCAAATCCCAAACACCTGGCATGGAAGCAAACTGACCAACGCCTTCTAAGCCTTTTGCTCTCCTCCCTCACCGAAGAAGCTATGGCTGAGGTTGTGGGTCTCTCCACCTCACGTGAGGTGTGGCTTGCTCTCAAAAACTCCTTCAGCCATCACTCCAAAGCCAGAGAAATTCGTCTCAAAGACGATCTCCAGATGATGAAACGCGGCACACGCACTGTCTCTGAGTATGCCCGCACCTTCAAATCTCTCTATGATCAATTTCACGCCATTGGACGGCTAGTTGATGGCACTGATAAATCCCACTGGTTCCCTCGAGGCCTTGGGTCTGATTTCACAAGTTTCTCAACCGCACAAATGGCCCAAACCCCCCTACCATGTTTCGCCGATCTGGTTTCCAAAGCTGAGAGCTTTGAACTTTTCCAGAAATCTCTTGAACAATCGGCTCCTCCCACCACTGCTTTCACGGCCACCAACCATGGAAACTTTCGGTCAAACCAGAGGAATACCTCATCTCGCACACAACAGGGCCATCGAAATGGTCATGGCAACTCTCCCTCCAATCGCAGCAACGGGCCATCGAACCAGCGCCACCGTTCTGGTCAGGGACGCCGTCCGCCCTGCTGCCAGATTTGCCTGCAGGAAGCCACTATGCCGATCAGTGCAACCAGAGGTATGCATGGGGTGACTCTGCTGCTCACCTTGCCGAGGCCTTTCATGCATCTTGTGCGATAAATGGGCCCAAGCCCAGTGACTGGTACTTGGATACGAGGGCTTCGGCCCACATGACCACAGACCCATCCACTTTGGACCACTCAAGTAACTACGCAGGTAAGGATAGTGTAATTGTAGGGAATGGTGCTTACCTATCCATTACCCACACCGGTACCATCTCTCCAATCCCAAATCTCCATTTATTAGATGTTTTAGTTGTTCCCCGTCTCACCAAAAATCTCTTGTCCATTAGTAAATTAACATCTGATTTTCCTCTCTCTGTTACATTTACTAATAATTTTTTTACTGTCCAGAATCATCAAATGGGAAGGGTGGTGGCAACCGGTAAACGAGATGGTGGTCTGTATGTGCTGGAGCGCGGACACTCTGCCTTTATTTCTGTTCTTAAGAATAAAGCTCTTCATGCTTCTTATGATTTATGACATGCTCGCCTTTGACATGTAAACCATTCCATAATCTTTTTTTTGAATAAAAAAGGTCGTCTTCATCTTACATCGTTATTGCCTTCTCCAGCATTGTGTAGTACATGTCAACTTGCAAAAAATCATCGCTTACCTTATGCTCGTAATGAACATAGGTCATCTAATGTGTTAGATCTTATTCATTGCGACATTTGGGGCCTTTCACCAGTCAAATCAAATTTGGGTTTTATTTATTATGTGATATTCATTGATGACCATTCTCGATTCACTTGGCTCTACCCTTTGAAATTAAAATCTGATTTTTATGATATTTTCATTCAATTTCAAAATTTTGTTGAAAATCAACATTCCACCCGTATCAAAAATTTTCAAAGTGATGGTGGTGCCGAATTTACCAGTAATCGCTTCACAGCGCACCTTCGTACCTTGGGTATTCACCATCAACTCTCATGCCCATACACACCCGCCCAAAATGGTCGCGCCGAAAGAAAACATCGTCATGTAACTGAGACTGGTCTAGCCCTTCTTTTCCACTCTCACCTTTCTCCTCGTTTCTGGGTTGACGCCTTCAGCACTGCAGCTTACATTATCAACCGTTTGCCTACACCGCTTCTTGGAGGTAAGTCCCCTTTTAAACTTCTCTATGGTTCTTCACCCAACTATGAAAATTTTCATCCTTTTGGTTGTCGTGTTTACCCTTGTTTACGTGATTATATGCCTAACAAATTTTCTCCTTGCAGCATCCCTTGCATTTTTTTGGGTTACAGTCCTTCTCATAAAGGTTTCGCTGTCTTGACCCCACTACATCTAGGCTATATATCACCCGACATGCTCAGTTTGATGAAACCTATTTTCCCTCTCATTCTAGCTCTCATGCTCAGCCCATCTCCTCTCTTAATTTTTCCAATTTTCTTGAACCACATCCTCTCCATAACGACCTCCCTCCCCCTTCCACTATGCACCATTCCTCACACTTTACTCCATCTGGATCCCTCCCGTGTGCTATTTGTACTGACCCAGTGGATGAGTCTTTGCAGGTTTCTCATTCTCTTGCGGGTCCTTCTTCACCGGTCTCTGATCCTAGACCGCCTTCTGTTGAGACTGACATAGATCCCCATGTTACTGCTCACACTCATGTTCCAGCATTTTCGATGGCTTCTCACCCGATGCTCACACGAACAAAGGCTGGTATCTTCAAGACTCGTCATCCGGCAAACCTCAGTATCTTGGGATCCTCTGGACTTCTTTCTGCTCTTCTTGCATCCACTGAGCCCAAAGAATTCAAATTTGCTGCTAAGAATCCTACCTGGCTTACTGCCATGGATGACGAAGTTCATGCCCTGCAAAACAACCGTACCTGGATCTTGGTCCCTCGACCTGCTAACACCAACGTTGTGGGTTCCAAATGGGTGTTTCGGACCAAATATCTACCTAATGGATCCGTTGAGCATCTCAAAGCCTGTCTTGTTGCCAAAGGTTACACTCAGGTACCTGGACTTGACTACACCGAAACCTTTAGTCCTGTTATCAAGGCCACTACTGTTCGTGTTGTGCTCTCTCTTGCTGTTACTAACAAATGGCCTCTTCGCCAATTGGACGTCAAGAATGTCTTTCTCAATAGTACTCTCACTGAAACTGTTTATATGGAGCAACCTCTCGGGTATGTTGATCCTCGCTACCCTCATCATGTATGTCAGTTGAAGAAAGCTCTTTATGGCCTCAAGCAAGCTCTTCGAGCATGGTTTCAGCGCTTCAGTTCCTTTCACATTACACTTGGTTTTTCTTGCAGCCGTGCTGATACCTCTCTCTTTCAGTTTGCCACTAAAGATTTGGGTTCCCTCAGTTATTTTCTTAGTTTGGAAGCTACCTCCATTCCTGATGGTCTTTTTATCAGCCAGCTGAAATATGCACGGTGACTGGAAATGGCTCCCCTTTCTCGGACCCCACTCTCTACAGATCTCTTGTTGGAGCCCTCTAATACTTGACCATCACACGCCCTGACATTGCTCATGCTGTCAATTCTGTCAGTCAGTTTCTACATGACGTGTTGGCCGGGTATATACTACAGAAAGAATCTAAAACGTACATATTATATGTTATATGTATGTATGTATGTAGGTGTGTAGGTGTGTGTGTGTGGGCATGCCATGCGTATGTATGTTAACTGGCGTATATACCCGGCCAACACGTCACATATGTGAAAATCTTTTGTATCAATTAATATAAAAAACTATTAGTATTTTAAAATCCTCTATAATAATAATGAGTCCTACATTATGTGGTGTAATTACATATCAAGTTATAAGTAGTAGAACTCGATAGACAAAATCATAATTTTAGTACTATGTCTTTTGATATCACTAGATTTTATGGTACTATGTCTTTTGACACCCCAGGCCAGTTCCGTTATTAGAGCTTAACTTAGGCGCTGTAGTATACCAATAAATAAACTTGGAATAAAAAATTACATGTGTGGTAGACCGAGTAAATGAGCAGAACCAGACAAGGCTAGATATCTCTCTCTCATTTATCTGTTTCTAATTTATTTGCCCATCCCATTTTTTAGGCATTTTGATGGAAAATTATAAAATTTTCTTTCAACCATTAATTTATTATTTTTTTTTTAAAAATGTTATTTATCATCGTCTTAATTAATCAGCATCTTCTCATCATTCTCTTATGTAGTATCAAATGCATGATTGAATAGTACGTGATGATAAATAATTTTCAAATCATTTGATGATAACACTTCATGTAAAGATAAATAATTTTTTATTCATTTGAGAACGATGATTAAAATGAACTATGAATAGCACTTCTCCTGTATGCATGACATAACCAAAGCCAAAGATACATTATTTTGCACATCTTTCAAACTTTCAAATAGATTATCTTCAATTTCTTATGGTTGATGTAAATATATATAACTTTGGATTGAAATATATATTTTGAACCTTGGAGCATTTATGGTACTTACGTTTATTTAGTAATTATAATTAAATCTCTCTCTTTTTTTTTTCTTTTTTTTTTTATGACTTAGGCTCTGCCAATTGGGCAGACCTTAGGCGAGAAGTAATACACTTTCTTTTAACTTAACTTTGTGATCACAGATCACCTACAAGACAAGTGGCTCACCAGCAGTCCTTAGGCCACTGATCTTCCAAAAAAGGCAAGCATCCCTTTGAATCGATAGGCGTATAAGTCTCACGTATCGCTGTGCCTTCACATGTTAGACGCCCCACTTTAGTCAATTTAGCAGCCCCGCTCTTCCAAATTAATCCCTTTCCACACTTTCACCATTAATGTGTAGACCCCGTGAGCAGAAACAATCACGTGTCTTTCTATGTGTGTGTATATATATATATATATTCTAAGCAAGCAAGTTTTCATTCAAATAAGAAAAAATGAATTTTGGGACTAATTTCTTGGTCCCCACCCATGTCCTACAAGGAGGACACCGTTTTAAAAGACGGTTTTTAATAGTTCGCATAGCTTTCGCATAGCCATTCGAACTGTGTAACCACCGTTGAAAGTGATGGAAGTTGTGAGTGCATTGTAGCTTGTTGTCTTGAAATATTTCATAGAGAAATCTGTATTACTTTTTTCAAAATCATCGATTAGGAAAAACGATAACATAGTAGAAAGTACGGTATCAGATGAACTGATTTGCGGTGGAGCATCTGTCTTCCCTCTTCTCCGACAGAAACACTCAAAGAGAATTGAGTTTTTTAGAGAGAATGAAGAATTTCTCTTTCTAAAACACTCAAGCCTTATAGAAACTGAAGCTGCGTTTGAATGTTGAGTTGAGTTCAAATGAGTTGAATTCTTTATGAATAGTAGTGAATTGAGATGATGGAATAAATTTTGTGAGACTCACTTAAGACAAGTTTAGATGTGTTTGGATGTTAAAATGAGTTTAAATATATTTATGGAAATTAAAAAAATGTTGTGGATCCTGCGTGTAAAGAGGTGTTGAGTTGAAAAAGATTGTGTGTTCCACGTGTAAAGAAGTTTTGAGTTGAGATGAGTTTAGTGGTTTGAGAGTTGTGTGTTTAAATGTTAGACTCAGTTTAAAATTAAACTAAACTGAGTTGATCTCAATGCAGTCCAACAACTAAACGGGGCTGAATCTACTTCGTTGTAATTAAACAACTCTTCTAAAATTAAAAAAAAAATACAGTCTAATGCCTCTTCTAGAGTTGAGATGAAACATTTGTAATTAGTAGTGAAATAAATTGTTAATAGTAGTGAAATTGTGAGTTAAGATGTTTTAGGAGTTTTGAAAAATGAGAGAAAAAAAATTAAATAAAGATATTATAAAGTTAAAATATTGTTAGAATATAATTTTTATTTTAGGATTTAAAAAATCTCAATTATTTTTTATCTTTTATTTAAAAATTTGGAAAAATTGTAATGATTAAACAATGATTAAAGCCCTCCAAAGCGCATAGCATTATTCTGTCAAAACTGGCTGAGTAACATGTTTCTTTTGTGCACAAAATGCAGCCATGATTTCACTTTCTTCATCTCTTATAATGATCCCTATCCCTATTTATCTTTGTTTTGAATCCAAATCACCATATCAATTTGCCTTCAAAACTCCTATCTGGTTTTCTCCACTTGCCACTTGGTACATTAGATGGACCACAACAAATTGTCTATTTTGGCAGGTCCCCTTTGTGCAAGCTAAGGAAAATGGACTTGGACCATTGGTTCATTTCACGCTTTATTTTCATCATATTTCTATGCATTACGGTGTCTGTGGAGCACAAAGTGGGAACAGCATGTTCTATTCACACCTCCTCATTTTAAGGCATTGAATTCTCCCCATAAACCTTGTGTACGTAGTACCTCTCCTCATGTTCTCAAATCATGGGTTTTTGGTCTTGTTCTTCTCACTTCAAAGGCTTACGTTGCGCCCACTAAAATAAAAAGACTTCGACGTTTCCACTGGCATAAACACCGGTTCATTTTATACCAATGTTGTTTAATATTGTAACGTCTGTCCTTGTGGTGGGACTTTTTATAAAATATTTTTAGAAAGGACGACGGGAATTACCGTCCGGTTAAAACCTTTCACTTGCATACCCAGGGTGTGAGACTCTACATTTATAAAATAAAATGTGCTTTAGGATAAAAGAGGTTTACAATAGAAAATATTAATTTTTTTACAATAAAATGCATCTCGTACATTTAAAACTCGTGTCTAGACTTCCGTACTCTTCCCCATGGACCGTGTGCATCCTGATCATGCAGTTCCTAAGGGGAAGGACATATATAAAAACTAAAATGAGTCGATGACTCGTAAGCATTATTTCACATAGTTAAAATATAACAACATAGGTTTTCATTCATGCATTCATCATTCATAAGTACTATTACGTGCATGCATACGTGTTATACGTGTGTTCATTTGAAAACATCACTGGACAAGGTTTTTCTCTTTTAAGCATGGGCTTTCTTTTCGTAAAACATTTCTCCCATCAGTGCCTTCATTTCTTCAAGAATTTGTGCATGCTTACGTGCATACGTGCGTTCTTTTGAAAACGTCACTGGACGGGGTTTTCTTTTAAAAGGCTTTCCTTTCTTTAAAATGTGTCCCCCGTCAGTGCCTTCATTTCTTAAAGCTTCGTGCATTCGTGCGTTCATACATGCATTGTGGTATCCTGTATTTAAATGTATTTATTTTAGTGTAATTTCTTTTATGAAAGATTATTTTAATTAATTTAAATATCGGTTCTCTTGTCTTAAATTTATCAGATTTCTCGTTGGATTTATTTTATAATTTTTTTTAAGTTGTGAAATTTACTTTGATGTGCTTTCTTAATATTAATTAGTATTTGCATTTAAATTTGCTCTTTGCTTTAATGAATAATTTTATTGTTGGATTTTTATTATTTTATTTTATTAATATTGAGTTGCAGTGTTTCTAATTGGCTTTTTTTTTTATTGTGCCCTTTTCTTTTGTTGGACCTTTTTTTTTTTTTTTTCCGGACTGGGTTGTTTAAGTGTCTTTTAGTTTCTTTTGGGTCCTAAATCATTTATCGTACCTTACCCATGGGCCCAAATGCATGGAATGGACCAGTAAGCCCAACCCGACGCAACCAGGAAGCAGTTTTCACTTCCATATCTCATGCACGTACGTGATCTTCTCATCTAGGGTTTTAAACAACTCTAAATGCATGTTTTTCTCTCTAAAGAAGTTGTCGCAACAACCCGTGCATAGCTACACCCCACACTGCCGTCAACAACTACACTGACCTCCATCCCGCACTGTGCACTTTTGCAGTGCTCCACCCACGACCAGCACAGGTCAAACTCGACCACGAGCACTAAGATCACGGCAAGAGACCCTCCCACCGAGAGCCACTCCATGAAAGCCAATCATGCGTAGGTCCACAGCACGGAGTCACCCTGCCCAAACCTCACAACCACCACCGAAGCTCTTCCACCCCGCAACCCACACGGCAAGCCCCCTGCACGACGAAAGACACTGCTTCACTACCACCGAACGACCCTTGTTTTTAATACCCGAAACAGAGTAATCTTGACTTAACCAACCCATAGCCCTCGACTCAGCACTCATCAACCTTGCCCCCGTAGCCAACCACTAGTGTGCATGACGAAAACCTAGAATAGCCGCTTCTTTTGATTTTTCTCTCTCTCCCTCTCCTCTCGGTTTCCAACAGTCATCTCTGCACCTTTCAGCCATCCCCGTTTCCGTCCAACACCCTCACGGATGCCCAAACGTGTTCATCACCACTGCTGCCCGGTTCGTCCTCCCCCAACCTCCATCTCCAGGTAAAACCAACGCCCAGAGCAACCATCGGAAAACACTTTCGACAGCCATGGGAAACAGCAACCCACGGCTTTTACCAAGTTAAAATCCTCTGTTTTCCATACCGAAAACAAAGCATCACCACAAATCTGATTGATCACCACCGTACGACAGGAAAACTATCGGACCAGCCACAAAATCTGCCAGTTCTCACTTTTCCCTCAGCCTCAAGCCGCCTCAGTTCCGCCTTGTCCCACACGGTGAGTCACTCTCATGTTGCTCTTTTTATTTTTTTTCTTTCCTCTCGTGCACTCAACCTCCGTTCTCTCGCATTTCTCTCGCTCTCACCGCCCTGCGTAGGCAGCATCTCCACCGCTCGCCTGCTCTCCAGCCGCGTCGCCACTGCCTACCCAGTCCAGCCGTCGCACGCTGTCGCGTGATTTCTCCTTGCATAAGCCCCTGCCATGCAAAGTTTTTGTTTTTCATGCAGGTTATGTTTTTGTTTTCAAAGAATTATATGAAATTACAATAGTACCCTTTACTAATTGTTATATTAATGTGCTTTTAAACTTTTATTATGTATTAATACTCTCTAATTTATTTATGTTTATAGAAACCCTTTTAAGTAAATTAAATTAGTATTAAGCAAGGTTTTCTTTCAAAGAGTAAACAATAATGTTGTGTTTATTATTATGATCTTGCTTATTATAAGTTTAACTGTTTAATTTTTAAAATATTTTGGTATAAATATATTAACTAGAATTAAATTATATAATTTGATCTCATTAGTAAATAAGTTAGTTTTGTGTTTTGTTCAAACTGATTATTGGGACATTGATGAATTTAGAAAATGTGACGATATTTTAGGGTTACGTGAAGTTAGGTCTTTGAAGAATTAAAATAGGTTATTTTAGCATCTTAGGCTTAAATATTGAAATTGTGTTTGATTAGAAATTTATGAGAATTACATTATTATGTTATAGGTGACAATTAATAATTGTTCAGCATTTTGAGGAAATTCCTGAAAAGCTAAGAAGTCCAGGTAAGCGGGGTTCTTATGCTAAACTTTGCATTAAAATAAAATGAGCTGAGGTGATTTTTGAAAAATATACATATTTGATTATGAAAAAAAATTTGAACTACCTCAGTTATTTGTTCTGCATTACTAATGAGATTCTGTTTAAGAAGAAATTATTTTCTGTCAAGACTAGTGTAGACATGAGCTTATTTTTGACATTCTGTTTCTGAACTTTGAAAAAGAGAGCGAATATGAAATTTTGTGCATAAAATATGTTTTGTGATCTAATTATGTTCTGTTATGAAGATGTTTTATACTCTGTTATAATGTGGCATCTGAAAAACCTTTGGCATGACTTTCTGATTCTGTTCTGACTCTGATTCTAATATGGTATTTTGATTCTGTTTTGCTCTAATAAGTGGCCCTGTCACGGGATACAATAGTGACCTCTGGCCCTGTCATGGGATACAATAGTGACCTCTAGCCCTGTCAAGGGATATAATAGTGACCTCTGGTCCTGTCACGGGATATAATAATGACCTCTGGTCCTGTCACAGGATATAATAGTGACCTCTGGCCCTGTCACGGGATACAAAAGTGACCTCTGGCCTGCCACAGGATATAATAGTTGTTTTCTGTTCTGAGTGCAATTGCTTTGGTAACATGGTAATTTATGTTCTGCTTGGCTTTCCGCAAGATGCACAACCCTACCACGGGGGTTAAACACAGTTTTTGTTCTGATATGATATGGTAAGACGAAGATGTTCAATCATGTTGTGCCAAAGGAGTCTTTGAATATGAAAAATTGGTTTTCTGAATATGAAATATTTGAAAAGTCGCTCTGATTTTCTGATAATATGTATTGTTGAGATTTGCATATTGATACTGAAATGTTTGGTTTCTACATTTTGAACTATGTAAAAATGCTCATATTTACATACTAGTATATGTCCTCTGCTTACTGAGTTGTTGATAACTCACCCCTTATCTCCAATTATTTTTCAGATGATTTTTGAATAGTCCAGCTAAAGATCAGGATTATGGAGCATCGGTGAGATGACTATTTAAGCATAGTGGATTACTTATAGAAGATTTCTGAGAAGTGGCGGATTTTATTAAGAGATTTTGTAGTATTCTGATGACGTTATATCTTGGAGTCTATAAATATATTGATGAATTGTGAGTTTTAAGTTATAGGGAGTAACTCTTCTATCCTTGCGGGAACGGGGCGTTAAATGCATGCATACATCCATTCATTCTTATCATTTTCATAGGCTAGTACACACTGTTACGCCCCGTGTGTTGGGGTTAGCGGTCTTCCTTTGGACTCGGACTCTGCCCGTGGCCACGGGTTGGGAATCCCTTTTCAGTCAGGGGGTAGCACTGGGTGCACTACCAGTACTACTTACCCGGCATTGCAATCTGCCCATTCATTGGTACCATTTTTATTCATTCATGTGGCCGTTACGTATTTTTATACATTTCATATTTTCATGTCTTTCCTGCTTTTTATTCATTCGTCCATGTCAGCTCGAAAGAGCTAGAGCTTTCATTCAGTTCTTTCTTTCATTTAACAGTCCTTTCGTGAGAGAACATTCATTTTCATGAGAAAACATCGTTTCATGAGAAAAACATCGTTTGGGGCGTAAGCCCGAAAATCGTCTTTCCTTTTTCAGTTGATTTCAGCTCTATCCTTTCTTTAATAGTTCATTCATGGAAAACGTCATTTAAGAACATACATGGGCTTAAACATCAGCTTTTGTGGCATCCATAAGCATCACCTTCAACGTCGTCTTTCATGATGTCCACGAGCATCACCTCATGGCACACATGAAATCGTCGGTTCGTAGGATCCATAAAAGCATCCGTTTTCATGCATATCATGCATTTTCATCAGTTCATGGATTTTCTTAGAAAATACATACAATAGATACAGCGTATAGTCATCCATTCACATGCGTACAATTAATACTTTGAGTGCGTAAACAAGAGCTGCCAAGGAGGGGCCGTACATACTTATACATTTGAACACTTAGCATTTTCTTTCGTAAAGCGTCTTTCGTTTTTTTTCGTAAGTATCTTAAAGGAAAAGCGTTTCTTGTATCTTAGAAAACTCTAGAAGAGTATGAACATAACACTTACCTGGACTCCATGCTACTTGCATATCATGCAGTCCATTCATGTGCTTGTCAGATGGCAACCTACATGCATGCACATACCTTAGCATCATTTTCTATCTAATGCATAAGCAACTTAAACTAGAATAGAACTATGCTTCACTTGGAACACTCTCCTTCTATCACGTGCACTTACGTGCCCTTTACTATGCTAAACCCTTTGGGGACCACTTACGGTCACCACATCTTCCAACTCAAAGTCTTGTCTCGAGTGCTCATCCACTAAAGTGAACCCATGATTCACCTTAGGATTAAGACATTAAGACATTTGTCTTACTCTTCTTACAACCACATTCCGACGAATGATTCCGACCGATGGACTCAGGCATCCCAATCCTAACAATACACCCGTCACTACCTTCATCCTTCATACACCTTAGCCCATACTAATCCTCATTCCCATCCATAGAAGTCACACGGCTCTAAGCCAACTCTGAGGCTTAAGCACCATGTAACTGTGCTAATGACAGATTACCCATTACATATGGTGAATTCGTCCGGCAGATGTGTCTAACCAGATTACACATGTACCTTACCCCTTTATCACCTAAGATCAACATATGACACGTTGATCACCTGCTTGTGTAAACAAGCACCATACTCCGATATCAACCTTCTCTTAACCCGGCTAGCATGACTCTTCACGCTACCCGTCCCTTTTGACAGTTCATCCCAACACTTAACACGACAAGACTCCATTCACGACTACACTTTGTGTCACGTCATATAGTTCGAGACTACACCCAAGCTACACCATGACCTTGTCACATCACCTGACATCCCATTACGTCATTCTTACACTCTAACACTTCACCCATCATAAGCATGACTGCCAATAACCACGTCACTTCGTGACGTTACCCAGTCATGCTTCCGCTGCATACTCTCACACTTGTTCTGCTACTTCGCCCATCACAAGCACGACTGTCAATAGTCATGTCACTTCGTGACATTCCCCAGTCATGCTTCCGCTGTGCACTCTTACACTTGTTCTACTACTTCACGCATACTCCTAGCCATAAGTCCATCACGGTGACACTTGTCAGCTCAGACTACAAGCTACGCCATAACTACTTCGGGACACTGTTCCACAGTTCTGACACTACCCATCACGTTCCACGCCCATCAATCACATAACCATCCTTATCTCTATGACACGCCACACGGAGTATCGCTGCCACATGGAGTACACTCCACGTATACTCCATTCACATATGCCACATCACCACTATGGCATACCCGCCATATGGTGCATATCTATACCACATGGAGTACACTCCTCGTGTACTCCCTTCTTATGCATTACGCCACATCACCCATATGGCGTACACGCCATATGGTGCGTCAATCCACCACATGGAATACATTCCGCATGTACTCCCCTCATACACACCACGCCACATCACCACTATGGCATACCCGCCATATGCTGCATCACTCCACCACATAGAGTACACTCCACGTGTACTTCTTTCATACACATTACGCCACATCACAATTATGGCATACCCGCCATATGGTGCATCACTCCACCACATGGAGTACACTCCACGTATACTCCATTCATATGCATAACGCCACATCACCATTATGGCATACCCACCATATGGTGCATCAGTCTACCACATGGAGTACACTCCACATGTACTCCCTTTTCACACTACGTCACATTACCATTATGGCATGCCCGCCATATGGTACATCACTCCACCACATAGAGTACACTCTACATGTACTCCCTTTACATACGCCACATCATCATTATGGCATACTCGCCATATGGTACATCACTCAACCACACAGAGTACACTCCACGTGTACTCCCTTCACATACCCCATACTACATCACCATTATGTCATACCCGCCATATGGTGCATCACTCCACCACATGGAGTACACTCCACGTATACTCCATTCACATACACCGCGCTACATAACCATTATGGCATACCAGTCATATGGTGCATCACTCCACCACATGAAGTACACTCCACGTGTACTCCATTCACATACACCGCGCTACATAACCATTATGGCATACCAGTCATATGGTGCATCACTCCACCACATGGAGTACACTCCATACGTACTCCATTCACATGCATTAGGCCACATCACCATTATGGTATACACACTATATGGTGCATCAATCCACCACATGGAGTACACTCCACGTGTACTCCATTCACATACACCGCGCTACATCACCATTATGGCATACCCGCCATATGATGCATCACTCCACCACATGGAGCACACTCCATGTGTACTCCATTCACATGCATTACGCCACATCACCATTATGGCTTACTCACCATATGGTACATCACTCCACCACATAGAGTACACTCCACCACATAGAGTACACTCGACCACATGGGGTACACTCCACGTGTACTCCTTTTACACACACTACGCCACAGAGTACACTCCACATGTACTCATCCAGTTCCACAATATGCCAGGATGGTATCTTTTACATATACTCTCCTTGTCTCACAGTACGCAGCACACAGAGTGCACTCAGCGTGTACTGTTCCCATTCCACCTGCCACGTCACTAATACAGCATAGTCCACAACACTACACAACGCACTTCCCAATTACGCCCAACACTTCATCGCAAACTACACGGCACAATACATCTCCACCCAACACATATATGCCCAACACCTCACATACGCATCATATCACATCACATCATCACACTACACAGATATGCCCAACACTTAATCACACAGCACCACATCACAATACCACACTCCACAATACCAACAGCACAGTCCACAACCTAGTCAACTAATCAAGATCTAACATAATTACGAGGGATAGAGAGTTATACCATTGACAGAATAACCCGTGCATTGCTCGTTGACCGTCACGGTTGAAGACGTTGGAAGGGTTGTACATGGTGGCTAAACCGCGTACGGGGACTGTTTAGGCATTTGGATAGCTAGGTGTGGTCTTGGAAGGGGCTCGTGGTGGCCTTGTGATGGTAGCAAGTAGCGTAACACGGCGAATCTAGCCGTGTACAGTGGCGATCAGCCATGCGTAGTGGCTGTACCTCATGTGCAGTGACTAACCACCACTCAAAGTGGTGATTTGGACCTAGGGTATGGCTAAGGGAGGTGCGGTGGGGCTCATGGTGGCACTGGGGTGGCACCAGGGTGGTTCACGGCGGTGGATTGAAGCTAAGAAGTGGAGAGGAGCCATGGGAGAGTGAGAAAGAGTGTGCGTGCATGGGTGGCAGATCGGGGCCGTGGATGGTCGGGATGGCTTGGTGGTGGCATGAGGAGGCTGAAGGTGGCAATTACACGCCGTGGGTGGTGGTGCACGGTGGTGGAAGGTGTGAAACTCGTGCGTGGGAGGAGCCTCGTGCGGTGGATCAAGGGGAGGCTATGGGCCTCGGGTCACGTGGAGGAGGAAGGGGGAGTCCATGGTGGGGCTTGGTGGCTGTGGGTGCCGCATACGGCGGCGCTAGAAGCAGCGCACGGTGAAGCCGTGCATGGGTCTCTATGTGTGTGCTTTGGGGAAGGTGGTTGCAAGGTGAAGGCCAAGCTCGCTGGAGGGTGATGGCAGGTGGGAGGAGAAGCTGTCGTGGAGGTGGTGGCGCCGGAGGACGGCGCACGGCTGTGCAGTAAGCACTAAGCCCGTTCGGGCTACACACTACCGAGGGAGAGGAGGAGAGAGCTTGAGGGAGAGATACCGGTGGGAATGAGTTCGCCGAAGGGAGGTGGAGCCAATGGTGGTGGCGGTGAGGGCTATTGACGCACGGCAGTGCCGAGCTGAGGCATGGAGTATTCGGCGAGGGGAAGAGGCCACGTACTGCGTATGCTTGAGGGAGAGGGAGGAGAGAGAGAGGGCTGGGGAAAAGTGAGGGAGAAAGAGAGGGGTCTGGGTATTTAACTCAGTCCCTTCGTCTGGGGATCCACATAACGATCTAACGATGGATCTCAAACACTGATTTGAAAATGCGTAAATATTAACTTAATTAAAAATGCTTATAGGAATTAAGGTAGAATATTATTTTAAACTAACTTTAGTTTATAAAATAATATTTCTTCTTCATTAATAAAATGATGAAGTCTCACTTAACATATTAAAGAGAATAAACCATTTAATTAATAAAAACTTTCAACATAATCTAAATCTCATAATATCTTAAAATAGTTAAAATCATTTTAATAATAATATTAAAATAATTTCTGACAATTATAATATTTTTGGAGCTCTTTAAGAATATTATGATTGTCGTATTTAATATCAATCTTAATTCAATAACACTGGAAATACTCCTTATAAATATTTCCAGCATATTTAAAATACTGGGCGTGCCCTAGAAGTCACAAGATATCTTTTGAAACACGTCATCATGGTTCGGCACGCATGATGAGGCTCGTAGTCGCTAGATAGAAGGGGCAGACAATTTACATAATTCATGCCCTCAGGATTTGCCTACATCATAAAGACGGAATGTACATCAAAATAGAGAAGCGTACATAAGAATGAAGGAGCAGGGTATTACAAATATAATCGTATAATTTGTTTTCAACTCCAATTGTTTGTTCCTACAAATAAAAGTGGCATAGTTAATGAGATTAGACGAGACTGCAAACCCAACATTATTTCAATTACAGTATATAGAGGATTTTTTTTATGATGAACAATAATCCTTTATATGTTTGTAAGAAAAGAAGAGGAAGCAGTACAATTTGCAACAAGGAGAAATGAGAGAAATCGCTCTGCTGTAAATTGCATTGATCCATGAGATTTCTGTACACAAAGGATATATATATATATATATATATATATATATATATATATATATATGCTGGTACACGACTAACAACTTGCCAAAATGAAAGAATCAGTGCTATACAGCTCATCATGCATAACAGAAAAGGAATGAGAATAAAAGAATAAGAATAGAAGCTTCTAGTCAACCTAGTCAGGTCCTTCTTCACGTGTATAATCAATGGAGGGACAATGGGAACAACGACTTGTAGCATTGATATACAGCAATACCCCCCAACAAGATGGGGAATAGAAGTTTAATATTCACATCTTGAGCAAATGAGAGTGCAGAATAGAAGAAGGCAGGACTTTAATGAGGAGATCTGTAAGTCGGAGATGTGTAGAAACATGAGAAGTGAAAATAGAACCATCAAGGATCGTGTCTCAAATTAATTGACAATCTAGTTCGATGTGCTAGGTTCGCTCATGGAAAACTGGATTGGCAGCGATGTAAAGAGATGCTTGGTTATCATAGAAGAGTTGAGCAGCTTGAGGGTGATGAACTTGAAGATCAGTAAGAAGAAACCTAAGCCAAGTGAGCTCGAAACAAGTTGTTGCCATGGCTCTATATTCAGCTTTAGCTAAAGAGCGTGAAACCACAATCTGCTTCTTAGACTTCCAAGAAATGAGAGAGCTGCCTAATAGGACACAGTATCCAGTGACAAATCGACGAGTATCAAGGCAAGAAGCTCAATCTGAGTCACAATAAGCAAGGAGTTGAAATGGAGAAGCAGCAGAGAATAGATCTAATGCCTTGACTAGGAGCTGAATTAATGTACTTGAGCACCTTGTGAGTAGCAGCCAAGTGAGCTAAGGTAGGAGTAGCCATGAATTGACTCAGTGTATGAACAACATAACTTATATTTGGGTGAGTAATAGTGAGATATAATAATCTCCCTATTAACCGACGATAAATGGAAGGATCCTTCAACATAGAACCACTTTCCTTGCTTAATTTCAAATTCTGGTCCATTAGCACCTTGACAGGATTGGAACCTAAAGTACTAGAATCGACAAGGATGTCTAGAGCATATTTTCGTTGACAAATGTGAATTCCTTGAGAAGAACGAGCAACTTCACTACCAATAAAGTAGCGAAGAGAACCAAGGTCTTTAATTTTGAAGTGATCATTCAAGCAGACTTTAAGGACAACTATAGAATCATGAGAGTCACTGGCCACAAGGATGTCATCAACATAGATTAGAAGAGCTGTAAAAGATTCATTAGTTGTCTTGACAAAAAAACTATAATCGACCTTTGACTGAGTGAAGCCAAAATCCAATAAACAAGAGGTAAGTTTAGCATACCATTGTCTAGTGGCTTGTTTCAAGCCATAGAGACTCTTTAACAATTTCCAAACCTAATTAGGACCTCCTTTGGAGTAACTAGGTGGTTTAGTCATATAGATTTCCTCTTCTAAATTACCATGGAGAAAGGCATTATTGGCATCAAATTGATGCAAATGCCAATCTCGAATTGCAACAATGGACAATAGGCATCTAATTGTCACCATTTTTGCCACTGGCGAGGCAGTTTCAGTGTAATCAATGCGTTTTTGTTGGGTGTAGCCCTTTGCAACCAAACGAGTCTTTAATCTTTCTACACTGCCATCTGGATTTTCTTTTACGTTATACACATATTTGCACTCAATAAATCTGTGAGAACCCAAGTGTTGTTTTGTTCTAAGGCATGCAATTCAGCATCCATGGTTGTGCACCAGTCAGGATCTTTCACTACTTGATTGTAGTAACTAGGTTCAAAGACAGTAGAAATAGAAGAAGAAAAAGCTTGAAAAGAAGGGGAAAAATTATCATAAGACAAGTAATCTTGCAATGGAAGAGAACAAGTAGAAGGAAGAGGAGATACATGAACCTTGGACTAAGAAATGGGAGTCAAAGCAGCCTGCTGACAATGGAAGTCTTGAAGATAGTGACGGGTTGTTCGAGTTCTAGTTGACCTACGGAGGGTAGGCTCAATGGAAAGAGATGGGGGTGCAGGAGGTGAAGGAATTGTATTGTCAAAAGGTGATTCAGCATGTACAGTGGTGGAAGGTGATGGCATGTCATTTGAAGGACAAAAAATAGGTGAAGATGAAAAAGATGTAGGAGGAGGATAATCAAGGAAATTAGGTAGGGGAGAAGTAAAAACAAAAGAAGGAGAAGCATCTGTATGGTGTGGGTTAGAATCAATGAGGTGAAAAGAAGAGAAAGGAAATGATTGTTCTTGGAAAATAACATTTCTAGAGACAAAAGTGGTATGAGTTTCAAGATCCAAGAGCTTGTAGCCCTTAACTCCAAAGGGGTAACCCAGAAAAATACACTACCTACCTCTTGGATCAGATTTCTTGCGACCATGAGAAATTGTTGTGACAAAACAAAGGCATCAAAAGACTCTAAGGTGAGTGTATGTGGGCTTGATAGAAAACAAAGCTTCATAGGGTGATTTATTGTCAAGCAAAGGAGTAGGGGTTCAGTTGATGAGATAGACAGCTGTGTGAGGATGCAATCATTCCAAAAATGCAGAGGTAAACCAGATTGAAACCGTAGGGCTCTAGCTATATTTAGGATGTGTTGGTGTTTTCTCTCAACTATTCCATTTTGTTAAGGGGTTTCCACACAAGACCTTTGATAAATGATGCCTTTTTGGTTAAAAAATTCTTTCATTTGGAATTCAAGCCCATTATCAATTCGAAGCACTTTAATTTTAGTGTCAAGTTGGGTTTCTATCATATTATAGGACTCAAGGCATTTTCTGGTTTCAGACTTGGTATGAAGTAAATAAACCCAAGTGGTGAGTGAAAAATCATCAACAATGGTTAAGAAAAATCTACTTCCATAATAGGCAGATATACAACATGGGCCCCAAAGATCACAATGGATCATGTCAAGTATAGCATGAGTCTTGTGACAACTAACTGGAAAAGAAAGTTTGTGTTGCTTAGCAATAGGACAAACAGAGCAAGGGGTAACTTTACTAGAACTAAAAGTGTCTTTTACATCAGGATCATCAATTAGAAATGTGACCAAGGCGACAATGCCAAAGGTCAGAAGCAATTCTATTGTTCATGATAGAAGCAGAGATAGATGAAAAGGTAGCTGATATAGATGATAAAACTGCTACAAGGGCATTTGGAGTAACAAAGATCGTAGAGACTGCTCTTGACTTCACCCATCCCAATCGTGGTCTAGGTGGAAAGGTCTTGAATGATGCAATGATTAGACAAGAAAAATAAACAACAATTGAGTGATTCTGTAAGTCTTTTGACATAAATCAAATTGAATGAAAAAAATGGTACACACAAGGCATTCTTAAGGAGAATGTTCTTGGTGACCTAAACATTGCCTAAGTGAGTGACGGGAATGGAAGTACCATTAGGCAATTTGACTGCATAAGAGACTTCTGAAATAATAGAGGAAAAAAAAAGAAGTGCTACAGATCATGTGATCTGTGGCACCCGAATCAATTGTCCAAGGGATCTTAGAAGAATGCAGAGGTTTGTGATCAAAAGAAGAAAGGCAGAGAGGTATACCAGATATCTTCGAAGCTTTAGGTTCAGTGGAAACAGGTTGATGAACAAGCTGTGCATGATTCACAGAGGGGCAAGCAATTGAAAAACCCTTGTGCTGGAGCAAGTTCATGAGCTACTAATATTGCTCCTTAGTAAAACTCACTCTATCCTCTAGATTAGAATCAATTGATAAGCTAGTTTGATTAACAAATGGTCCAGAATTCCTTACCTTACAAAATTTTTGGCCTGGAGGGTAACCATGTAACCTATAGCACTTTTCAATCACATGACCAGTCTGATTGCAGTGGGTGCAAATGGGAGCTTGTGCATTCCTTATCTTGAAACAATTTTCAAATGTATGACCCTGCATACAACAATGTGTGTAGTATGGTCTATCTTTCTTCCCATTCACAAAATTTTTCATGTTAGGTTTGAAAGAGGAATAAGAAGTGTTGGTGATCAAGGCCATAGTGTTGGGGTTTGGAGAAGCAGAAATGATTTGGTGATGTTGTTCTTGTTGTTGAATGAGGGAAAAAGCTTTGTTGACAGGGGGAATAGGATCAAGGAGCATGATCTGGTCTCTAGCACTAGTGTATCTATCGTTTAGTCTCATAAGAAATTGAATGACATTGTCCCTTTGATATCTATGATTCATAACAGTCAATTGTCCATAAGTACAAACAGGTATCGGATCATAAACAGCAAGTTCATCCCATAGAGTCTTGAGTTTACCATGGTATATACTCACTGGATCATGTTCTTGTCTTAGACTAGCCAGATTCCTTTTCAATTGGAAGATGCGAGGTCCATTCTGTTGGGTGAAGTGGTCCCTAAGTTCATTCCACACATCTCGTGCATCATCAACAAAAGCAACACTTGATTTCACAACAGTACTGATAAAGTTCTGTTCTAGGATACGATCATGTCATTGCACCTCTCCCAAGCATCGAGTAAAGGGTCTTTAGGGCCAGTAGGTTTGGAAATACTCTCATTGATGAAATTGAGCTTATTTGTTGCTCTAAGAGCTCGACACATAGCTCGTGACCATGTTGCATAATTGTTAGTGGTGAGAAGATCACTAACAAGGGTAACAGTGATGTTGTCTCCATGATCAACACAGTAAGGATTGTTTGGGTTAGAGAAATTGAGAAAATGGGAAGTGAGTTTTGGATTTGGCACAGTATCATTCTCAGTGTTGGCTGATTATTCTTCCATGGCAAAGGGGAAAGAAAGAAATATGAAATCAGAGGATTAGCCTACGCTCTAATACCATGTAAGAAAAGAAGAGGAAGCAGTACAATTTTCAACAAGGAGAAATGAGAGAAATTGCTATGTTGTGAATTGCATTAATTCATGAGATTTTTGTACACAAAGGAATATATATATATATACACATGCTAGGAACACGACTAACAGCTAGCCAAAATGAAAGAATCACTATACAACTCATCATAACAGAAAATGAATGAGAATAAAAGAATAAGAATAGAAGCTTCTAGTCATCTTAGTCAGGTCCTTCTTCACGTGTATAATCAATGGAGGGCAAACCACTTGTAGTAGATGTAGATGGACTTTGAGAACAACAACCTGTAGCATTGGTACGCTGCAATAATGTTTACCCATGTAGTTAAACTTTGAATCCGTGTACTCTTCCCAATGCATATAAGATAAAGAATTAGCGCCACTTTAGAACCGATAGACCATGATACCTAGAATTTATTATTTGCATCGACGAATTTGAATGTTAGGCTTGGAGGGAGCAAACCACCAAAAACCAAGCTAGTCCTTATCACTTACCACTACAACGAAATAAAAGTCGTCCCAAGAAATGAGTTGTAGGGACGAAATTCAAATTTGTATCCAAAAAAATGACAAAAGTCATTAAATGTTTGAACTGTAAATTTATTGTTCGAATGGTATATGTAGAGACAAGAAATTTGTCCCTAATAAAATATATGTTTGAACATTTACTAAAACATTCGAAGATAATAAAATAAACATTTGAACGGATATTGTATATGGTCAAACGAGAAATTAGTGCGTTAAGTAACTAAATTTAGAGGGATATTGACTTACTGTTCGAACAACTTATTACACTGTTCGAAGATTAATCTATGTTCGATCCTAAAATAAAGAATTCAAACAAAGATTAATTGCAAAAATCTTTTCGAACATAATAAAATAAACTTTCGAATGGATATTATATAGGATCGAACGAGGAATTGGTATGTTAAGTCACTAAATTTAGCGGGACTTTGACTTAGCGTTCAAATAAATTATTATATTGTTCAAACGTTTAGATTAATCGTTGTTCGAATGTAAAATAAAGGGTTAGAACAAAAATTTATTGCAAAAATATCTTGCAGGAATGGAGAAACGCTCGAATGTTTATACATTACGTTCAAAGGATGACAAAAGCTTTACAACTTTTAATGCCAAAACAATACCTTAATTATGGAGAAATATTTAATTTATTTAAAAAAAATCAGCAATTAAAGAATATATATATATATATATAATAGAAATTAATAATTAATTTAGAAAAGAAAAATGAGATTCATAATTAAATTAATTTAACAAAACACAAAATATTGTCGATACAAAAAATAAAAACAATACAAATAAAAGATACAGACTACTACAAACCCAACTTTCTAACCACATCCTCGACTCCAGCTAGGCGTATTTCTAGCTGTGTTAGCCCAAGTACTGATCATGACCTGAGTTGCAGAGATGGTAGCAATTTTTATACGTAAATCAAAGATGCTAGCATTAGTCTTTGTACGTAAGTCAGAGATGGCACTTCAGATCTTCGTACGCACTGCATCAATCACCTCTGATGTCTGTGCATGGATCTTTGCATGCACTGTATCTACAATCTCCTCACGAATAGCAGTCTGTGATACCTTCTGTATGGATGTCTCACCAGCCGATACTCCTTAATCTCTCAGGTGTGCATCTCCCTGAGTCTCGACCGGCTCTATAATAGGAGCACGAAAATGAAATCTCGAGTGTCCTTTGATGTGTGACAAGGTCGATGAGTTGATTAGTTCAATCGGCTCATGAACACGCTCAACAATATCTGGCAGGACCCCGACAGCTAGCAGAAATCGTGTGATCAGGATCCCAAATGGCAATATATATGTTGTAATGTAGTGGGCTTCTGATAGAATCCTAACCAATATATAACTCACTAGGTCGATAGGCACCCCACGAACGAAGCTTATCATAAACTTCGCCCGATCCATGCCAACCTGTCTCGTACTGCTGAGGATCGATGTTGTTGGCGATGATTAAATTCATATTCTTGAAGAAACTAGATAAATCGGCCTCTTTGATGCTCTTGGTCCCATCATAGGGAGGAGCATCTGAACCAACAACCAACTGACAAACCTCATGATCAACGAGGCCATCGAGTTCATCCACATCAGAGCCCTCTTCCTCAACCTCGTCATCTCGGCTGACACCACCAAGCTCTCTATAAAACTCAAATATGATGTCGATATATGAAATAATATCCCTTCCTTCACCCTTCTGGTCTATGACTGGTGTCCAACCACGCTTGACGAATACCAATGTTAATGAACGACCTCTAGGCGAATATCCTGAAAGTCGGAGATCTTCACCTGACGCTTCAATGAAACAATTCACTCTCGAACTTCTTCACTAAAGAGTTGCCCTAATCTACCATGTTTTCTTCCCCTATAAGTCATTCTCAACCTGAAATTTAAAAAATAAAACTAAGAAATTTGGTTATAAAGTATAATACATTCACATTCACAAAATTATATGTTGATAAATATTGTTTGATCAAGTCATTTTTTGTTCAAATGGTATAATAGTTTTTGAACGGTTACATAACCATTCAAACATTACCGAACGATGCATATCGTTCAAACGTATTACATATGTGTTCGAACGCAATGTTCAATACATGTTCGAATGGTTTCTCAACCATTTGAGGCTTGAGTTCCTGACATTCAAATGCATAAACCATTGTTCAAACGGTTTCTAGATCAAACTTAGCAATGACTGAGTCAACTCAGTAGCATTAAAACAAAAGAAATCCACCGATTCATTTCGTTCTTCCACAAATAATAAACATACAAGGTTGGGAGTGCATAGAGGCATCCCGACCTTGTGTTTTCACGCCACCTACGGTGTCCATTGATGAAAACCATGATTTTCATATTTTCTAGCAATACTCAATCAAAACAACTCGAAATGAACCTATTAAATGCATGTAAGTTGTGTACCTCTTAACTAGAAGTGGTCTTTGGCGGTGGTGATGATGACGGCGGTCAAACGGCACAAGAATCGTTCGACGGCGTGGTGCTACTGGTCTTGATTGATATTACTGTAATGCGATCGATTGAGAAAGCCAACAGTCACTTATATGTGTTATACCATTTGAACCGTAGTTTTACGTTAAAACATTATTGTTCAAACAATGTTATATATGTTGTACGGTTCAAACGCTAGTATTTAACGTTCAAACGGTGTCTATTTTGAATAGTATAATATATAGTACGGTACTAGTATATGATATATATATATATATACAGTATGATATAGTATGGTATATTCTATGAATGATACTATATGGTATGATATATATAGTATGATGTCACTATGTGATATACTATATCATATTACTATATCATATTATATATAGTAATATGATATGACTATATGATATCATCACTATATATATATATATATAGTATATATCATATCACTATATGATATCACTATATATTTACATATAGTATATATATATGATATATTTACAATATATTACTATATGATATCTATATAGTGTATATATATCATATATACTATATGATATCACTATATAGATATATCATACTATCATCATATATGATATATGATATACACTATATAGTTGGTATCACTATATCATCATCTATAGATGATATATAGTGATATCATCATTATTAAGAAGCTCTGTTTGGCAATTTTTTAATTCGTTTCTCAAATTATTTAATGTCTATGCAAAACATAGAATATGCAACTAATTTATTTGTGAGTCTTATTATTTTAAGAATGACTTTTGATGAGCTTATTGCAAGACTGTTGATGAGCTTATGTGCAATGCATTCCGGAAACATAAAATCAGATGCCATAAGCATTACAATAAGTTCAAGATCAAGGATGACGCACAACAACATCCTTTTCAAGATGTCCAACCTTCAGATTTGAAGAAATTTTGTGATATGTTTAAGGATCTTGCTTTTAAAGTAAATAAATAACTTATTTTACATGTTATGGTTTATAATTTCTCTTACTAATATTTACAACTTCTATGCAAAGTTTCATAAACAAAGCAAATATGTCGAACTTGAAAATTCATCACCATGCAAGCTCAAGATCTTTCCATCGCCTCTTTAAAAAGTTGGTAAGTCTATTTATTATAATGGATTTCTCAAGTTTATTGTTTATAGTATTCTAATGACGTTATATCTTTAAAATATTTTTCGTGTAGCAAGACTCAGATAACAAAAATTATCTGACAAAATTATATATTGCATCACATCCTGATCGTAATCGAGAGTGGATTCATCCCAATGCCCATAAAAATTATGTATGTATTATTATCTATTTTAATTAAACGTATTTATATATTTGTGGTAATATTAATTATTTCTCTTATGTGTAGGAAAAAAATATTGTTCTACGTGTTGAATTTGTAACTGATCAAAATTCTACAATAAGTGACATTGAAATTTTTACGAAAGTTTTGGGTCCACGTTTAGGCTATTTTAGGGGTTTGGGTCATTGCGTCAAGCCTTCTAGCTCATCCTCATCATCCAGTAATGCCTCCAACACTTCTAAAGCATTAAAGGAAGCGAGGTTAGAGATCGAATAATTGAGAACAAAGCAGTATGAGTTAGAGGCTCAAGTGGCCCAACAAGTTGACTTGGAGATGCGAATGAAACAACAACAAGAGCAACAAGCGGAGTTTAGGAGAGAAATGCAACTCCTAATGCAAATTCTTATGCAACAATTCAGGCCTCCAAGCAACTAATTTAATTTATAGATTCAGATTTTCAATTGTCTTTTGTATTATGAAAAATACTGTTTGATTTAGTTGGTTTGCACTTATGAGACTACTTTTATGTTTGTTGGATATGTACTAATGTATTTTCAGATGTTATTTATATCTATTTTATTTTCTAGTAATATTAGTTTTACAACTTCGGAAGGTTGTTTTTGGTCCGAGTATTTCGGAAGGTTTTTTTTCGTGATTTTCTTTTTGCCTAGGGTACTCCTTCATGGCGGCGCCCTTGGGCCATCCGGCGCCTGCTGGTTTAGATAGTGGTGCTGCAGGTGGTAGAGGAGAGATGGATGGGGGGCTTCCTCCGAAGTCCTATGTTCAAGCATTAGCACAAATGAATTTCGCTCAAGGATTCAAGATGCCGATTCGGTTGCTGGTGGAGGTGGATGGAGAAATGGGGTTTATTTTCTTAGAGGCAGAGATACGTAAGGCTGCAGAGGATCTTTGGTTTGCTTTGGTTCTGAAATTCCTTAGAGAAAGACCATCAATTGACATTGTAAGGCTGGCCATTGTGAAGACTTAGGGATTACTGGAGGTTCTGACGGTGAGTTTTTTGGACAATTATCATGTGTTAGTACAGACGGGTAGTGAGTGAGATTTCGCCCATAGCTGGGCAAGGGAAGGTCGAGCAATCAATGGTTGCAGTTTTCAAATTTTCCGTTGGACTAGAGAGTTTGATTTAAAGGCAGAACCAGCTTCAGCCGCACAATGGGTCTTTCTTCCAGGATGCCAATGCACTTGTATCGGAAAGATTTTCTCCAGAGTTTGGCTAGTCGATTTGGAAGGTATCTGGGAACAGATTACGCAACGTTGGCTCATTCTCGCATAACTAGTGCATGTATCTGTGTGGAAATGGACTTGTCGATTGAGTTAGTTCAAGGTTTTTCGATCGTTGTGGCTAATAAGAAGATCTGGCAACCAATGAAGTATGAGAAATTGGGATTTTATTGTGAGAAATGTAAGAGGCAAGGGCATACATCGGTGGTTTGTAAGGTGGGACAGCAACGAGTAATCAAGAATAGGGAGGAGAAAGGGGGCCGGATAGAAATGATGGCAAGAGGGAAATGTGGCATGAGAGGCAGAAAGAACCCATGGTCCATCTGTCGAAGAAGCCAACGGTGGTGGCGGAGTTGCAGGAAGACCAGCCTAGTATACCATGTCAAACTAATAAGGGCAAAGAAATTGTTCGGGTGGAGGAGAATATATCTGTGTTGAATGGTATAGTCTGTATTGAGGAGGAAGAACCATTGCCACAGTTGGGGGAGAATAAGGGGATTCAGGATGTGGGTGCTGTTGATTGGGATGCTGCAGATGGTTGAAATGGGATGGGTGAGCAGGGACCCAAATTAGAAAATAGTCCATCTCTTGTGCTAACGCGTTCTCCCGTTGTGGATTTTTTTATCATAGAAGATGAGAACAGATTAGCCTGGGAGGATGATGGATCATCTAAGGCAATTGATGAGGTTTTGGCCTCAGATGGAGTGGGGATGGAGTATATCGTGGAAGAAGAGCATCAATCAAACCAGGAAGTGGAATGTTCTTTAAATCAGGTTGTGCGAGATAAGGGTTATGCTTCGGAAAGTGATTAAAAGGCTTCGGCTTCTAGACTGAAAAACAACAGTGGCTAGGTACTTCGTCATTCTCAACGGGTTTTATCCTGCCCAGCTAAAATGAATTTATGATTGATATTTTGATGATATGGAATGTGCGTGGAATTGGCACATCTAAGCGTCGGTTAAAGAGCTTGGTTTCTAAATATAAGTGTTCAATTATTGCAATTGCGGAGTCGTTTGCAGGGGAAGATAAATTGGCTAATTTGGCTGTGTTTTTAGGCTTTAAAAATTTATGTTCTAATGCATCAATGGATGGAAAATTGTGGTTGCTTTGGCAAGAGGAATTAATGTTGGATATGGTGGATATGACTGATCAGTTAATTACGGTTTTACTCACAGAGGGGAGTAAGAAAGTGTTGCTATCTTTGGTTTATGCCAAATGTAGGTATGTGGAAAGGCGTGACCTATGGAACTCTTTAAAGAGCACGGCTAATGTTAGCATTCCATGGTTGATGGGTGGTGATTTTAACATTATTCGTAATGACGGAGAAAGGATTGGGGGGGTGCCTAGACCAGCCATTATAATGAATGAGTTTAACGAGTGTCTTGATTCTTGTGGCTTAATGGATTTGCATGTTAAGGGTAGATTGATGACTTGGTGTAATGGGCAACAGGGATGTGCTCGTAGTTGGGCTCGAATAGATAGAGTGGTAATGAATTTGGTTTTCCTGGAAACTTTTTTGTCAGCATTTTTGGAGTACTTACCCAGGAAGTCGTCAAATCATGCACCTTTACTTATTAAAGGGTTGAGTGGTTTTGATAGATATGGACCTATGCCTTTTCAATTCCAGAACATGTGGTTGCAACATTCTTATTTCTTGAAGGAAGTGGAGCTTATATGGAAAGAACATGTAAGGGAGAAGGGCCTTTTCGTACTTGCGGCCTAGTTGAAGAAGTTAAAAGTTTTTTTGAAGAATTGGAATAAGATGGTTTTTGGGCATGTTTCTTATTCCATTAAGGAGCTTGAGGAGAGGATTGAGCAAGTTGATTTTCAATTACAGTCGGGTTTCCAGGAAGAGTTAGAGAAGGAATTGCTGGTTTTGAAGGCTGAGCTTAATTATTGGGAGCGAAATGAGGAGAAACGTAGCCCAAATTGCTAAGAAAAAATGGCTGGAGGGTGGGGATCAAAATTCCAAGTTTTTTCATACAGTGGCCAATATGAGAAGAAGAAATTCGATGATAGCATCTATGACTCTCGAGGATGGGGTTGTTCTTGGCTCGCCAGAGGACGTACACAATGGGGCTATTAATCACTTTAAAAATTTTCTGTGTGGGGTGAGAGTTTATCAATAGGCTGATTTATCTTTGTCCGTGAGGCCAGTTATTTTGGTCCAGGAAAATGAGGGACTTTGTGAACCACCATCAGAAAGGGAAGTGAGGGAGGCACTGTGGTCTATCCCGAAGAACAGTAGTCCTGGGCCGGATGGATTTGGTTCGGCATTTTTTATGCATTGCTGGGATATTGTAAAGGATGATTTGGTGGAGGTAGCGGAACATTTTTTCTTGGGAGTTTCTTTGCCGAGATTTTACTCTTCCTCATTCGTAGCTTTGATTCCAAAAGTGCAGGATCCAAAGAGTTTTGATAAGGTCCGGCCAATTAGTTTGTGTTGTGGCTTACAAGATTTTTTCTAAAATATTGATGGCGCATTTGACGCCGTTCCTTTCCAGAATAATTTCTCCAGAACATGGTGCTTTTATCCCAGGTCGCTGCATTTTTGAAAATATTTTTTTGGCTCAGGAAATGATTCAGTCGATCAATAAGAAACATTGTGGAGGAAATGTCATGATGAAAATAAATATGGCCAAAGCCTATGATCGAGTCGATTGGATTTTTTAATCCATGTTCTTAAGGCTTTCGGGTTTGCTAATAAATTTTGCAATCCGATGGGGCTGTGTATTGAGTAACCTTGGTTCTCCATAATGATGAATGAGACCTATAAAGGATTTTTTTAGCCTTCGAGAGGTCTGCGTCAAGGGGACCCGTTGTCACCCTATTTGTTCATTTTAATGGAAGAGATATTATCTCGTTTGTTGCATAAAGGCTTTGCTGAAAATGGGATAGGGACTTATGTTCATCCTCGTGGTGCTCCTCTAATTTCACATTTGCTATATGCGGATGACTTACTGATTTTTTCTAATGGAGAAAGGAAGTCTTTAAGAGGTATTTCAAAAGTTCTTGAGACTTATTCTGCTTGGTCTAGCAGTTGATAAACAGAGACAAGTCTTCTATGTTTTTCACGAAAAAAAATAAGTGCATCTCGGCGTGCGGCTCTCTTGAATATGATGGGTTTTGTGGAAGGCAGTCTACCCACATGGTATTTAGGGACGCCAGTAACTGATGGAAGAGTCACTTTGTGTATGTTAAACCCGTTGGTGGAGAAGGTTAAGAACAAAGTGGCGGGATGGAAAGCGCGTCTTCTTTCTCAAGGAGATAAACTGATCCTTTTAAAAGATGGTTTGTGTAGTATGCCGACTCACTTGTTAACTGTTTTGGATGTGCCAAAGATTATGTTGGGAAAGCTTAATTCTATCTTATCGAGCTTCTTTTGGGGGGATTCTAAGAGATGATGGTGCTCATGGGCATCGATGTGTAGGCCTACAGTGGAGGGAGGAATCGGTGTTAGAAGTTTTGAGTATGTTCAGAAATCATTGCACATGAAATTAGCTTTGAGAATTTTGTCTATAGATAATTTATGGACAAAATTTCTTAAGGCAAAATATTTTATGGAAACCAGTTTATTGGAGCTGCGAGTAGGAGTTCGGATTCCAGACTGTGGAAGTCCATGTCCAAAGTATTGCCAGAAGTTTTGGAAAATTTGATTATTAAGGTTAGAGAAGGAAATATTTCCTTTTGGTTTGACAAATGGTTGTCAAGTGGACCTTTGGCTGCTTCTTTGGGTGCCGTGTTAAATCCTAAATTATTGATAAAAGAGGTTTGGGTGGCTAATTCCTGGGATGTGCAGCTGCTGGAAAGTTTAATAGGAGATGCCATGGCTAATGTTATAGGAGCCATTGTCCCTTGTCACCGTCGAGGTGGAGACATTCGGATTTGGAAGCCATCCATTGATGGACATTTCTCTATGGCTTCAGCATGGGAATTGGTTAGATTGAAAGGGCCGAAACTGGAAGGAATGGACTGGGTTTGGCATACTCTTCTCCTGAAAAAGGCTTCAGTTTTCATGTGGAAAGCAAAATTCAATTGCTTGCCTGTAGATGCACGGATTCAAGAAGTTGGTGTTCCTTTAGCATCAATATGTAGTTGATGTCTGATGGGTGCAGTTGAAGATAGGGAACATGTGTTGAATACTGGTGATATGGGTAATGTTTTACGGAAGAAGGCATCCATTGAGTTGGGGATAAATTATTTAGCATCATTAAATTGGTGGCAGCGGGTATTTTTTGGTTTAGATGTGCAAGGAAGACTAGCCAAAAGGGGGTCATAATAGGTTTGTTGCCTATTTTGATTTCATGGAAACTCTGGAGATGGAGATGTTTGGCTAAGATGGAAGGGAAAAAAGAATCACTTGAGAGTGTGTGGATATCTATCAAGAATTGGCTAAGTTTAATTTCTGGAAAAATGCATAAGGTATGCTCGGCTTCAAGACTGGATGGGGAGATTCTGAAGGAACTTGGCATTCTGGTAATTCATGACAGTTGGCGACGTCCAAAATTAAATTCCTGGAGTAAACCTAGAGCTAGATGGGTTAAATTGAATGTAGATGGTGCTTGTAGGGGTAATCCGAGGAGTTGTGGAGGAGGTGGTATTGTTCGAAATGAGGAAGGGAAATTAATTGCCGCTTTTGCAGTAAAAATTTCCTATGGTACTAATAATGAAGTGAAGCTTCGTACTTTAATTCATGGTTTGAAGATTTGTAGGGAGCGTGGTTTAAGAAAGGTGCATATAGAATGTGACTCTATGTTAGTAGTGCAATGGTTTGAAAAATGTTATTATATAGTGTGGTATTTATGGGATTATTGGGAGGACCTTATGGAGGTTATACAGAGTTTTGAATACAAGGTGACCCATCAGTTTTGCGAAGGATATAAAGTGGCAGATTTTCTGGGGATTGGGGGAGGGAGGAATTAATTGTACATACAAGAGCTCAAATGATGTGCCTCGTCCAGTGAGGGGTCCGATGAGAATGGATTATTTGGGACTGCCAAGTATAAGAAAATAACTAGGGAGTTTTTTTTTTATGTTTTGCATTTACCTTGCCTTAGAGTTTGTTTAGGTGAAATAGGTTTTTTTATTATTTTAGTTTGTTGCAGCTGCTGATTTTTTTGAATAGGGGTGGTGGTTTTACTGATTTATTTGTAACTCCCCTAGTATGAGTTTTTGGTTTGTTTGGTTGTTTTCAAGCTATTCATCAGCCTTAAACGAGGGCTTTTAATAAATTTTGGGGAGAGACCACTTTTGAATATGTGGTCTCTGACTATTTAAAAAAAAAATCATTTTCTATTAATGGATTTAAAAAAATATATTATACTATTCAAATACAAAAAAACCATTCGAACAATTCGAATGGTTTAATAAGACATTCGAAAGTAATGCATAAATGGCGTTCAAACAACCATCGGGCAAATCGAAAATTACACAACTGTTCGAATAATAAACTAAACGTTCAAACGAATTTGAATATTAAAATGTTAGAACGTCAAACAGTAAGCTCAAAACTGAAAATCTTTAGTTCGAACATCCAACTATATACGTTCAAATATCATAGAAAGTTCGAACATAAATGGTGACTTTCGAACGGACTCACTTTCAAACCAAATTTATTCAATCGAATAAATAATCCAATCCATTCGAATAGTTTTACATATTCTAACTAGTAAATTTGACCGTTCAACCGAAATAAAATTGTCCCAAAATGAATTTCCATTCGAACGCTACCGAATGGTTTTTACCAATTTCTTCCAAAAAAAAATCTTTGGAGATAGTGATATTGAGATACTTTAAGACTTTTTTTTTTTTTTGGGTCTTAAAAACTACTTTATGTTTGGGACAAAAAATTTCATTCCAAAAGAGTTCTTTTGTTGCAGTGTGCACAGCTAATAAAGCACCTAACAAACAACATATAATATTATTATATATGTTGGAATTTAAAGGAGTATGATAACTCCAACGTAAGCTAGCGTATTCATCTCATTCAGTACTTTCTTAATTATTTTGAGATATCATGATGCCACAGACCAGGATTCGTGCAAGCATATTTAATTACGTACTACCGACATTAGTTAGTTAAGCTGGTAGTTTTATTCAAGAAGCAACCAGAGAGTCACGGACAACTAGTCTTACTCACAGAGAAGGAAATTCAGTGGCGCATGATTAGCTAGCTAGCTAAGCTGGCTTTGAACTTGCAAGGGGATCGAACAGTGTATATATATATATATACACAAATTCCCCTTTATGGGCTTTACCTAAAATCATATATAAAAAATCAAACTTGTAATATATAGATAGATCATAAAGATCAAGACCTTAAATCAGTTTAACACCAATTTCAATTCTTAAGAACCAGTATCATATCAGATCGCTTATAAATCAGACCGAACCTACAGGTTCGATACAGGTTCGGTCAGGTCTTCAATCTGCTTTTCAATTTTTTTTTACACCCCTTCATTTTACTGATAACCAAGCTTTTGCCATTTGTCGTATTTGATGCTCTTAGATTATGGAAGCAGCTTTTCTAGACATCTCAGGCTGTTCTTACTTTGTCGAGATCATTGATTCCAATATTTATTAATGGGTTTTGCAACGTATAGGCACCAGGTGTAGGCACCATGCACTTCGCTAATATGGAATTGAATTTTGTTATGTACAAGTAAGTTTGCGTACTAATCTGCATACTAATATTCTTGTCTTCATATTCTAAATTTAAATTAGCACTGTTTTCAATAAAGTCTACTTTCTGACCAATCATATTGAATGAATGTGCGTATTAGTGCACAGAATCGCTTACAACTAGATTTTTCCTATAGAATTTTGCAGCGTTAGCGGTTATTTTATTAAAAAGTGTTAGATGGAGGGGGCCCACGTGGGGCTAACCCCTCTTGCAGTTGCTTGTAACGCATGTAACCCATGGCTTTAAGCCATGCGTTACTACCATTTCACAATACAATTGAAGGCTGGCCTTTAAGGCAAGGCCAGCCGTGCATAGGAGGACTATATATAGTCCTCCTCAATTGTGTTTTTGGCACCATCTGAAATACAAAAAAGACTCTCTCTCTTTTTGTTCTCTCTTGATAAAATACTTAGACTGTAGATTTGTTAAGTGTTACTCTAGTTACATACTACGTAGTTGTTAAGTGTTACTCTAGTTACATACTACGTAGTACACTTTCGCCACTAAGAGGAAACGCTTGGAATTTATCAATCTGAAAAAACTTGTGGAGCAATTCTTTAAGCTGAGTTTGAGGTACTTTTCCGCTGTCCATTCTAACAAAAAGAAAAACACATAAAAGCACCATTCTCGTTCATCTCTCTCAGACCCCCTCTCGTTCCTCGGCCACTGTTGGTGAGATCCAGCCTTAGATCGGCATGTCTTGTACTTTGCTGCTACTCCACGTTTAGACCAAGATCGACTGCTCTCCTCCACCATTGAGCTCCATCATCATGTAGCTGCACTGCATTATGCTTCAAGAACTTTCCATGGATGTCTGAAGTTATTAACCAAAAGAGAGAAAAATAAACAAAAAAAAAAATCAACGCAGAAGAAGAAAATAAAGAACAGAAATCCAAATCCATTCGCCATAAAGCACTTGCAGAGGGTTTTGACTTAGTGGTGGAGTCATCAGTCCCTTCTCTAAGTCTCTATCACCTCCTATCCAATTAAACCAAAGTTCAAACAATATTATATAACTATTCAAAATACTGAACAACTTACTCTAGCTCAGTTTTCTTTTATTTTCTGAGAGAAAACAAAAAAAAAAATTTAAGCTTTATCGTGTCGATTTTGCTTATTGAGAGAGAGAGAGAGAGAGAGAGAGAGAGAGAGGGTACCTTCTTTGATTGAGGATGCCATGATCTAGCCAATCGAAAGAGAAGATGGAAAATCAGGGAATTCAGTTTAAGAGTTCATGTAGAGAGAGAGAGAGGGAGGGGAGGGAGGGGAAGATGAGGCAAGTCTATGAGTTTTTCACGTTTGCCTCTTCTGTCCAAAACGTAGCCTCACACACGTTTCAGCCAAAACGTGCATTTCATTAATCTTATGGGATAGGCTAGCACGAATCGTGCGCAAACCATGCCTGAGTTTGGCATTTTGTTTTTTTATTAATTATCCTTTTTGCTTTCAAGTTCGGTAAGTTACATTTATTCTTTTACCATATATATATATATATATATATATATAAAGTTTGTATGAGAAGGATATAAGACAGAATTTCTTGTTTTCACGTTTTTTTTTTTTTTTTGGTTTTCATTAAAGTTAACGGCAATATATATAACTCTGTTAATGGCTTGTTGTGCATTAATATATATTGTGCATGCGTGTGCATAATGGTTCTCCAATTTCTTGTGCGTGCGTGTGCATAATGGCTTTGCAGGGAAAGCATAAAAAATAAAAAATATATATATATAACTCTATTAAAAAAAATGATAATCTCAAAGTGTAGAATGAATTTCTTTAGACATTTAGAATGAAATACTATTAATTAAAACTTTTAAACATTTTAATATATATTTATATCTTTTCAAAGTTTTTAATACCATTTTGAAGATCGTTTGGTTAAAGCACTGCAATAAAATAAAATGAGATAAAATTATTGGAATATCTGACTATCTAAATCATAAATTTCACAACTTAGTAATCATAAGTACCAAAATTTTATAAACAGAACCACAACAGTGAAATATCTTCAACGAGATTATATAGTTATCCAGCAAAATATAATACAAAGCCAAAATATATAGGAAAAAAGAGAAATAAATCTCATTTGACCCAAAACATGCCATTAAATACCATCATCTTGATGATGCAAACTCAATCATCTTGTTAAAGTACTGATTGTAGTAGTTAAATTGTTTATTAAAGTTCCTTTGTAATATTCTATTAATTATATTACTTGTATAAAAGTTGAAGCAATGTCTTCTAAGCTATATATGCCATCAACTATTTTTACAAATTTTATAAAAAAAAATATATTATTTTTGTAAAATAATTGTTTAATCTAACTAGACAAACGTGTTTTGCACGTTACTTTGACCTAGTATATATATATATAACTCTATAATAACCAATAAAACATATTAGAAACCTTATTAGAGACCGAAAAAAAATGTTTTTGAGCTCTAGTACTCCACATGATTTGGCTGCTTCAGGAACAAAGCCTAGTTTAACTAATCCATACAAGGAAATCATTTGAATACAATAGGCAATATCATAATCTGTCATGTATAGTAGAGTCCTTGATCTTGTTCCCCAATTTGGGTATCAGAGTACTCAAGGATCAAAGATTAAGAACTCTTTGCTTTGAATGAATCATATACAAACTGCAATTCAATGTCATATAAGAATTTTGGTGCTTTCTTCTATGCACAGAAGACTAGGAGTGGGCAGCAGGGCCCCGCACCCTGCTACCATGCCCCAGTCCGCCCTGCCCCAGATGAATCTCTCATCCACCAGATGCGATTGGATCTGGCCCCCCAGCAGGTTTGGGGAGCGAGTCAGGCCCAGCCCAGGCCCACACATATTATATATATATATATATATATATATATATATATAAACCTATATATAACAAAGCAATGTCATTTTGGGGTATATAAAATGGTGTCGTCTTGTTTATGATCCTAAAACTGCTCCCATACTCTCAACTCCCTTGGTACTCTCTCTCTCTCTCTCTCTCTCTCTCTCTCTCCATTCGTCAAATGTTGTCAATGTTGCCACCTTGAAGCTAACTTCGTTATTGTCAAGTATGTATCTCGTTGATCTCGAGTCTATTCTTTTTTTTCTTTTTTTGAGTTTTGTTGAGTTATGGAGGATGGGACTAAATTGAGGAGTTGGAGGATGGGATTAGGGGTGTAACCGGTCCGGTTCGGTCCGGTTTTGGATAAAATCTAAGACCGAACCGGTATGTACCGGTTTTGTATTTTTCAAAACCGATTACGCACCGATTATTCTCCTAAACCGGTACTTTCGGTTTTACCGGTACTTCTGGTTTTACCGGTTTCTGGTCCGGTCCGGTCCGGTTTTTCAGTTTTTTTAAAATGTAAGTTTCACAATTTGTCATTAAAAATTTGTTTAAAAAAAAAAAAAACTGATTTAAAAAAAACTGTTTTATACTTTTATTAATATATTAGACTATATAATAGTATTAATATTAGACTATTGATATAGTTATAAATTATATATTAGTATTAATTATAAACTTTTAGTGATTTAGTATTAACATTTTATGTAATAATTTATAAATTATAATAAGAAATTATTTCATATATGAATATATATAAAAATTTCACATAAAAATTTATAATTATACATTATATATAAAACTTATATATATTAATATTTAATATATATATAAAATATGTATAAAACTTATATATAAAAATTTTATTTTTTATTTTTTTTAATCAACCGGTCCGGTTCGGTCCGGTCCAAAAAATTCCGGAACCAGAACCGGCCGGTTTTTAGATTTTAAAAACCGGTTCCGGACCGGTCCGGTTCAAAACCGGTCCGGTCCGGACCAGTTTTCCGGTTTTTCGGTTTGAGTTTACACCCCTAGATGGGATTGTGAATTGTGCTCTGTGGAGATTTGTTTGTTTGTTATGTGTAAATTTGATTGAGAATTTTGTTTGAAAAAATTGTGTAATTTGAAACCCCTAACATAATTAAGGGTTTCGGAGTGAAACCCCAAACTAACTTAGGGTTTCAATCTGAAACCCCATTCTATTTTAGAGTTTCAATATCGAAACCTCATTCTGTTTTAGGGTTAGTTTTGCATGGTTTTAATTGTTGTATAATTTTTGTATCATTTGAGATTTTTGTGAGTGAAGAGGAATGGATAATCAGTCAAATTTTAGTGTTAGCTCTCCTACCCCTGCACCTAACCCTACCTTAACCCCTACCACTACCATTAACCCTAACCCTGCCCCATGCCCGTACCAAGAAAGAAACCAGTTTCAGTTGTTTGGACACACTTCACCAAAATAGAGGGCGACCCCAATAATCTCCAAGTTAAGTATAACCATTGTGGTAAAATGTATGGATGTCACTATAGGAAACAGGTATATCCCAATTAAAGATCTTCTTAGAAGAACAATGCAAAAACAGTCCAATATTAAAATCTTTATAAGAGAATAGTCAATCTAGACTGAAGATTGAACTTTAAAAAATGACAGATTGGAGTAGTGGGAGGGAGCGTTGAAGGAATTTACAAAGTATGATTCACATGAGTGTAGAAGACACCTAGCTCATTTACTTATCGAAAAAAAAAAGACACATAGCTCATATGGTCATCATGGACTACCGTTTCAGTTTGTTGAGTAGAAAGAGTTCCAAGCATATTCTAAGTACTTTGGAACCTAGGTTTAACCTTCATTCTCACCACACAGCGGCGAAAGTTATAAAAAAAAATTACAGTGTAGAAAAATATTTGTTGAAAAATCAATTGGTGGGTCAAAGAGTTTGCATCACCACTTATACATGAACATCTATCCAAAATTATAATTATATGTCTTTGACGACATATTGTATTGATTATGATTGGAAATTAAACAAAAAAAAAATCTAATTTTTTTTCAAATTTCATATCACGAAAGTGGGACCATTGGGAAAGTCTTGGAGACCGCAATAAAGGGATGGGGCTAGAGCTAGTTGTGACAGTTACAGTTGACAATGTCTCTTCTAACGATGTCACATTGGGGCATCTTATGACCTATCTTAAAGAGGAAAATAAGTCAATCATGGGTGGTGACTGTTTACATATGGGGTGAAAGGTTGGAGTAGGAACCCTAGTCCATTATCCTGTAGAGGCCTAGTCGGAGTTAGATAGATACTTGGCATTGAATTTGCACCCATTTACGTGAGGGTTTAATATATTATTTTGGTGGAAAACCAATGTCGTGAAGTATCCTATCCCTGGAGACCTAGTCCATAGTATTTTGGTTATCCCTATTACTACCGTAGCCTCAGAGTCAACCTTTAGTACCGAAGAGCGCATATTTGATTCATTCCAGAGTTTATTATCTCTTACCATTGTGGAGGCATTGATTTGCACTCAAAATTGGATCAAAGGGTCTCCAATTTATATTCCGAATGTAGGGGACTTTGAGGAGACCGACGAGGAGGAGGGTGGTGATCAGCCTAGATCTGGTAATCGCTTTTAATTCATTGATTTGCTCTTATTATTTTAATATATATATATATATATATTCATTTAACCAGTATTAATTTTTTATTTAATTGTTGTATCGATACATGAGGCTACATCTACATCAACTATAATATGACTTCGTGTGTATTGAGCCCACCATTATTATTTACTATTGGTTTGTATAATTTGTCCCTTAATTACTTTTTGTATTTATATAGTTTTTGGTAATTCTAATTATTTTTCTTGTATTTGTTCTAGATTTTATAGTCTCACTATCATATGCCCAATCCTAATCTTAATGATTTCATTCTCATCTTGATCTCAATCTCTTCTTGGTTGGTATTTTTAATGTTTGTAATTTTTACATATTTATTGTATGTTTGTATTTATGATTTTTTTTTCTTGTTTTTAATTCTCATTTGTTTTCCTATTAATATTTCAATTTTTATTATCTCACAGTTTCACAGCACAACTCACTGACTTTCTCACCGCCATGACCACTGACCACCCTAAATTCCAATGTCAAAGTCAATTCGAAAATTGAAATGATATTCCTTGATCAATTGTAATCTTGCTACAATTTGTTACTTAATTGTTTTATTATTATTCATTTAAATTATGTGATAATTTGTAATCTTTTCAAATTAATTTGTAATAGTTTTAGATTAATTTGTATTATTATAATAGCTTACTTAGGATTATTAGTTACGACTTACAAGTATACAAGTTTCTTAATTTGTATTATTGTAATACCTTTTTTTTTTTTAATTTGTATTACTTTTTTTAGTTAGCTTTCACAAATTTCTAGGCACAAAAACAGGTTTTGGTCCATTTTTTGGCCTAGAAATTTGTTTCTAATTTTTTTAGGCCCAGAAACATGTTTTAGACCCGGTAGGCTTATTTGGGCAGGGTGGGGGTCGGATGGATGAAGGGTCCACCCCTGCCCCCCGTGTGAGGTGGGCGAGTGCCAAGGGTAAAACCCCACCCCTCACCCATGCAGGGATGGGGTGCGGGTAGCACCCCTAGTGAAGACATGAATGATACTAATTAACACGCCATCTCCAAGCGCCAGTAACACATCTTAGATCTCCTACACTTCAATTCTTCATATTGATACTTTGGTCGAGGTGGCATGGCCTTATTTGCCCCCTGGGACCCAACCTATTATTTTGTGATCAAAGATGCTTGGAGTCTAACTTTTAGTGGCTCACCTAGTTTTCTCTTAGCAAAAAAGCTAAAAACAGTCAAAAAGTCTCTCAAAACTTGGAATATCCACTGCTTTGGTCACATCCAAACCAATATAAAAGCATTAACAGCTCAATTGTCCTCTTTTCGAGCCCAAACTAACCTCGAGTCCTTTGTTCATCAAGAGGAAATGATTTGACCTTGTCTGAATGAAAAATAAGGAGAAATTATATCTATTGTCTGAAGAATGCCTCAAATCAATCGGATTCTAACCCCTTGAATATTCAAAATCAGTTCCTTGATCACTTTAAGATTATTTACCAAACATCGTGGCCTAATATCTGAGATGAACTTGAGGCCTTATTCCTTGACAAGATTTCTCAACTTCACAATAACTTTCTCTGTAACATCCCCACTGATGTGGGAATTCTTTCAACCATCAAACAAATCCCATCTTCCAAAACTCCTGGACTTGATGGATTCAACAGATTCTTCTTCAAGCAATACTAGGAAGTAGTCAAGGAAGATCTTAATAGAGCCATAAAAAGTTTTTTTACCAATGGTCATCTCCTAAAAAATTAATCATACCCATATTGTCTTCATCCCCAAAATTGAAGCCCCCAACAATGTTCATCAGTATCGATCCATCAGTCTCGCCAATGTCTGTTATAAAATCATTGTAAAAATCCTTTCTAACCGACTTAAGTTGGTAATGCCCAAATTCATATCCCCTCAACAATAGGCTTTTCTTCCAGGCAAACTAATTCAAGAAAATATCATTCTAGCCCAAGAAATCTTTCATAACCTTAAAATAAAAATGAAATGAAGAAAGAGGCTTATGACCATCAAAATAGACATGAAAAAAAACCTTTGAATTCATGGAATTGAAATTTATATTAGCAATCCTTTCTTGTTTTGGTTTCCAACAGCCCTGGATCAATTTGATCAAGTAATGCATTTTGATTGTCTCCTACTTTGTTGCAATCAATGAAAAACTATAAGGATTACTTCACCCTTCGAGGGGTCTAAGGTAAGGTGATCATTTATCCTCCTTCCTCTTTATATTAGGCAGTGAGGTGCTTTCTAGGCTCATTTGCAGAGAAGAACATCAGGGTAACATCAAGGGCATTAAATTGAGCACAAATGGTCATTCTCTATCTCATCTCCTTTTTGCAGACGACTTTATTCTCTTTGGCTCCCCAAAATGCTCAAGTTTTCAAAGACTCTAGACAAATACTCACAATGGCCTAGCCAGAAATTTGTAATTGTTAGTTATGCTTATGAAGTCTATTTGCGGGGAAAAAATAAATAAATAACACTCCATGTTTATTAAGGCCTCTAACCAACTTAAATACCCTTTCTAGCTACAAGCCTTGAAGGGAAGATGAATAGAAAGCAAAGTACTGTACAAATACCAAAGGTGGGGATAAAGGCATCCAAACCACCTAGCTACCTACATGGATCACAAGTCTCCACCAAACCTTGTTAAACTTCCCAAACCATGCACGTGCATCTATCTATTAATACAATTATTACTATTTAGAAACCGCTAATTAATTATTATCAGTATAATATATATTTATAATCATACAATTTTCTGGCATAAAATATTCTCCAACTGTTGCTGAAATAAACATATTCGCTTCACCCTAGATTAGGATTTCCCACCACCCTTATCTCTATCCGTCCTGCAAAGCCCGATGATACCCCATCTAACATACACTCCATTTGCAAAAAGAAATGGTGGAAAGGTTGCTTCCTCTATATGTTCATGCATGCAAATAACAATATCTAGAAGCTTGCTTTATATCTCATACCAAGTGAAAGGACTATAGGTGATGTATGGAATTCTATTTTACTTTAGAGAAAATGATTCTTGATCTTCATATGGACTAACCCTTTTAGAATATGAACTTAGATGTAGCTTAGATTTCGTGCGTAGATAGTATAAGATTCAATGTTAATAAAAAAAAAATGTAGAACTTGAACCGCTAGAATGGTCATACAATGATTTTTAGACTATATATATAATTTTCTTTATTTTTATTTTTTATGTTTTTCTTATGATAAGCGATATGTTACCTCAATTTTTTTGCTAAGCACTCAATGAGGATATTGACGGATGAACCATTTTAAGTATATATATTAAACCTAAAGGTTAAAACTAAATTTTTGTAAACCCTATGATATTTTTTAAGAGGAAAACTAAAGGTTAATTTTACATTTTTTATTGCCTACTTTTTAAATTAATGCCACAATTCTACGTTAAAAATAAAATTTTAAAACTCAACCCTAAAAAGGACAAAAAAAAATACCTTCGCTAGAAGGAGGGCTTGAACCTCCGACCTTGTGGTTAACAGCCACACGCTCTAGCCAACTGAGCTATTCCAGCTATGCATTAGGCTTGTTTATTTATATTAATTTAACTATTTTTCGAAAGATGAAAGGGAAAAAAGATCTCATCGCAAATCAATCTTCTTTTACAGAAAATTATTTAACTGACAGATTCTTGTGTTTCTGTAATACTTGAAGATCTTATCCTATCTAGCAAGGGCAGATTGAAACTTCATCACTACACCCCTGCTGCTGTAATCTGATCATCCCTGCAGGGAAAGCAAGCCATTCAAAAGGGCAAGAAAAGTACCATAAATGAGCTACCTTAAGAGCGCCATAAATTAGTGACCCAAAAATGGAAACAAGAACAGCACAGATATAGGTCACCACCACCTTGTGGCAATAAAATGTACCATTAATGTCTTGTGATACACAGCTTAGAAGCCTGTAAAAAACAAGTAACTGGCCTACATCATCATCATCACACACACACACACGCAAACTTCCACCTAAAAACTCACCAACTCCAGCTTTATAACGGCACCACTTTCATTGCTTTCTCACACTCCCCAAACTCCACGCCCCTCTATTCACAAGGTTACAAAATTCTCTGGGCCCTCCCTTCCCCTCTTCACACGAAACCTAAGGTGCTCATTTCTGTCCCTTTCTGTAATTCAGGAAGTTCTCTTTGTCCGATCTGTGTCTGCATGTTTCTGTTGAGATTGATTGTTTATTGGAAGCTGCCTAATAAATTGGTTAACTCATCCTCTTTATACTCAGCCCCCACCACTGCTCTCAACACAGTTCATAAAAGTTCTCTGGGCACCTCCTCACCAGTCTTCTTCACATCAAGGTAGTCATTTCTGATCTCCGTCTCTGATCTGTGGGGTTTGCACTGTCTTTGGATGTTAAGATTGGTTACTGATTAGTTCACAAACCCGATGAATCACTTTTGTGCGTGATATTTATGGATATACATATAAGTACTGATCATTTAGACATTGATTTCCACACTTCTGACATGTATTTCTCACACTGATTTGTCATAATATTAGGAGAAGATCATCAATATATATTACATGTTGGGTGATGAATTTCGGTTGTTTTACATTAGTTTAAAACCTTATACCTCTCTCATTGATTATTATATGATACGACATTGTATTGAGTGTTTTTTAGAATTTCAACAGATTCTCCTGCCTAGAGATCATGGAAGAGATCAGGATGGATTTTCGAGTTTTGTCAAAATGGTTCTTGTTTATTTTTGTAACAAAATTAATGGGGCAAAATGTTTTGATGATCGAAATTGTTTCAGAGTACGTAAAGATGTTTAGATCAAAAGCGAGAAAGTTTTTCAGAAACTTCATATTACGAGACATGACAGACCTGACCCTCGATAGGCCAGGCAATGCATTATTTCAGGGTTCCAACTGATTTATGACATTCCATCCTCGACCTGCATACGAAACAAACATATATCACACCTACGAAACAACATTAATTTGAGTACTTAAAAGTACTCCCAAACTGATTGATGAATTTTTTTGTTTTGTTTTTTTTTTTATTAATCTGTCTAAATGAGATTTCATTAATCAGTGTCGGCATAAAACTGATCAGCTAAGAGTATGGGAAGCAAAGCACCAAGGTGGGCTGATCAATGGGGCACAAGGGAGGATTACGATGGCAAGTTGAGTAGCCAGGTAGGGCACGGCAGCAGCAGCAAGATGGATGGTGTCAAGTCTGCGGCTTCTGCGGGACTCTTCAAGGCCAAGGCTGCTGCAGTTGTTGGTGCCCAAAAGGTTAAGACTGGAACCTCCCTCGGGTTTAGATGGGTCAAGAATCATTATCAGAAAAGGGTCTCCAAATGATGATCATCACAATGATCATATTCATGTTTTCGATCTTCTAAATTTTATGATCAGACCAGTCCAAAACAATCTCATATATATATATATATATATATATATAGTTGTTTTAATTATTCCTGCATCTGTTTTAATCTGTAATATTATTATTATTTTCTATTTTATGTACATCTTGACTTTTATAATCAATTTGGCAGGGATCGAATTAACATGCTAGCTAGAAATCATACAGATCTATCAGACAGGCTTAAAAACATTAATTTAATAATCTGCACAAACAATTGGTAGTCGGTTGACAAGCTGAGGAGTATACTATGAGATAAGATAAGATGAGATGAAATGTAATGTAATCTAAAATTATATGAGTTAAATAAAATATTGTTAAAATATTATTTTTTTAATATTATTTTTATTTTGATATTTTAAAATATTAAATTGTTTATTATATTTTATATAAAAATTTAAAAAAATTATAATAATAAAATAAGATAATTTAAGATAATTTTTATATCCAGACAGCCAACAAACAATAGTCTAAGAATGCATTTCTATTTGTATTTGTTTTTTTTTCTTTCGATGGTTTATGTGGTGAATATATGACACGTGCGTACATGAATATGGTAATTGTTCTAGGACACGTAAGTATCTCCATATTAGTTCCTAATTAATTTACGGAAAGTAGAATGAAGGACATATTATCCCGATTTGATTTTTATAATTATCCGATCAAAATTTTTGATTTTAGAAAATATTTATTTTATTTAATCTCCATGCAATTTCTTTATAAATAAGAATTAATACTTTATATTCAATACAATTGATAATAACAAAAATATAACCCTCATATTCTCTCTTCATATCCTCTTTTCTCGATCTCGGCCTTTTATATTATATATTTTATGAGCAATGCTAGATACAGTCCCCATTTGGGGATTACAATGCAAGTCTAGGCAATTTTATCTTTAAATTTTTTTAAAATTACAAAACTATCCCTCCTGAAATGATGATTTTTCTCATTTAATAAGGGGCCTGCACATGCAATCTCCAAGTGGGGACTGCAAATAGAATTTCTCATATTTTATTTTATATCATCGACACTCATAATATCAAAATGTAAAATAAAATTTTCTAAATTACTTGGAAGAGATTTTTAAACAATTAAGCAGTACTCAAAACCTGGAAATTACGATTTTGCATGTATTTAAGTCTTTTTTCTTTTCTTTTTTTTGCCATGATTTATTGAGACTAATTCATGATATATATATCGGTTCATGAATTGTTAATTAATATGGAATATTCCTACAATGACACATATAAAAACTAATTTATAATGAAAAATTAATTATTTCCGATTTTAGTTTCAAAAAATGAAAATCTTTCTATTAAAAATACTTGAACCAGGCTAGCTATTCTAATTAATTTGTGAAACTCGGAACGATATTATTATTAAAATAAGATGAGATGGATCTATCGTAATATCTAAATTAAAAGATATTAATTGGATGTATAGCAATATCAATGTTTTTTGTCATTTATCTGTATAATTATCAATTTTTTTTAGCCGCCTACATACTTTTATCGGTCCAACTTATATTAGAGACACTTCTAAATTGCCAGGCAACGACGAAGCCCAAGATGATGAAGTTGGTCCAACCTATATAGAGGCAGCTGAGTTAAGAAATTAAACAAGAGAGCTGAAAAGTGAATCGAGTTGTTGTGACCAATGTTTTGAATACCGTACCGGACGTCATACCGATCAAGACACTGGAACGAAATATTTTGATACCGGTACCGTTTCGGGATAGCGTTTCGGGATAATGTTTCGGAATAGTCGATATATAAATAAATTATATATATAAATATATATAAAAATTATATTCTAAAATAATAGTCTATATATAAATAAATTATATATAAATACATATATATATAAATTATAAATAGTCTAGTCTGAATTAGGGGTTAAAAAATAAGTTTGTAGTTTGAAAAAATGAAAAAAAAAAAAAAAAAAAACACACACACACACACACACAAGCAGAAATATCGGCCGGTACCGACCGAAATATAGGCCGGTACAGGTCGAAATTTAGTCCGGTATGGCCGGTACTGGCCAGTACGGAACAGATATAGTACCTGTACTGGCCGGACGGCCGAAACGAAAAATTTCGGCCGTACCGGCCGATACGGTACGAAATTTAAAACACTGGTTGTGACTTCAAGAGAACACTAAGAAAGGCATGCATTTTTTTGTTGAAAAAATCTCCTTCAAAGTTTTACTTCCAATATAAGACTTGAATAACCTTGAGAGAAAGTACAAGTGGTGAGTCTAGTCTTGATAAACATCTAGCATATATTAGTATTTCAAAATGTGGGTTGCTTCAAGACAAAAACACTAAACATGCATTCCTTATCAAAACCGGACGAGGGATGCCCTTGTCCCTGGCATCGCCCCCTTGGGTGGAGATAGGGCTGATACCCACATGGTGCGAGGCAGGGGATACCCTTCCCTGCACCCCGCCTCGCACCATGCGGGGGTGGGGTTTTTTCCCCTGCCCCTGGGAGGCGAGGGCGGGGGGGATCCGTCCCACCCCCACCTAAGACAATACATTGGATCTAAAAAAAAAAAATTTGGTCCAAAAATTTTTTTTAGACCTAAAGTATAGTATAATTTAAATTATAAATTAAAATTTATAAATACAAAAAGAACTTAAACTCATTAGAATTAGATTTTGGATTGTGTTGACCTTATAGACCAATCTTTATATAGGAAGCCAAAGCAATACAATAGTCATTCTTAAACAATGCGAGACATTGTCTCACAACCACAGACTCACTAACTTTAGCCATCAAGAAGAACAAATTGAGGAGAAAATGAGAGGAGAGAGAGAGGAGAACAAATAACCTAGGGTATTTTCTTTATATAGTACTCAGCCAAACACCTAAAGACGTCGTTTTGGAATTTGTATGTGTATATATATATATATATATGCGAATAGACGGGACTTAATGTAGGCAGGCTTGGGCCCAATCCGGGCCCGTCCCCCGTGACTGCTCATTCGCAAGCGGGGGCACGGGGTCTCCCAATGCGCATTTCGTATAGATTAGTAATTCTTAAAGTTTATTTATGCAAATATCCCTTTGGGATCGTCACAGCAAAGTTTGACGTAATCCAATAATTATCGAATGCGTATGGGTTGTGGACTCATACATGTTTAAAGAAATAATTATCGAGATAAATGCTCGAGAGAGAGAGAGAGAGAGAGAGTGAGTGATATGGTTGTGATTAGAATTGCATTTTAGGTGTCAAAATGATGTCACCCATGGTATTCAAAGTCAAGTCTTGTCCATCAACATAAACTTTGCTGGGGCGGAATGAAGACCCACTGGTGCATAGCTTGTTTTGCAACAAATCGTGCACGACCCAGGATCAGTCTTCAGAAGCAACATAAGCAAAATGGTAAAGCAACCTTTGATCTGTACTGTATATAAACTTGACCATGGTCCACTACTGTTTTCATTCTACTCTCCTTTAATTTCAATATCCAATGTAGTAGGGATGCTTCCAAGATCAACAAGTTCACTATTTTGATGAGAGTAAAGATAACAATTATAGGGATAGTGCTTTCAAATACTAAGAAAAATAAGTTAAAAGAGGACATCCTGTTCCACCCCCATGATGGAGAGTGAAGATTAGGACCCGTTTGGATCCAGTCACCTCATCTCGTATCATCTCATCTAATTTTAACTAATAATTTTATTATTATTCACAAATCATCTCATCTCATCTCATCTCATCTAACTAAAAAGAAAAATTAATGGTGGTTTTTGGTTCTAAATCTTATCATTTTTTTTATCACACTTGATGACATGATATATAGCAATTGTATGATTGATAATGACAGATTCAAATTTAAAAACAATTAGGCTATAAAAGTAGTCTGTTTTTTCATCTTTACCAAAGGATTGCAGGCAGACAGCAACATTTAGAAGCATAAATATATGCATCGGTTGCAAAAGTGAATGAACAACTGCTGAACCTACGAAGTGCCCCATGGGTGGTTGGATACCAAAAAGCAAAAGATTCTTTCGGTTTGATTCATAAATGCCGATGGAACAGAACCAACATCCCTCTTCCCCTACTCCATCCTCCATAAATGCTACATTAAAAGCTTCAGATTTCTCCTCGTGAGCTTTTTTCACGATTCTTGTAGCTTCTCAAATTAATACTCCAACCTCCCTTTGTTGTTGGGTAGTTGGAAATTTTAAATGCAACTCCTTCAATGCTACCTTCGCCAGCCCTCTATTTTTGTTGCATATCGGGGACTACCTTCTTTAAGACATCTCTCTCTCTCTCTCTCTCTCGTACATATATAGGATCATCACCACCCTCACAAAGCATTGTCCTCACTCGTGTTTAGAGCTAGCCAGCCACTCTCACTGCCACATAAGAAGAATTTCATTTTCTTCATATGATCTGAAGACTACCCTTTTAAGTTTTTGTCTTGTTAAGCTGTAGAAGAACTATCATTTTGATCTATGTGTAGGGTTTATATATATTTTGTTATTGCAGATGTGCAGAAGTACTGTTGCTGAGAGTAAACATGGTGATCCATGGGAGATCAATGGATCCGTTTAACGGGATATTGGTCCGGTTCAATAAGAAAGCCGTGCTCAAAATGTTTCGGGCGCTGCTTTTTGATTGAGCCGTGCCAATATCACGTTCCGCTGCTCCCGAGTCCTCATATCTCTTATCAACGATGCGAAGCGCCAGACAGACCTTGCTACTTCTGATCTCTTGTCCTGCTTCTCGGTTGGGGATCGAATTAATTGAAGGTGATTAAGTCATGTTTCAATATTCTTTCCTCTTTCCTTCTATCTTTATATATAACTCGATCGGCCATTTATACCATTTTTTGTCAATGATCGATCTTCATGGATTGAGGTACTTATTAATTAAGAGTACTACTCTCTTTGCAAGATATGTCGAACGCTAGGTCTTTATCATGGGGATATATGGTCCTAGCAACTTAAAATTAGTTCATTTTAGAAGAAGAAGAAGAAGGCTGCTGCATGGGGAACTGATCCGCCATAGTCTTTTATATCTCAAAGAAGAAGGCGTCTGCGTCCTACGTACTGCAAATAGACTTGATTTCCTGATCATCTTGTTCACCTGCATGCCTACTGTCATTTATATATGGAAAGTTGTGCAAGGAAATCAATTTACGTAAATCCATTTATTCCTCCTTAATTTACGTATGTGTTTAGTTTTAACTAAAAGCTTCATGATTAACGTATGTCTTCCTGTACGATGTAATGATGATTTTCCATTGAAGTAATGACAAAGTATAAACTAAACTCCATATTATTGAGTAAACTTCTTACATATACTGATCTCCACCATTAATATCTTGGATTCTTGGCCATGTTTCTAAGATAACTTGCATGTTCTTCCCATTAAAATACAATATTTATATCTGTTTCCCTTTCATTTGAAGATGTATTACAATGCCGGAAATCATAGACAAATGGAGGTCTAAGTTATCAGGAGTAAATTAAACGAGCTGAGACACGATGTACTGTACGTAGAACTTTGGAATCACTGAGAGATTACTTTCTTCATATTCATCATGAATTCTTGAAAAACAGAAAATAAAAAACTAAAACGGAAGTAAGGAAGGAAGGTGATAAGCAAAACCACCAAAGATTTTATATTTATTAGGAGCTTGACAGCCATGGGAACTGTTTAACTTACAAAATGGCCCTCCAAGCATCAAAGAATGGGTGGTAATCGTCCCTTCCCTTCCTTTTTCAGGCTGCTACTATGGTCAATCTCCTCTCTTAAAATGCAGAATGTCCATGCAGCAAGCCACCCCTCCCCTCTCTCTCTCTCTGATCTCTCTCTCTCTCTTCGTGTAAATAACATACTCTCTATACTCCACCAAAATACAGATAAGAAAAAAATGGGCGGTTGCTTCACTACTACTCTAGCTGCTTATAATCCTCCTGAGTTTGGAAGAAGTAATCCAGGCTACATGCCTCTCAAAAAGAAGCACTCCACAAAGCATTTTCACCTTCCCCACAACGCCGATGAACCTCCTTAATCCTGTCAGCAGACCTGCAAATCCCACTGCAGCTCCAATCAAATGAAGCTACACAGATGTTGCCTGCCTGGGCCTTCCACTCGCAATCTGCAGCAGTAAGTTCATAAGAAATTTAAACTTAAAGATCCAATCGTGTTCTCAGAGTCAGTCTGAGTCAGTAACAAAAATAAATAAATAAAAGGCAGTGCCTTCTCCATAGATGAAGAAGATGGTTACCCAGATCAGGAGAATGAAAGCCAATACGCCATTTGACTATTTATAAACACCATTGCTTTTCATAAACATATCATTTATAACATTTTAATATGGAAAACCTATCAAAAAAAAACATTTTAATATGGAAACCACCATACAGACTATTGGACATTATAGATATTATTGGAAATCACAAGTAGAAATTGATGAGTGATAGGAGTAAACTGCACACAATCAAGGTAAATCTCACCAAGTAGTGAATCTGGTAGTTGATTATAGATGTCACTATCGCAGACAAACATAGTGATATGTTTACCGTTCAATTCAATAGGGGTCCCATCTGGGGTCCATCACAAGGTATCTTTATTGGGTAGTATTATATGTACTTATACTTTTATTTACAATTTTACTTACAAGATTCATTTTGTTAGTTTTCTTTTGAAATTCAAATTTTAAATTTCAAATTTCATGATTTTCAGCATATCATTAACTAACATATGGAGAAGTAAGTTTTTTATAAGTTTTTCTTAAGTACATTTAGCATTTTTCATCTTTATTAGTTGTGCAGTATATATTTTCTAGGACCCTACGTGATAAGTTCCTCCTACCTTCTATAGACATTAAACATAAAAAATCAAGGAATTTCATTCAGCCAATTCAATTTTTGTCGTTAAGTACTGCATCTCTTCCAAGACATGATGGACTTTCCCCGTGCTAGACATGAACTTGTTAAGTACTAATTTCTTCAGGTAGAGAGTAATTTCAGTTCACAAGACTGCATATATATTCGTAAGTTAATTCATCGACTTTAAGAAAGTAGGACTTTACCAGGTGGAGTGCCACAACATAGTCTCCGATCATCGATGTGCTCCACATCAAGGCCAATAAACCATGATCCCAGCGAGACATCTTCGTTAGCGTACTTGTGTAGAACATGCCTGAAATAATTATGTGACAACCAACGTTAGTGCAAGAAAGAAAGCCAACAACCATCATATCCACGTATTAGCGTCTATTTCAAGGAAGGATATGTGATCTTACTGGTTTATCGATATGTATGTGGCCAGATCTCTAGAAATAGCATAGAGCTGTCCTGTAGCATGCCGGAAATATTTGTTCCCTGCCTCACCAAATTTCCAATACTCAGGTTCATGGTATCTCACTCCCCTGTATGATAAAGTGGGAAGTTATAAAATATTCTTCTAATTAATAAATAAATAAAATGGTAAGAAACCGGGGGGGGGGGGGGGGGGGGAGATTGGGGTGGGGAGCCTCACTTTTGATTAAGGACAGGACCAGATTTCATGCATCCAATATATACCCGTGGTTTTGATCGATGTCTAACTAGAGTCTCTCCAAGTGTTGCTGAGAAATTTGAAATGAGTTGGAGTCAATGTAATAAAGAGTAACTATAAAAACAAGCTGCAGAATTACTTAGCAATATAAATCCACGCTGATCAATATCAAGCCCTTTGAGGCATCAATAGGGCTTGATATTGTTCCAAAGGTGAAAATTTATCACAAATTAAGGTCATTGCTTGAAATAATGATTGCAAACCTCGGATTGAGTTGCAGTTCTCAAACAAGAAAGAATACAAATTTGAATGATTCTAATGGAATATGGCACCCACAAGGTTATTGTAGTAAAGAAAGAATTGACTCACCTATATTTACATGGACATCATCATCAACTTTGATGTAGAAATCTGCATCCCACAAAGCGACAGCAGTAGAAAAATATGCCTTTGTCTTGGCAGACAATTCCAGGTAACCTTCTACATGGTCCTGATCACATTTATTACAGATGTAAAGTCAAATGAAATTTGCTTTTTACATAATTAATACAATAAAACCGTCTTTTTAAGTGGTAATAATTTGACAAAAAAAACATGGAACGACAAGATATGAATGTATTACCAGCCTCAGTAAATCTCCATGCTTTCTGTCCTCTGCTTCAATAGCTCTGTCCAGAATACCCCCTGATGTGGCACTAAATAATGACATAAAAAATGTTAAATTGATCATCCATACATATTGTCTGAATTTCTTAGGGTTTTATAATATCTATAACCAGTTGGAAAAAGAAGGTAATGCAGGCAAAAGTGTCCTGGATGCAAGTTTTAGCTGATAGACTAATATTGTCATCATATAGAATTTCTGAACTACTCGCAGGAAAAAATTGTATCCAGAAACAGTTTGCACGAAACAGTAGTGAACAGAGATTGACTTGGGAGATCATACACTTTTGTTTCCAAGAGATAGACTTATATTTCTGCCTCCGAAGGGAAAGAAGATAAAGATTAAGATCTAAGATTGCCTGGAGACCTTACAGAAGGACATACATGAGTGAATAATCTGGTTGTGCGTAGAAAGAGTATCCAGTAAAGAGTTTGTAAGAAAGAGGATCAGATTGTAACTGGGCAAGCAACTCAGATAAGCATTAGCACCCATCAGCTCTTATAGAAGAAGAAGCCTATGGTTTTTTAATCAGGAAGTTAATTATTCCATGGATTTTCTGCCTATCAATTTAAAAGCTAAGCTGCTGTAGCAATTAACTTGTGATCTAAAGAAATTACAGAATATATATCTCATTATTTTCCAAACAACTTGCTCAATGATTTACAGTACCTTATTCGACAAACATGTGCAGGCATGCCTAATAACCTAGACAGTCCAAATACAGTATCCACTTATCCACCTTTAGCATCAAAAGAGAATTAATACCCACCTATGACCAATGACAAAACGAACAATAATGCCCTTTTCTTCCTCCAGCTTCTTTCTCTTCTCACCTAATTCAGTTTTTTTCAGTAAACGGATCATCACAAACGAACCCAAATAAGCAACCAGAATGGCAAAAGAATACTCCAGATAAGCTAGGAGGAAGAAAGCAGGAAATAAAAAATATGAACCTTGTGGCATCCATGTTGCACGAACTGAATCTCTTCTCTTTCGGCTGCTAAAAGCAGTATTAATTCCTATTACCATTAGATACCTTCTTTTCCCAGATGATTTCTTCTTCATTACATCTTTTGATAAAGGAGAGCCACTTCGTATAGACTCCTGAGCTGCCCTTGCAGCAGCTAATTCCATCTCTAAGTTTGATATAGTCTTGTCTAATGTCCTATGTTCAACATACAAATACGTGTTATATTCAAAACACTAAACAACCAAATTTAGTGTTTAAAAAAGGTAATTGAGATAAATAAATTATGTGTAGGTGTGCATAACTTACTGTATAGCATTATGAGTCTTAAAGACTTCCCCCATAATGTCCTTGGATTCATGCTTCACTTCTTTTAGATGCAACTAAAGAATCCCGACCCGATTAAGAAAAAAAAAAGATCAAAAGAAATTCAGATGAGAAAGAATTAAACACAGTGCTTAACTCAATTTTGAGAAAGAATTAAACGATATCAAGCAATAGTAAGATGGAGATGCTCACAGCTTTTGGATCACAGCCCTCCGAAATCAGTTTTAATTTTTCAGCCTCCATTGCCGTTGTTCGCATGAAACCTTTATGTTCAGGAACAGCCCACATCCTGCACCACTTTACTTTTATTATTAAAATGTCACAAAATTTGAGCAACAAGTTTTATTTGCAACAACTGCAGCTATAATTTATCACAATTTAAGTTTCAAAGGAAGAAACACATCTCTAAGAACGTATATAACAACTTCTTGAACTAACTGAAACATTAAAAAACACAAGCTTGTCAGACAACACCAGGAAATTTGCCCATAGAACTCAAGGGGATGACCGGAATTCTTGAAAAATCTTTCTTTGTTGAAAATGTAATATATAGCCATAATCAACGTTTTACTACAATCTATACCAGCCATAGAAATAGATGAAGTCTATGCAAATTTACACACCAACAAACAAGCTACAATTGTGTCAATTAATTAATAACATAAATTAAATGTACTTCCTTGGAATTTACAGAGCTTTTGGGCTGCTAAGCCTAATACCAAAAAAAAAAAAAAAAACCAAGGACTTCCAGTTAGCACCACCAGAGGCAAAATTAAGAATACAACATTGAATAAGAGCTGTCAGAAGCGTTCTGAGTTTTGATGAGAAAATGGGACAATAAAGAAGTTGGAAGCATTCTTCAAGGTCCACAAATCTGACAGATAAAAAGAATTTATATCTCACCTGTATATACGGGTAGAAACAATAAAACTGAACCATCGATTAATGATAAAAATGAATTGACACAGATTTTTGCTGAGCATTCAGATAAGAATTGACGATTTCTGACTCCTAAGTACCCAGAGTGGTACAGTATGCAGGAATGGCATCTTCAACAGAAAATTTTACACCCATAGTAGATATCCCTTTTAGATCTACCTCACTTCAACAATCAAACGGGTAAAGTAAGTATATCGTAGGCACGAAAGTTAATAGAAGCCCAGATACTATATGTTATAAAATAACGAAACCCATGTGAAAAATGCTCTCAATGCCATCTAGCACTAAAGTTGATGAAAATTCAGAACAATCCAGCAATCCAAAACATATAAATCATTATGTTAGATACTACAAAATTGTTACCAAAACATAATAAATATTATACAGATCTCAGAATAAAAATTCAAACATAAATTGTTTTCAAGTAATTGAACTTATTTCAGGAAAATAAACATAAATTAAACTACTTGTCAATACCCACAAGCAACGAGCTTTCAAAAAGCTGCAGCAACTGAAAATTAGAAGAAAACATAATTCTTATTCATACCTATTGGTGAAGAGCATTCCAGCACAGAAGCAACCCAGACAGAGCAAAAGCGCCCATTTTTGTGATACAACACTTCTAGAAGACTGCTCTCCTCTGCTTTTCCAAGACATTTTCAAGCAGATTCTCCTCTATTTCCAACCCAATAGCTTTCTCAAGCGAAACCCATATACACTAGAAAGAATACTAGAAAAATTAAGGAGACCCGGAAGCAGCCAAGCCCAAGTGCTCACAATCAAATTTGAAAGTGAGCTCGGGAACAAGATTTAAAGCAGGGCAAACGTACAGAGAGACAGAGAGAGAGAGAGAGAGAAAGAGGAAAGTATCAAAGATAGAGGTCGCTCTGTTTTATAACTCGGTTTGTTTTTTCTCTTTATGCTTTGCTTTGTTCTGTGTCTCCCCGTCTCCTCTCTCTCTCTCAACGCTTCTTTGCAAACAAGGGAAGTTGGAACAGAAGCCAGTGAGAGCCTGACAGAGGACTCCCTAACCGCTTATGCTCTTACTACCAAATTACCAGACGATCCTTGTCAGACCTTCATTTCTTTGATGACCCCAGTAAGGTTTCATTCAAGTGACAATAATGCCCTTCGGGCAGTTGTGTATTTTTGCACATTCCTGTATTTTGCATCTTTTAACTAAGAGAATTGATTACATGAAGTAAATTTATAGAAAAAATCTATTTATAATCCTAATTATGATTACTTAAATTTACAAATTGATTTCATGTAATGTAATGTATTAGATTTATTTTATATTAAAATTAATTTTATAATTTAATATACTGTATCAAATTATATCAGTTTATAAATTTACTTTTATTTAATTTCTTAAAATTAAATGGCATAAGTTTGAAATCCATTTAATTTTGAGATAGGTAATTATGACACACCAGCTTTTAAACTATTCAAATGAATAAATTGTTAATGCATGTTAATTTGGAATAACCCTTTTAATCAAAATTGGTAATACTCTTTTTTCTTCTTATTTATTTTGGTCAAAACTAACAATCCATTCATTTTTTAAAAAAAAAAAATAATAATTTTATCACACAGCATGTCGGAATTATTATGTTTATCTGACTACCGAAACGGTCATTGGAAATTATTTTAATTAAAATAATTCCCATTTTGACAGAATTTTAGATAAATATTAAGGCCTCGTTTGATAACTGAATTGAGATCATCAATTCAGTTCAGTTTAATTTTAAGTTGAGTCTGACATACAAACATCAAATTCTTAAATCATTAAACTCATCTCAATTTAAAACATCTTTATACATGGGATCCATAACTCTTTTTCAATTCAAATCTCTTTACACGCGAGACTCATAATATTTTTCAACTTCTTATAAATACATTTAAATTCATCTTAATATCAAATACATCTAAACTCATCTTAAATGGACTCCATAAAATTTATTTTATCATCTCAACTTGTTACTATTGATAAAAAAATTTAATAAATCTTAACTTAACTCAACGTACTAACGGGAACCTTGGCGGAACAAATATGTCAAAACTCCTAAATTAGTGCTTCCAATATCTAAGGCCACCGAACAGTCCAAACCGACCAATTATCGTGAATTTCGAAGAAAGGCTGATCCTAAATTTTTACTCTTTCATGACAAAATCTGTTATTTTTATTTTATTTTATTTTATCTTATTATTGGTATATTCTCTGTTTACCCCAACACAATAAAGATGAAAGTGCCCTCTCAATTTATAATGTATTTATCTTAAAAATTAATGGAAAATATCCTAAATAAATACTTTAATCAGTTTATAATTATCTTTCTTAATAATTAAAAAAAAAAAAGATAATCATACATTATTTTATTTCATTGAAAAATATTTAAAATAATGATGATTACCTTGAATGTCCCCACGTGTGAGAAGATGGGATGATACCCTTTTCATCGGCCAAAGTAACATCAAGTTTAATGTGGGCTCACCTCATCATGACACGTGTCGGAAACTGTTGATGTAAGACTTTTGCAGCAACCACGTGAGCTTGGAGGGCAATCTGTCATGCGATTCATGGACAAAGGTTAGTTACTGTTGTAAAGGGACCCATCCAATAAGAATTTGCCACGTTGTTCGCGTGTAGATCTGATCATGTGCACCTGAGCAGTTTTTCCAAATCCCAACCAAACTTGTTGCTTTGAGCCTTTGGCTTCGTACAAAATAGATTTTGGGATGCTACTTCTCGACGTTCTCGTCCCATATCATATATTTTATATGTTTTAATTTTTTTATTAAATTAATTAATTTATTATATATTATATACCTATTTTAAATAAATAAATAAATAATATATAGTATATAATATATAGAATGATAAGTAGAATTATTTGAGATTCTTATCTAATTTGTTTTCCAGATTTTAAGGTTTTATTTTTAAATTTTTTTTTCTTAAAGCCTAAATAGTCTGAATTTCACATAGTACTTGTTGAACTAATAGTAGTCGTTGTGAGTTTTTCGAGTAACATTAAATATAAAATAAGAAAAATGATTTTTGCAGTCATATGATGTCCAAAAAAAAAAAATCAAAAAAATTATTTTCTTTAATGATGGACCTTATCTTTTAATTTTAAAGAGAATGCGCAATACTTACACATCTTAAAATTGTATCAAGTCTTACTCATAAATAAATGATGTAGAAACTTACCTCATATGCATATCCCTATCTTATCGACCCAAAAATCAAACAAAAAATGCTATAAGATCTTGACCCAAAGCTTGGTAATGTTCCATATATTAGTAAGACTTATTTCATACGTCTATTTTGTTTTCACAAATAAAATGAGATGAGTTGAGATAAAAGTTGAAAATTAAATAAAATATTATTAAAATATATTTTTTTAATATTATTTTTATTTTGGAATATGAAAAAGTCGAATTATTTATTTTATTTTATGTGTGAATTTATAAAAATTATAATGATGAGATGAGATGAGAATGGTTATGAAAAAAAAAACGACGCCAAAATAATTAGATTTAACTTAATAATTAGTGATCGAGTATTAAATTTTAATAGGAGATGGACAAAAGTAAAGCGTGGACCTTAAGGACAATTCATTGTCCACTATATATGTTGATGCATGCTAGGCTGTCATGGACCTAACATTACTTGCAAGACTTTGAACAAAGACCATAGACTTGGATCCATAAGGTTAAATAAATAATATATTTGCAATATTTGTAAAATGGTCAACATCATACAAATTGAAATCATGGTGGCCTTATTCCTCACCAAAACTCTTTCTATTTCCTAAAAGCCTAATAGTTTCGTGTACCTTCGAAAATTGCATCGTAAACAAGCATATAAATAAATAAATAAAGTCACCATTAACGCAATAAAAACAGGGATAAAGAAAATCATGTGCACATTTTAATGTTTGAAGCTTGGTTTCATATATAAATTCGCCATGAGAGAAGAAGTAATAGAACATGGTCCTTCAAAGTTAAGCTTAGAGAAATTATAATAATTATATTAATTATAATTATAATTATAATAATTCAAAAGGAAAGATTACAGCACGTTCCAATAATTGATCGTAACTAACATTTTTCGCACGCCAATCTGAATCATTAAATGAATAAAAATAAATATCATCTCATAATCTTAGGATGTTTGGATGTAAGATGTTTGAAACTTCTTCATATATAGTGAAAAAATGGAGGAGATGAAAGCTTAATAGATTTTTGTATAAATAGGACTTATGTTACAAATATATATATATATATATATATATATATATATATATAAAATATAAGTAATGCATTTGATTTTCTATTTTTTAATAAATTAATTTTTATTTGTATTAAAATAATTTATTTTAATTAACGAAGAGAATGAAATATATTAAGATGAGGAGTTTAGAAAGAAATTGAGAATAAAATATTTTATTATAAATGAAAACATATTATACTGTGTACGACTAGAATGCTAATTTTTAGTGAACTCAACTTTTGTTGATTTACTTTTGTATAATTTCTTTGTGTCTGTTGCTGTTATCTTTAATTTTTTACTGTTAATTTGCACTTTTAAACTAATATTTAGGATGTCAATAAAAGGTTATGACAGTTTAATCGTTGCAAAATTCCCTTAAATGATATGAAATTTGCAAAAAAAAAAAATTATCTTCCTTTTCAAGCTCGTGTCATAACCAACTCTTTATAAATCATTTCCCATATAACTCTAGATTTTAGAAATGATAAGCTTTACAGCTACAAAGAGATTTTAAAAAATTAAACCTACAAATTGACACGATCTTATATAATACATTATATCTATTTTACAATAAAAGCAAATTCAAAATCTGACGTATCATATCAAATTACGTCAGTTTATAGATTTATTTTTATGAGACATTTTGTAGTTAAAATATTTCTTTTTAGAAATTAGAGTAGCTGATGATAAGCCACACAAAAACAATTAATATTCTCTACAATTGATTGATTCTCAAGATGAAAGTCTCGTACTTACTAACATTGTTGTATTAATAAGGACCTTAGGACAACATGGGAAGAGAACAGAAGAAAATTTGAAAATCGGAGGCCTTAAAGTCCAAATAATTCAAAATGTGCATATTAAAATCTACTCCAATGGGGCAGACATGATGAGGCTGAATTGTATAATTTCTACCTTGTCTCATAGCCAACATGGGAATTATTTCTCATCGTTGTCAAGCCCGCCAGCATTTGGCTTGGAAGCAACTGCCAAGTGGGTTAACGTGACAAGGGTAATACTATATACAGTGCTGGAGTTTGCAATCTCCGCGTATTCCATTTGAAAAAAAGTGAGGGTTGCTATTAAAAAAATAATTTTTTTATATGGGTCTCAGATTTACTCAATTTTTTTCAAAAGAAGTATGCAGGTATTGCATACTCCAAGACTACAAATATCATTTCTCATATTACAAATCCATCAACAAAGTGAAAATCCTTCAAATTCTTGTTGGAATTTAGAGATTTAAAATGAGATAAAAATGATAAGGATCAAATCCCCTAAAAGCTGCAGTTGGCTAGCTGAAAAATGGTATTTCCATGGAGGGAAAAAGGTGAAGAAGTTGAAAAAGGAGTGGTGCGTATATAATTGGCTGGATGCGTTGCTTGCAATAGGAGTGCCTGTCGCTTTACAACACCACTTGCTACACTATCTAAGCAACCCAAAGCTGCCATTGCACGAGACCATTTGATGGTTGGTGCAGGTGCTATGTCAAGAACAGCAAGAAAAAAAAAGGAAAAAAGGAATACAAAATGGCATAAATATTCTCACTTTGGGGTTCTTAATGTGTCACCCTCAACAAGTAAAAGGGCAAAATCTAGTTCGAGTGCTATGGCCATCAAAAGAAGCAACTTTAAGAATGGTTCGATTTTTTTACAATCTTGTGGTTACATCCTTCTACAGATTGCAACTTTTTTAAAGTCTTGGTCAAGGTACTTTAGTAAAATGGGCTTATAATAAGAGCATGATTGCCCATTGCTTTAATTAGATTGTGTACTTTTTTTTTTTGGTGAATGAAGAGGATCATGAGAATGTGTTTTTACTTCCCAAAAGAAGAGAGGAAAAGAATAATTCTTTCTTAGATTAGCCTAAACCTAGATGCACCTCCATAGCTAACATGGAACAGTAAAGATGAGTTTCCTAGAATACTAAAAACTACTTGGCCACCCACCTTTCCTAAATTGACGGTGTTAGTCGGCTGCCCAGCATTTACCACTGGAAGTATCGCTAGGGTAAAAAAAATTTTCCATTTTCTCTTAAATATTTTTTTAACATCCTTAATTATTAAGAAAAAAAAATTATACTTCATTAATAGTCATTTTCTTAACCATTAAGTAAAAAAATAGCCAAACGGTCAAACCCAACTGTATAAGCTAAGCGGCTGACTATCAATTGTTGGTCCATCTCTCCACTGCCTCCACCAAGTTGTTTTGTGAAGATAAGGGGAACCATTCTCTTTCCCATTCAGTTAAGGATTCATAAGCGTTTTTTTTTTCTCTACTGGGTTGAGTTTGATTCTGTTCAGGGTTGTTTTATTTCATTAGGTTTCAAAGATGATCATATAATTAGAACCTTAAGCTCCCTTTAGATATTCACCATTTCTTTGGCGAGTTTTGTAAGCCTATTGAACTTGAACTTGAGATTCACCATTCATCTCATCTACATGAAGCAGGGACTGGGAGTAGTACTTTGAACAAATGTCATTGGGAAGTGTTCTTTAAGCATTAAAAACTCCTGTCTAAAATTTAAAGTTTCGACCTGTAAAGTAAGGAGATTCATGGGTTTGGATATTCTAGATTATTAGGAAAGGCTGCACATGCTCTTGTACCATTTCGTAGGTAACCCCAAATACATATAAAACAAACAATAAAAATTTTATGTGTAGTCATTTTTATGTACTTTTTGTACACTCTACTAATGTGATTGGTTACGTCATATTTTTTTAATATAAAATAACTTTTTTGATCAATCACTTCAGTGAAGTGCGTAAAAAATATACAAAAGTAACTATATATAGCAAAACTCAACAAACAATGCCATCCAAAAGTCCTCTAATATGGCATTGTTTAATTAGTAGACACATGGCCAATATGTCCCACAGGCCGAAGACCACATTGCCAGGCCCTCATAAATGAGGGCCATCTTCTCCTGCTCACTCCTCTGCTGTCCACAACCCCATTACACCATGACCATTATGTTGCTTTAGAAGCCATCTCCATCCATGAATTTATTTTCCCTCTCAAGCCTTTGAGCTGGCCTTTAGTACGTTTAGAGAACACATTTCTATTATTTGCGAAGAATACTGTGCATGGGTGGAGTCCACGATGAACCCAATACATTTAAGAGACATTGAGATTACCTTGCTGATAGAAACCCCTTTACTGTCTATTGTATAGAGGTTTTAGATTAATGTTCAAAACATTATTTTCTAAATAAAATAAAATAAAAAAGGCCCAAATTGCAATCTACAAAATATATTCTTCATAGAAGTTCTAAGCATTCATCGGATCTGCATTCCAATCACGTGTCATTGACCACTTAATTGGAATTCTCCCCACCCAAAATTCGGTAAAAGATGGTATTTAAAACATGAATGTCTCATCTGCAGCATACATAATTTTCTCCAGCTGAGCCACATCATCCAGTTTTATGTTATATATCCATAAGTATGGTATACTAAGTTTAAATTAATTGGAAATCTTAATAAATATTATGCAATTTGAAATGTAAACATTTGAGACACTTGCTATTAAAGTTCAAGGAAGCAATTCATCAAACACCCGATACGCATCCAGAATAAATACACTTGATGTTATTCTGTTTCTTGCTTAGCTGTATATATACATTGTTATTCATTATTTGTTAATTTCCATTATCTTGTAACTATAAATAGACACTGTTGTACATGGCAGAGGTCATGCAATACGGAAATACCACATTTGGTTTCCTTCCTTTTGTCTGTTATTTTTTGTCTTCTTCTTTGCACTGTATCATTGTCAATATGGTACCAGAGCAATGACCTCTGACTCTGATTCAGACTCTCTCTCCACTCCCAAAAACAATCCCCATAATCCCAGAGAAATGTCTTCAAAGACTCAATCTCACGCACTCTCCAACCCAGAAAACAATCATCACCACCCCGCTAGTCCCTTCTTCATCCAACCTGGAGAAGGAGCCTCTTCTCCCTTAATTCCCGATCTATTAACCACCAAGAACTATGTCACCTGGGCTAGAACTATGCGCCAAGCCTTGAACATCAAAAATAAACTAGGTTTCATTGATGGCACGATCACTAAGCCATTGAATAGATCTGATCCACTTTATTATGCTTGGGAATGCTGTAATGATGTGATAATTGCCTGGATATTACACTCTGTTAGCTCAGAATATCGATCAAGCATAGCTCATGCAGAAACCGCAGCAAATGTTTGGAAAGACCTGCAGGAGAGATTCTCCATCCAAAATGCACCTCGCATCTTTCAACTCACAAAGTCCATCTCCTCATCAACGCAAAACACTTATTCCGTCAGTCAATATTACAGCAAACTCAAAAGCTATTGGGATAAGCTCGAGATCTACGAACATATGCCAGCGTGCATCTATGGAGCAGTCAATACTCTGCTCGAGTCCACCCACCGAGGCAAAGTGATGCAATTTCTTATGGGTCTTGATGATTCTTTTGACTCGATCCGTGCTCAAATTTTACTTTATGATCCGCTTCCAACACTCAATCGCGTTCTCTCCTTGGTTTAACAAGAAGAACGACGTTGACTACTCACCCCTGCACCAGCACTGCTTGCCATGTTCACAAAAGCACTGGATTCTCGCAGTCAGTCCAACTCCCGTCGAGAACGCTTGTTTTGCTCTCACTGCAACATCCATGGACATTCCTTGGAACGTTGCTTCAAAGCAAATCCTAATTTGTCAGTATGTTCACATTGTCGTATCCCTGGTCATACGAAAGAAAAGTGCTACAAGTTGAATGGATTTCCTCCCGAACACAAGAATCACACAAAGATCAAGTCATCTGCTAATCAATCTTCGCTTGTGCAGGATACAATCCACCCTGGTCCATCCATTACTCAAGAGCAGTATGGTCAACTCCTTGCCTTACTCAACTCTTCCCAAAATGATGCTACCATCCCAGCTGCCAACAATGTTCATACCAGTTCCTCATCCATGTCTGGTATTTCTTTTTCCAATAATACACACACACGATCATTTCCCACGCACCACCAACATTTGGATTATTGACACTGGAGTACCGATCACATGATCTGTAGCCTCCAATCCTTCACTTACAATGTTACTCCAATTTGTCAAACCATCAAGCTCCCAAATGGCGCTTCAAGTCTTGCCACACATATCAGTGATGTGCAATTGTCCACTGGTTTAATTCTTCATAATGCATTATTAGTTCCGGATTTTTCCTTTAATCTCATATCTGCAAAATCACTTGCAAACCATTCAAAGTGTTGTCTAATTTTTTTGTTCATCTCTTGCTATATTCAGGACCTTTCATCTTGGATGACGATTGGAGTGGGGACGGTGCGTGATGGACTCTATTATCTTCAACTCACAAGACCAAACCCGAATAGTCTACACGGATTTCCTCATTCTCAGTTCCCTACAATTTCCGCTAATAGTGTTGCTCAATTTGATTTGTTTACTCTTTGGCACTATAGGCTCGGGCACAGCTCAATGACTAGACATATTTTACATGATGTTACTCCTGTTTTTAAGACTTCCAATGCTCTTAATGTTCCTTATCCAATTTGTCCTCTTGCTAAACAACATAAATTACCATTTCCCAAAAATGAGTCCAAAACAAACAAACCATTTGAAATAGTTTATGTTGATATTTGGGGACCGAATCCCATCCACTCCTACAATGGTTACAAATATTTTCTCACACTAGTGGACCAATACACAAGATGCACATGGATTTATCTCCTCAAAACAAAATCTGAAACTCAAGACTCACTACAAAATTTCTTTTCTATCGTTGAAACTCAATTTGACACTAAAATCAAAATTCTTCGATCAGACAATGGTGCGGAGTTTAACATGCCCACCTTCTACAATTCCAAAGGTATACTTCATCAACTCACATGTGTTGCTACACCTCAACAAAATTCACTTGCTGAACTTAAACACCAACACATACTGAACGTAGGCCGTGCACGCAAATTTCAGTCCGGATTACCCATGAAATTTTGGTCTGATTTTGTTACTACTGCAGTGTACTTAATCAACAGACTTCCCACCCCAATTCTTAATCACAAAACTCCTTTTAAGATTTTGTATCATACCAAACCATCTTATTCCACTCTCAAGACTTTCGGTTGTCTATATTTTGCCTCCACTCTATCTCACAATCGAACAAAATTTAATCCACGAGCTCGCAAATATTTATTCCTTGGCTATCCTTACGGAGTAAAGGGGTACAAACTACTCGACTTAACCACCAATCAAATCTTCATCTCACGAGATGTAAATTTTCATGAGAGCATTTTTCCTTTTAAACACTCACACGACACTACCGTTACAACCATCCCATCACATCAGCCCATTGAAAACTACACATATCCATTTCCTTATCAAACTTTTTCCCAAAACCCACCTTCCCAGCCCAACGACACCATCAACACAGCCAACCTTCCTAGCCCATTCAACAATCCAATGGACCATCCATCTTCCCAGCCCGTTCAAACAACATCCACAGATCCACATCCAAGTACTGATATTCAGCCCACACGCAAATCAACCCGCACCCGAAAAGCCCCTCAATATCTCATTGACTACCATTGTCACCAAGCGCGTACCTCTGTTCCTCACGCCACGGCATCCAAGACTTGGGTTTCTGCTCCATCTTCAACTTCTGGTAAGCACATCTCTTTCCCTCTCTTTTCTGTATTATCTTACACCTCTTTATCCTCTAAATTTCGTGCTTTTACCACATCCATTATTCTTCATGCCGAACCCACCTCTTACACACAAGCTGTCAAACACCTGATATGGCGTACGGCAATGGATCAAGAACTTACTGCTCTTGAACTTAATGAAACATGGACTATAGTGGATTTACCTCCTAACAAACGACCAATTGATTGCAAATGGATCTACAAATACAAGTTTCATGCTGATGGCACAGTCAAAAGAGCTAAGGCCCGGTTGGTAGCAAGAGGATTCACCCAACGTGAAGGCATTGACTTTCATGATACCTTCTCACCAGTAGCCAAACACGTTTCCATCAGATGTTTACTCTCCATTGCTGCCATCAAAGGCTGGGATCTACAGCAACTGGACGTTAATAATGCCTTCCTCTATGGAGAGCTCGATGAAGAGCTTTATATGCGACCTCCTCCTGGTCATGCCGCAGCTAAAACAAATCAGGTCTGTCGTCTCCACAAAAGTTTGTATGGGTTGCGACAAGCTTCGAGTCAATGGAACACCAAGCTCACTTCTTCTCTTGCTGAGTTCGGTTTCAACCAATCTAAGGCTGATTACAGCCTTTTCACCAAGAGCAGTCCTGAATTCATTGCTTTACTTATCTACGTTGATGATAAAATTTTGATGAATTCTGATACTGCTTCCAATTCTTCTGTCCAACAATTCTTGGCAACAAAATTTCGGATCAAACATCTGGGCTCCCTTAATTACTTCCTTGGAATGGAGATTGCCTAAACACAGAATGGGATTCAACTTTGTCAGCGTAAGTATGCGCTGGATATACTAACAGAAACTGGTCTACTAGCTTGCAAACTTTCTCCTTTGCCAATGGAGCCAAACATCAAACTACGGAAGGACGAAGGTGAATTTTTTAAAGACCCAGCTTTTTATCGAAAATTAGTCGGCAAGCTAATTTATCTGACCAATACACGACCAGACTTGAGTTACAGTGTAAATTTGATGAGTCAGTTTATGGATACCCTACGAGTTCCACATTATGATGCTGTTATCAAAATTCTCAAATATGTGAAGGGTACCCCAAGGGAAGGTATTTTCTTTCCTTCAACATCCAAAATGGAACTTGTAGCTTTCTCATATGCCAATTGGGCTAACTGCCTGGACACTAGGAGATCCACTACTAGCTTCTACGTGTTTCTTGGCAACTCCTTAGTCTCGTGGAAGTCCAAAAAGCAAGTCACAATTTCACGATCATCCGCAGAGTCCGAATATAGAGCCATGGCAGCTGTCGTATGGAGCTCACCTGGGTTCGATACCTGCTCAATGATCTTAAAATTCTGATTCCGACACCTGCCCGATTGTATTGTGATAACTTAGCCGCCATGCACATTGCCGTCATTCCGGTGTTTCACAAACGAACAAAGCACATCGAACTAGATTGCCATCTAGTCCGAGACAAAATATCTGAAGGCCAAGTGACCACCACTCACGTTTCATCATCTGACCAGTTAGCTGATCTACTTACTAAATCTCTTCATTCTCCAACATTCAATCGACTCCTTACCAAGATGGGAGTAATTAACATTTACTCTCCATCTTGCGGGGGGGTATTAAAGTTCAAAGAAGCAATTCTTCAAACACCTGATACGCACCCAGAATAAATACACTTGAAATTGTTATTCTGTTTCTTGCTTAACTGTATATATACATTGCTATTCATTATTTGTTAATTTCCATTATCTTGTAACTATAAATAGACACTGTTGTACATGGCAGAGGTCATGCAATACAGAAATACCACATTCGGTTTCCTTCCTTTAGTCTGTTATTTTTTGTCTTCTTCTTTGCACTGTATCTTTGTCAATACTTGCAGTACTCATTTCCTATTTAATTAATTTGTTGTCGCTTTTTCCCTATATTTTATATATTACAAGTAGTAATAAAAAAAAGGTAAAAAAACTCTAGGCACAAAGGGATTACTCAAAAGCAATCCTACAAACTAATGTGGTTTGATGTAGTTCGTCAGATTCTAAAGTTACTTTTATTGTAAAGTAAATCTAACAGATCAGATGAAGCCATGTCAGCTTGTGGGATTATTTTGCATAATTTCCTTTTAGATGTAGCAGTACTCAAAAAATAAAAAGGTCCAAGTTCATATTAGCATCGCACTGGTTAACGACTAGTTTGCAAAATAATAAATACAAATTACAATCGTATAAAGTGTCTTGCAAATTTAGGGAACATATTCGTGTAAAGGATATTGTTACAAATATATTCTCTTCAACATTGAATGGCAGATTCAAACTCTCCACAAAACTCTCATCGTCAAATCATCCCTCTTCCTTTGCTATGTCATGACAAGACCACTTCCTTAGCCCGTCCAAGCAAGAAGAAGAAGAATAATGCGTTCATATGCAGCATTGGAGACCCACAACTCAAATTCTGAGATCACCTCATACTACTCTACTACTATTCATAAACTATTCACTATTTTTTTATTACTATTTATTATTTTATCATTACTATTCACATATTATCTAAGATTACGTCAACATCCAAACATCAACACCTTTAGGAACTGAACTTTTTTCTTTTTTCTTTTCTATTTTTTATTTTTATGTCAAGGATTTGATTGTGGTCACTATAAGTTCTCCAACAACCCTTAGGGGTGAGAATTTTCATGTTATAGCTCTAGGTCGCCCATTTGATTATTTCAAGTTTTTACTTATTTCATCTTTTAACATACCAAAAAAAAGAAACAGAGAGAATGTATCTACTCATTTTTGCTCGTTTACTCTATAGGGCACCACTATAGGAAGACAACGTGACAGTTGTTAGGTCAGGTTACAGGTTCTAATGATTTAACCTACTTTGATCAGGGGCATGAAAACACTTCTACTTTTACTTGATTAAACACTAGACCGTGTAACGTACCCACATCACACAGATTAAGTAAATCATCAACCTTCCTTCCACCCAAGAGTTCAAACCTTAACAACTGTTGTAATGATGAGTTGAGATGAGTTGGGAGGATTTTTTGTTCCAAACGAAGCCTAAATCTAGAAGAGTATAGCAACAAGCCCAAGGCATTTACCACTTAGAGCCAACTCCTAGACTTTAAATGTTAATAACATGTATAATCATAGGTCTAATGATGGAGAATAAATCCGCTTTTTATTTTTATTTTTATTTTTATTTTTATTTTTATTTTTATTTTTTTATAAGCACCTGAATATTGGAGTACCTTCTTCGGTGGGTAGAATATTATGTCAAACAAATGGAGTGAAATAAGCTATTCTTTAATGTAGGGGGAACGGCTCTATTAAAAAAAAAAATTATCAAAAAATGTAGGGGTAACGACCATCTATTTCATGGACAATATAAAGGTAAGAGGCTGAAAAGTTCCTTTTAAACTAATGTACCTTTTATAAACTCACTCTCTGTCTCTCTCTCACCTCCACAGACATCAATCCAGTCACAAAACCTCCATATCATGGAAACTACATCAAGCCAGTGGACCATGCCTTCAATCACGGTGAACAATGCTTCCATTCAAAATAGCACATATATAAGATGTTTAACAAAGCTGCTCGTACGGACAAGTTTCTGCTCCACTACTGGAAAGGGAGGGGCATCTGCATGCAAAAATTACAGAGCTGCCGAGTAAACTATTACTGGGACTACAATTGCAACATATTTTCAGCCAAGGGAAGATGAGAATAGACCAGTCATTTCAAAGCTATTTCAGCTCCAGAACTACTACAAGCACAACAATTGTGACTTGTGATCAATGCCATTGAAGATGAAAGTCCCAGACATGGGTACGAATTGTCTTGTTATGAGCTGTAATGAATATAGTGACATGTCATCAGGTAAGAGTTGATTGAGGGTAACATCAGGGGAAAAGAATTTTAAAATAGGACAAGAAAGAAAACCTTGATAACTTCTTGTGATGCAATTCCTCCAATGAAGGCAGCAACTGCATGGAGCTGTGACGCACCAAATCGGCACATCTCATTGATAAGGTCCTCTGTCAAGGTTGAGCCATTGCAACCTAAGTCACTAAGGAGGCCAACAGCTGTAGTCTTCAATCGGGAAATGTCCTCATCCATCCCTCTGTGGACATTAACAATAGACTTAGCAAGGAAAGGTGGACTTGAAAATAGGAAGATCTGTTAGAAAGACATGGTATTGTCAAATGTAGGTGTTACCCATGAAATTGTCCAGGAAAACTGTTGTAATTAGCAGCAAAACGATCGACAGCTCGAAGCAAAATGTAGAACCCAACAGCTACGCTGCCATTCATATAACAAGAAAATAGGCTGTAAGGAAGAGGATCTCTGTCAATACGTAACTTTGTTCTTTCTGTTTCAAATTTGGTTGTGCATCAGGTATATGTATCTTTTACCTTGTCTTACATCAGAAAAACTTGCACCCAAAGAGAAAAGATAACAGTTACATTCTAGGGTGTAAAACTAAATTAGTGCAGAAGATCAAAAATCCACAAGCTGAAGTTGTATACCAAACACAATCAAAGGCAATGTAGGATCAAGGAATTAGGCAATCGACAGTCTACACCGATCAATCCCAACCAAATGTTTTATATCAAGAGAGTCACATCAGCTGTACTGTATTCTGAAACCCCAATTAAATTGGATCGGAAAAAATAAAGCATAATTTCCTAAATTTCTATTGATTGCACACAAGTTTGTTACTGGGCTTTCATCATTACTCACTGTACTGTCTTTCTATAATATTTTATTATATTGGCAAAGGTAATGCCTAAAGAATCCATGTGCACTCTTGCCGCTCAAAAGCTTTAGGGCTAGTTTGGGAATGGAATCTTTTTTTGATTCCATTCTCTCCACCATTCTCTCTAGTCCCTTTAGGGCTCTGAACCTGGCCTTACCCTGCAGCAACTCTAGGGACTCGACTTCTTTGGTCGCGAGTCAGGCCTTGTCAAGGGCTTGGGATCCGGAGCCCAACTTGGACCCCGCGGAAAGTCTAGGGACTCGGCTTTGTTGGACGGGAGGTCGGCAAGTCAAGACACGCGCATTGACTACGACGTGCCCACAATCGGACACGTCCTGCCGTCTGCATACAGTAGGGTAGTTTGCATCTCATCTCAAAATTTCTCATAATTTCATTCTCAAGCATCACACAAACACAAATACTTTTCAATTTCAAATATTCAACTTTTTCATCTAATCATTACTTAATTATTACAATTTTCCCAAACTTCCAAACAAAATACAGCTTTTTCAAATTTCAAAACAAAAATTATATTAAAAAATTATATTCTAAAAATATTTTAAATTTATAATATTTTTATTCAACTTTTTCTCTCTTCATTCCCAAAACCCAATAAAAGATCTTAACTCAAACTATTTCACTACTATTCACAAATAATTTTACTACTATTCACAAAATTCTCATCTCATCTCATTCCTCAAGCATCCCCTCAGACTTTGTACCAGAGAAACGGTCTCAAAAGCACAAGGTCTCACACTCATACTGTGCATGAAGTACAGAGATGATCAAAGATGCATAATTAATAAATAATTGAACATTCAAATATTATCAGAAAGCATAAACAATATATTCAAAGACACCTGTAATCTTCATCTGTCAGATACTTCTGTAACTCCGGTAAAATCGGAGAATTAAATTCGTCTTCAATGGAGCGATACCTGCAAACCTACAAAGTAAAAAATCAATATATTATTGGAGGCAAACAAGGCAAAAACAATAAGCAATCATAAGCTATGCTTGATCAATGAGACATTTACATCTATTTGAGATATCAGTACAAGTAAAGATGCTTGTCAAAAACAGTATAAATAAAGATGTATTAAAGAAAGGTCATTAGCTAAATCAAATTGAACATATGTAAGTATTGCATGTAGAGGAATGATGAGACAAAAGGTGATAGAACATCGTATTGGGCAAAAGGTGATTATAAGTACAAAAATTACAACAAAAGTGGGGGGAAGAAGGCTATAGCTCCAGACTTACTCTTAGTTTTCTTGCATTTCTACAGAAGCTTTTTACTGTTGTCTTTGAGATGCTATTTGGATCTTTACCAATTTTCTTCAGAATATATCTAACTCGTTGCTCAATAACAAGACAATCAGCCTCAGCCTTCGCTTGGAAAATGCTCTGCAGATTTACATAAAGCCTACAAGATAGTTGATAGAGAGCTCGTCTCAACAAGCTATTTTCTAGTTTGTTTGTAATTTTAGAACCCAAAAAAGATAGCATTATATTTTGGAGAGATTAAGCCACTGACTCAGTAGACGATGTCATATCAGGTATTGATCCCTCAAGAGGTGCCTCGCCACTACCTTCATTTGCTATGAATTCCTGAAAAGTGAGGAAAGTACACCATTATTCAACTTAACTTATGAACGCCTTTAACAAAAATAAAACTTTAATTAATGACACACCATAACAAAAATAAAATAGCAATGTTAAGTTTTCAGAAATGGCACGGAAACTTATAACAGGGTAGACCCAGATCCCATCCAGATAAAGAAATTTATAGGGTACCAAAGTACACAGTACATGTGAGAGGAAATAGGGTACTACACAAAAAAGTTAAAAAGCATGAAATTGGTCAATTCTAATACAACATACATATATGTATGGTGTGTGTATGTTTGCATTGAGAGGGAAGAAGAGGGAAGGGGTGGTGATAAATATGACAGTAAGGGGTTAAAGCTTTAGATTAAGAGAGAAATTAACATCCTATTTCAATCCTTCCAAAGGGACGCATGACAACTAGACACTTTCCACGCATCTGCTCCTTGGAATCCAACAACTCTAGGACAGCAGAAAACCTGCCCTTTTGACCTGCCCTGACCCATCCGATGGAAAACTGTCGATTTCCAACACTAATCGGGTGGGGATCTGTAATAAAAAATCGATTTCCAACAGAAGTCATGTCAACCGATGATAATTTGGGGTTCCATGGTTATTGGCAACTCTCATGTGGTTTTGTTAATTGTGATTAGGGGTGTAATCGGTCCGGTCCGGTCCAGTCTGGTCACTTGGAGGAGAATTTCAGACCGGACCCATTTTTTTGGTCCACCAAAAGTTTGGACCAATAAGGACTTTGGACCGGACCGGACCAGTCCGTTTTGGTTCAGTCCAGTCAGTCTTATCGGGGTATTTCAGTCCGGACTATTTTTTTTTCAATTTTTTTACAAAAAAAAAAGAAGATCAAAGTGAATGATATAATCTAAGAATAAAGTCTAATTAAGTATTTTAATCAAGTACAATAAATTAACTAATTAAATATTTTAATCAAGTACAATAAATTAACTAATTAAATATTTTAATTAAGTATAATAAATTAATAATGCTAATAGTATGTGTGCTATCAATAATTAATAGTTAATACTTTGTCTAAAAATTCTTAACCTTTAATTTTTATATAATCTAAGTATAAATAATTAGGTTAGAAGAGAATCAAATAATTATTTATAATTAGTTAGAATAAAATTACATAATTACTTGAAAAAAACCCTACCCCAAGACCGGACCGAAAACTCAAGTTCTTCACTTTCTTGGACCGAGACCGACCGGTCCCTTGATCGGTCCGGTCTGGACTGACTGAAACCCATCGATCTGGTTGGTTTTCTCAGTCCAAAGAAAAAATTTTACACCCCTAATTGTGATCATGCAAGCGTCTACCAACATCCTGGGGTTGGTTGCTGGTGGTTTCCCATGGCTGAACTGACTGGTGTTGGCTGTTCAAATTGTAGATCACATCAACATCAGTTGCCAGTGATTTCCGAACAAACCGACCACAACAAGGCTCCCACCGACCACAACAAGGCTCCCGAATCACATTGATATTGATGTTTATCAATTGAGCAATGTAAAAGAAGGTGTTTGACTCAAAAGCCGACTTTCTTGGAAATATCCACAATATAATTCTCCAGGGTGTACCAAAACCTTGTCCGTCAACTCAGAAACTTATTCTAAATGCCTCTTTGCAGAGACATGTCGGTACTTCTAAGAAATAAACACTAATGAATTCGATATCAGTTCTATCAGATTCAAGTAAAGATATAAGTCACAAATGCTGCTTGGAGTCACAAACCTTCAGAGCAGCCACCATCACCCAAAAATCTGATGAATTAGAATCAACTTCAGCACGGTTATCATTAAGAATCTGTTGCAACTCTGAACCTGAGATGCACAAAATGAGGAAAAAATAAGTGCTTGTTTCAACCAGGCATATTGGAGGAAGGTGACTCATGCCAATCCCAACTCTATCCCAATGTGGTAGAAAGTGAAATACTGGATGCCTAACATACCAACCATCTTGTCAACCATGCACCTGAATCAACTCTCTATGCATTTCTTTTTTAATGATGAAGATCTGAGACTTTATGTTAGATATGTAAAATACGTGCTACAAAACAAATGCTGAGAAGGGTATTTAATGCTGAGAAGTGTATTTAATCCAATTAACATGAGTATGTAGCTTATTTTCATCATAACATCAAGAAAAATCAGCACCTATGATTGTGAATATTATATGCTTAGTTACTTACTAATTCCTCGAGGAGCAAAGACCTTAAACGAGGCCTCAATAGCTTCTCTATAGTTATCTTCATCCACTGCAACCATACTGGCTTTAAGAAGGTCCTAAAATGGCCAAGACATATATCACTTTACCCGAAAGAAATTTAACAAATGATCAATAAAATAAAGTTGCCAACATAAAAGCTATGAAGGAAACAGGTAAACCTTGAACTCTTTTTTCTCTTCCCTGGTTGATGGAAGGCTACCACTATGGCTTTTGGCCCATTTATCTGCCATCTTGACAAGAATGACCACATATGGTGTATGCTTATGGGCCACAGTATCTTGCACATCTAAATCAATGCTTTCTGCAAACCTATCATGTGATACAATCACGATCATGTATATGGAACACAAGGTGGATGCTCTCAGGACCAAACATAGGGGCTGAAAAGTGTCCCAGCCAGACACCGACATACATTTGACAACATGCAATAGCCAAGCAAAGGGAAACAAATATGTACCTCCTGAGCTCGGGCCATGGATTATTCAACCGGAGATCATCCAGAAAATGGTCAGGCTTTGACTCAACAACTGTATGTTCCTACCACAAATAAGAAAAAATTGGATATAGAACTGTTTTTGTACAGCTAAATTTCTACATGTGATACTATTTTGGGATAAGCCTTCTGATAAATTTTAATTTAACTCCTATGAAGTTGGGCTATGCCTTTGGCATTCCCTAATTAATTCTTCCATTAATTATCATAAAGTACATAAATTTTGACTAACTTTAGTCCCTACCTCACGGAAATTGTATGCAAAGTTCCAGACGTTCTTCTTTTTTTAGATAACAAGTTAATAGTCAAAGGAATGTTGCTGATGATTCAAACAGAGAAATGTTAAGCTAGATCTGCGCTTAAGGGAAACCCTATGGATCATCCTTCCTGTGTCCAGGTTATCCCTTTGGAGGAACAATAAGGGTCAACATCTCAACCTATCTCAAACCAATCATTGATGGGACCCACTACTTTTTCAACTTCCCATAAAAAGTTAAACATATATCAACCTATTTCATATACTCAAACACATCTCAATGGGACCCACAAACACTACTATTCACAAATCAACTCAGATCTTCTGAGATCACCTCAGCACCCAAACGCAGCCTAATAAAGTTAAAGAAGATTACCTTCACACTGATTCGGACAAAACCAGTAAGGCCATAGGAGCGAGCAAAGATCAACATTACATTTGCCTCCCTACAGATTCTATCAAGCTTTAGCATCGAGTCTTCCCCTAGCTGAAAGTGGAAGTATGAAGACTCAATTATATTTATTGAAGCTAATATGATGAAACAGAAAATTTGACAAAACATCGAAACTAGATTATGCATTCAGAAGGCCACCGCCATCCAATTTATCAATGAGGTACAACCCACACAAATGTTATAGAAAATCTGGGTGCAACACAACCACAAGTACAAGCCATCTTGGACACTCAATTTTTCTTTTCCTTTGCTTAATTTTCTATTATTTTTTGCACATATAAAAGTTCATCTACATCCTACATATAACAACAAAACATAAATTGTCTGCTTCATTAAAATAAAAAAGCAAATGATGGTTTATTTGCAACACGTGGATTGCAAAAAGATCCATGGTATGCAAAGCAATGTGCTCTACTTGAACTATGTCATCTTCACGATGGAAAAGTAGGTAAATATTAGCTTCCATACCTGAGTAGCTACTACCAATGTAAACTGGGAAAAAAATGAGGGATTGGTCTCAATTAATGACTCCGGATACTCTTCTATAAACTTGGCCTTAACAGCATCGTTTAGCTCTTGAAGAAATGCACATACACATTTTGCCTTCGACTGCCCAACGCTAGATTCATCCACTACCATCATCATAGAGAATAACAAGAAAACACAGTTAACTTAAGAAGGCAGCTGGGAAATATAGTATCACACATAGAACACATTCATACATACCCATAAAATTATTTCCAAGGTCCCCAGCGTCAACCTTGGATCCATCAATTACAGTGATGCTTCCAACCCCACCAAGAACAAGATTCTTTAGTGTCTCAGAACCGGTTGGACCGCAATTGAGTAAGCATATACTAGCTTTCTCAAGGGCTGCCTGTCCTTGTTCACCCCAAATCCTAAAATTTCTTTCAGCTTCAGTAAATCGAGCTTCTCACAGTAATAATTTCAAAATAAAGGAGACAAAAATTGCAAACAACACTTCTGAGTTCATTTTTTGTTATTTTATTATTATATATTCTTTTGCTCATAAATCAACGATAAGAAAAAAAAATGGATTTAAATTTAACTAAAAATTAGATAATTAAAAATACTAATAACAAAGTGTAATAAAGGAAAGAGCTAAAAGTAAAAACAAAAAAGGCTAACTCAGAGCGAATTGCAGTAAATCTTTACAGAATATATGACTTTCCTCTGGGGAAACGGTTTTCTTGGAAAATAATTTACGAGCAATCAAAAGTAACTGAGAGAGAGAGAGAGAGAGAGAGAGATGAATTTTAGGAAAAAGATGGAGACGGAAAAAATTTCCGAGAAGGGAGACACGGTACCTGAGCTGGCGATCGTATTTGATTTTGGGTTCAGCCATTGCTGTCTGCTGCTCCTCAATTTCGCTTGGTAACTACGCAGTGTGATGGTGTGACTATTGAGTCTATCACTATGGACGGGGAGAGAGGGAACTAAAGTCACTGGACCTTTTTCCAAACGGCGTCGTTTCGTAAGCCATATTTTTATTTTTTCTTCTCTATTTGAGTTTTGCACAAGCTTAACTATAGTCTATATTTTTTAAACCAATAAATAATTTATTTCTGCAACTTTGTCTAGTTTGTTTTTGCTGATGAGATAAAATTTTTAAAAGAAAAAATATATTTATAATTATAAATTATATAATTATAATGTAATTGTTTTGGAAAAAAATAAATAAAATATAAGATTTGAAAAAAATTAATTTTTTAATAGTGAATCTCATATTTTTTCGAAACGATTACGTAATGGTTACACACTTTACAGTTGTATATAGAATTTGAGATGAGATTAATTTGATTTTTTTATAATATTTAATGTGGTGAGACCCACAACTAATTGTATTAATTTTTTATAATATTTTATTGGAGAAAACCGTTGAAAGGGGCACGTGAGAGTTTGCAAAGTTGCAAACCATATGTTACAGTTCACTGTTTTCCTGGGCGTTCTATTTCCCATGCATTTCCTTCACTTTTTTTTTTCTTGCTTCCTTTGTTTATTTATTTATCAATTATGTGTCATTATTTTTTCTTTTTATCAAATATTTTGCAACCTGTTCGTATTTCGCACGTCTAGCTCCACAGAGGCTTGGTGCAGAGGCTTTGATTCTTGGAGATATGATTTCTCGAAGCCTCGTTTGGAAGCCAACCCACGCGACGACACGGTTCTACAGCAAAGGGATGCAGGCGAAAGGGCAACACAAGAGAGATGGGATTGAAATGAGGAAGATGGAGGAAGATTCGCACGGAAAGTTGATCTCGAAATGGGGCTTTCTGCAGAAAGGGCAACACGAGAGAGATGAGAGAGATGTTAGAGAAGATTGTCAGTGGATTTCAAAATTAGTGAACGGTATTGAAGTAAGGAGAGACCGAGTGAGATGAAAACATTGAGATATGGGTAGGTTTGGGGGGTTAGATGAGAATTTTGTGTTTTATTTTAGTGTTTAAAATATTATGTTTTAATATTATTATTGTATTGGGATTTGAAAAAGTTGAATTGGGATTTGAAAAAGTTAAATTGTTTATTATATTTTGTATGAGGATTTGAAAAATGTGTAATGATGAGATGAGATGAAATGAAAATTTTATGTTTTGTTTTGGTTACCAAACTTGCCCATAAAATGAGTGTTTGTTTTGGCAGATTATCTAACCGTACGAAAACTTAAAAAAGTTTTTAAAAATATTTTATCTCTGAAAGTAAACGAGGCTCGATGTCGATTTATAAATACATCCTAGAATAATTATAAAAGGATTCAAAATATAATAATTTTTTTTATAATTAATGTAGTAGGCTCAATCATCAGTAATATGTTGGCTGCGTTTGGATGTTGAACTGAATTGAGTTGAGTTGAGATGATAAAATATTGTTAGAATATTATTTTTTAATATTATTATTATTTTAAAATTTAAAAAAGTTGAATTGTTATTATATTTTGTAAAAGAATTTGAAAAAATTATAATAATAAAATGAGATGAACTAAGTTTCTAATCCAAACAGAAGCTTAATTTGAAACAATGGGCCAAGATTTTTTTTTGTTTTGTGAGTAAGAAATAATATTATTGATATGAATGAAGTATGCATAGCCCATGTACATATAAAGTATACTACAGAAGAACACCTAAAAACATTCTAAGAGCAATAACTTAAAAACAAGAAATCATGGACATTGTCCCCGTTTAATACAATAGCGGAAACCAAAGCATTAAGGTGTTAAGGAAGAAATTCTTCAGCTCAATTATAGTGCGTTCATTATCTTCAAAGCAGCGTGCATTCCTTTCCATCCAAATACACCATATGATGCACAACAAGATCATCTTCCACACTTTTGCCACTTGCTAATAGCCTTGCATCTTCCTCCAACAACCCAATAATTTCACCATCCTCAAAAGCATAACCCAAGCAACATCAACCCTTCGAAAGATCTCATCCCACAACATCCTTGTTACCTCACAATGTAGTAAGAGATGGTCCACAGATTCTCCATTCTTTTTACACATGCAACACCAATCCATCACTACACATCCTCTCTTCCTCAAATTGTTCGTGGTCAAAATCTTCCCGAGATCGGCATTCCATATAAAAAAAGCTACTTTAGAAGACACACGAGACCTCCAAATATTATTTCAAGAGAACAGATTATAATCTTATGTTACCAAAATGTTATAATACGCCTTAACTGTACATTTCTTGTGATTATTAGACCTCTACTTCACTCTATCACACTGTGCCAAAGGAGTCCCCATGGAATATAGTAGACTGAAAAAATCTGAGATAATAGATAGTTCCCAATCATGATTAAACTGAATATTTCACTAATGAGAACCATGAGCAAATAACCACATATCCGCCACTGAAGCCGCCCTATTAGCTACAATACGATAAAGAGCCTAAAAAGTCATTTCAATACATGATCACCACACCACACGTCCCGCCAAAAACTAATTCGATTGCTCTCTCCAACTACAAAGCGAATCTACTTTTCGAAGCAAGATCACTCCTTCCTTATAAACTTCCATAAATCCCCCCCCTCCAATTTCATTGGAACACCAACAAGGTTCCTTTCCATCCAAATACACCATATGATGCACAACAAGATCATCTTCCACACTTTTGCCACTTGCTAATAGCCTTGCATCTTCCTCCAACAACCCAATAATTCCACCATCCTCAAAAGCATAACCCAAGCAACATCAACCCTTCGAAAGATCTCATCCCACAACATCCTTGTTACCTCACAATGTAGTAAGAGATGGTCCACAGATTCTCCATTCTTTTTACACATGCAACACCAATCCATCACTACACATCATCTCTTTCTCAAATTGTTCGTGGTCAAAATCTTCCCGAGATCGGCATTCCATACAAAAAAGGCTACTTTAGAAGACACACGAGACCTCCAAATATTCTTTCAAGAGAACAGATTATAATCTTATGTTACCAAAATGTTATAATACGCCTTAACTGTACATTTCTTGTGATTATTAGACCTCTATTTCACTCTATCACACTGTGCCAAAGGAGTCCCCATGGAATATAGTAGACTGAAAAAATCTGAGATAATAGATAGTTCCCAATCATGATTAAACTGAATATTTCACTAATGAGAACCATGAGCAAATAACCACATATCCGCCACTGAAGCCGCCCTATTAGCTACAATACGATAAAGAGCCTAAAAAGTCATTTCAATACATGATCACCACACCACACGTCCCGCCAAAAACTAATTCGATTGCTCTCTCCAACTACAAAGCGAATCTACTTTTCGAAGCAAGATCACTCCTTCCTTATAAACTTCCATAAATCCCCCCCCTCCAATTTCATTGGAACACCAACAAGGTTCCTTTCCATCCAAATACACCATATGATGCACAACAAGATCATCTTCCACACTTTTGCCACTTGCTAATAGCCTTGCATCTTCCTCCAACAACCCAATAATTCCACCATCCTCAAAAGCATAACCCAAGCAACATCAACCCTTCGAAAGATCTCATCCCACAACATCCTTGTTACCTCACAATGTAGTAAGAGATGGTCCACAGATTCTCCATTCTTTTTACACATGCAACACCAATCCATCACTACACATCATCTCTTTCTCAAATTGTTCGTGGTCAAAATCTTCCCGAGATCGGCATTCCATACAAAAAAGACTACTTTAGAAGACACACGAGACCTCCAAATATTCTTTCAAGAGAACAGATTATAATCTTATGTTACCAAAATGTTATAATACGCCTTAACTGTACATTTCTTGTGATTATTAGACCTCTATTTCACTCTATCACACTGTGCCAAAGGAGTCCCCATGGAATATAGTAGACTGAAAAAATCTGAGATAATAGATAGTTCCCAATCATGATTAAACTGAATATTTCACTAATGAGAACCATGAGCAAATAACCACATATCCGCCACTGAAGCCGCCCTATTAGCTACAATACGATAAAGAGCCTAAAAAGTCATTTCAATACATGATCACCACACCACACGTCCCGCCAAAAACTAATTCGATTGCTCTCTCCAACTACAAAGCGAATCTACTTTTCGAAGCAAGATCACTCCTTCCTTATAAACTTCCATAAATCCCCCCCCTCCAATTTCATTGGAACACCAACAAGGTTCCTTTCCATCCAAATACACCATATGATGCACAACAAGATCATCTTCCACACTTTTGCCACTTGCTAATAGCCTTGCATCTTCCTCCAACAACCCAATAATTCCACCATCCTCAAAAGCATAACCCAAGCAACATCAACCCTTCGAAAGATCTCATCCCACAACATCCTTGTTACCTCACAATGTAGTAAGAGATGGTCCACAGATTCTCCATTCTTTTTACACATGCAACACCAATCCATCACTACACATCATCTCTTTCTCAAATTGTTCGTGGTCAAAATCTTCCCGAGATCGGCATTCCATACAAAAAAGACTACTTTAGAAGACACACGAGACCTCCAAATATTCTTTCAAGAGAACAGATTATAATCTTATGTTACCAAAATGTTATAATACGCCTTAACTGTACATTTCTTGTGATTATTAGACCTCTATTTCACTCTATCACACTGTGCCAAAGGAGTCCCCATGGAATATAATAGACTGAAAAAATCTGAGATAATAGATAGTTCCCAATCATGATTAAACTGAATATTTCACTAATGAGAACCATGAGCAAATAACCACATATCCGCCACTGAAGCCGCCCTATTAGCTACAATACGATAAAGAGCCTAAAAAGTCATTTCAATACATGATCACCACACCACACGTCCCGCCAAAAACTAATTCGATTGCTCTCTCCAACTACAAAGCGAATCTACTTTTCGAAGCAAGATCACTCCTTCCTTATAAACTTCCATAAATCCCCCCCCTCCAATTTCATTGGAACACCAACAAGGTTCCTTTCCATCCAAATACACCATATGATGCACAACAAGATCATCTTCCACACTTTTGCCACTTGCTAATAGCCTTGCATCTTCCTCCAACAACCCAATAATTCCACCATCCTCAAAAGCATAACCCAAGCAACATCAACCCTTCGAAAGATCTCATCCCACAACATCCTTGTTACCTCACAATGTAGTAAGAGATGGTCCACAGATTCTCCATTCTTTTTACACATGCAACACCAATCCATCACTACACATCATCTCTTTCTCAAATTGTTCGTGGTCAAAATCTTCCCGAGATCGGCATTCCATACAAAAAAGACTACTTTAGAAGACACACGAGACCTCCAAATATTCTTTCAAGAGAACAGATTATAATCTTATGTTACCAAAATGTTATAATACGCCTTAACTGTACATTTCTTGTGATTATTAGACCTCTATTTCACTCTATCACACTGTGCCAAAGGAGTCCCCATGGAATATAGTAGACTGAAAAAATCTGAGATAATAGATAGTTCCCAATCATGATTAAACTGAATATTTCACTAATGAGAACCATGAGCAAATAACCACATATCCGCCACTGAAGCCGCCCTATTAGCTACAATACGATAAAGAGCCTAAAAAGTCATTTCAATACATGATCACCACACCACACGTCCCGCCAAAAACTAATTCGATTGCTCTCTCCAACTACAAAGCGAATCTACTTTTCGAAGCAAGATCACTCCTTCCTTATAAACTTCCATAAATCCCCCCCCTCCAATTTCATTGGAACACCAACAAGGTTCCTTTCCATCCAAATACACCATATGATGCACAACAAGATCATCTTCCACACTTTTGCCACTTGCTAATAGCCTTGCATCTTCCTCCAACAACCCAATAATTCCACCATCCTCAAAAGCATAACCCAAGCAACATCAACCCTTCGAAAGATCTCATCCCACAACATCCTTGTTACCTCACAATGTAGTAAGAGATGGTCCACAGATTCTCCATTCTTTTTACACATGCAACACCAATCCATCACTACACATCATCTCTTTCTCAAATTGTTCGTGGTCAAAATCTTCCCGAGATCGGCATTCCATACAAAAAAGACTACTTTAGAAGACACACGAGACCTCCAAATATTCTTTCAAGAGAACAGATTATAATCTTATGTTACCAAAATGTTATAATACGCCTTAACTGTACATTTCTTGTGATTATTAGACCTCTATTTCACTCTATCACACTGTGCCAAAGGAGTCCCCATGGAATATAGTAGACTGAAAAAATCTGAGATAATAGATAGTTCCCAATCATGATTAAACTGAATATTTCACTAATGAGAACCATGAGCAAATAACCACATATCTGCCACTGAAGCCGCCCTATTAGCTACAATACAATAGAGAGCCTAAAAAGTCATTCCAATACATGATCACCATACCACACGTCCCGCCAAAAACTAATTCGATTGCTCTCTCCAACTACAAAGCGAATCTACTTTTCGAAGCAAGATCACCCCTTCCTCATAAACTTCCATAAATCCCCCCCCCCCCCCCCCCCTCCAATTTCATTGGAACACCAACAAGGTTCCTTTAGATCAAATGAGAGAACCAAGTTTGAACCTCCACCCCTATATCAAAAATAAATTTGAAACAAAGGACGGGCACACGCACACACAAACATATATGTTCATATTGACTATGCCGACATTTTCAAACAAAAAAAATGTCAGTATCCTTGTTACATTAAATAAAGCAAACTAGGGTAAAATACAGCTCAAATACAAAGATACATATATTTACACACACAGGGCATGCAAGCACGCATATATATTAAGAGAAAATCTTCAAATGAGGTGGACCAAAAAAAGTACACATTTACAATACTCAAGTACATTAACCCAGTGTGCAAAAATAAAGTACATTAGCTCAGTCAAATTGATTGTTAGAACATAGAACATCATATGGTTGAACTAATATGTGCTTGAAACAACTTCAAATATCCCGTGTAAGCATAATTCTATAGATTTTGAAAAGGCTTGAGTTTCTTAATTATACTCATCTATATTACTGTGCATCCCAAAATTTAAGAATCCTCCCTTTACAAATACAGAAGGGTGGCATTCCAAGGTTACTCTACTCTTCGTCACGCTCCCTACGGGCCTACGTCCATGTTACATTTCTTCAAAGTATTTCCCAAAATGAAACATATAATCACAACCCTACACAGCACTCCAACAAGCCGAACATGACATGACTTTGTTCTCTTAAGAATATATCTTAGTTCCATAAATATTTTCCTTAAGAGGAAATGGCAAGTATCACTAGACCACAAGGTTATTGTTAATATGACATTGTCATGAAACAAAAAGATATCATATGCCCATTTTATGCTACCATCCATAATTTGGCCAAACTTCATCAATTACATGGTCGTGAAACAAAAATACAATCAGAACCTAATGCACACCTAATTCCTCCAAAAATACTAATTCGATGGTGTAAAACTAGCTGAAGCATTACTCAAAACATGGAATTTGAGTTCAAATGACAGTTGTAACTACAAAATTGATGCATGCCAAGGATAAAACCACAGCATAATGCAAAGCCTAAAGCTAAAAAACATATCCGGTACACTTCTAGAAATGGGAAGTCAATCTAAAGAACGCTAAAGTCCCAACAGTAATCTATGAATGCAAGACTCATCAACATTATCAAGCCATGTCAAGCTTAATAGTTTACTATAGCACTAGAATCTTACTATTACATGTCTTAAAAATGGAATTGCTAACAGTAACAGTCAACAGGGGCAAGCACAAACAGATTGGCCTGACAAGTTAATGCATGCTAACAACTTGATACCCAACACAATAAACCCAATCTACATTGTGTTTAAAAGTACAACATGCCCAACTCAAAAACAAAATGCAAGAAAAGATGGAGCACTGGGGTCTTCTCACCTAACTGAAAAACAAAGATATACCTCTGGCCACAAATGGAAAACCGAATAATTTATCACAATTAGACGAAGCTATTAATGGTAGGCATCATGAGACCTATGATCTATCGTACTGTCATCCCCAAAGATAATTTGTTCCTCAACATGAAAAGTTATACAAGTCAAGATGCTTAGACAATAAACAGACTTAAAATACAGAAATAACTACACAAAGCAAAGCAAAACAAGAATCAAGTCGTAGATAAAACTTTAGAACAAGCAAGATTGACAGAGCATGCAAATGGAGAAAAAACAGAAACATGAAGACCAATTAAAACTTCAAACTTCTTGCGCAACACTACTTGTAACTCCGATAATTAAGCCATAGCATATTAGGAGAGGAGCAAATCAATTCAGCGCAAAACCTTCCCTTTTCAGCATTACATCTAAAACCAGTGTTTGCACTAGAAATGAAGACAAACATAAATAGCCGCATTGAAGAATTCAACCCCCAGCATCAAGTCCGGAACAAGCAATACTGTGATTTATAGTAAAGATCACTCAAAGTTACTGACTAATAGACTAATCACAATTTACTGAAATTAATTCCCAATCCAAGCAACAATTAGAACTAGAAAAAACTCGGAATATAATTGAAATAAGCACTGGATCTGCAATTATAGATCTAAAATTGGAAGTTTTGGATGAATTTATTATCATTTTTCAGTTCTGTCTAAGAAATATTTTTTCCTTTTTCACATAAATGATCAAAATACAACCAACTACAAATAAAAATCGCTCTACAAGATGAAAACTCCTCAGTAACCTCCACAGAGTGAGCTAAAACTACTTCATTTCAATGAGAGACGAGAATATCATTACTGAACGCGTCGACGACCGGATCGGGCGCGTCCGGGACCGGGCTGGGGTTCAGGAACAAGACAGACTTGGCTGCCACGAGCTTCTTCCTCTGCGGGCAACGCGGACCGTAGATCCTGCTGGCAAAGCAAGGGATGCCGTCGCCCACATTAACCGGGAGTTGTTGACTGCCGTTGCTCGAAGGTGGAGATGACGGCGGGGTCGAGCGGTGGATAGAGATCTGGGAAGAGGAGGAGATCGAGTATAGCAACCTGACTCGGTGAGTCCGAGCGCTGATTCGCAAGTCACGGATTTGGGCGAGCATGCCTGGTTTAAGATACTTGTGGAATGGCTCGGATCGGCTTGGGGATAAGGAGCATTTGGTAGAGGCTCTGACCCTCCGGTTCATGGCAAAAAGCGAGAGGAGAGATTCGAGTATTCAGAGAGAGCTGATGAGATCAGGTTTGAGACTTGAGAGAGAGAGAGAGAGAGATGGAAGTAGGGTTTTTAACGAGGGGAGGGGGGCGCAAGAGGGGCGGGAAAGAAATGGAGGGAGGAAGGGTTAGGGGGGAAGAGGGTGGGGGTTTGAAAGAGAGTGAGGCGCGGGATGGATTATTTGGGGTCTTGGATGACCTACTTTTTCACATGGGGTCGACGCGTGTTTTGTTGTGGTCCCTTTTCCCACATATGGTCACTACGTCAGCATTTAGCTTCAGAGTCTGCGCAACAAGTAAATTATTCGGGTGCTATTATTAATTTGAAAATTTTTATTAAGTGCACAAATTTATATTATTTATTTTATTTTTTGACGTACTTATTAAAAAGGAGTAGTGATACATATATTTATAGTTTTATTTATATTTTTACTTACAATATTCATTTTATTAGAAGTGAGCTACTCTGCTGCCCCACTCTTACCGCTGGGCGTACCGCCCAGTGATATTTTTTTTCCTTTTTTTTTCACATTTTTTAATACATTTAAATATTTTTAAAAAATTAAAAAATACACCAATACACTTAAAATCACTTCCTTAATTACTAAGTAAAAACAATTTTGACCAGCGGTCAAATAGAGTGGTCAAAGTGGGAAGGCAAATTAGTTTTATTCTTTTATTAGTTTTCTTTTAAAATTTGATATTCAAATTTTGAATTTTGAATTTTTGTGATTTTCAGCATATTAATAATAGACACATAGAGAAGTGTAAGTTTTTTATAAGTTTTTCTTAAATACATTTATCATTTTTCACTAAAAAATTATATATTCAAAATAAAATTGCACTCTAAAACATTAAAAAAAAAAGGAAAATTCAAATCTTAAATTCTTCATATTTTTTTATATTTATGTTTTTAATTTTTTTTAACAAATCACGTGGCACCACGTTATAATATCACGTCAAGAAATAAATTGAGTAGTGTAAATTATGGGACATAATAACATTGTCCTATTAATTTATTATCATAAAATAATGTGATTTTATTAATAATTCTTAATTACATCATTTTATGTTTGCACAGGAGTATTATGTCATTAGTCTTGAAATGCATTTATGTGATACCATTATAGAATATTATGTTAGTAGAAAATAGTGATCATATAAACTTTTAATAGCATGTTATTTTATGATAGTATATAAATATCACACACTTTAAAATATCGATAATAAAGTTCTATGCACAAATACCGTACTGTTCTCCCACATCTTAATACACCCATCCTTTCATATTTCTTTTTTCTCAACCAATTAATTGCGGAATCATTAGAGCCAGAATTGTCTACCGCAATTGTAAAAATTAAATCAATTAGGAGTATAACTGATCTGATTTTAGACATATTTTAAAACTAAACTTGTATATTTCGGTTTTGAGAATTGAAGAATCGATATTGGACTGTTCATCACCGAAACCAGAACTTTCGATTTGACCGATTCCGGTCTAATTTTTCTAATGTAACTTTAATGATGAAAACATCACAAAGTTTTATATGATAACATATGATCAAAGGTGTAGAAATGTGTTTATAAAAAAGAATATATATTATAATTGCCATAAAATGTATTTATCATTTATATATATATATATATATATCAAAAGTATGTTTATATTAATAATTTAATATTAATGTTCATATTCAAGATTAAAATTTTATATTATATTAATTTTATTATTTTATGTTCTAAAATTAAAATTTATATGTTCAATCAAATGTTATAACTTATATTAAGATTTATAAAATTAATTTTATGTCATATCAAATGTTATATTAATTTTACGTTATTAAATTATTAGAAATGAATAATAAAATTTTAAAATTAGATGTTATATTAATTAATAGTTTATCATATAATATATATAACATAATATAAAAAAATAAAAAAATTATACATATGTGCTGGTACGGTCTGGTCCAATGTTATAAAAAGCAAAATCAAAATCGGATCCGTTCAATTGCAAAATTGGAACAGGTACAGGATCAAACCGATTTTACAACAGGCCAAACACACCAGTTCACCGATTTTTCTGATATTTTTTTTTCAACCCTAAAATCAATACATCAATCAAGCATCCATTCCTCTACTCCCTCCCAATTGTTGCCCATTTGTGATCGATAATTTAAGTAAATGAAATGATTTGTTTATTCAACTTCTAACTACTATTAATAAAGTGAGTTGTAACCATGTAATTAATGTGAGCAGTGACTACATATTTAGGTCTAGGGCATTGCGCCAACTTTGTCGAAGTCGATATCCAAGAATCCGGCTCCGATTTAATCCAAATCCAAATTCAGACTCCAACTCCGAAAAATCCAAACTCCACTTAGGTTGTTAAAACAGAGCGGAAGTCGGAACAGATGTTGGATTTGGACCTTTTTGTGGGCCACAAAAGCCCCTGCATTTGGGCCCCTATAGCGGGCTCCATATTTAAACAAGATTTCACGTAGTACTAAATTGTTTCTTTGTGGGCTTTCAAGTTTTGAAATTACTAAAAATGTTACCAAAAAAAAAAGATTTTACATATGAAAAAATAAAAAGTATAACTAAAATTTTTTCATATGCTAATGCTATGAAGACCTAAAAATAAGAAATTTAAATATACATTAGACCCTTTTGTCTATCCTTCGTATACTATTTTTCATATTAAAGTCTTAGACTCCCAAAGCAACTGAAAAAATAAAATGATTATTAAACAACTAATAGTTCTACCATGGTGCCATCTAGCCAATCTAACTTCCAAGGCCTCAAATAACAAGTAACAACAATCATGAGTCATCATGGTCTAATGTCCATCCAATCATCCACTACTTAATAAATTACAAATAAAAAATACAACCAGAGGTTGCCACGTCAAAGACAAGCCAAATATTGTTTTTAAGTATAACCAACAACCAACAAAAAAACAACACAAACTGAAATCAATAACATGATTAACAAGATAAAAAAGAAATAAAGGCATCCCTTGCTTATGTGCAAGTCCAATAGTTTCATTCCATTCCAAATTGGGCTTGAAGAAACGAGGACAAGATTAGCAAAGAAATAAAATATGTCCACATAAAATTATAAAAAAACAAAACAAAATTTAATAAACACTAAGTTATACAATTTCACTAACCCAACTCAAACCTCAATCATCTTTACGTAGCATACTCGTCATATTGGTGGTTAATTTTACAAAAAAAAAAAATCAGAATATAAAAAATTATTATCACAAAATGACAAAGTCAAAATATACAACAAAAACTAAAAAAGAATAAAAATATATTACCTAAGTCTAACTTAGAGATGTTTATATCATCAATTATATGTGAATAATTTTGACTCGAGCATATGAGAGTAGAGTTCAACCAGTTTTTCTCGCACACAAAAACTTTTACCGTTCTATGAGCCAAATAACTCCGGAATGGATCAAAAACACAACCTTCTGTACTAAATGTTGACTTAAATGCTACAATGGTGATCGAAATGGCCAAAATATCTCTTGCCATTAAAATAAAAATTGGATATTTTGTGGAGTCAACCCTCTAACAAATTAAAATTTCGAAACCCTCCGTAGGAATCTTAACATCCTCCAACAAATACACTTTTAGCTCTGACTTATAGTCTATCAAGATTATTGATTTTCGCTTTTTATGGAAGTTTCTTAAAAAGCCAAGGGGTCAATTGAACAGATACTCCCCATTAATGTACTACTCTCATTACAAGTGTAAGACATAGTTGACCTAGACCCACTTGCACACCCACCACCAAACATAACATACTATTGATTTAAGAGCTCTATATCCCTCTTGAGGATTTCAACAAATTCGCAATCCTTTTCATTGCCCAAAGTCTGATGAAACCAATATGCTTGAATAATCAACTTGTACCTGGATAAAAAATGGTGGCAATAAATAATAATATGTTTATCTTTAGAATATGTCCACAATATTTATCATATTTTATTTTCATTCTATAAATCATTGTATTCAAGAGTGGATCACTATCGCTCCAAAATCTATTCAAATTTGCATGAATATTAATAAGCTCCCGAAAACACAGACTTGAAGTGACATAAAGTGTACCAGTAATACACAATGTGATATTGTAAAATATATGCAGAACCTTCTTAAACTTTATGATATCATCCCAATCATCAAAGTTAGAAGCTCCTAGTCCATTTTTCCAGGCCCATTCTTAGATAAATAAACATATTGGTACAGATTCTCATCAAGTAAAAGTTGGAAGGTTTTTTTATATTTCTCAGCCACATTCAACATAAGATAAGTCGAGTTTCATCTAGTATGTACGTCAAAATAGAAGAAATTACAACGAGACTTTTGATCGATCAACACAAAACTTGAAAGTAACAAGTCTTTGGGGAGAAGACTCCACTTACCTAATAAAGTTGCGAACCTTTATGATTGAGTCATCAACATCTCTTAAACCGACGTTGCCAATAAGACTTAAAATGTGTGCATTGCACCATATGTGAATAAAGTTGTGATCTCTAACACAATCATTTCTTCCTATTTATTTTTTCTCAACCAACCAATAACGGAGTCATTAGAGGTAGTTTTGTCCACCGTAATTGAAAGAATTTTATCAATAACTCAATCAAGTATGCACTCCTCCACTCCCTCCCAATTGTTGCCCCTTTGTGATCGATAATCCGGGTAAATGAATGATTTGTTTATGCAACTTCCAACTACTATAAAAAAAAAAAGTGAACTGTGACACACATGTAATTAATGTTTTGGATAGATTTCAAGTGTCAGTGGTCAAACACACTCTCTGCTCTGTTGTCAAAAATATTTTATTCAATCTATCTTCTCTCTTAAGAATAGTTTCGTACCATAAAGCCATAAGGAGTAGGAAACCTAAGATCAAGGATTTTAGTGTAATCTCAAAACCCAATCATAAATGGCAACTCATTAACTATCATCATTCTAGCAAAGGCAGCCCTTATTTTTTTTTTTCACATTATGCTTGGTCATCCCTAGATTCTTCTCTCATTTTCTTTTTTCACCTTTTACTTCCAGGATCAAGAATTGTTGATCATTGTCCAATGTCACTTTACTCTTATGCTTTTTAGGGCAAAAGTGGATGTGTTGTCTTAAGACTAAAGTGCCCTCTGCCTTTTAGTATGACACTTTCACAACCTTCCACGATAGTTACGAGTTGCCATAGGTTCATCGGGATTACAATCAAGCACTTTTGTGAAGTAATCACATACATCAGACCTATTCTTAGGGTTTCTAATACGTGGTGGAGGGTGGGGGTACAATGAAATGTAGCGAAGGTGCCTATCAAAAATTCTTATGGTTCATTGGACTCTTCGGTTCTGGGTGAGTCAACAGGCTGTTGTATAACTTGTACTCAAATAGTTCAAGGGGACACAACCCAATTTTGTACTCAAGCCATAATAATATATTCAAACTAGAAACTCAAACCATAAACATATCACCCAATACAAGGAATCGAATTAAAACACCAACTTTTTACTCAAAAAGTTCAATTATTCTCACGAAAGTCAAACCATATTATTAAACTCAAACAGATCGAGATTAGTCGAAGTTTGTACTCAAGTTGATCACCCAATACATTGGAAAGCATATTGAAACCCAAGTTTGTACTCAAACAATCCAATTATTCTCAAACCAAAAACACAAACCATATTATTAAACTAAAACATATTGAGATTAGTCCAAACAGTTCACTCAATACATGGTAAGCATATTAATACCCAAGCTTGTACTTAAATAGTCCAATTATTCTTAAACCATATTATTTAAGAGATATGATAGTTGTAGTCATAAAGGCACAACTCATGACTGTATTTAACATTACTCATTATTAAACTAAAATAGATCAAGATAAATCCAAGTTTGTACTCAAACAGGTCACCCAAATTTGTATTCAAATAGTCCAATTATTCATAAGCAGATCACACAGTAAGTATTCACACCTTAAGGTTTTTACAAAAGGGGAATCTCTTGCAAATTAAAATCAACTCAATTTTTATTAATACGTTTTCGATACAAGGAAGAATTTGTATGCATAAACAACCAATTAATATTTTGTAGCATATTAAGATATACTAAATCCTGAATATCTATCATGATCCTTGTATATTGATCAACTAATTCGTAAAAAATGAAATTGAGGGTCCGAGAGATGACACAAGGAATGCCTGGACAAGGAGGATTCAACAGCAAGGGGCATTGGCAGCCGACAAGTGAAGGATGAGAAAGAGGCTAGTGAAGGATGTGGCGGACGGGTCAAGGGTGAAGAGAGAGATAGTGGAATGAAGGACTAAGGTCTTGGGGCGTACGATTAGAACTTAGGAATAAGTTTTTGTGTCAAAATGACTTTGTTTCGGTGAGGGAAAATGACGTAATTTTAGTTGAAATTGGTTGGGGCAATGAACAACTTAGCGAAATGACACCGTTTTCTACCACCAAAATGGAATCGTTTTAGTTGAAATGGGCTGGAGTACTTCTTGACTTAACCCTGAATTTGGGCTTGGGCTAGGCTTGGGCTTGGCTAGTGTGATTTTGGTTAAACTTCTTTTTCTAAATCACATTTTTGTTTTCCTAAACCCTAAATCTCCTCTATGTCTAATTTAAATCTCAAATTTAATCTTTGTTTAAATCTTAAGTTTTATTTATTTATTTAAAATTTGATTGTTATTATTAGTAGTTAAAAATCACTGTTTTAGTAGTATTGAGTTATGTGTAGTTTCAACTATTAACATTTTCTCTATATGTGTGTGTGTAGTGCCCTGTTCCTCATGAAGATCTACGTGAGAATCTATGGTGCCGAAGATTTTGGCCAATGGTCAACAGTAAAGAGGGAATTGAATAGGTGTGTAGTAATCGAGAGGAAAGTACACGTGTGAGATATCGATTTATGGATACGCAACGAAATTTAAGCAGAACCTGTTGCGGTGACAACGTTAACAATCAAGTACCATAATACTATACTTTAGGAAAAATGGGCTTCTTGTCCTTCATTAAACGCTAAAATATTCTCCGTCTCATACCATGATTAAAGATTCACACTACTTACTATTCACACAGAATCACCCCCCACCCCCACACACATGCACAGGTATCAAGGCTTCCCCATAGGGTCTCAGCATCAGGTATTGTAAACAGTTGAAACATTGAAAGTATTGAAAATCAGTAAGTAAATATAGACAAAAACATAATAGTTAAAATATTTATTTGTACTTGTAGAATGGGGAGGAGAAGTTGCAGAAATAATACAATGCCTCTTAAACACAACATTCACCCCCACATTACTTAGCATTCTCTCTGCTCCTTGCTTCCTGCAGCAGATGTCTTCACGAGCTCTTTAGTGAATAAAGTCTCGAAAGTGAGATTTTGTCCCACGTCTAGGTCCTTTAAATAGAGTAGAACTATCGGATGTCCTTTTTGGCGTATATCTGACTCTAGATATGCTTGGATAAGAGTCATGCATCATTGTCTTGTCATACTGCAGGACGACAGAGATAGATGGCCAGAGCATGGTTTGCACACCCGTACGGCCTGCCAACTCCTTAGTCCTCCCTTGAAAGAGGGTTCTCCATGTGGCGTCAGGCCATACTTTTGAGTTCTGACGTCACAACACAACTTGTTGTGCCTTCACATTTCATTGTAGATCCACTCTGAATGTGATCCTTCAAATGAAATGTGGGATTCTGGGTATGACACTAACACCTTTCAGAGCTCTTCTATGTTATCTCAGAAATGTCCCACGTCTGGGTTGGCATGTCTTCGAATGCAAATGAAATTTTTCTCTCAACTGCGTCAGCAAGCTAACCTTCTTCATTGGAGGTCGATATACAGGATGAATCCTTATATGTCTCTGTCTTCTTCTTCGACCATGTCCACCAGTCGTGATCTTTTGTATCCTAGCGCTTAGGCCAGGTTTAGCTTCACAGGACGTCAGTGAATCCTCACCCTTGCCTTATTTTTGCTTGTCACATTCCGACACCATCCTATTTTCTCCTCGTTGTGCCACACATATGCCAACATGGTTCATCATTTTAGATATTAGATTCTTGGCCTTCCGAGCACTCTCTTGGTCTCAGCGGAGTTCCTCCTCCAACCGTCTTTGTCCAGCCTCTCTTCTCTCATTCTCATGTTGCACTTTTAATAACCGACGTATAATTTTGGGAGGCATGGCTACCTTCCTGGTAGTTCTTTTCTCCCAAACCATTTCGTCTCCTAGGGGTTACAAATTTGAGTTGAGGATATTGTCTATCTTACCCCTACCTCGTTCGTTATAACTTATAATTGCGACTCAAATAAATATAGGAACTGTTCTCGCGTGACTAGCTCGCTTACCTATGTAAACTTCTAGTTTCCTGCATTCCCACATTGCACTTTTACCAAGGGCATACCTTAGATCTCAATCTCTATTCTTTCCTATCTACAATACGTATTGGTCTTTCTTTGTACGTAAGATTCAATTGTAGTTGAACTAGATATGGTTCAATTACTCAAGACTGTTCATTCCATAAACTTCTCATAAGTGAGGAAACGTGGAACACGTTGTGAATACCTTCATAACAGTAAGCAACCAAGCTCGATACGCTACTAGGTTGACTCATTCCATCACTTGGTAAGGTCTAATATATCTTGGGCTAAACTTTCCTTTTAGGCCAAATCTCTTAACACCCTTCATCGGGGACATCTTAAGCTACACTCAGTCGCCTTCTTCAAATGATAATTATCTCCTTCTATTGTGGGCATAACTCTTCTGTCTATTTTGGGCAATAGCCATCCTTGCCCGTATGAATTTGACTTGTTCCATCAAATCCTGGATAATCTCTTATTCGAGTAACTGGGCCTCTCCTACTAGTCTGAGTAACTAAGCCTCTCTTACTTCATCATTTCCCAGTAGTAACCATTCTTAAGATCTCGATACATCTTCGTTCCTCCCGGATGCATGGTTTTGAGGATAAATGTTTTTTAGGAATGAGCTTTTGCCAAAATTTCTTGTATGACCTTTGGGTTATTCGGAATCGATTTCCGTCCTCCGTACATCAAGATCTCGTCCTCGCCCAAACTAAAATGGGAAAGTCCTTGCCTCTGCCAATCTTCCGTCAGATTTCCAACAACTTCCGATCTTTATCCTTTTGCTCAAGCAATTCCTTAAAACCATTTATCTTCAGCTACTGTAGAGCAGCGAGAACCTTTTCTGGCTACTTGTCCTTCACCCGAAGGAGCCTCATGTCTTCTAACATCGAATCTACCTCTGAAATTTTCCCCTTGCCCTTTGTCTTTGACCTACAACTTAGGGCATTGGCAACTAAGCTAGCCTTACCTGGGTGGTATTTAATCTCACATTGGTAATCTCTTATGGTTGCTAACCATCTCTTGTCTTATGTTGAGATTCTTTTGTGTAAACAAGTGCTTTAAACTCTTGTGATTCGTGTATACCTTGCACTCTTTCTCATACAGATAGTGTCATCATATTTTCATGGCAAACATTATTGCTGCTAATTCCATGTAATGGGTGGGGTAATTCTTTTCATGATCTTTCAACTATCTAGATGCATAGGCTATCACCTTACATTCCTACATTAGAACACATCCTAAGCCATACTACGACGCATTAATGAATACCACGAATGGCTTCGCCAGCTCTGGTAAGGCTAAAACGGGGGTCGTGGTTAACCGTTTCTTCAATTCCTCAAAGCTCCGCTCTTCAAGTGATCTCCATGCTCCTCAGCATTTTGGGAGTATATTAAGATATCATCTATAAACACCACTACGAATAATTCCAAGCATGGTCGAAACAACATATTCATGAGATCCATAAAAGCTGTTAGGGCGTTGGCCATCTTGAAAAACATTATGGTGAACTCATAGTGATCATACCTAGTCCAAAAAGCCATTTTTGACACATCACCTTCCTTAATCTTTAGTTGATGTACCAAAATTTGATATTGATATTATAAAAGACTGCAACTCCTTGCAGTTGATCAAATAGATCATCTATCCTAGGCAATGGGTACCTATTCTTAACAGTCACCTTGTTCAACTCTCGATAATCGATGCACAATTTAAGGGTTCCATCTTTCCTTTTCACAAATAGTATTGGTGCTCCCCAAGGCGAGGTATTGGTTCTAATGAATCATTTTTTCAATAACTTCTGCAATTGATTTTTTAGTTCCTTTAACTCCTTTGGAGCCATCCTATAGGGTGCCCTATGGACTGGAAAAGTCCTTAATTCTAAATCGATTGCGAACTCAATGTCAATGGCAGAGGACATCCCTAGTAATTCCCTATAAACTTTCAAGAACTCTCTTACAACTAGTATGTCCTCCATTTTCTTACTCATCCATTTCCTTTGAGGTCAAGTGTACTAGGTACACATCAGTCCATTTTATCAACTCTTTCTTAGCCAGAAGTGAGGTGATAACTTCTGGTAGGGGGCACAGTTTACTTCTTTTAAATATCCTAGCCTCCATTCCCGGTGCCTGAAAGGTTACTTTTCTCGAACGACAATCTATATTTGCAAAGTGCCTAATCAACAAATCCATTTCCAAGATAAAGTTGAATCCTAACAGATCGAATAAGATTAGATCGGCCTCCAAAGGAACTCCCTCTGCATCTAAGGAACTTCCCTTAACTACCTTGGTACAAAACACCGTTTCTCCATTTGTATTGCCACTGACTCCCTAGCTCATTGGTTGCATCCAAAGGCTAGCCACCCTAACCAATGTGGAAGATGCAAATGACTGGGGGTTTCCAAGTTGAATAAGGTGCTCGCATAGACTTAAGAAACTCTAACTCTCCCTATGATAATCATCACTACTTACTATATGTAAAGAGCTCATACGAAGAAAGTTTAACTAAGGCAAGTAATATCCTTATACCCGTGGTGACGCCAACTTTCTGCGCCTTTTTGGCTTCCTCATTGAACCCTATTGGGGTAAGTGCGTATACCCTAGCTTGCACAGGGTGCCTTAGGCCACTACGTCCTCTTCCTAGCATCGTTTGCTACACTAGGGGTGCCTGAGGACAATCCCAAACGTAATGTCCCGTTTGACCATATCTATAGCACATATTTCGGGCTTGTTGGCAGTCCCCTTCATGAGTTCCAAGGCAAACGTTACATACTAGCATCCTTCCACCCCCTCATGAACCTGGAACAATTAATGATCCTTTTTGTGGAGCTCCCGAACTGCTCCCCTCTCCTGCTACCGTACATTTCTTAGATTTGGAGATACAACCAGCTAGGGGTGTAACGGGTTCAGTTTTGGAAAAAATCTAGGACCGAACCGGTATGTACTGATTTTGTATTTTCTAAAACCGATTATGCACCGGTTACCCTCCTAAACCGGTACTTCCGATTTTACCGGTTTCCGGTCCGGTCTTGTCCGGTTTTCCCCTTTTTTTAAGATGTAAGTTTCACAATTTGTCATTAAAAATTTGTTTAAAAAAAAACTAATTTAAAAAAAAACTATTTTATACTTTTATTAATATATTAGACTATATAATAGTATTAATATTAGACTATTGGTATAGTTATAAGTTATATATTAGAATTAGTTATAAACTATATATTTAATATTAGTATTAGTTATAAACTTTTAGTAAAAACTTGTAGTATTAATTATAAGTATAACTATAGTCATTAGTCTATATTAGACTATTAGTATTAGTTATAAACTTTTAGTGATTTAGTATTAACATTTTATGTAATGATTTATAATTTATAATAAGAAATTATTTCATATATGAATATACATAATTATATATAAAACTTTCACATAAAAATTTATAATTATACATAATATATAAAACTTATATATATTATATATATATATATAATATTTTTCATAAAACTTATATATACAATAATACAAATATTATTTTATATATATATATTTTTTATCAACCGGTCTGGTCCGGTCCGAAAAATCCTAAAACCGGAACCGGCCGATTTTCACATTCTAAGAACCAGTCCGGACCGGTTTTCTGGTTTGAATTTACACCCCTACAACCAGCAAGTTTCACTGATCCCACTTAGGTATGGATGACTTATGGACTAGTTTATGAAAATCTGCAATCTCCAAACATGTTACTTGTGTCCAAATATGGGTTTGCAACCTTTTCTAAAATTGCTCCACCCTACGGTCTGCCAACTCCTTAGTTCTTCATTGAGCAAGGATCCTATAGTCGTGTCGGACCATACTTCTAAGTTTTGACGACACGACTTGTTGCACCTTCACCTTTAATTGTGGAGCCACTCTGGATGTGATCTCTCAGATGGAGTGTGAGATTCTGTGCTTGTTGCTGACACTTCTCAAAGCTTTTTGTAACACCCCGTATTTTAGTGTATTTTAATGAAGGAATTATTTTTATTGATTTAGAATTTATTCTCTTGTTTTAAAATTATTGGATTTTTAATTAGACTATTTTTATGATTTTTAGTTTACGAAAATTATTTTTTTGAAGTGCTTTCTTTAAATTAATTATTGTTATGTGTTTAAATTTCTTCTCGAATTAAATTAACTTGTTGTTGGGTTTAATTATTTATTTTCATTTTAATCACTGGGTTTGAATTATTTTATTTCACTTGCTATTTTAAAATCGTTTCTGTTGGATCATTTTTTTGTGACCCAAGTTATGAGGATTGGACCTCATTTCTTTCCCTATATTTTCTCTTTCCTCTTTTCTTTTTCCTTCCTTTTTCTTTTCTTCCTTTCTTTTCTTTCTTCTTCTTCTTTCCCCTCCTGCGCGACCCAGCCCCTCCCTCTCCCCCGTGCATTTTTTTCGTCCGCCCAGCCCACCGCCACCGCTCCGCCGTGACTTGCACCGCCCAGCCCAGCAGCTCCCCCACCCACCGGCGACCTTCCCCCTTCGATCTCAGCCTCCCCAGCGCCGCCGTTAGCCTCCACGCGCCACACGAAGCCGCGGCCTTCTCTTCACTCCAGCGCCGCCGTCGCACCACCATTGGCCGCCATTTCTTCACCACATCATCCTCGACCTCCAAGCAACCCTTTGGACCCAACCCCACCTCCGATCCGTCACCGGTGAAGCACATCCAACTCCATTTCCGTTTTGGGTATTTTTGGCCTTAAACCACCCTTTGCGCCGCCACCCACGGCCAACCATCACCACCACTAGCTTCACCGACATCCCTAGACCCTACCCTATCAATCTATGGTCTTCGTTTACACCCGTTGAAAAGTGGGTATCTGTGACCCACGGCCACAGTGTATTTTGCACTGTTCTGCAGCTGTTTTTCCACTTCTTGCGCCTCCGTGATCCTCCAGAAATTATTATATAGTACTGTAAGTATTTTCCTAAGAATTCTCGTGAATTTAATGTATTTTTGCACTAACACATTACACTGTATTTAATTGCTGATTGGTTTTGCTGGACTGAATCCGAGGAGTAACGGGGTTGATTGGATTGGGTGATGGAGTTGTTAGTATGATTGGTTTAGACTATGAGATTTGTTGGCTATTCGGGTTTAAATATTGGTGTTTCGTATATGACGTGGGTTGTGGCGGATATTGATGATTTTAGAAAGTGATGATATATTTTTGAAATTACGAGGGTTTTAAGTTTTGAGGAATTAAAATAGGTTATTTCTGAAGTTTAGGCTTAAATATCGAAATACGTGATTGATTGGAAACTTACGGAAATTACGTCATTATTTTTATAGGTGACGATCTATAGTCGGCTCGACATTTTTGAGGAAAATTTTAGAAAAGTTAAGTCGTCCAGATAAGCGGGGTTCCTATGCTAGATTTGCATAAAAAGAAATGAACTGAGGTTGGTTTGTAAAAATGTGCATGTTGTTTTAAAAAGAAAAAGTGAAAAACAACCTCAGTAAATGTTTCGCATTCCCTCATGAGATACATATGAAAGAGAAAAGAAATGTTTTTGACATGAAATGTGTAGACATGAGCAATATTTGACATATTTCTGAAATATGCAAAAGAGCGAATATGATATCATTGAAATTTTTATGCATGTGATATGAAATGATTTGGATCTGTTTTTTATCAAATAGAAATGATATGAATATGTTTCGCACGTGTTTTGATATGATATGGATATGATAAAACTTTGGCATACTTATCTGTTCTGAATATGGTTCTGATATGATGATGCTGTTCACGTGATATGGTTGGTACCACCATGATATGATATGAGTGCACCCACTTTGGAAACAAAGTGGTCTTTTTACGTGTTCTTTCCTGTGTGCACACTCGGGGCTCCGAGATTGAAAAAGGGGAAGTTCACCACATGATACTGCCTGGTTTGGCCACCGGGGATAGCACAACTCTACCACGGGAGTTAAACATGGTATATGATATGATATGATAAGATAAAGATGTTCAGTTATGTTATGCCAAAGCGTTTCTGAATGTGAAATGGATCTTTAAATATGAATTGTTGATTTTAAGTATGAAAAGATTGAAAAGTCGCTCTGATTTTTCGATAATACGTTTTTATGCAATCTGCATATAAAAATAAAATGTTTTTGTTTCTGCATACTGAACTTTCTGAAAAGGCTCATGTTTACATACTAGTATATGTTCTCTACTTACTGAGTTGTTGATAACTCACCCCTTATCTCCACCATCTTTTTTCAGATGATTTGAATGTTTCAGTTGAGGATCAAGGATATGGAGCATGGGTGAGAAGAGTTAAGAATGATGGTTTAAGCATAGAAGGTTTATATGGGTATTGAAAATTTTCATTCAGTAAGCTTGTTGTGTTCTGATGTTGTGATTTGTTGGGAGATTGATGTTTATATTAAGACTTTGTATTGTCTTAGAATAGTTATTCTGGAGTAAGTGATGTAAATATATGAGTATTTTGTGCGATAGAGAAAAATTAGAGTATGTACTATGTGGAAGAAAAATGATTTTTAAGTGACATGAGTTAACTCTCCGGACCCTCGGGGACGGGGCGTTACATTTTTTGTGTTGTCTTGAAAAGTTTCCATGACTGGTTGAGTCAGTAGTTGTACGTAGTTCCTCTTTGGTGAGTGATCATTTATCGCCTTGGACGAGTAGCTTATAACTCTCCCTAGCTCATCAGTCCCTTCAGCTTCTCGGAGACAACTTTTGTAGCTCGTATGTCTTGGTTGAGTTCCTCATCTCTACCTCACTGTAGGACATGTCAAGCTGATTCTCACATGGTGCCTGCTCACCCAGATGTTGGACTAGTTTCACTCGGTGTCTCTCACTGCTGGCTCCACGAATGGTCTGTCATCTTTCACGTTAGCTAGGACCCTCACATCCTCACCTCTTTATAAATAATTTTGTCCTCTAAATTGCGTGAGGGCTCTCTTTTAACTGGTACTCTCAAAGGAGATGAGTTTAGACGAAGGGACCCGTCAATGACTTTAGTAGCTTTTGACTGGAGACGGAGCTTTCCCTTAATTGCATCAATAGTCTGTCTTTCATCATTTGAGGTCAAGGCATGTCTCCTCCACCTTCTTCTTCACCCTTGCCCTCATCTTGCTCATCACGTTCTAGCACTTCTCCCTTCCCTTCTTTTCATGTTGGATTCATGCCAACGTGATCCAGTATTTCGTATATTAGACCCCTGACCCTCCGAGCACTCTCATCGTCACAGCGGCATTCTCAACCGTCGTTGTTCATATTTTATTCTCTCCTTTTGATGTCATTCTTCTATGAATCGCCACATGACTTTTGGAGGTATGGCTGCGTTCCTGGCAGTTCTTTTTTTTTCTGCACCATTTCATCTTCCTAAGGTTTGCAGTTTTGAGCTAAGGTTTGGGGAGAATGACTATCAAATTATAGACGCATTCGTCCTCGTGCTTTGTCTATAATGCCCATACTTTGTGCATTACAACTCATAATTAGGCTTAAATAAATATGGGAACTGCTTCTGCGTGATCCGCTTGCTTTCTTATGTAAACTCCTCATTTTTTGCATTTTCCCATTACAGCTTTACTAAGGGTACGATCTTAGATCTCAGTCTTTTCTCCTTTTTGTCCACAAATGGTATGAGCATTTCTTCGTACATAAGATTTGGTTGTATCTGAACCATATTTGATTCAATTACTCGAGGCTTTTCGTTCCCGAAACTTCCCCTAAGCAATTACACATGAAACATATTGTGAATACCTTCGTACTCCATCAGCAGCCAGACTCAATACGCTACTGAGCCAACTCTCTCCATCACCTGATAATGTCCAATAGATCTTGGCCTCAGCTTCTCTTTTAGCCCAAATCTCTTAACACCTTTCATTGAGGATACCTTAAGGTACACCAAATCCCCTTCCTCAAAAGTTAGTTCTCTCTTCCTAATGTCGGCTTAACTGAGTAATTGTGCCTCTAATGCTTCATCCCAACAAATAAGAGACCTACACTTTCGTCCATAAAATGCCTCACAAGGGGCCATTTGGATCGTCACCTGATAACTATTTTTGTATTCAAACTCAATAAGGGTAACACGTTGCTCCCAAGGTCCATTGAAATCCAATATACAGGTCCTTAGCATGTCCTCCAAAGTTTGGATGATCATTTTCAATTGTCCATTCATTTGCGGGTGATTGGCAATATACAAGGGGCAATGCTGAAATTCAGTTTCGTGCCCATTGCCCTTTGTAAGCCTCTAAAAAAATGAGACGTAAACTTCGGGTCTCGATTCGATACTTTGGTCTTAGGGACTCCATGTAGTCTCACTACTTCTCTTATATATTGTTGGGTGAGCTTGTTCATCATATTCATACTAGTGATCATTAGGAAGTGAACATTCTTGATTAACCGATCGATCACTACCCATAAAGCATCATTATCCGTAGGAGTTTAGGGTAATCATTCCGTGAAGTCCATGGCGATGTCTTCCATTTTCCATTCGAGAATGGGTAATGGTTGCAGGTTCCCTTGTTGGTTGCTGGTGCTCACATCGTTAACCTTCTACATGTATGACATCTCTCGATAAACTAAGCGATTTCCTTCTTCATTCCTTCCCACCAATATCCTTTCTTGAGATTTCGGTACATCTTCGTTCCACTTAGATGCATGGTGCAAGACGTCGATGAGCTTATGCCAAAATCCCTCCCATGACCTTCAAGTTGTTTGGGATCGCCTTACGTCCTTCAAACAAGAAGATCCATCTTCATTTAAGCTAAGTTGGACAAGTCCTAAGCCTCTGCTAATCTTTCATCGGATCTCATATAACTTCTGATCCTTCTCCTGTTGCTCTCGCAATTCCTCGAACTCGTTTATTCTCAATTATTGTAAAGTGGCAAGAACCTCCTTCGGTGATTTGTCCCTGACCAATAAGAATCTCATGTCTTCTAACAGCGAGTCCACCTCCAAAGTCACTTGCTTGCCCTTGATCTTTGCCTTATGGCTCAGGGAATTGGTGACTGAGTTAGTCTTACCTAGATGGTATTTAATCTCGCACTGGTAATCGCTGCTAGTCTCCAACCATCTTCGCTGTCTCATGTTGAGATTCTTTTGGGTAAGCATTTGCTTCAAACTTTTGTAATTCGTATATGCTTCGCACTATTCTCCATATAGGTAGTGTCGCCATATCTTCAAGGCAAACACTACTACTGCTAATTCCTTGTCATGGGTAGGATAATTCATTTCATGATCCTTCAATTGTCTAGATGCATAGGCAATTACCATACCTTCCTGCATTAGAAACACATCTAAATCATACTTTGATGCGTCACTGAATATTACAAATGACTTATTCAGTTCTAGTAGTGCGAAAATAGGGGCTATGGTTAATCGTCTTTTTAGTTCCTCGAAACTTCGCTCAAACCGATAAGTCCAGATAAACTTAACGTCTTTCCTAGTCAACACTAAGAGAGGGCTTGATAACTTAGAAAGTTTCTCCACAAATTTATGATAATAACCGGCTAACCCTAAGAAATTCCTAATATCCTATACGCTAGTAGGTCGTTTCCAGTCCATTATTGCTTCCACCTTGCTAGGGTCCACCATGATTCTTTCTCCAGTCACCATGTGACCTAAAAATCTTACTTCTTCTAATTAGAACTCCTAATTACTAAGCTTGGCGTACAGTTGATGATCTTGAAGGGTCCTCAACACTATCCTCAAGTGATCCTCATGCTCCTCAGTATTTCAAGAGTATATCAGGATGTCATCTATGAACACTACCATAAATAGATCCAAGAATGGTCGAACACTCTATCATAAGGTCCATAAAAGCTGTCGGAGCGTTTGCCAATCCAAAAGTATTACAATGAACTCGTAGTGATCGTACTTGGACTGAAAGGCTGTCTTAGACACGTTGCATTCCTTAATCCTCAGTTGATGATACCCTGACCTGAGATTGATCTTGGAAAAGACTATTGCACCTTGCAGTTGATCAAAAAGATCATCAATTCTAGGTAGGGGTACCTATTCTTAATGTTCACCTTGTTCAACTCCCGATAATTGATACACATCCTAAGAGTTTCATCTTTCTTCTTCACAAACAGTACTGGCGCTCCCCAATGCAAGGTACTGGGTATAATAAATCCCTTTACCAATCACTCATGCAATTTACTCTTTAGATCCTTTGACTCTATTGAGGTCATCCTATAGGATGCCCTATGAATTAGAATAGTTCCTAGTTCTAAATCAATTACAAACTCTATTTCTTTGGTAAAGGGCATTCCTGGCAATTGCTTGAAAACTTTAAGAAATTCTCTTACTACTGGTATGTCCTCCACTTCCTTATGCACTCATTTTCTCTAGGTCAGGTGTACTAGATAAGCTTTAGCTCTTTTCACCAATTCCTTCTTAGCCTGCATTGAGGTGATAACTTCGGGCAAGGCGCATAGTTTATTTCCCTTAAAAACCCTAGCTTCCATTCATTGTATTTGAAAAGTTATAGTCCTCGAATGACAATCCAGACTTGCAAAGTGCCAAATTAACCAGTCCATTCCCAAAATAATGTTGAAACCTAGTGTATCGAACACAACTAAATCATTCTCCAAAGTTATTCTCTATACTTCCAACGAACGTCCCCATGCTACCTTAGTACAAAATACTATTTTCTCATTTGGTAGGGTCACCGTGATCCCTTGGCTCATTGGCTGCGTTAGAAGGCTAGCCAGTTTAACCAATCTCAATGATACAAATGACCAGAAAGCTCCCGAGTCAAACTAAGCCATGTCATAGACGTGTGACACCCTAACCCTTCCTGATGAGTGACACTAATTACTATATGCAAAGGATTCCTGCAAAGGAAATTAACTACGACGAGTAATAACCTTATACATGTTGTGACGCTAGCTTCTTGTGCTTCCATGGCTTCTAAAATGGCGTAATCTTAATAGGTAGCACTATGAGCTTTAAAGGAGAAAACACATATGATCCTGCTAAAACATATTTTTTAATTTCACGAACTTCCTCTTCTCAAAATGGATATTCTTCGTCAGCTTCTCCTTGGGTAAGTACATACACCCTAGCTTGCACAGGCTGCCTTAGACCTCCACGTCTTATTCCTGGCATTGTTAGTTGCACCGGGGGTGCCTGAGGACAATTTCGAGCGAAATGTCCCATCTGACCACATCTATAGCACATGTTTCAGGCCTGACGAAAATCTTCTTCACAAGCTCTATGACAAATGTTACATACCAACATCCTTCCACCCATTCGCGATCCTGGAACGACTGGTGGTTGCCCACTGGCTCTAGATATGAAATTCTGCGGGGCTCCTGAACTACTCCACACACCTATATTCGTTCGCCTTTTCAGAGTTAGGGTTGTAGCCAACGAATTCCGCTACTTCCACTCAACTATGAATGCCTCATAGACAAGTTTCTGGAAGTTCGTAGTTTCTAGGCAAGCTACTTGCATTCTAATGTGGGATTGCAATCCATTCTAGAATTGTTTCACCCTCATGGCTTCCGTAGGAATAAGACGAGGAGGGGAAACCTTCCTAACTCCATAAATCTGGCGACATACTATTCCACCATCATATTCCTTAGGCCAAAATAACAAAGTCTTTAGATCTTTGTTTTCTTATAATCTCCGGGAAATAACTGTCATCAAATTTTTTCTTAAACCTTTTCCAAGAGATCCTTCCTGTTGCTCCTAGTTTCATAGTAAGGAGTTGACTTTAGGGGTCCCACCACAGAGCTGCTTCCTCTAGAGTAGATAGTTCGCATATAACACCTTCTGGTCCTTGGTGCATCTGCACACTTCATAAGTTCTCTCTATGTCAGATATCCACATTTATGCTCTCGCCGGTTGTTTCCAAAGAATCCCGAGTAACGACGAGCTAAAAAGCGCTTGTACGTACATCCCCTTCCTTCTTCTCTAGGAGTTCCTACCCGCTGGACTTGCATATGACGGGAACACATCTCATATTGTTGTTCCACGTCCAATATCCGATTTAGTGCTTTAGGTAGCACTTTGTCCCTTCCCCCGCCAGACAATCCTCCTTCATGACCACTTGACGTTCGCTCTTCCTACGAAGCTCTTGGTCGTATCATCGTTAAATCCCTCCACATAACCTAAGCCTATTACGTACTATCTCACCTCACCGTCCTAGGCATAGATCAGGCTAAATGCAAGAATGTTCATCCTATCATGCTATATCACTCCTATTTTTTGGTATAGTCCTATACTTCAAAGAATTGCCTAGAGTCATGCATAAAGTCATAATTCTGATACCACGTTTGGTGCCCCATCCCTCATGAAAGACTAGGTGAGGTTCCATGGTGCTAAGGATGTTGGCTGATTGGTCAACACCCAGAGGATTCGTTAGGCGTGTATCAATCCTAAGGGAACTACACGTGTATGAAACTTGTTTTAAGATAACGTAGTGAAAATATAAATGGAACACATTGTTGTAACAATGTAAGCATGTATGTGCCATAAACTAAACTTCATGAAAATAGGTGCTTCTCACCCTTCATAACCTAACATTACATCATTCAAAACACATAGAGTTAGTTGCCATAGACGGTCGACTAAGTTACAAATAAGCACACGACTTAGTTGTGAACTTCTTACGAAAGGAATAGGGTAACTACGGCGAACAGTGGTGCTAAAATAGGTCCTAGACTCCTTAGTTAGGACTCGGGTGGGATTGACTCTTCTTCCTTGGATGTCATACCAGGGTCTGGATTTGCATAAAAGTCTATGATGTCGAGAATGAAACCGTAGGTAGGTTAGGCAATTATGACAAGACTGTTAATGAAAGATAATACTATTAGAGATGCAATGAAAATATTTCATGTAAATACTGAAAAAATACACAGGTGCATGGGAGGTACCACGCTCTCTCCTTGCAGCTACGTGCATTCCTCAAAACTTGGCGAAGAATTACCCTCTCGGTGAAAACATATATATATATATATATATATATATATATATATATATAAGCATGACGAAGAATCACCATCTCGGGACATAGCCCTCTCTTTAAGCAAGATAGATGAAAACTCAATAGTACTATTATGGTGAAGAGTTACCTATCTCCATATAATAGAAAACTTGTAAAAACCAGTATTGAGTCGAGTATCGTTCTTTACTCATAGGCATTCCTTCAGTAGGCACACACACTTGCTTATAGGCACACATTGAAACTTGTTGTCTCGGAATACTACTCTACCTGGCTGCAACCAACTAGAAGACACCAGCATGTGATACGCTAGGAGATCCCACATTCCAACTATCAGGTGAGGTCAAGTACAAAATCGTTCCACCCTACTCCACGATGCATTCTCCTTATCGTGTGATGTATGTGGTAACGCTTTGCGGACTGGTCCCAAAGAATTCTCCGTCCCCTACCAAGATTATAGACTATTCCTGACTCGACAAATACTTACACACAAATTTTAACGCCCCAAACCCAGGTGGCTTGGAGAATTACTACTTGTCACTTATAAATATGTTTCCCAACACAACTAAAATAAATCTCCAAAAACTTTATTAGCAAAACTCAATCTCATGTCTTCTAAATAAGGACCTTGAAAACTCCACAGTCATTACCGCAACAAAAATAAACTGAAGAGTCCACAATCTCCTGGTAGTCATAACAAACCAAATTGATCGTTTCATAAGTCTTACTAAACCCAAGATAAAATTAAATCTAGGAGACATTAAATCTAAAGAACATCAGAAATTATTTCTTTTAACATCCTCTCATCAGCTTAATCATGCTCACCAATCTAATCCAGGTCCTCAGTTGGACTCTCCACATCATCTGAAAATATTATGAAGATAGGGGGTGAGTTATCAACAACTCAGTAAGCAGAGGACATATGCTAGCGTGCAAACATGAGCATTTACAAAGCACAGTATGCAGAATAAAATATTTTACAGAGTTATCATGCAGAACAAAACATGTTTTCAAAAGTAACAGAGCGGTGGTTTTAAGACAAGTAAAACCCATAGTACTTTTCCATAACATAACTTGAGTATCATCATCACATCAAAATAGAGCATCTTATAGAGCAGAGACCATGTATCACCCCGTGGTAGGGTTGTGCTATCTCCGGTGGCCAAACCGGGCAGAGACAGAGGTGAAATCTTTCCCTTATTCTTCTCGGAGCCCCGAGTGTGCACACAAGAAAGACCACAATAAAACCACTTTGTTTCCAAAGTAGGTGCACTCAGAGACAGAGAAATTGGTACCAACCCAAACAGAGCAGAGCATAACAGAGCAGAGCAGAGACAGAGTCAGATACAAAATCAGTACATTATGCCAAAGGTTTTCAGATGCCATATCAAAATAAAACAGAGTACCAAAACATAATCAGGTCATTCTCACATACTGAAAACAAAAGTCGGAGCATCTTTATAAATAAATGCACAATTTTTCAGAATTCTTAAATATCGCTCTTTTTCAGATTTCAGAGACATCATAATAAAATTTAGCTCATGTCTACACAATGCATGCCAGAAAATAATTTTACTTTTTCACACAGATTTCATGAGTATGCAAATAAACGACCGATGTTGGTTTTGTTTTTCCTAAGTTCTCATTTCATCACAAAATATGCAAAATTTTCAGAAAATCAACCTCAGTCTCAATAATTCGTGTAAAGCCTAGCATAAGAACTCCGCTTACCTGAACTTTTTAGCTTTTTTAGAATTCCTCAAAAATGTCGAACAATAACAATCGTCACCTATAAAATAATCAAGTATTTCCCGTAAATTTCCAATCAACCACTTATTTCGATATTTAATCCTAAACTTCTAAAATAACCTATTTAATTCCTTAAAACCTAAAATTCTCATAATTCCCAAAATACCCTCATTTTCCCAAAACTATCAATATCCACTTAAACGAATTCGTACCGAATAAGAATTTAGTCAAGCAAGTATTAAGACAATTACGGAACTCAATAAAAAGTAATATTTAAAAATATCTAAAGTACCAACGATGCATCATAAAATACTTTGACTACTTTAAAAATCTTATAAAATACATCATGAAAAACTCCTATATTAAAAATAGGTTTACTTCCTTTAGTTAACAATATTATTAAAATATTATTTACACAAAAATAATATTTTATGAGTCTTAAGACAAAATCCATTTAAACATAAATCCAAAAAGACCACTCATCCGAAAACATACACTGGTAATAGTACTCAAATATTTGGTTAACAATTTACATATATATATATATAAACACTTATAAAAAACAAAACAATTTACATATATATATATATATATATATATATATATACACTCCTTAAGAGAAAGACTAGCAGTGAACGGAAACGAAACACAGAAAAATCGAAATAGCGATGGCAGGGACTTACACCAGGAGAAGTTAGGGACCGCGTGCGACGGCTGGGCTGGAAGTACCGTGGTGGCGCGGCTGTCGAGCTGGGAAGGGCGCAAGGCAGCGAAGCTGCCTAAACTGGGCAGCGAACGCGAGAGAGTCGGAGAGAGATGAGTGGGAGGGAGAGCGAGAAAGGCAAAGCGAGAGATGGCGTGCGGTGGCGAAGAGATTGCGTGCAGTGGTTTCCGTCGTGTAGCAAGGGCTGCACCGTGCGTCGCTTGTGGTGGCTGAGTAGCTTGCAGTGGGTTCGCTTGACACAAGGAGTTACGGTTTAAGGTGAAACTGGGGGTGGGTTGCTTTGTTTTTGGCATAGCAAAACAGAGGAAGTTTCTGGGCAGTTGGGGCGCGGTGGTTGGGCTGTTTTCATGGTATTTCTGATGTGAGGCAGCGCCTTACGAGGTGGTTTAGGAGGATAGTCGTTGCCTCATTCGCGGAGGAGGGATAGACGCGTGACATAGTTGATTCCTTTTTTACGATGATCTTGACTGGTTCAGTGGAGGCCGACGACTGCGTGGGATAGGCTTTCGTTGAGGACAGTGGCGCTGGGCCGTGGGGGCTGACCCGAGGTGGTTGGATGGCAGAGTTTCCAGGTGCCTCGCGACTTGGTGCGGAGAAGATAGATAAATAGAGAGAGTTTGAGAGGATGGACGGAAACGAAATAAGTGTAGATAATGGAGATTAGGTGGAGGAATCTTCGGAAGTGTAGAAACTGAAATTGAAAAACGGTTGAGAAGATAAAATGCAAGCGGCAAGTGGAAGCTCACAGCGAATGACGTCGTGGGAGTAGGGGAGGTTACTCAGCTGCGTGAAAACAAGAGAGAGAAAAAAATGAAACTAGAGAATCCAATGAACGGCCTTGGGTTTAATGGGCCCGGGTGCTACACAAACACTCACACACACTGGCATCTAGGGCTCCCATTCAAGATATCGCATCAAAAGTAGAAAACAGTTAAAGCGTCGAAAACATTGAAAGCATAAAAAATCAACAAGTAAATATAGCTAAAACATAGTGTTGGAAATATTTATTTATACTTGTAGAAAAGGGAAGAAGATTACATAAGTGATGCAATGCCTCTCAAACACAACATTCACCCCACATTACCCAACACTGTCTTAGAAGCTAACATACCTTCCTACGTTTGAAGTCCCCTCATTGCCTTCCTGCTCATTGCTTTCTGCAACAGTCACCTTCTCGAGCTCTTTAGTGAATAAGGCCTTAAAAATGAGATTTTGTCCCAAGTCTAGGTCCTTTAAATAGAGTGGGAATGTCAGATGTCTTCTCTGACGTATCACTGACTCAAAATATGATTGGATATGAGTCTTTCATCCTTGTCTTATCGTACTACAGGATGATAGAGACAGGTGACAAGGGCATGGTCTGCACACCCTACGATCTGCCAACTCCTCAGTTCTCTTTTGAATGAGGATCCTCCACATGGCGTCAGGGCCGGGTCTTTTCAAACAGTTATAGTTTGAATTCAAACACAACTCTCTCTCTCTCTCACACACACACACACACTCACACGCTGAAACCTTAGCCTCTTCTGCTGATGAAAGCTCCGTTGCCTCGTGTCGTCGTCTTCATTGCTCCGTTGCTCCTTCCTTCTAGCAGCCACGAGAAACTCCACTCTAATTCTGCCGATCAAAGCTCTGTTGCCTTGTGTCGTCGTCTACGTTGCATCGTCGCTTCGTCCTTCTAGTAGCCACGAGAAACTCCACGCTAATTAGCCATGAGGTATGCAATTTGTCTTTGGGTCTCAGATCTGATATTTGAAATGTACTCCGACAGAATCTTAGTCATTTATGTTGAGACTTTTATGCCTTGTTATCATTGAAGGTTAATCACTGGGTAAAGACAATCATTTGTGTGTTTGCTATTGCCCATCCAGTGATGATTTCTATATGTTTATACTTTTATCAGAATTTTCACAGTGTCATCTTTTGCCAATTTTTTTTTTCTTTTTTTCCCTCCAGGATTAATCGTAGGTTTATTTTTATTTTTTTTATCTTAATTTCTGGGTTTTTATGATTACATATTAATTATTAGGAACTCCCCTTATGAAAGAATGACCCCTCCAAGAAATTTGTATGGTGACTTTGGTAGCAATTATCCTTATATCAAATTAGTTAATGCAGTCGAATAAGTAAGATTCAACCCAGAACTCGGAATCTAAATTTTAAAAAATTCAAATTCATTCAAGTTTTGGTCTAGATCTAATCTGAACTAACTCGATCTGGATTTCGGTCCAGATCTAAAACCCAAGTTTCCGTCTAGATATATTTAAATTTTCATACCAGAATGCAGATAAACAGTCTTGCACAAATCACTATTATGAATCTATAGCCTCTTTTATTATTGTAGAATAGATTGCATAGAATAGTTATATAAAAAAGTACTATTGGAATTTGGAGGAGAATTTCGATCGTCCAACTCTAACTAAAAAAAAGTAAAAGATGAATAGAAAACTAAAAAGTAGAAAGGCAAAGTAGAAAAAGTCAACATTTAGAATTCCCACAAAGCAGCTTTTAATACGAGTCCCATCTCTGCCAGGTTGAACCGTCACCGTTTGACCCTAGACTTGTCCGTGTTGCTTCCCAAAGGCCACAATTCGCAAACGCATTCTTCGTGGTGCCCCCATCTTCCGGGACCAGCTTCTCCTTAGGCGTTTGACAAAGTCCGAAAGGCCACGACGCCCACCACGAGGCCAGGAATAACACTTTAGAGCATAAGTAATTCTTTAAAATTTGATTAATATATAACTTTTTTACCTTTAGATCATTCTCATTGAATTAGCTAAAGTTAAAAGACATTTTTATGAATGTAAGAAAAATTTAATTTTTAGCTATTCCATGCACATAAATCTCCATATTAAAATAACTATTTTTTCATTATATAATAATAAAATAATATAAAATAAATTTAATTTTAATTATTCACATAAAATCTCTACATTAGATTATACATTTATTTATTATATAATAATGAATAACTAATAATTTCAAAAAGATTTAATTTTTTTTAAATATTAATTTATTTTATTTTATCATATTTTACTATTCATAATATTATATATTAATTAGTAATCATATTCTAATTAAATTATATATAAAATAGAAACTAGAAAGACATTGATGGAGACCTCGGGAGAGAGAAACAAATGATATAAAATGGATTTGATGAATAAACAGTGTCTTTCAAATTTGGAAATAACTTTAGAAGTTACTGTAACTATATTCCAAATATTTGAGATATAGCTATTCCAATGTGATACATTTTATAGTTCAATAGTTAAATTCTCATTGGATTTAACTTTTAGCTAATCTAATGAAAAACTAAATCCAATGAGAGTGCTCTTAGTTAATCATTCAAAACTTAAAATTTACATTGGATTAGTCATCACACTCTCTATAATAACAAAATATTATTATTTTTTATTTCAATTTTTATTTGATTTTCATAATTTTCAATAACCTCCAACAAAGCATATTCATTTTTATTTTCACAATCTAACAATCTATAATATAATAATCTCATATGTATATAGATGTTAAAATCTCATATGAATAAAAATCTCATATCTATAATATAATAATTTAAAAAAATACTTTTAGATTTGCTATAGTTTTTTTCATATTTGAAAATAAGAATGAATTTACTGTACCTTAAAGTTTGGATGAAAACAATTTAACTAATTCAATGTGGAGCAAATATGGATGATATTTGCTAAATTTGAAGATGAAAATATATTTGACTAATCCAATGCCAATGCTCTACCAATTTAGGTCTTGTTTGTTTTCAGAAAATATCTTATATCATCTCATCTCATCATTACAACTTTCACAACTTCCAATACAAAATAAAATAAATAATTCAACTTTTTCAAATCCCAAAATAAAAATAATATTAAAAAATATATTCTAACGATATTTTATTCAACTTTTTAACTTTAATCTTAATTCATCTCATCTCATCTTCTCTGCCAAAACAAACGGGCCCGTTTAAACAATTATATGTCTTATTTAGATCTGAAATTTATTTTAATTTATCTCATCTTATTATTATAATTTTTTAAATTTTTACATAAAATATAATAAACAATTCAACTAAAATAATAATAATAATATTAAAAAAATATTATAATAATATTTTATTCAATTAATTTCAATTATTTTTAAAGCCAAAGGAGACCATAATATTTATCGTTCAAGTATTATTATGGAAAAATTATTAAAAATATCTAAATACACAAACTTTACGTACGCCATTTATAAAAAAAAGTTATACCTTCTCTGTACGCGGAGATAGGATGGCAAGATGTGCTGGAATAATTAAAGTCAAATGATTATACAAAAACTAAGATGTGCCTGCCATGTGTGTTGTCTATACATACATACATACTAATCAAGCAAATAATATGATGCACGCATGTTCACATCTTCTACGGTGAACCATGCCAAACCGTCTAAAAAGATGCACGTACATTTTAAGCACCGTTTGGATGGTAAGATTCTTTGATTTTATTTTATCTCATTTTAGAATTAAAATTTTATAAATATAAATATTTTTCAATTTCAAATTTTTTACTTATTCATCTAATCAATATAATTTTTTTAAAATTTTTAAATAAAACATAAAAACAGAAATTTTAAATTTTTAAATAAAAATAATATTAAAAAAGTATATATTAATAATATTTTAATTTTTTTAATTATTGTTCATAAATTATTTTATTTCTACGTACTATGCAAACGAGGCATTAGCAATGCGGGATGATTTTACTAAACGATTGGCGTTTTGATATGATAGCAACAGTATAAAAAACAGCTTACGACAGGGAATCCTGCCTCTCTCGGTTCTCTCTCATCCAGCGTTCTTCCTTCTTTTGCTTCTAGAAAAACGGCACGCAGCCCTAGAGGCCCCCCCCCTCGGGGTCTTTGTCTTCTTCACATCTCCACACGCTCTCTCTCTCTCTCTCTCTCTCTCTCGATGCTCAAGAACGTACAAAACATCCCCATTTAAAGGCATTAACCGTTGCCAGTGAACCAATCCTCCCAGTCTTCTCTCTCTCTCTGAGCTAAATCCTTATCCGACACCGTTTTCATGTGAATTCGTGTCCGCCTGCATCCTCATCCTCATCAGCGTCATGTATATAACGGCCTCGTCCTCGTCCTCGTCTTCGGCTTCCTCAATCCTCAGGGCTGCTGCTGCTGCTTCTTCCTCTTCCTACCTTAGGGCCAGGTTCTTCTCTCCATCTCTTTCTCGAAGCTTTGTCGCCTCTTCTTCCCCTCCCAAGCACTCTCCTTCTCTTCCAGCCTACCGATCCTTGAACTTCTCCTCCGCTGTTCGATCCGTCCGCTTCTCCCCCCCTCGCTGGAGCCACGGTGTCGATTGGCGCTCTCCGATCAGTCTCCGCTCTCACGTCAGGGCCGTAGCTCCCGTGATCGAACGCTTCCATAGGAAGATTGCCACTATGGGTACACTTTCTTTTCTCTTGATTTCCATAAATTCCGGAGCGAATTTTCTCTTCTCACATTTTTTTTATTTGGTTTCTGATATACGATGATTTATTTTCTCTGTTTTGGTACTGAGAGATCGAAGTAGAAAGGAAGAAAATGGTTCGGATACTGCAAGTCAGCTGAGCTGAGCTAAGTAGTTGTAGGCTCTGTTTGATTGCTCAGGAAATGGAAAAGCCATAACGACATTTTGATCCTTTTTCTTTTTCCTCGGCCTCTCTTTGGTTTTACATTCCATAAAATTCGCCGGTGATTCACGGAGTGTTTCGAGATCTTTGATCGCGAGCAACTATAGCTGTTTATTCATGGAAAATGATTAGATTTTCGAAAATTTCATGTTGTCTCCCTGTTGTTTGATACATCATGTACTCTACTCAGCTAAGCTAAGTACGTGAAGGCGCTGGCCTCTGTTAGTTCCCACGAAAGCCAACGAAATATATATATATATATATATATATATATATATATGTATCAGTGGGATCTTTTCGGTTTATCATCATCTCATGCATTTATGTATCTCAAATCTTGATTATTATTGTTGCTGTTGTTGTTGTTATTATTGCTATTAATGTATTTCCATTTCACCATTGCTATTAATGCATTTATTTCCATTTCGAAAATTGTTATTAATATTATAAATATTATTATTTATTATTATTATCATCGTTATTGCTGTAATTATTTATTTGAGAAATTTTGAGTTTTTTGGTTGTAGATCCAGTTATGTACGGCTGGAAATTAAAAATACGCAAATTTTTTTATGCCTAGGAAATATAAAAACAGTGAACCTAATGAGAAGTCTTTGAATAAGCACATTTTAATTACTGAAGGAAATTTTCGTTCTGATTGTTCATCTGTATGGTTTCAGCCTCTGAAAATCCTTTCAAGGCAAACTTGACCAGTCTTCCCAAGGCAGGAGGTGGCGAGTTTGGAAAGTTCTACAGCCTTCCATCTTTTAATGATCCAAGGATCGGTAATTTTTCCTTCAACTACGTTTTACAGAAATATTTGTTTTAATGCAGCAAATAACTTCATTTCTCAACTATATCATTATAGTTTTGGGAATTATACAATGATTGAACAAGAAAAAGATAAAGAAGGAAAAATCACTCTCAGCATCTTCTAAGTTATGGATTGTTGTTTATTGGAACTCTATTGCTGACAACACTTACTCATAAATGTATAATAGAGAAGTTGCCGTACTCAATCAGAATCCTTCTGGAGTCTGCTATTCGCAATTGTGATAACTTCCAAGTTAAGAAGGAAGATGTTGAGAAAATTATTGATTGGGAGAAGTCTTCTCCAAGGCAAGTTGAAATCCCTTTCAAGCCTGCCCGTGTTCTATTGCAGGTACCTAATGAAGTTGAGCATACTTAGTGACTATTTTAAACATGTCGTCTTCCTCTTCTAAGGGTTCTCATCTGTTGCCAGGATTTTACTGGAGTTCCTGCCGTTGTCGACCTTGCTTGTATGCGGGATGCCATGAACAAACTCGGAAGTGATTCTAACAAGATTAACCCTTTGGTGCGTGTTGTTCTTATCACATGTCTCTGTGACATTGTTGCGTTACTGATATAGGTTTCATGCCTGAAATTTCATATTTTGGCTTAATAACTTTAGATGCTTGTTGACCACATTTTGTGTCTACAATTTTGCATCTAGTCTTGATATTGGTCAAACTTTAAACGTCTGTATTGTAATAGTATTTTGTTCTTGGGTATTAACTATTTGAGTTATTTCTTCACTTCGTATATAACTTGATGCATGCATATAATAAAGAAGTCTTTCTTATAATTACATGGTGTGATGTAGACTATTTCCTAATATATCATGTTACTACAAGGTATATGCGCAGTTATTTTTGTCTCACTATCTTCCATTCTAAATATGCAGGTTCCTGTGGATCTTGTAATTGATCATTCAGTTCAGGTTGATGTAGCAAGGTCTGAAAATGCCGTGCAGGCCAATATGGATCTTGAATTTCAGAGAAACAAGGAGAGGTTTGCTTTTCTTAAATGGGGGTCTACTGCTTTCCGCAACATGCTTGTTGTTCCTCCTGGTTCTGGTATTGTGCATCAGGTAAAGTAGTCCAGAAGCCAATGCGGAAGATCATATATTGTCAGCTTATATGTCTAGTGTGATATATTAAATATACTGCATCAGCTATAAGTCATATCACTTTTACATTTCACTCTGCATATTTGAATCATCTGTTTTCTTTTTCAATTAATATGTGGTAAATGAAGATTAAGAATGTTGAATCTCTGTAGTCTTACACATACTTGGCATGGAATGACTTGACATGTTGAATTCTCAGGTTAATCTCGAATATCTTGGACGGGTTGTTTTTAACACCGATGGCATACTTTATCCTGATAGTGTGGTTGGAACTGATTCCCATACAACCATGATTGATGGGTTAGGAGTTGCTGGCTGGGGAGTGGGAGGTATTGAAGCAGAGGCAGCAATGCTTGGCCAGGTAATAAGTTCTGAGCATAGAACGGATAATCATGCAAGGATTGTTAGAGGCATATTGGATTATAAGCAATTCATTTATTTTGAGTTTCTTTAGATACAATTTGCTGCTCACTTGAATTATCTTGAGTGGAAGAGTGCTGCTGCAGTTTTGCTTCTAATGCCTTACTATTTGACATTGACAGCCCATGAGTATGGTGTTGCCTGGTGTTGTTGGGTTCAAGTTATCTGGAAAATTGCGCAATGGCGTCACTGCTACCGACTTGGTTTTAACGGTGACACAAATGCTGAGGAAGCATGGTGTTGTTGGCAAATTTGTGGAGTTCTATGGTAACTCATTTTTCATGAAATTGTGTTAGCTAACATTAAACTGCAAAGGTTTGTTTGTGCAACTAGATAGATCTAAGGTGCTCATGGTTGTATGTGCTTCTAGGGGATGGAATGGGTAAACTATCACTAGCTGACAGGGCCACTATAGCCAATATGTCTCCTGAATATGGTGCAACTATGGGATTCTTCCCTGTAGACCATGTCACTTTACAGTATCTCAAATTAACCGGAAGAAGTGATGAGACGGTGAGTAGGTAATTATATTTGGTCCCTTGGAATATGAAATTCTTATAGCATCAAGTGACTTCTTTCTTTCATAACATTAGGTGGAAATGATAGAAGCTTATCTTAGGGCAAATAAATTGTTTGTCGACTATAATGAGGTAAAGGTCTTATTTCTCACTTATTTCTGATTTTTCATTGTTTGAGTATTTGTTTGCATCATATTTTCTTTGAGGTTTTAACCAGCAAGAATTCTACAAAGAATGACTTGGTTTCATGTAGCTACCATAGCTCTTCTTGCCTTTCTAGCCTGTGTTATGAATACTAACTACTTTCGCTTAAGTTCAGCCTCAACAAGAAAGAGTGTACTCCTCTTACCTACAACTGGATCTTGCAGATGTTGAACCCTGTGTTTCAGGACCAAAAAGGTGTATACTTTCTTCTCGCACAAACTCATTCACATTTTACTCCGCTTTGTTCAATTCTTGGTCTTGAATTCATGTTTCACATACATATTGTTTGAATCATTTTATATGCACCTTCTATATTTGTAGACCTCATGATCGGGTGCCTTTGAAAGAAATGAAGTCTGATTGGCATTCTTGTCTTGACAACAAAGTTGGATTCAAGGTTGGTCAAACCTTTTGCTCCATCAACCTGTTTTTTTAATGTTGTGGCCCGATCGATCTGCATGTTATTTTAATTTTATTTTAGACATAGTTATTTAAGTTATTTTTGTTGTAATCTACTGTTTTCTCCCTCTATACCCGATAACTTCTATCAAGCATGCAAATGTATACTTTAGTTTGATGTAAATCCTTTACCAAAGATTAAACCAATAGAACAATATTTGGGACAAATTATTTCCCAGTCAGTGATCAGACTGGAGATGTCTAGTTCAATTGAGGATTGCGTTACCCATCTTAATCTCATGCAAATCAGATGGACCAAATTCAGATCAGATCATTATTACAGTTAAAAGCCATGAACCCTGGTACCTATTGAAAAAAAGCCATGAAACCCCGGTGCTTAATCTTTAAAAAGGACAAGATTATCACCATGACCGCTTTCTTAATTGTCAATGCTGTGTCATCATGATGGTTTCCATCAGCAATTAGCTATTGCTGATGGTTCTGTGATCATTTCTGCTACTGCTCCATCATCACTAATTCTGGTGCTTCTTGCTTTTACTATCAAAATCAACTGCCACCCCATCCATACAGTCGTTTCCTCCTTTTGGAACTTAAAGGCATCTCCGATATGAGCTACTAAAGTACTACCGAAATGGCCATTACTGCTTTTTGGGTGATGATCAATTATGGCCTTTGTAATTATTTGGGTTGTGGATCTTTCGTCAGGCAGCTTATATTTCAAGTCGCTTTTCGTTTTCCTGTAGTTTTCCTTCACAGTTCATCGATTAGTCTTGTTTTAGGGTATATTAGTTTTGGTGGTGATTGGAATGTTGTACTTTTTATTTTTTCCTATGAGTGGCAGCTACTTACAGTATTCATCTTATCTTTTTCTCCGCATGATGTGAATTTTTGCTTGAATCGATTAAGTGGTTGTAGACTATTGCATGGCTGGGTTAGCTATTGTATTGGCATACCTATCCACCCATCCTCTCTTTCTCTCTCTCTCTCTTACACACACACACACACACAGATTGTGTATTACCAGGGATGGGAAAATCAATTTTTCTCAGATCATAACTGAAGTGATAATGTGGACTGATCTAGTCTGTTTATTTTTGTGTATATGTGTGTGTCAAACTTTTTTGATCGCAGATATGATCTCTAGTGTCCCCACAAGCTTGATTAGATCTCGACCCATGTATGGCACACTTTTCTTTTTCAATTTATTTGTTTACCATTTTTCCTTAACATCTCACCGACTACAGGGGTTTGCTATACCAAAAGACGTACAAGAGAGAGTGGCCAAGTTTTCGTTCCATGGACAGCCAGCAGAGCTTAAGCATGGTAGTGTTGTAATTGCTGCAATCACAAGCTGCACCAATACATCAAACCCTAGTGTCATGCTTGGGGCAGGTCTTGTTGCCAAAAAGGCTTGTGAACTTGGTTTGCAGGTTAGTCGTGGATACGTTTATGATGTGTCAGACTGTAAGAATGCTGCTCTCCATTTCCTTTTTCCCTCAATTTTTTTTGCTCTCCATTTCCTTTTTCCCTCAATTTTTTTTTATAAGAAAGACAATCTTATTAAAACGAATGAAATAGGTGATGTCCATGTATACAAGAAGTATACAAAAGAAAATACCTAAATACACCTAAACACCTAAATACTTTCTTTTTTTTTTTAATAAAAAAGAAAGAAGCGGAAAACGACAACAAAAAATCATGAGCTAAAGCTCCATTAATCACTAAAGCAGAGAAACAAAGCAATAAGAGTGCACAAAAAAACTTATCAAAAAAAAAAAAAAGAGTGCACAAAAAAATTCTGAAGTTCCTCCAAAGTAAGCTCCTTATCATTGAAACACCACTCATTCATTTCTAACCAAATACACCACATAAGACACAAAGAAACCATCTTCCACGCCACGGCCCCTTGAGAGCAACCATATAGCCCATTTCAACATGCAAGAAGATCAACCACTCTCAAAGGCATCCAAAGGCATCATCCTTTTTCCCTCAACTTGGCATATACAACTTTTTGTTGGCCTCCCTTTTACCGTAAGAAAGTAGAAGATAAATGTTTTGATGCCTTGGATCCCGTGTTTTATTTTCTTATTGATCAACAATTAATTCTTGAATGTTCCTAATTAGGTGTTTCTCTTGTATACGTCTTTTGTACTTGGGCTAGCACTCTGTGTTTTATAATAAAATGTTCGATTGCTTATAAAAAAAATGAATTCTTGAATGTTTTACCAGGTCAAACCATGGGTTAAGACAAGTCTTGCCCCTGGATCTGGAGTTGTTACAAAATATTTGCTCCAGAGGTAACTCTTATATAGAGACATTTACTTTGAACATTTAATAATGTGAAGTAACTACTTTATTTCAGTACATATGATAAAAATCTCTGCTAAATATGGTTTTGCTTGATGCAGTGGACTGCAAAAATACTTTAACCAGCAGGGCTTCAATATTGTTGGATATGGCTGCACAACATGTATTGGGAATTCAGGGGATTTAGATGAATCAGTTGCTTCTGCTATTACAGAAAACGGTAAAGTCTCTCTATTGGGAAAATTTTCTGTAACATAGCTTAGGCATGTTGACTATTTTTTTTTTCTTTTATAATTATCCCCAACTAAATTTACCCGGTTGTTTGTGCAGACATTGTGGCAGCTGCTGTACTTTCTGGGAACAGGAATTTTGAGGGTCGTGTTCATCCATTAACAAGAGCTAACTACCTTGCCTCGCCTCCTTTAGTTGTTGCCTATGCCCTTGCTGGCACAGTATGTAGTCTTTATTACCGTGATGCCTATGTATCTTTGGTACAAAAAGAATATTGATACAACAATCCTTAGAATATGGAAAACCTGATGCATTAATCCAATGGATATGAAAAATGAAATGACAGAAGGGTCACTGTACTTTTTATATCCACCAGTTTCCTTGGATTAAGCTTCACGCAAAAGTTTTACACCAAGAATTTGAGTTGAACTTTATATTCAGTATGGGACTATTGAGTCATATAATTTTTTTTTATAGGTAAACGATTATATTATATTTATACGACTAGGCATAGCCCAAGTACACTATTGAGTCATATAAATAGTTTAATGTCATTGTTATTAGTACCTAAATCTCAATTTATTTTGGTCTAAGGACAACACGATTCCCAAATCCCTGTGTCAGCTCCTCGTTGAAACCCAGTAATGTCTGACTGGCACATTCAACGTTTGAGTGGTAGACATTGACTGGATAGTTTATTGTTGTGTACCATGTAAATGCATTGTTTCCATGAAACGTAGTGTGGCGGTATTATGATATTGAAAAGGGTTTTGTAGTAGGTAGTATATTGTTTCTGTAGAAAAGGAGACATGAACTACATCAAACAGGTGTAGGGATTTTGCATTACCTCTCAGCACTTTTTCCCCTGCATCAGCTCCTGACTCTATGTTGTGGCCAAGCATTTTGAAACTATAAGATGCTTAGCTTTTTTAGGAGTCCAACATTTGAACAGTTGCAATAATCAGTATGTGTATTTGTTGTCACAACACTTCTACTTTTAATTCGAATATTGAAGAATCAATTAGAAGTTATTTTTCAGAAATTTTCCATGGCACATATTAATTATCCATTTTATGCCCATTGGGTGACATGAAATTGTTTTCTAGGTTGACATTGACTTCGATAAGGAGCCAATTGGAACGGGGAAGGATGGTAAGAGTGTCTACTTTAGGGATATCTGGCCTTCTACAGAAGAAATTGCAGAGGTATAAATTATAATGATCAAGTTCTGTTGTAAAGTTTTAGAATATGCATGGCATAAATTAACTTTGGAAGGCATACTGTTTAGGTTGTTCAATCCAGTGTGTTGCCTGAAATGTTCAAAAGTACTTATGAGGCTATTACAAAAGGCAATCCCATGTGGAATCAGCTTTCAGTTCCAACTGGCACCCTGTATTCATGGGACTCTGACTCAACCTACATCCATGAGCCTCCATACTTCAAGGGCATGACCCTAGATCCTCCTGGAGCCCATGGAGTGAAGGATGCATACTGCCTACTGAACTTTGGTGACAGTATTACAACAGATCACATTTCCCCAGCAGGAAGCATTCAAAAGGACAGTCCTACTGCAAAATACCTTCTTGACCGTGGGGTAGATCGCAAGGACTTCAATTCTTATGGAAGTCGCCGGGGCAATGATGAAGTGATGGCTAGGGGAACTTTTGCCAATATTCGCATTGTTAACAAGCTCTTGAGTGGGGAAGTGGGCCCAAAAACAGTTCACATTCCTACCGGCGAGAAACTCTCTGTTTTTGATGCAGCAACGGTGAGCTCCTTTATATCTAGTTGTTGCACAATTTTTTCATCCTGATCCTTTTTCCTAGTCAAAGCTTTTGCTTGAGATGATTTTGTGTACGAGGAATTTGTCCTTTATTTTTGCTGGAGAACATACACTTGATCTGTCAGTAATGATGGCCTGTGAACTTCTGGGCTGACCTAAATTAAAGAAAATGTTGCCTTTATGCCCGTACTCCCTTTCCCTTTTTTTTTTTGTGTATATTAGGTATATGCAACCAGATTTATTATTATTCCCTTATTATGTGGTGTTGTGAATTCTTATTTACTTATCCCAAAAAAGAAAAGAAAAAAGTAATGTGAACTCTTATTGACAGTTTCTAAATGGGGCATTTTCATCGTCTGAAATAATAGTGGCTTTTGTGATCTGAAGTAGTTGCTTGTGATTCATAGATGCCACCCTAAAGTGATAACAATGATCTCAAACTGTTGATTGTTGAATGTTATGTGTTTGGCCCTGTCTGTTTCAGAGGTACAAGGCTGCTGGGCAGGACACCATCGTACTGGCTGGTGCTGAATATGGGAGTGGAAGCTCCAGGGACTGGGCCGCCAAAGGTCCAATGTTATTGGTGGGTTTCTCAATATCCTTTCTGGTTGTCTTCAATATTTTCTGGCAGTCATCTGTCCTCACATGAGTATATTACAGGGTGTTAAAGCAGTGATTGCCAAAAGCTTTGAGAGAATTCATCGCAGTAATTTGGTTGGAATGGGTATTATTCCACTTTGCTTCAAGTCCGGTGAGGATGCAGACACACTAGGATTGACCGGCCACGAACGATACACCATTGACCTCCCAAGCAAAATTAGCGAGATAAGGCCAGGCCAAGATGTGACTGTCACAACTGACAGTGGAAAATCTTTCACCTGCATTGCCCGCTTTGACACTGAGGTATTTCCCTCTTTCATTTGTTTGTACAACTTCATTCAGTATTGCGGAGAAGAGAAGGATACTGGATGTGTTGTAATAAAACTGAATTTAAAAAATGATTTTATATGCTTAGATTCAAATGGAATAAGAATTATACTTCTCATGTTCATATGAAATTGTCAAACAAGGCATAAAAGCAGTGTTAAATTATACAGCTTTTTGTTTCCTTGCACCATTCTTTGTTTTGGGGATTCTGAGGAATTTTTTATTCATGGGAAATGATTTATACAATCATAGAGTGTACGAGTCTTACGTACTCAGGTTGAGAAAAGTAAGAGAAATTTGGGATCTACATTAAAAAAAAAAAAAAATTCAATCTGGACGTCACTTTTTTCAAAAGGAGTGCACGGGACATGCACACCTTAGGAATATATCTAGTATTACTCTTTACTCATATAAGCCAGGGATTGTTTCTGCAGTTTAGTGCGGTTCGTGTTTGTTTGTCAAACAGGAGTGCCCATACTTCTCATTGAACAACATAGTAACCAACATACAGACATTTTGAGTATTTTACCTGATTATATATTGTTGTGTTTTGCAGGTGGAATTGGCTTATTTCAATCACGGAGGCATTCTTCCCTATGTTTTACGGAATTTGACCAAGCAATAAAACAATTAGGAGTGCATTGTTGGATTTTCGACCTTGCCATATCCTTGTGAGTTCTTCCTTCCATGTGGGGGGGAGTGAATAAAACTTCTTAATAATAGGAAACAAAAAATCCGTTTCACGGGATATATAGCTATTTTCAGCTTTTGAAACATAATCATAATCGAGGGTTGGCAAGGATATGTTTGCCTATTTCAGGAAAAGGAAGAGTATACTTTAGTCAATGGCACCATTTTTTTTATCATTTATTTATTTATTTTTGCAATTACGTTCTAATAGTGTATATGCTGTTTAGTTAATTTTGAACCTCAGTGCATGAAATAGAGGGACGGCATTAGTATAAACTTCCAGATGATTAACTCATGCACTGAGTGTATCAGCATAATGCGATGGAAGAAGTAACACGAGAGTATAGCTTATATAGTACTATAACTCACAAACTTTTGAGAGTAAATTGATGATGTCCAAAGTCAAAGATGATTGATCAAATTATTTGCTGCACGGTAGGAATAAGACAGGCTATTTATATACAGTAATTGACTTCCAAAACGATAGCAAAAGTTGACCCAACTTAAATTGCTAGGGCGTCATTATCATCTTTGTCAACCTACAATGTCTACCAATAAATAAAGAATAAATATAGATAGAAGTCACTATTAGGAGCATCTATTTTGCACAAATGATGTGGTATCATCTAGACCACACATTTTCCCAAGTGAGTGTTGGGAACAATCAACTAGAAACAGTCACGTATTGAGTGCAAAGTGTGCACTGCTATAGTAGCTTCTCTCTAGCATTACTCATAAATAAATTAGAGCGGTGTTACTATCCTGCCCGAAGATGACCGCTTTCTGTGCCGCTTAGTCCAATTTGCACTTTGTTTTGTTTTGTTTTTTTTACATTTTATTTCAAATATTTTTTAAACATTTAAATATTTTTAAAAAATAAAAATATATTAATACACTAATAGTCAATTTCTTAACCATTAAGAAAATATATTTTTTTAAAAAAATTAAATATATGAGCGGTCAAAATGAGGAGGCATATTAGTATCTCTATAAATTAAGAACATGAACTTTAAGAATACAATTTCTTGCCATTGTAATTTAAGTTGATATAATATAATAATATTTATATATTAGTGTAATGTTACATGTACTTACAGTTTTACTTATAAGATTTGACCTTTTTAAAATTAAAATCCTTCTAATGTGCCGCCCAACTCTTACCGTTGGGCATGCCCGTTAATGCAATCTCACCTTTTTTTCAAACATTTTTCTACATTTTAAAAAAACACAAATTCAATAATAGTAGTAAATTTTTTAAATATTTGAAAAAAAAACGAAAAAAAAAATGCACTAACAAGACAAACTAACATTTTCCTTAAGATTATATCACATTACATTTTTATCTATTCTTCATCCATCTTAATGGTCCGCATCAAACGGAAGCGCAATATATCAGTTTTAAAATTTTGGAATGAAAAGTGTGAACTATTTATTAATTTGAGGATGAAAAATGTATTTTCTTGGTTTGAGCTCGCATAATTAGTCTCGTTTGTTTTCACAGATGAGATGAGATAGATGAAATGAGTTGAGATAAAAGTTAAAAATTGAATAAAATATCGTTAGAATATATTTTTTAATATTATTATTGTTTTGAGATTTGAAAATTTTGAATTGTTTATTTTAATTTGTGTGATAATTTGAAAAAATTGTAATGATTAGATGAGATGAAATATATTGTGAAAATAATTGAGATGAGATGTGTTGATGAAATGATTGGATGGCGTACTTGGGTGTCTTACAAGCCATCACACAAACCCAACCGGAATCGACTCTCTTGCTTCTTGCACGGTAAGAAACGCGTTTATAACAAGTGAAAGAAAAACTTGTGGCAAAATAAGATATAGCGGCGAACTTGTTGTGACTGGTGAGCAAAGACTGATCTTCCATGAAAGGCTTGCTAATTAAGTAATTATAGGCTAATACATTTAGATCTTCTACAGAGAGGATATATGTGTGTGTGTGTGTGTGTGTGTGTGAAAGAATAACATGAACACTGACTGAATCATCATGCCCTTATAGCAGGGAAACCAGATCACAGACCCTTTAATGATTTACATATATTCCCATTACATCTAACTCAAAAGTAGCACAATGATATATATATATTTATATATATATGGTGATCAATTAGCCACACCATATATCCTATGATCAAGATTGTATACAACCCATCACAGAGAGAGAGAGAGAGAGAGAGAGAGAGAGAGAGAGAGAGAGAGAGAGAGAACTTGTTAGCAAACAAAGTAATTGATCTTCAATGGTCCTCTGGAATGCTCTCCAAAGCTGGCCTCCAACTATCACCATCACTTGTTTTAGCTTTACAAGTCCTTGATCTTGTCAACTTCATTGCACTTACCAATTCCTCCACAGAAGAATATTGTAAGTTCTCCGAATTCAGTATCTGTTTCAACTCTTTCAGGGTCACCACCACTCTAATCCTCACAACCCCGCTTCTAGAATCACCATGATCTGTACTTCCTCTACCGACATTATCATCGTCTTCTTGCAGCTTGAACCTAACCATCTTCTTCTTAGCACCATCCGCCTGCAGCAGCTTCACTGGTTCTGACTCGGGTCGAGGACATGATTCTGTTTGTTCAACCACTTCTTCTTCTCCCTTTGGCAGCTCTTCTTTCTCATCCTGTGTTGCAGTCCTAATATCACTACTCAAGCAACTTCCCATGATAGAGATGAAACAAGAAGATCAGAGAGAGAGAGAGAGAGAGAGAGAGAGACCGAGACAGAGAGAGAAACATATACACATGTAATATATGAAGAGAAGGGTGGAGGAAGCTGGCACATGAACTAGCGGTTGTTGCGCCGAGGAGTTGAGATTCTTCTGCTTGAGCGTAACATCACTCATATATTAATTAAGCATATCCCTATTATCTTTGTATAATGTGAATATTTTAGTTTGTGGCGAAAGCGTTGATTCCTTGTCCACGGCCACTGGCGTACTTTATAAGTGTGTCAGGCAGCTGTTAACGACCAATATCATATCTTATTGCAGAGATTCCTGTTCAATTCATTGTATTAGATTCTTCAAGACTCGGTCCAAAGCATGTTTTAGCTTTATGCACAGTGACAAGCTACCTTTGTGTTAGTTTGGTTTAAGGCCCCCCTAATCACGCTGAAAAGCCGGAGTACTGGAAATATTGGTTTCAAAACTAATTTGTTCAGACAGGCATCAGGACAAATTTATGTTAAATAATCATATGCTGGGTCTCCCTTATAATACCAATCTCATTGCATACTGGACCGTACTCTATTACCTACCAAGTGCATATGAATTCAACTGCAATATGATTTATAATTGCATGCATTGGATCATCATGTTATTTAAATGCAATCTCCACATGATCTCTATCTGCTATGATCAAGAGGTGGAACTTCTACTTTGGGTGATTGATACAATCAGCGGAGTTCTTTTGCCCTTGTTTGGATTGGAAATTCATCTCAACTCATTATTATAATTTTCTCAAATTCTCATACAAAATATAATAAATAATTCAACTTTTTCAAATCTCAAAACAATAATAATATTAAAAATTAATATTCTAATAATATTTTATTCAAATCATCTCAATCCTTATATGAAATCCAAACTCTCCCAAGAGAGAGAAAATAAGAAAGAAAAGACTTTCATTACTCAAAACTACAAGAAAACGTCCACATCATATATATATATATATATATATCTAATATATAAACTTGAAACTATCATAAAATATGGGTTTTTTTTTTTTTTTTCCTGGGTGGTCCCATCAATGTATGAAGTCTCCTAAGCATCTTGAGTTGCAAGTACCTTACTTTCAAAGCAATTTTAGTTTTGTACTATAGTTGATAGTCTCATATATAAATGCATGATCACCCGAAATAACGGAGAGGATCATGAAGAAGCGCGTCATTTTCCCAGCATTGCATTGCTGTATATATATACAGAAATATAGACAAGGGTTAGCTAGGGGATTGTACGTAGTACATGAAAGAAGTCAAAAGCACGCAAAATGTATATGGGTAGTGCACGTGACATGTCTTTCAATTTTTGGGGACTTCTTTGAATACGTTCCATGATATCAGGGTAATTTGTTGAAAATATGAGGGCGTTTACACGTGAACACAGTTTATAATATGCAGCAGCAGATGAGGAGGCATCTTAATTTCACATGATGGGGTCGGTAGGGATTTCTTTCTGCATTGAAATAGTTGGGGCCTTGCCTCATTGTGAGTATTTCTTCATTGTTAATGGCAGACAGCCACCAAAGGTCCCTACTAAATATTTTGTTTAACTTTTTTTTATGAACGTCACCACCCTTCGTGACTATTTGGGAGACACCAATGGCTCTGTTTTCAAGTTTCATTTTATCAAACAGATTGGCTACATAAATGAAGAGAGAGATTGCTTTTCAGTTTCCAAGTAGTAATTGCAATGGTTATTTTTTTAAAAAATGCTATTTTATCAACTTAATTTGTCTATTTTATTTTGACATTTCATATATTTTTAGAGCGGTGCTACTCAAGCGGTAGAATAGCGCGGCTCTATATCTTTTAAGTAATTTTGGATTTTATTTTTTTGGCAAAAGGAAGGAAAAGCAATAGGAAATTTCAAGCTGCCTACGCAAAAGATAAAGGGAATGAATAGTTGTTTGACCACAACTTTTTTGACATAGTCCGAAACATAATCATACGATAATCACATCTTGTTTCAAACAAACGTAAAGCGTTAATGGGACTTTAATCAGCAATCCTATCAGCATCACTATTATTAAGCAACCAATTAAAATATATTCACTCAAAAAGTATTGTTCTTGCCAACATATGAATGAATTTCTTACTATTTGTCTGAACTTTAAGGTTTACGGTGGGAGAAAGATATACACAAAATCGTCTCAATGAAATTTTCAAATAATATTAAATTTTTAATAAATATTATAAGACTTAATTTATGTATCTATATCTCTCCAACTTATATTCTACAATATGTTTAAACCCTATTTATTTGATGGGAAACAAAAACTGAACTCTTGGTGCAAGCAAGACCCTCAATTTAGGCTTGTTTAAATAGTGAAATGAGATTAGATGATTTTAAATAAAAGTTAAAAGTTGAATAAAATATTATTTAATATTATTATTGTTTTGAAATTTGAAAAAATTGAATTGTTTATTATATTTTGTATGAAAGTTTAAAAAAATCATAATGATAAAATAAAATGAAAAACCGTATCTGTATCCAAACGGACTTTTTTCTCCCTTCAAAAAATAATCGGAGCCTGGTTTGCTTTCAAGACTAAAATTCAAAACTTTGAAAACCTCTCATCTTATCATTACAATTTTTTTAAATTTTCACACAAAATAAAATAAACAATTCAACTTTTTCAAATCTAAAAAAAGAATAATATTAAAAAATATATTCTAACAATATTTTATTTAATTTTTTAATTTTAATCTCAACTCGTCTCATCTCATCTCTAAAAACAAACGATATTAATTTCTTCGCATCCAACGGCCTTCCTCTTTCCGGTGTAACGCCAGCTGGCTCAACTACCCAGGCAACGAAACCGCTCACGTGCCTTCTCCGAATTCCGTCCGAGCAATCACGTGAATGACTCAGGTGCCTTCTCCACACGTGTGAACTGTGATGCCGGGGTAAGTGGTAGTGGAGGCAGAAAGAGCTTGAAACTGCATTTTGCTTTCACAACACTTTCACTCTCTCTGTGAAATTTGTTTTTCGTACTGTTTATCTCTGAGAGTTTTTTACACCCATTCCTCGATCACATTTACTTTGGAAGTCACTGAGAATGGAACAAAGGCTCGTTCGCACCCTCGCTCTTCACCTTGCTCTATTTTTTCTTCTCTGTAAGGTGTTCCGTAGCTTATCTCTGAGCTTCTTTACTGATTACTGTTCCTGCTGTGTGATTTATGTCAAATTCTCTCTTTGGTCTTCGTGAAACTGCTATTCTTTGAGAGAAACTAGTTGGTGCTGCTCGGTTATTGATTGTGGATTTTTGACTTGGGCTCTGATATTGCTGTTCTTTTTCTTAATTGCTTCCCAGTTAGTTTCATTTCTTTTGCTTTATCGCCCTTATATCTACTACGGTTAAAGATGGAGTTTTTTGTAACTTCAAATTCTCAGTTGGTACATTGCTGTCTGGGCGGGAATTACCGGGTTTTTATTCTGGCACGTTTTAGACATTGTATATCAGCATAATTAGATTGTGTGTCTGTGTGTAGATGTGTTTCTTTCCCATACGAGAGTTGGTCTTGATTTTCAATTTTAAGGGGAAACAAGTTGCCACTTCTATTTTTTGTCAATTTGGTGAAAAAGTTTTGCTATTCGTTGTACTAAAGTTACAAAAAAATGTTGAAGGAGATTTGGCTAAGGTATTTCTAAACCTTTTTCAAACCCGGGAATTGTTCATGAATTAAAATTCACTGTCAATAGTTAATGGCTCAAATTTGTCCTGAATTTTTGTTTTGTGACAACAAAAGAAAGCTCCTACACGACACAAACCTAGTACTTCTCTTTTCAGCACTCTAGATCATATGAAACACATCCTTAAACATACAAGTAAATGATTGTGTAGATGTACATCACAACCCTGAATAAACCAAGTATTTTTAATCTTAGTTGAGTTATTGGAACCATCTGCCCAAGTGTTGCTACAAAATTCATAACTGCTACCTTGATTGTGAGGAAACTGTTTAGGCCAAAAGGCCACATTTCTTGTACTCTTTGAGATTTTAGGATATTGAACCGAGTACCTTTTCCGCATATTGCAGCCACAATAAACTGCCTGCCATTATAGTGTGACAGAAAAGAATTCTCCTTATTTTTTTCGGGGGGGGGGGGGGAAGAAGTTGGAATTCATGATTATGCATAAGATTCTTGATGTTGGCAGTGGTGCTCATTCTCTAGACCTCTTGTTGGTAAATTGATAAGAGAGCTAAAAGAAAATATTTGTACATTCATAATGTTGGCCACGTGGGCAGATGCGAGGGTAATAATAATTTCTAAGATGACAGCATGCTCATATCTGTAGATTCTTTCTTGAACCTAACATGAAAATCCTATAACCTGTCAGAAGGCAGAACAGAACATTCTCTACAAATGGAAACAAGCATCTGTGAACTTACATTCTAAATTTCAAATGTGTTGATTGTGGTGGCGTTATATATCTAGACTGAAGAGCATGGCAAAATTTTATGTTTAATATATGATTATTATTATTATTATTACAAAATAGCCAAATAAGATATGCTATTATTCTTAATATATATAACTGGAATGCCTGATTGCGCAAGTAATTTAAATTTAATTATGAATTATACTCTTAGACAAAATGTGTACTTATAGACGCACATGCAGATATGGAGCTTCATGCATATGCATAGACGCATGTTTATGTTGTTTTTTTTAAGAAAGACTTTATGCCACCATCTCCTATTGTACAAGGTTTCTTTCTATTTTTTTTTTATAAGTAAGAAGATATTTTATTGATATAGAAATAGATACAAGGTTTCTCTCTATTTGTCCAGGGTTTAAAGAGGTACATAGAGTTATGTGAATCATTCACTGAGCAGTACATATCTCTATGCAGATTTTTGTGGGTCCCACTCTACCCCGTTTATTGATGTAAAAGAGCCCGTTCTTACGGAAATGAAGGTCAATGCATTGGCTCCTGATATATCTCCAAGTGGGGACTCTCGGCCCTTTCTTCCCCTTTTAGCTCCTTCACCATTGATACCATTTGCAAATAACACTGTGCCGATATTATCAGGTTTGCTTTATCTTCCCTTTATGGCTGCTGCTAAATCTTATAACTTAATTTAAAGTATTGTTTCCTGCTGTTTCACAGACCTGTTCCCAAATTGTTTGACATGAAGAAGCTTTGACTTCCACATGTCCTTAAATCAATACCTTCATTAGTCTTTAAATATCATGTCTCATAATTTCTGTAGGATGCATTTAATATCCTCTTCAATTTAAGTGGCTTCATTGTATCATGCATGTATCTTTATGTATATAGATCTATAATGCCATGGCAAAAAATGGAAGCAATCCTAGATATTAATGTGAAAAATTATATGGATGATGGATAACTGAGACTTAAGTAATACCATCACGGTATCACCTGTTATGATGACCCTTCATAGTCTCTTTGACAACATGGTAAAAATAAAAATTCACAACTATGGAAAGCGGAATGGAAGTATGAACTCCAAAGTTGTTGTGCCCATTTTTGATAACCTAGTGGACCTTCTAATTCTATGTAAAGTTGAACCGGTTCATTCTTTTTATATGGGATGCTCTAAGTTCTTCATTATAATGAAATCCTTTTGGAGCTCTTACATCAAAATGCTTAACTGGATGCTGCCGATTATCTTTCAGGACTCTGTACATTAAATTTTTCATCTGCTGAAAGTGTAATGGTCATAACAGCAACTGACTGCCGGGCTTCCTTTGCACCATATATGGCCAATGTGGTATGTTGTCCTCAATTTGATGCCACACTAGAGATTATTGTTGGGCAGTCCAGTAAATATTCTGGGAGGCTTGCTTTGAACAAGATTCAAGCCAACCACTGCCTATCAGATGTTGAGAAGATTCTAGAGAGTCAAGGAGCTAATGAGAAGCTCCAAAAGATATGTTCGTTTCACCCTGAGAACCTCACAGTAGCCTCTTGCCCTGTCACCGATGTTGATGAATTTGAACGCACTGTTGACTCGTCTAGACTTTTGGCTGCTTGTGGAAGGATTGATCCTGTCAATGAATGTTGTGACCAAGTTTGCCAAAATTCTATACTAGATGCTGCTAAAAAAATTTCCCTTAATGACATCTCAAATAAGGAAGCGGTCCCTCATGGAAGGATTGATGATTGCAAGAATATTGTCCTCAGGTGGCTGGCCAGTAGACTTGATCCTTCTTCAGCCAATAGTGTCCTTAGAGGTCTTTCGAATTGCAATGTAAACAAAGGTTAGCATGAAGAAAATAATGAATAAAAAATACAGAAAGAACATGTTGCATTTTCATTTTTATTTGGACTAATCAATTAGTAATGCTAAATTCTATCTCTGACTGGCTGATGTTTAATTTTGTTTTATTATCTGGTTCAGTTTGTCCACTACTTTTTCCCAATATGACAAATGTTGTGAAAGAATGTGGAAATGTGATAAGTAACCAGACAGTTTGCTGCAAAGCCATGAAGAGTTATATGTCCCAATTGCAGCAGCAGAGCTTCCTCACCAACTTGCAGGCACTGAATTGTGCTGCATCACTCGGAATGAGGTTACAGAAAGCTAATGTCTCCTACGATATTTACACTCTTTGTCATATAAACCTCCAGGATTTTTCTGTTCAAGGTCAGCTCTATTATATGCCCCTTAATTGAGCGTACACATTCCTGTTTCAGCCTGAAAAAAGGAAATAAACTGACATGTGCGACTTTTTGTGATTCATTGTTCATGATGGTGGAATGTGCAAATGTGATGCACCAGTTGGATCACAAGGTAATGCTTTTATTTTCAAAATGCTGTTACGTAGCTCTTTATGCATCATAATCTTGGAGTTTCATATTGATGGTCCATATAGTTCTCATGTCTCAAATATTCTTGATGGCAATTTGCTTCTTTACATTGTGTGTTCGAAAACATATAGGAGAGGCCTTTATTTAACTTCTTTGTTGCTACCTTTTATTTTAGTGTTTCCTGATCTTCTAGGATGCCAGTCTTTTAGTTGCTTTGATTACTTTAATAGATTTTTTTTTTTTTTTCCTGATAGTGTTCAAAGAAATAGTCTGTTTTTTTCAATGTGTGAAAAGTATCCTAGCCTTGCTACATTCAGCTTCTCCTACATTGGAAACTCCTCTAAGATTTGATGAAAGTTGAAGTTGGGATAGATACTATGCAAGTTGTGGCATAATCTTGGTCCTAAATCTTATTTAATAAAAAATAATGTGGCTACTTCTACTACTTATACCAAGATGCTTCAAAATGTAGATATTGATAGAGCTTGAGTCAGCTTCTGGGAACTAATTTCTTAGTGAGAATTCCGTAAACTTTAACTTTGTTTTATCTGTCTTTTCTTTAGGGTCTGGCTGCCTTTTATCAAGCTTGCCTTCAGATGCAACATATGATAAAACTTCTGCGATTGGCTTTGTTTGTGATCTGAATGATAACATTGCGGCTCCTTGGCCTTCTAACTTTTACGTACCTGCTTCTACCTGCAATAAAAGTATGGATGAAATTTTAAATTTTCCTTTATCAATTGAATCTTTTTTTTCATCAATTGAGTTTTTTTTATGTACAATTATTGTCCCTTCCCAACCCACCTCAATTCTCCTTATCGGCCCTTTCTCCTTACCACCATTCATTGATTTGTTCCTGGACTTGATGGAATTGCAGCTACCACTCTTCCAGCACTCCCCACAGCAACATCTGCACAAAGTGGTAAGGGGCTTAAAACAAGTCGGTTTTTTTTTTAAATTATTATTATCATTATTATTATTACTGCAGAAGATGCATCTTTTCCCCCCTTTTCTGTCAGAATCTCACTACGATTACAAGATATGGTTCTCAATTTAACTCACAACAACTAAGCATCACTCCCCAACAAATTGGGATTGGCCGCATTGGTTCTTTTACAAGATATTATGTATCTAATAAATTAAATTGTAAAGTTATCTCTTATATCTCAGGCTCATATTTACTTATGAAAAAAAAAATATCTCAGGCTCATATTTCCTGGCTGAAGTATATCAGTTTGGCATAGCAACTGGTATAGAAAGCACACAAAAATGAGATCTGCTAGATACTTCATTTTAAATTAAACTGATCATGCTAATGATTTATTGTGGTACAATATTAAAGAAATTTTTTTTTTGATCGGTGAACAAAATTTTATTGATCAAAAGGAGGCAAAAAGCCCAGGTATATGGGACATATACAAGAGCAACACCTATGCATACTAATTTAGAGATACAAGGAATTCATGAAAAGACATGCCATGGAAATCAATTACAATCGACCGATAAGGGCCATTTATTTGTCCTGCTTAGGCTAACTTCCTCTAGATGCTCATGCCACAATTCGATGCATTATGCTTCCCTAGCTAGTAGCTTTGTGTGTTTACTTCCTCTTGAATGATCCTTCCTATGGTGCTTTCTGTAAATGTTTCAGATTTCATTGACACCCTTCCAGTACCTATTGAAAAATAAATTGCTTGAAGATTTCACAGAAAACACTTGACATATAGGTGTACGAAAAAAGTGTTTGATGCAGTTTTGTACAAGTTTTGGAAATTAGAGTGGAAGTAGAGTCGCTTATGTTGGTTAACCGGGTGCTTCTCATTTCAAGCACGAGCCTGTTTTCCTATATTTCTTGGTTGCTACAATTTTCTACTTCACTAGCTCCAGAAAATCACTGACCTTGGTGGATTAGAAGCTTATCATCTATCTTTATTTTTTATTGCAGGTCGTCACAATGAGAACTTGATGTTTCCACTGGTCGTGATCCCCTTACTGGTTCTCATGACACATCTTTGATTTTCGTATTCACGTTCCTTTGGTTCTTTTGGCCTCAATAGAAGCTGCTCTTCATACAAAGATAACTTCATTAATCTTGAATCTTGGTATACATCTGGAGAGAAACAAAACGGCGGGGGTGACTGGAAATCCTGATGTGAATTTGATGGGTATGCTAATTGCAATCACATGTTACTACTATTATACGAGGAAGTCAATTTGAATGAAGAAGGTAGATTTCTTAGAAGAGCTTCCTTATGTTCAGCTCTGATTATGGTTTTATTTAATCACACCTAATTAATTTCTTGTGGAGAAAAGGGTTGAGAAGTTTCAAGTTGTGAACAAAATAACTTTTCATTAGGAAATGAAAAAGACTACTCTGCCGCCCCAAACGTACCTATCGGTGATTTTTTTTTTTTTTTTTACTTAATGATGAAAGAAGTGATTTTAAGTGTATTGATATATTTTTTTATTTTTTTAAAATATTTAAATATATTAAAAGAATGTGAAAAAAATGAAAAAAAAAAAACTAAAAAGTGAATGCGATATACTTGAGCGGGTCGCAGAGTACCCTGACTTGGGTGGGTTTGGATGTTGAAGTGAGTTGAGTTGAGTTGAGTTGAGATGATAAAATATTATTAGAATATTATTATTATTATTTTGAGATTTGAAAAAGTTGAATTGTTTATTATATTTTATATTCAGATTTGAAAAAGTTGTAATGATAAGTTGAGATGAGCTCAACTTTCAAACGAAGCTAAGTCTGTCTTTTGTATTAGATTCATTTTCCCAGTTCCCACTCAGATTTTCAGACTGCTAGGTGTTATTAATATTATTATGCCCCAAACAGTCTCTAACTCGGGAGGACATTTATCTTGGGTTGATGCGCTATTCCAACGTGAAAGTGCAACATTCACTCCGGCAGCAATAAATCTCGATGTATTTGAATTAATTATTAAAAAAATGATTGGTTTGAAAAGAAGATTTAGGTCCAATTTACATGGTGAGATGAGATGAGATGAGATGAGATGAGATGAAATAATTTTAAATGAAAGTTGAATAAAATATTATTAGAATATTACTTTTTAATATTATTATTGTTTTGAGATAGTAAAAGTTGAATTGTTTATTATATTTTGTATAAAAATTTGATGAAACTGTAATGATGAGATGAGATTGTTTGGTTGCGTTACATTATATGCAATTAACGAAATCAAATCTGAATACCAAAAGATTTATAATTTATAATTTTGGCAAAGAACCTAATGTCCACTAATAGAGAACGGTGCAAGGGATCAAAATTGAGAAAAAAGCAATATAAAAATATTTTCTGCTGAGTGTCTTTATAAGACCATAAGGTGCATTTTCAATCAAAATGTGGTTTTGTTTTTATTTTTGTTTCTTCTTCTTCTTCTTCTTCTTCTTTTTTATTAATATCAAAGACATTTCATTCAATCAAAAAATTATTACAAATGATTATCAGTCCAAATAACTTGTGAAATGAAATCTGGAAAAGAGTTCCACCAAACTGTAAGATCATCTATATTCCAAGCATGTTTTGCAAGTCTATGTGCAGCTTCATTCCCCATGCGCCCTGTATGTAAGATCTGGATCTTCTTCATCAAATCTTTCATTTCTTGTACCAGGTTGCCTAGCATTGACAAAGATTCTCCAACAGCTTCCAAAATAAGCTCATGTAGGCCCAAAGGAACACACAGTTGCAACCCTTTAAGGGCCTGTTTGGAATTTGGATTGAATTGAGATTAACTCAGTTCAGTCTAATTGTAAATTGAGTTTAACATCCAAACACTCAACTTCCAAATTATTAAACACCACTCAACTCAAAACCTCTTTACATGTGTGACTCATAACCTTTTTAAATTCAACACCTCTTTACCTATGAGATTCACAACCTTTTTCAACTTCTCATAAATATATTTAAACTCATCTTAACATCCAAACACATCTAAACTTATCTTAAGTGGGTCTCACAAAAGTCACTCTACCATCTCAATTCCCTACGATTCATAAAGAACTCAACTCATCTTAATATTCAAACGGGACCTAAATATTGCTAAAAGTCCAATCTCTGTAGGGTCATTGACTTCATTTTTTGTTTTACTAGCATACATAATGACATCACCATTTGCATATCAGATAATGCCCACCCCTGCTTGGTGTTGATCATGAAAGACAACCCTCTCTACATTTAGTTTCATCACCCTTGGAGGAGGAGGACCCAACAGAACTTCAGTTGCTTCATCTGCTTTGGTTTTCCTTGAGCTTCATTATGTTCCTTCTATAGAGATAAGGCATGTTCCACTACTTGCTCAGGTTTTAGGCCTTTCTCCTCATAAATTCTCTGATTTCTTCTATACCATAGCCCTCATGCAATAATAAAGAACTTTTTCAGATCCTCTTTACTACCCTTGTTCATAACTTGTATTGCTAAATCCACAAAGTCTTCTTTATTTTCAAATGGTGGCTGACAGGTTCATTGTTTTGTCTAGCATTCCCTTATTGATGGACAATAATAAAGAGCATGTCCAACATCCTCCACTTCCTCCATGCAGAATTGATAGCATTCCTCCATAAGTACCTTCCTGCTTTTTAAATTATGCAGAGTTGGTAATCCATTTTTGCAAGCTCTCCATGTAAATACTTTCACCTTGTTTGGTAGCTGAACCTTCCATAGTCTCTTCCAAATACACTTCAGATTTTTTGCATTGGAGCTCTCTCCTTCATGTTTGGTTTTTCCAAGTGCATGAAACAATCTGTATGCACTCTTCACACTATATTAACCATTCTTTTCATGCTCCCATATAAGTTTGTCTGCTCGATCTCCTAGAGCTATAATGATTTTCAAGGCTTTGACCGCTGTTCTTAGTGGTAGAAGGCTTCTAACTTTCTCCACATCCCACCAGTTTGTAGTTGCATCAATGAGATTTGCCAGTTTTTCCTCATTATTATTTCTATGCTCATTCATACTCTGTGGAATGACTTAATATTCTGGTAGCCAATAATCTGTCTAGATATTAATAGATTTTCCATTAAACACCCTCCATCTGAAGCCTTGAAGCAGTCCTTTCTTGCCTCTCATATTCCTCTCCAGACATAGGATGGTGATATGCCTATCTTTGAATCCAAGAAACTGGAATTTGGAAAGTACTTTGCTTTGAACTCTCTATGTAATAGTGTGGACTTTTCATTCAAGGGAAGTTTAGATAGTAAGTTTAGATGATATGAAAGTTGAATAAAATATTGTTAGAATATTAGTTTTTAATATTATTATTGTTTTGGGATTTCGTGACGCACCCAGCCCCCGCTTGGGATTGGACGGTAACTAAAGCGTCAGGACATGTAACTTAAGGCTCCATACCCCTCGTACATGATAATTAAGATGCAATGCACCTATAAATCTAACCATATGCAGTAATTCGTAGCAGATAATCTTTTTAACTTCATAAGGACGGTGGCAATATAATAATCATGGCACCAAATGTAAACATCCCAAAAGTTAAACTTTCTTAATTGTACTCCCAAAATAGATAATTGTTTTAATGAACTCCCAAAACACGGGACCATCAAAATATTGTTTTCACAAAAAGAAACCATAAGTCATGTATTTTCCTCAAAAAATTTTAGGTTTTCGATCTCTTCATTACTACTGCTCCATCTGGAGTTAAGGACCAAAAGATCCCATGTGACTTCTAAGGCTCAGGTGTCAGAAGTCCTAAGTCCTTTGCTATCTCTTTTGCTTCAACCATAGACTCAGAGGCTCGCTTAAGAAAAGTTGACAATTGATTCATGTTCCACCAAAATTTCAAATTTTTCTTTGGGTTGGTAATCGTAGCATTAATCTCGGTCTCACTAATGCTAACTAATATTTCCCTGAGAAGAGAGGCTGTGTACTTTAAAACGTCTGCAGTAAAGTCGTGACGAGCCTTCACGGTATACTCGTCCTCTATCATAGAGCCATCTAGGTTCATGATTCTATGGAGTCTAGGGTACCTGTCACAACTTCTACCATTCCGGGTGGGGAATGATAGTGAAAACTACCACAGTGAAATTTCAAAAAATTTCAGCAAGTAAACAGTCAATATACAGTAGATATTACAACCATATACAAGTAAACCACAAATAAATGCATGGACATGAACTTTGACGTGAAAACTTTGACATATGCAACATGGACATTTTATAAAACATTTTTTCATCTTTTAAACTTCTTATCACATGTTCATATCATTTGAGTTTAGGTACTTGTCCTTGTCATTACATATCATGCCATTCTTATCATTTCATAACATATCATGCTATTATTATCACATTTTCATATTGTGATCATATCACATCGTAATATATCATGGCATAACATAACATATCATGGCATATCATAATATATCCTGGCATGTCATATCGTATCATAACATAGAGCTCAAATGCCTTGTTCATTTTACGATTCATATGGATGGATACCTCACGGCTCCTTTAAGCACTGAGTGTTTCCCGCTAGTTACTGCATCAACCAACGATCCATTTGATCGAGGTGACTACGTCATAACATAAACATATTCTTTTACAGTAGTTCGCTTACTTTGCCTTTACCGTACAATACCCACTAGCTTTAGGTGCAACCTCACTCCGGTATCCTTTCTTTAAGGAACCATTTGAGACCCGTCAACTATACTTCATCGACCCAGGGGTCTCCACTCGACTTTAATTACTCCAGAGCGGAAATGGAGTTCCACTAGGGTATTTCCCCGTCCTAGCATTTGGGGTCTCGATAAAACGTACTTTGACTCTTTTCTTTTTGAAAACATAGAGTCCAATGCATGAGACATGAACACATGATGTTACACTTTATCATACTCATACAACATGTACAACCTCAAACATATATGGTCCAATTCCCAATATGCATCTCACAATATAGCTTGAAAACATTAGAACGTGCAATCATATGATGAATACATGTAAACATAGTTGAATCATACTTATTCAAATCCAAAACAGATTTGGATTCCCCTAATATGGCCTTGGCAGAATCATACAAGTCATCTAAACATGAATTTTCATCATCACAACACATATTCTCATGCTTCTACACATTCATATATCCAAACACGTATGCATGGCACATTTACATGTCAAAACCGAAATCTTAATCATGGCATATTTGAAATACACTTCAACAAACTATCATGAAAACATATATCTCATCCTTTCATCAAAACCGAGCATACACATCAAGATAATAAGATTCAAGCAATGATAAACAAATAAGAGTTCACGAAATATATACAAGCGTTATCAAAAGTAAGTTGAAAGTTTACTTCCAAAAATCTAAAGTATAAAATAGTAAAATCTGAAAAGTACATGCAAGACATATTAGAAGATGACTAGAGAGACCCTAGTCTCGAAATAAGGGTGAGTGTGAATGTCTAAAATTTTCGAAAATGCTTCTTATGGAAAAATCCTAGAAATCTGAAACCCTTAAAGACAAGAAACCCTAGCCTTTCTTTTGAGTGGTGGTCGTGACCTTCATTCCCTCTACATTTTGTGTTCAAGAGCTTGAAACAAAAGAATATTTTCAGGTTCTTCCTTCTCTTGATGAAAAACCCTAGTTTCTAAAGTGAAAGTGTGTTTGTACATTTGGGAAAACCCTAGAATCGAAACTTGTTTTTGTTGTTTTCCCTCTTGGTCATGTGTGTATGTGCAAGAAATGGTGCTTACCTCCTTGTGTTCTTCCTCTAGCCGAATGGTTGAATAAGTATTCTTTGTGGTTTTTGAAATGGTGAAGAGAATGGTGGCGTTTGGTTGGTGAGAAAGTGTGAGAAAATGTAAGAACTTAGAGAGAAAATAGTGATAGCTGAAATCCCTTAGAAACAAGGTTGAGAACTTGAGTAAAGGACCTCCCATATTTTCAACAATGTCTTTTTATAGAGTCTCCATCCCTTCTTGAAATGCCAAAGGCTTGTGCATGGATGCCACTTGGCATCATAGATAAAAGGGTCTCTTCCTCTTCCCTAGGATGACATTGGAAAACCAAAATCCTTCTTCATATGTGGCGTGTGGCTTTCTCAAAAACTGAAACCCTTTCTTGCCTCACCTTCCCATTATGCATTTCCTTACTTGTCTAGGTTCAATGTACTTGGTAGCAAAATGGTCAAAACACATAGCCCAATCATCTTTGGAACTCCACCTCGTGTGCATTGTTGCCATGTGGCAAGTGAGTATGTGTTCTTTGTATTGGCTGAAACCCTAGCTCTTCCCTAGGTGATCTTTAGCCTTCCTAAGGTGATCCTTGGCCTTCCCCAAGCACGAGCAGTCGCCCCCTCTCTCCTCTCTTGCTCTTCCAACATTCTTCTAGAACATGTCTTTTTGTCTTCCCAAGTAAGATCTTCTTGAAACTCCAAATGTCTCTTTCTCCATTCTTGACAAGTGTCAATCTCAGAAAAAGGGGTCCTTGCATGTGGTGTGTAATGACACCATCTTCCACTCACACTTTCTAGAACCTCATACATGTTGGACAAGTGTCACACTTGCCATTTCCCTAAGCTCAATTCTAGAAAAGATCAAATTGTTCCTCTTGTGCCATGTGGCGCCTCCACCAACTTTTCGCAAACACTTTGGACTTCCAAACCCTAATGCTAACCTTGTTGGCCGAAATCCACATGGACCTTTTTGGGTCTTTTCCTCTCCTTCCTCTTATGGGCTTTCTAAGTTTAGAACTCTAAGGTCCAAAAATAAAATATATCTTAAGTCCTCTAACACTTAAGATCTTCCAATAACTAAAATAAATCTTCAAATAAAATAGGAACAGAGACTTGTCAAAGTCCTGGTTATCACATATTTGAAAAAGTTGAATTGTTTATTATATTTTGTATGAGAATTTAGAAAAGTTATAATGATTAGATGAGATGAGTTGAGATGAGTTGTGAGACTTTTGTATCCAAACCGGGCCTAAGGTTTGGTTTGGATACATCCTTGTAATGATTAGAGTTCTCCATCCTCGTTTAGCCAGTAGTGCCATATTAAAAGTCATAAGGTCTTTGAAGCTCATTCCCCCTTCTGCTTTAGGCTCGCACATCTTCTTCTATCTCTCCCCTCGAATTTTATTCTCATTCTGTCGTTGTCCCCACCAAAACTTTGCAATCATATTTTCCAACTTAGAACAAAAATTTGCAAGTAGTTTGAAACAACTCATTGTGTAAGTTGGTATTGACATAACCATTTCTTTGATAAGAATTTCTCTCCCCCTTGAGAAAGTAGTCTTTCCTTCTAACTTTGGAGTTTCTGCCATATATTGTGTTTCAAATTAAAGAAAACATTATTATTTGCTCTACCTATCACAGGAGGCAGTCCCAAATACTTCTCATATTGCTGAAAATCTTGAACACTCCAAAACACCATGATTTCCTCTCGTTTCATGGTACTGACATTCTTATTATTAGCACAGCTGTCCTAGCAGGCCAGCTCGTGGGTCTTTGCAGTCTTTAATTGTCCTCGCAGATGTGCTTTAGACTCCCACATCTACTTCCAGCTCTCCCATCGAATTTTATTCTCATTCTGTCGTTGTCTCCACCAAAACTTTGCAATCATATTTTCCAACTTAGAACAAAAATTTGCAAGTAGTTTGAAACAACTCATTGTGTAAGTTGGTATTGACATAACCATTTCTTTGATAAGAATTTCTCTCCCCCTTGAGAAAGTAGTCTTTCCTTCTAACTTTGGAGTTTCTGCCATATATTGTGTTTCAAATCAAAGAAAACCTTATTCTTTGCTCTACCTATTACAGGAGGCAGTCCCAAATACTTCTCATATTGCTGAAAATCTTGAACACTCCAAAACACCATGATTTCCTCTCGTTTCATGGTACTGACATTCTTATTATTAGCACAGCTGTCCTAGCAGGCCAGCTCGTGGGTCTTTGCAGTCTTTAATTGTCCTCGCAGATATGCTTTAGACTCGCACATCTACTTCCAGCTCTCCCATCGAATTTTATTCTCATTATGTCGTTGTCCCCACCAAAACTTTGCAATCATATTTTCCAACTTAGAACAAAAATTTATAGGTAGTTTGAAACAACTCATTGTGTAAGTTGGTCTTAACATAACCATTGCTTTGATAAGAATTTCTCTCCTCCTTGAGAAAGCAGTCTTTCCTTCCAACTTTGGAGTCTCTGCCATATATTACGTTTCAAATCAGAGAAAACCTTATTCTTTGCTCTACCTATCCCATGAGGCAGTCCCAAATACTTCTCATATTGCTGAAAATCTTGAACACCCCAAAACGCCATGACTTCCTCTCGTTTCATGGTACTGACATTCTTATTATTAACGTAGCTTTGCTCGCAGGCCAGCTCGTGGGTCAGTTATGATTAATTATAAATAAAAACTTTTAGTAAATATATCGGCTTATCAAACAAGGAATGTCCCAAACTGATTGGGCATTAAGAAGAAGAGGGAGGGATAGTTGAGAATTTGACACTTTTCTATCCATTGACAGTCCCAATAGTACTTATGACTCATTCTTATCTTGCTTTAATTTGTCTCGCATGAATCATGTGTTCACAACCTTTTTTTTTTTTTTGTAGGATATAACTTAAATCATTAAAGGTTATCATCTGTGTTCTAAACTATTAATATGTTTTAATATGCATTATTAATTAAGATATTATTGTCCAAATGGATGAAAAATAAGATATGCGGTATAATCATAATTGTCAGGAGGTAATGAAGAGTGTAAATTGTCTTTAATAATTTTAAATCCACGTTATATATTGGGAGTAAAATTAGTGCCAGTCATGTAAAGTCTACCAAAAGCTCACGAAAGATAAAAGCTCGTAATAATAGGAAGAAAGGGAGAAAGAGAGGATTTGACAATGATAAGGCTTGATCAGACATAAAGGGAAGATAAGACATCAAGTTAATAAAAAATATATAAAATAAGGGAAATAGACTTACAGAGGAAATGAAGCAACAAAGTGAGGGGTCTACTTCGTTTGAGATATGATGGACCGTTGTAGGGGCAGAGAGCTTCAAGGTGACTTTCGAATAGTTGAGTGATTGTAGAAAGTTGGGTGAGAATGGCGACCTTGTATTCAGCCATTGTTAGAGTGAATTTGACACTCAAGACTCATGGAAGTAGGCCTTAGAGCTACTCGTCTTCTTTATTTCCTTTCATTTATCATTGGGAAAGTCATGAATGAACATCCCAAATAGTATACTAACATGCACCAAGAACCACCATGTGAGATGAGAGAGTCATTTGACTATTTTGTTGAGGCAAAAAAAAAAAAAAAATGCATCAACATTATATAACCTTATTTTTCCAGTTCGGAGACGACAATACAATAGTAGGCCGTAAATAAATCGTTTACTGTATAAACTTTTCATTAAAATACTTACCATCTTTACCATAATTATTAATCGGAATCACGAGCCTTTATTTTGATACCATGCTTGGTTGCGCATTATGAGCCTTTATTTTGATACCATGCTTGGTCGAGCATGGTTAGGGGTGTAACTAATCTGGTTTCATATGATTTTTTACATTTTTTTATAACCGAACCAGTATACACCAATTTTGAATATTTAAGAACCGATACAGGACCGATTCAATACTGAAACCGGAACTTCCGATTTTTTCGGTTTTAGTCCGGTCTGGTTTTTCCGATTTTACGGATTATCTATGTTAGTAATAATATGATGTTTACATATACTAAACTATTAGTCTATTTATATTATAGTATAATTAGTACATTATTTTATAATAATTTACACATACTAGTATAGTATTGAATTTAATTATAGTCTATATAAATTCTAGACTTTTTATATGAATATATATGATCAAATGTGTAAAAATGTATTTACAAAATAATATATATATATTATAATTTATTATGCCAAAAATGTGTTTATAATATATATATATATATGTATATATATCAAAAGTTTATATTAATAACTTAATATTAATATTTATGTTTAAAATTAAAATTAAAACTTTATGTTATATTAATTTAATATTATAAGATTAAAATTGATATGTTATATCAAATGTTATATTAAAAATTATAAGATTAATTTTATGTTATATCACATGTTATATTAATTTTATAAGATTAATAGATTTGAATAATAAGATTAGGATTTTATGTTATATTGATTAGCAATTTAACATATAATATATAATATACTATAAAAAATTATAAATATATATACTAGTCTGGTTCAGTTTAAACCAATTTTTAAAATATGAAAATTGATACCACACCAGGTTCTTAAGAGTACTATAGTACCGGATTGCTTACAAACCGCACCAAACCCACTTGTTCGATAATTGGTTTAACCGGTTTTTCAATTTTTTATTTACATTCCTATGCAATATGGTATCAAAATTGTAGATCAAGTGGAATGAATATTAAAGCTATCAGAGGTCCAATACATAAAATATTTTAATTGGAGTGGAGTATTAAGAATATTATAACTATTAAAATTTAAAATCTACTTATTCCAATCCGTTTAACCTTCGTAATAATTTCACATGCGTAATATTACACTTGAAAAAATAGAGCCACACAAGAAGGGCATATACCCTTCTCAACCCATCTAAAGCTAGGCATCTTAAGACGAATATTGCTGTACAGGAGTTTTACTTTATTGCTAATTAATTACAATCTAGCTACCTGTTGACCGCGGAGAGAGTATGTAATTAATAATTTTTAGAAAAATAATTAAACTGTAAAGAGAATTTATAAAAATAAATTCATAAACTGACATATTATGATATGATATGTCAAATTGTTACATAAAACTACGTCAATTTATAAATTTACATATATAAAATCTCTTTATATACTATAACACTTCTCTAACTTTTAACAGCTAGTTAACAATATATATTGAGATATATTCCACTCTAGCTACACTACAAGAAATCTCATTTTTTTTCAGGAGGGACTGTGGTCGGGAAAAATATCGACTTAGTGGGAAATCATTTTTTTCCCACCAATTTGATCCGTGGGACACTCGTGGCATATAACCGGTGGGGAAAAGTTCATTTCAAGTATGCATCTCTCTTCTATTCATAATATCCTTAATTAATATGCATGCATGGAAAAGTTCATATCTTTTTACCCCTTTTGATGGATATTAAAAAAGGAAAATGATTTACTTACTACACATTATACAATATATTGTACAACAATATATTAAATGAGGGGTATTATTATAAATCATCTTATAAAAATAAGATTATTTTACAATAATATCCCTCATTTAACACATTGTTGTATAATGTGTTGTACAATATGTTGTAGGTGTATCATTACTCATTAAAAAAACCAACCAAAAAAAAAAAAAAATAGTCGCAATCATCTTTCAAGAATGTTTCCATTTTTTTGTCGAGTACTACTTCATTTCCATACACACGTTAATAGATATATATCATGAGTATGGCATGACATGATCTGTCCAAGCGAAAGTGTCGTCTTCTACATCATTACACATTTCCGAACCTTTCATTTTCATTCAATTACCATAGTCCCAAACAGCCACAAACTTACCATATAGCCCTTTAAAACGTACACCAAAGAATGCTGATGAGGCTAGCAATTATATACCCACGTACATTTCCTTTCTTCCTCCACCGCCATTAGCCACCACATTCATATATATCAAACACCAACTTCAGGAGTGCGGGCCTCCAGCACCGGAAACTCTGATCATCATCTATCAAACCGTACGTACGTATAGCTACATACAACATGGGGTCTTCGCAGAAAGACAGCCATCAACCTTTGCTTCAAGCCAACCGGCTGCCATCTTTGTCATCCCAATCATCCGACGTAGAGCATGATCAATTATCAAGCGGCGAGCTTGAAAGGATATTGTCCGATTCAAGCGTGCCCTTCTTTCAGCGTCTCCAGCCAGCTATATGGATCGAGTTGAAGCTCCTCTTCTACCTTGCCGCTCCTGCTGTTATCGTTTACATGATCAATTATCTAATGTCCATGTCCACCCAAATCTTTGCCGGCCACCTTGGCAACCTTGAGCTTGCCGCCGCCTCTCTTGGCAACACTGGCATCCAAGTCTTTGCATACGGCCTCATGGTAATCATGAGTTCAACCTGATCTAATATTCTTTCTATCAATTACTTTTTCCTTTTGTTGGTACCGTACGTCTTTGTGACTATTTTTCATAAATATATCCATCACTTTATAAAAATTGTTCAAACAGTTAGGAATGGGGAGTGCTGTGGAGACTCTCTGCGGACAAGCATATGGAGCCGGAAAGTACGACATGCTAGGCATATATATGCAAAAATCAATCATCCTCCTCACTTCAACGGGTGTCATCCTCAGTATCATTTACATATTCTCCAAGCCCATCTTAATATTTATCGGAGAATCACCCAGAATTGCATCTGCAGCCGCGGTTTTTGTCTACGGCCTAATACCTCAAATCTTCGCATACGCGGCAAACTTCCCCATCCAGAAATTTCTACAAGCTCAAAGTATAGTAATCCCTAGCGCATATATATCAACGGCGACGCTTGTCCTACACCTTGTGCTCAGCTGGCTAGCAGTGTACAAGATGGGGCTTGGCCTTTTGGGTGCATCAACGGTGCTGAGCTTGTCGTGGTGGATTATAGTGGTGGGACAGTTTGTGTATATAGTGAAGAGTGAGAGGTGCAAGTATACGTGGAGAGGGTTCAATCTGCAGGCGTTTAAAGGCTTGACGGGATTCTTCAGGTTATCGGTGGCATCGGCTGTGATGCTATGCCTGGAGACGTGGTATTTTCAGATTCTTGTTCTGCTTGCTGGATTGCTAGAGAACCCCGAGTTGGCTTTGGACTCTCTATCTATTTGGTGAGATAATTATTTGCAGCTAGCTAGCCAGCCTTCTTTTTTATCTTGTTTCTCATGCATAGTACTGACAAAGTAGTTTCTTTCATTGTTTTGCTCTCGTGTTTTTTTCTAACATCCTCCTCGTGTTTTTTACTCCTAATAAAATGCTTGAATTATAAGAAAGGATTCTTTTTAAAAAGATTTACAGAGGAATATATATATATATATATATATATATATATGTATTGATTCAGTATATTATAAAAAATTATTCTCATCAGTTACTATTTATCATTCTACACTTCATATCTTATAAAAAATATTTCGTATTTTATGAAAAATAACTTCATACCTTATAAAAATATTATAAATATAAGATATAAAAATAAACAGTAGCTAATACATAGATTCCTGTAATTGACTTCTACCTCTTTCGTTTAGCATTTGTACGGTCAGGAAGTATTAATTAGAAGAGTAATTCTACATACAATCATGAAGTGCGTAAACGCCACGTAATCGCTTTGAAAAAGAGTGTAATCCACTATTAAAAAATTAATTTTTTTCATGTGGATCTCATGTTTTATTCACTTTTTTCAAAACGATTACGCGACGGTTGCATAATTCACGGTTGCAAATATATTTTCTCTAATTAGAAAGTTAAACCTCCTCAATTCATGTATATTGCATGGTTTCCGACCCATCTCTGCAATGATAAATATTATTGATATTCATAATTATTGTAGTTAGGGTTTACCTTTTTCTGTTTCTTTCGGGTCTCTTTCATAGTTTTTTTTTCCCTCCTCTGCGATTAATTCAGAACAATGTTATGCCTATCACCTATGGCAAGTTTCTAGTAAGAGAAAAATTGTCAGGGGGATAACGTGAGGCGCAAAGTTTAAGGCCTATTAATTTAGGGCACAATTGATGCTTACGTGCTGTGCCAGCTCGTTGGGACAATTTAATTTTAACTTTTGCAGCTTTGCCACTAGCTTGTACCATATTAAAAAAAAGGAAACAAACCAAAAAAAAAAGAGGCATGACGAATGCAATGGATGCCCAAATTTTCATACCAATCTCCTTTTTTTTTTTTTTAGATAAAATAGAATGAGATAAAATGAATTGAGATAAAAATTAAAAATTAAATAAAATATTGATAGATATATATTTTTTAATATTATTTTTATTTTAAAATTTGAAAAAGTTGAATCGCATGTTTATTTTATTTTATTTTATGTAAAAATTTAAAAAATTTGTAATGATAAAATGAGATGAGATGACATATTTTGTAAAAATGAATGATAACGGTAAATTAGGTAAGTTTTGTGAAGATTTTTGTAAAAGATTACTTCTATTAAAAAAAATAGATTTTTTTTTTATATTTTTTATGATGTAATTTATTTTTTTACAAAAAGATTGTCCTAGCCTTATCTATTTAGGATTGATACAAATTTCTCAAATTATCTGTGCGCTTGTGTATACTTATCTATTTATGATATTTAATTTTGTTTTAGGATAGAGTGCTGTCTTTTAAACAGTTTATCTGTAGATAATTATAACAATAGATTAGACCATATCAATTACAAAAAAATTTATATATTGTGGAATCTTAAAAGCAGTAGTTAACTTGTATTCTGTATATTTTAAGTTAAAATTATAATATTTCGTTATGAATGAAAGTAATTTATTTTATTTAAAAAAATACATTAATATTTTTGCATTTATTAATTTTGTCTTGTAACTAATTATGAGGGAACGCCGAATTAAAAAATAAAATTGACCGGAAACTGAACCCCTTTAAATGGCCATTCGGCATGGGCCTTTTTTTCTTTTTTCTTGCCAAAGTTTAGCTAATGGCTTTTTTTTTTCTTTTTCAATTGGAATGCTAATTGCAGCACTACAATCTCGGGATGGGTCTTCATGATCTCCGTTGGGTTCAACGCAGCCGCTAGGTCAGTCTAGTATTTCTTCCCTTTGTACATGTTGCATGCATATGTATATTACTATGTCTCAGAATAACGTCTGATTTGATAACAAAAATATCTTATATCTTTTCATTTTCTCGTATTCAAACATCACAAATATAAATATTTTTTAATTTTAAATATTTAATTTTTTTATTTAATCATTAATTATTTAATTATTACAACTTTCATAAAAAATAATTCAATTTTTTCAAATCTCAAAATAAAAATTATATTATAAAAATATTTTAATTTCATTTTTATCTCTTATTTTCTAAAATCTCAAAAAATATTTCAATTCAAACAATTTTACTATTATACACAAATCATTTTAACTATTATTCATAGATCATTTTATTTCACTATCCAAACGAGAGCTAGCTAAGAGTTCACTTCCTTTAAATTTACTGCCTCTTTAGTTTCTTATACCATCCCCTAGCTACTTCGATTAGATCGTTCTTATTACCTATTTTACCATCTGTAATACTGTATATATCCTTTGACATGCTGATCAGAAAAATGAAACTAATTTGTTTCCCAATTTTTCTTATTCTTAGGCCCCGTTTGGATTCGGAAAGTGTTTCATTTCATCTCATCATTACAATTTTTTTAAATTTTCACACAAAATATAATAAACAATTCAAAATCTTCAAATTCTAATTCAACTTTTTTAAATCTCAAAATAATAATAATATTTTTTTTAACTTTTCTTCTTTCCTTTAAAATCATTTCATCTTATCTCTGAATCCAAACCAACCCTTGCATGACTCCTAGATAGAGAATAACATGGGCTTTGCACCATATATTTACTCTAGTATATATATATATATATATATATATATATATATATATATATCTATAGATTAGAGATGTACATGTTTCATCTTAATTTTTATGAGAAATGATATTTGCAGTTTTAGAGTATGCAAATTCCGTTCACTCATTTTTAAAAAAGTGGGTAAATATAAAACTTACATAAATTAAAAATTATTTATTTAATGGTGGACACCACTTTTTTTCCAACAAAAACTCTATGTGCAGTCACTTTTACGTACTCCTTGTGCAGTCACTTTTGCGTATTCTTTGCACACTCCACTAATGTGATTGGCTACGTCACTTTTTTTAAGAGTTTTACTACTCATCATCCCAACATACCACACTTATTTTTATTTTTTAACACTTTTTTTTATTATATTCTTCCTAAACTAATTGAGTTATTCTACTCATCATCACATATTTGGTAAGAGAAAAAAATAAAAAATTATGTATGGTGTGTGGGGATGATGAGTAGATTTTTTTTTTAATATAAAATAATTGTTCTGGTCAATCACAACAGTAGAGTACACAAAGAGTATACAAAAGTGATTATATGTAGCAGAACTCTTTTTTCAAAGGAAGTGTGTTTGACTTGTATATCCTAAGACTGTATCTAGTAAGGGTAGGCTCGACTCCGACTGGAGTCGAAGGTCAAACTTTGCTCCGACTTTGACTCCAATTAAAGTTGGAGTTTAACTCTAATTGGAGTTCGGAGCTCGGATTCGAAGTTCGAAACTCTGATCGGAGTAGAAGATGGACTTGCCCGGCCCAGTTGCCTTACTCATATTGGGCCTGGGCCAATGACCTAATATCCAATGCCCAATCTGAAATTTAGATTGGCCCATCCATATTTAAAAATATTAAAATAATAAAATAATGTAAAAAAAAATTAAAAAAAATCTAAAATACTATAAAAAGTAAGTTAAAATGCTAAAATTTAATACAATGACTAAATCAAACTACAAACAGCAAATAATACATTTAAGTTTAAAACTACAAATCGCAATAAATTTAAATGTACAACACCAAAATATTAATAATGTCATAGATTTCATTCAAATATGAAATAACCACAATCCTCCACATCAGTCTTGACAGTCCATACATTTGAGTCGATGACTCGATAGTGATTTTTAATTTTCCTACATGAAATTTTATTGGTCAGATGCACTATCTTTTTTTAGTCATTTAACTATAGACTTATAAACCATAAGCCAAATGATATGTGACATAAAATAGGACACATTATGAACCCACCTCAACCTCTAACTCTGGCGAGTTTTGCATGATGGTAATCATGATATTGAGTTTCTCACCAATAAAAGAGTCATCCCACGGTGCGTCCATTTCAGTCATCCACAATTAGTCTGGGGTTCATAGTTAGATCTACAAAATCATATAAATTATAAATTAAATAATGAAAACATTAAAATTGTGTAAATAATCATTTAAAATCATAAAGTTACCTGATTGAAACCTATAGCTCTCGGCATCAACGATATCTACTCTAAGGGGCGTTGAACTTAACCCGTTCTGTGCGCAAACGAGGACCTCAATGGTGGTCAGAGACAATGAACTTCGATAAGCAACCAAGACATGACCTCTGGTGCTAAACGTCAACTCAGAGGCAATCATAGTGATAGGAATGACTAGTACATCCTTGGCTATTCAGGAAATGACTAAAAACTTGACAGAATTCACCTTCCATCAAGTTAATATCTGGAATGTATCACTAGGTGGCTCGACATCTTTCATAAAGTAACTCTCAACCTCATACTTACACTGCATAATATTCCTCGATGCACGGTTTTGATGATACCATCGTGGCTGCAATAAATTTGAACTTTGTGCATGTGTGTTATCCCAGGAAGATATCGAGCTGGTCGGGTGTGTGGAGCTACCACCTTTCGTTGAAACCGATCACTGCTGTTGTAATTGCTATATAAATCATCAATATCACATTTAAGCAATCTAATAAATTGATCAGCGTCTTCATCACCGAGGACGTCCCTAATCCAATCTTTTACAATCTCCAACTTATATCGGTTGCCAAGGATTGCAGCCACAAATAATAATCTATTTATCTTCTCCACATCCCCCAATATTTATATATTTGTATTTCATCATCATAACCATTGTATTCAACAAACACACACTATCAGCACAACTCTGTTGCAAGTGGTCATAAATCCCCGACAGCTCCTCGAAGTACATGTTCGTAGTAGGATATTTTGTCACAGATATCCGGATAGTTATGTCATAAAATAACTTTAAAAATTGAACAAAATACCTGATATTAGCTCAATCAACTGTGTCCTGTGCACCGAGCCCCCTTCTCCCCCTACTGACTCCAGTAAAGCATGCCTCATGCCCTTATCCTCGACCTCCATCTGTTCAAACATTGTTCAAACAAGAATCGACAGGTTTTAAATCTAAAAATATTACCTCCAGCCATTGATACTATTCACTGATTTTGCTACGTTTCTCACTGTGTTTGACACTTCCAAACTCTTCTCCACTTTATTTAGATGGTGTAAAACCGAAGGGAATTCAGTGAGTATACCATCCCCTAGCTACTTCGATTAGATCATTCTTATTACCTATTTTACCATCTGTAATACTGTATATATCCTTTGACATGCTGATCAGAAAAATGAAACTAATTTGTTTCCCAATTTTTCTTATTCTTAGGCCCCGTTTGGATTCGGAAAGTGTTTCATTTCATCTCATCATTACAATTTTTTTAAATTTTCACACAAAATATAATAAACAATTCAAAATCTTCAAATTCTAATTCAACTTTTTTAAATCTCAAAATAATAATAATATTTTTTTTAACTTTTCTTCTTTCCTTTAAAATCATTTCATCTTATCTCTGAATCCAAACCAACCCTTGCATGACTCCTAGATAGAGAATAACATGGGCTTTGCACCATATATTTACTCTAGTATAATATATATATATATATATATATATATATATCTATAGATTAGAGATGTACATGTTTCATCTTAATTTTTATGAGAAATGATATTTGCAGTTTTAGAGTATGCAAATTCCGTTCACTCATTTTTAAAAAAGTGGGTAAATATAAAACTTACATAAATTAAAAATTATTTATTTAATGGTGGACACCACTTTTTTTCCAACAAAAACTCTATGTGCAGTCACTTTTACGTACTCCTTGTGCAGTCACTTTTGCGTATTCTTTGCACACTCCACTAATGTGATTGGCTACGTCACTTTTTTTAAGAGTTTTACTACTCATCATCCCAACATACCACACTTATTTTTATTTTTTAACACTTTTTTTTATTATATTCTTCCTAAACTAATTGAGTTATTCTACTCATCATCACATATTTGGTAAGAGAAAAAAATAAAAAATTATGTATGGTGTGTGGGGATGATGAGTAGATTTTTTTTTTAATATAAAATAATTGTTCTGGTCAATCACAACAGTAGAGTACACAAAGAGTATACAAAAGTGATTATATGTAGCAGAACTCTTTTTTCAAAGGAAGTGTGTTTGACTTGTATATCCTAAGACTGTATCTAGTAAGGGTAGGCTCGACTCCGACTGGAGTCGAAGGTCAAACTTTGCTCCGACTTTGACTCCAATTAAAGTTGGAGTTTAACTCTAATTGGAGTTCGGAGCTCGGATTCGAAGTTCGAAACTCTGATCGGAGTAGAAGATGGACTTGCCCGGCCCAGTTGCCTTACTCATATTGGGCCTGGGCCAATGACCTAATATCCAATGCCCAATCTGAAATTTAGATTGGCCCATCCATATTTAAAAATATTAAAATAATAAAATAATGTAAAAAAAAATTAAAAAAAATCTAAAATACTATAAAAAGTAAGTTAAAATGCTAAAATTTAATACAATGACTAAATCAAACTACAAACAGCAAATAATACATTTAAGTTTAAAACTACAAATCGCAATAAATTTAAATGTACAACACCAAAATATTAATAATGTCATAGATTTCATTCAAATATGAAATAACCACAATCCTCCACATCAGTCTTGACAGTCCATACATTTGAGTCGATGACTCGATAGTGATTTTTAATTTTCCTACATGAAATTTTATTGGTCAGATGCACTATCTTTTTTTAGTCATTTAACTATAGACTTATAAACCATAAGCCAAATGATATGTGACATAAAATAGGACACATTATGAACCCACCTCAACCTCTAACTCTGGCGAGTTTTGCATGATGGTAATCATGATATTGAGTTTCTCACCAATAAAAGAGTCATCCCACGGTGCGTCCATTTCAGTCATCCACAATTAGTCTGGGGTTCATAGTTAGATCTACAAAATCATATAAATTATAAATTAAATAATGAAAACATTAAAATTGTGTAAATAATCATTTAAAATCATAAAGTTACCTGATTGAAACCTATAGCTCTCGGCATCAACGATATCTACTCTAAGGGGCGTTGAACTTAACCCGTTCTGTGCGCAAACGAGGACCTCAATGGTGGTCAGAGACAATGAACTTCGATAAGCAACCAAGACATGACCTCTGGTGCTAAACGTCAACTCAGAGGCAATCATAGTGATAGGAATGACTAGTACATCCTTGGCTATTCAGGAAATGACTAAAAACTTGACAGAATTCACCTTCCATCAAGTTAATATCTGGAATGTATCACTAGGTGGCTCGACATCTTTCATAAAGTAACTCTCAACCTCATACTTACACTGCATAATATTCCTCGATGCACGGTTTTGATGATACCATCGTGGCTGCAATAAATTTGAACTTTGTGCATGTGTGTTATCCCAGGAAGATATCGAGCTGGTCGGGTGTGTGGAGCTACCACCTTTCGTTGAAACCGATCACTGCTGTTGTAATTGCTATATAAATCATCAATATCACATTTAAGCAATCTAATAAATTGATCAGCGTCTTCATCACCGAGGACGTCCCTAATCCAATCTTTTACAATCTCCAACTTATATCGGTTGCCAAGGATTGCAGCCACAAATAATAATCTATTTATCTTCTCCACATCCCCCAATATTTATATATTTGTATTTCATCATCATAACCATTGTATTCAACAAACACACACTATCAGCACAACTCTGTTGCAAGTGGTCATAAATCCCCGACAGCTCCTTGAAGTACATGTTCGTAGTAGGATATTTTGTCACAGATATCCGGATAGTTATGTCATAAAATAACTTTAAAAATTGAACAAAATACCTGATATTAGCTCAATCAACTGTGTCCTGTGCACCGAGCCCCCTTCTCCCCCTACTGACTCCAGTAAAGCATGCCTCATGCCCTTATCCTCGACCTCCATCTGTTCAAACATTGTTTGGTACTTCTGCGCTACATTCAACATCATGTATATAGAGTTTCATCAAGTTGGAACGTCCAGTTGCAACATATTGGAAGATGGGATCTTAAGTTTTTCATTTACCACTTTTCTGATTCTTCAATCCTTTATACAGTCATCTATCTTCTCGCCAATGGATGAACCCTTGTGATTAACAATTTTTTTGAAGTCGATAATCCGCTTCTGCAACGTCCACTCACTGTCAATAAAGTGGGCTGCGATACATATGTAGCCCACATTCTGTGTGGAGGTCCATGTATCAGTTGTAAATGAGACTCTCTGGCCAGTAGCGAAAAACATTTCATTCATCGTTACCTTCTTCTTGGCATGCCTCTTCAAACAATCGCGCATTACAATATACCGTAAAGGTATGAGAAATCGTGGCTCTAAAGTGTGCACAAATTTGTGGAAGCCTGCCTTATCAATCGTGGTAAAAGACATCTCATTAGTGATGATCATCTCCCCAAGAACATCTCTTAACATCTTCTCACTGTATTGAGAGATAGATAACTTTTTAATCTGCGTGCCATCAGTGGCCATAGAAGTCTCGTAACTCAGCTTCGTCTGATCAGCTACTACCAGTCCTTTGAGTATCTTATACCGCTGGCAGCCCGTAAGATGTGCTATTAATACTAACGTGCATTGCTTTTTCAAATGATAACAGCATAGTTGCCCACAGTAGTAACATCGAGCCTGCGGGTTCTCACAATCATCGTGAACTTTGGTGAAATGTTCTCATGTCCATAACCTTTTTTTACTAGGTCGTGTTGGTAGATCGGCTTCAAGATTCATCAATTCCTCCTCCTCATTAAGCATATCAACGTTTTCTAGATCTATTAGGACTCGACTACTTGCATACGAGATAGCTACTCTAGATGGGGGTCTACGGCTTGAAGTACCTATCGGTGATGCCAATGGCTATGCGTCATCCTCTTGTGAAGAATCCCGGCGAGATGGTGTAGTATCCATAATTTGAGCAAATAATCTGAAACAATTAACAAATAATCGTCATTTAACATGTTATGAAAATGATTTACAAATTGAAAAGAAAAAAACATATGTCTAGTCGTGTTTGTGATTTTAAAAATAAATAAAACACAAAAAAATGAACGTCCGCTCGAGCCACATCCTCCGCTTGAGCGAAGGCTCGATCAAACGAATTTGTGTGACGTTCGCTTGGAACGAATCTGATCGACACTCGAGCAAACGTCACCTAGAACAAAAACACCAATTTCTCCAAAACCTAAATCCCTCAATTTTTAAATTTAATAGCCTAAAAATCGAAATTATTGAAATGCAAACCACAAATCATTAAAATGAACAACAAATCATACACATTTCACAAAGAGAGGAGGATGATTGTTCGATCCTTGACATTTCACAAATTACATTTTAGTTACCTAACCAAAACGTCAACAGCTTGAGCGAAACGACGCTTGAGTGAAACGACGTCGTTCCTCTTGAAGTAGAATAATGTCGTTTTGATTATATGTTTTTAAAAACAATATCGGAGTTCGAAGCCTATATGGGCTCCGATTCCGACTTTGAATTCCACTAACTCCGACTCTATCGAAGTCGGAGTCTTGTAGGGGTTCGGCCGGAGTCGGAATCTCAAAAATTTTGCCCACTTCTAGTATCTAGTATTATTCACTTTTTATTATATCGAATGACACGTTTATTGATATTGCACATTTTAAACGATTGTCCATATAACATGTGGGCACGATTCAAAACCACTAAGAATGAGATTTAATGAGATTTAGATTACCTATACAAGTTCAATTAATATTATAATACACAATTTCAATGCATGCATGACAAATAGTTGTAGAAAATGATTTATTTGTTCACGCATGGGATGCAGTGTGAGAGTGAGCAATGAGCTTGGAGCAGGAAATCCAAAGTCAGCGGCATTTTCAGTGGTGGTGGTGACCTCGATCACTTTCTTCATCTCTGTGATTGCGGCGCTAATTGTGATTGCTTTGCGCGATGTCATAAGCTATGCCTTCACTGAAGGTGAAGTTGTAGCTGCTGCTGTGTCCGATCTGTGCTCCCTTACCCTCGTCCTCAACGGAATTCAACCCGTCTTATCTGGTAAACATATATGATCATAGTATATATATATATATATATATATATATATATATATATATATATATACTAGCAGTAGAGTGACGTCCAAGGGACGTTTGCCTAATTCAGTAAAACTTTATCTTTTATTTAATTATGAAAAATTAGTATTTTATACATTAAAGTTAATTTTAAGTGTATGATATAATATTTATATTTTAATTATCTATTTTATGTTAGTTTAAATCTATATTTAAACTTCTACCGTTAGATTAAATCTGAATATTCAAGATGAAGGGTTGGGATTTAAAACCCAAAAACCAACATTTTCTCCCACTTTTCCTTTCTCCCTCTCTCCTCTTCCCCACGCACGTTTGCCTAATTTAGTTAATTAAGAATATTATCATATAAAAATTATGTTAAAACTTTAATTATTTATATGGTTTTAATTTCTTAAAAATATTTAGTAAAATTTCATCATCTATTTAATGATGGAAGATTAGTATTTTATAAATTAAATTTGATAGTTTATGTATCATATGCTATTTATTTAGTTAATTAAGGATATTATCATACTTAAATTATGTTAAAACTCTAATTATTTATATGGTTTTAATTTCTGAAAAATATTTAATAAGGACTTAAAATATTTATCTAAGGACTTAAAATGCAGGGTTGAGATTAATTTCTTAAAAATATTTAATAAAATTTTATCATTTATTTAATGATGAAAGATTAGTATTTTATAAATTAAATTTGATAGTTTATGTATGATATGTTATTTATATTTTAATTATTTATATTTTAAATTAGTTTAAATCAGTGTTTTAATAAGAGAAATTATTTATATATAAATTTTAATAAGAGAAATTATTTATATATAAATTTTAATAAGAGAAATTATTTATTATAGTGATAAATATTACAGTCTTATAATTGTATCTCTAAATTTTAATAGAAATTATTTATATAATTTTAAAGTGTATAAAATTTGCACAATATCTTTAAACAAATTTTAGATCCGGGACGTTGAGTTTTACAATAAAACTCCACCCCCTCTCTCTTTCTCCCTCACTTTTCTCCCCCCGGCTCTCTCTCTCTCTCCTCCCTCCCCTTCAGCGTACGTCGTACGCAGCTCTCCCCATGCCCAATTCCTCCACTGCCCAGCCCGGTGCCGCCGTGCGCCGGTGAGCCTCACCGCCCCTTCCACTGGCATCACCTCACTCCGGCGAGTCTCCCCATACCAGTCTCCCTCTCTCACGCTCTCTCTTCCTCTCTCTCGGCAGTGCAAAGCCCGAATGGGCTTGATGTTGTTGTGCCGTCGTGCGCCATCCTCCGGTGCCACCACCTCCACAGTAGCCTCCCCTCCCACTGGCCATCCTCCTCCAGCGAGCTCGGCCTCCATCTCCTTGTCGTTTGCCCCCACGAAGTCCACATCTCTCTTGCACCAGTTCTCCACACCCACGGTGGAGCTCCACCTCCTCTGGCCACCGCACCACCACCGGGACCTCCTTTGGCCACCGACCACCTCTCTTAGCCATCCCCACGTCCAGCCGAGCCACCATGCATGCTCACCTTCCCTCACGGACGTCCACTTCCCCTTAGGCCACCGTACGCCGCCACCCCGGTGTGTGACCACCCTCTCCAGCATCCTCAGGCCACCATCGACCCATTCCAACCACCCATAGTCCCGATCTGCCACCTATGCTCCCTCACTCTCTCACGACATCTCTCCCTCTCAGGCTCTCACACACGGCCAGTTTCCCCTCTATCATTGTGATTTGTGTGGTGATTTTTTTATTTTGTGGTATTTTGTGGTGATTTTACTATAATTTTGTGGTGATTTTACTGTGATTTTGTGGTATTTTGTCGTGGTTTTGCTATGAGGATGGGGACACGGATGCAGAGAGGGATGTATCACTGTTTATCATTGTTTATATTACTGTTCATGTTATAGCGCCTTTTTTAAGTATAAAGATATATATATATATATATGATTGATTCTTAATGTGATGCACGCGCGCTGATGACATGAGTACGTACTTATAAAAGTATATATGTGTATATGTACGTATGTACAGGTGTGGCTGTTGGATGTGGATGGCAAGCTTTCGTTGCATACGTAAATATTGCATGCTATTACGGGGTTGGAATACCATTGGGTTCGCTTTTCGGGTTTTACTTCAAATTCGGTGCAAAGGTACTACTACTACTACTTTTTTTTTTTTGCTAAACAACTTGGAAATTAATTATGAATAACGAATAATATATATAATAAGTAATGCTATATCCAGTCTTGGAATATGTAATCCCGCAGTGTAATCTATTTAAAAAAAAAAAAAGTTAAACCCACTGTTAAAAAAATAATTTTTTTTATATGAGTCCTAAATTTATCTATTTTTTTCAAAATGAATGTACGGATCTTACAGATCAGTCTAAGATTGCAATATCATTTTTATATATATTGAACTTGGATCAAGAACATGATAATTAAGGTTGTGAGTAATTGATCTTAACTTTTCCTAGTTATAAGCTGATATAATTGAGAGCAAATTCTAATTGATTGATTGATTTTGGTGCACATGTATAATATTAATATTGTATTTTATAAGGGTATATGGTTGGGAATGATTGGTGGAACGGTGGCGCAAACGATCATTTTGATGGTGGTAACGTTTCGGACGGACTGGAATAAAGAGGTAATTAATAATTAATTAGTAGTACTCCAGTAGGCCAGCTCCAAATCCAGATCTCCCAATATTAATGTTAAATAAATGGTCACCACAATTATTATAATTTTAGATCATATTGTTCATTAATAATCCTAAGAATTTTTCACATGAGCAATATTATGCTTAATTAATTTCCCAAAGCTAGCTGCTAATTAATTGCATATATATATATATATATATATATAATGAATTAAGGTGCAGGAAGAAATTAAGATCTCATGTTAAATATATTAATATTAATATTAATGCAGGTGGAAGAAGCTAGGAAAAGGTTGGACAAGTGGGAGGATCATAAGATCAAGGACAAGATGGAACGTCCACATGCACGTACTTAGTTTGAAGAACTGAAGTACTTAAACAAGTTTTTGGAGGCTAGCTGATGATCAACGCAGCTAGCTAGCATAATTTGCTTGAGATTCTTTTTCATTATCAACTGAATTAATTAGCAGGATACAAAATGTCAAAAATTAATGCTAGTACTCCTTATATTAAATTTTGATATGTGATACCCCACAGGTCCCAGGATCGTAACCTGGCTCTGATACCATTTGTAATACTCTAATGGAAGGTTCAAACCACATGGCCTATATTCTTAAAGGACTAGTCAATGATACAATTGGAGCCTCATTGGAACCTTATAAAGAGCAAGAACTTCTCATTCTCAAGCAATATGGAATCTCATACACCACCTACTCTTACTCATATCATATGGGGTATCACATGATATCTCCGATTTTACTTAATTATTGATAAAAAAAATGTCAAAAATTAATTTGCTAATTTTTTTTTTTTTTTTCTAAGCAAGTGATGAATTTCATTAATAAAATGATCCTTACTACATATAGTCTGAAATGAAATTCTAATTTACAGGTGGATCCTTTCCACTATGAAAATCTAGCAAACATTGTGGGACTTGAATTAATTAAGGGTATACTTCCATACAAATCGTTCGAAACTGCCCATTACGTAATAGAATGCGCTCATCGATTATGAGATCGATGTATTTTAACTGACTCCCATCTTTCAAAACTTTGGAGTAGTATTCTTGTATCTCTAATTGTTTCATCTATTATCCAATTTGCAATTTGTTGGGGTTGCACTAGGGCTGTAATGACTACTTGAGAATCCCCTTCAATGATAATATTTCTAAGTTGTTTTAGATGAGCTTCCTGTACACCTATGAATGCTGACATAGATTCACCTTGGTTCAGATTGCTGATACTCATAAATTTAGTGACCACAAACTCCATAGAACCATCATGAGCTCAACCAATTGCTATTGCAGTACCATTCGATGATCTCACTACTACATCAAAAGAAATTGAGAAATAGGGGGGGGGGGGGGGGGGGGTGGGGCTGCTATTCAAAGTTCTCCATTCCCAAGCATTACAGTGATCTCTATAGCATTTGACGACTTTATATTAGAGACAAATTGATGATCAATGTTGATATTGAGGGACCCATGAATTATTTGATTTCTATAAAACCGGAGGTTACCCATTAATATCACAGCAAACAATTGGAAGTGGTGAATGTCATTGGCCATAATGTTTAGATTATTAGCAGGTTTAAGAATTAATAGAATCTAATTGATAATATCTTGACTTACTAAAAAAGACAAATCTAATGGTCAGGGTGATTGTCTCCACAAGATTCGAGAGTAAAGACAATTTAGGAAAAAAATGTGAAGTTGTTTTCCTCTTTCATTTGACAGGTGAAACAAAGAACGTGATCATCATTTAAAGAAATACAACTTTTTAGAAGGGACCTAGTGGGTAGAATGTTGTTAAGTAACTTCCAGAAGAACAGTTTAAGACGATCTTACATTTTTAATGACCAAAACTTTTTCTAAATAGGAGAGGGATGAGCAAATCTTTGAGCATTATACTGTGCTGAGATTGCTGCATAAGCAGATTTAACAAAAAAAAATTTCCAGAAGAATGGTGAGACCATTTAATACTATCCCTAATATTGTGGAATTGAATTTAGGCTAAAGGGATTTTTTCAATTTCATTAACAGTGACATGAGAGAAAAGAGTTTGCAGGAGAAGTGTGTTCATCTTCTAGACTCTTTAATAATTAATTCAGATACTTTCACTGAGGATCTTGGATAATGGAGGAAGAGAGAGGAATTGGGACAAAGATAGTCATTGTTGATCTAAGAACAAAAACTAGAGGCTACAGTCCTTTCCAAATTCTAGAGTCATGTTGTTTGGCATAAACTTGTAATCAAGAAGAACTTTTCAAGTATTTAGCAGATCGAGAGAGAGTACTAGTGTTTGGAAAACGATACTGCTGATCTAGTAATTCCTGAACATCGCAAGAGATTTAAGAGAATTCATAAGATTGTACAAGTCACTGATCACTCCAGCCCATATATATGCAATTAGCTAGCATTCTTGTTATTTCATGTAAAAATCAGGAAAAAAATTATCAGATATTATTTTAAAAAAAAAATAGACTACGTAGAGCTCCATCTAATCATAGATGTCATGCCATAAAATTGTTTACACAAGTCTTAATTTTTATTGACTTTCCATTCTAAAAATTATTTAATAATTTATTGTAAATTAATAAGAAAATATTTTTTTAATTTTTTTTAAATATTAAAAAATGTTAAAAAAATACATATAAAAAAATATAAAATACAGTGACGAATGCCCTGGCGGGAGCTCTCAGCGGTGGCTGTAGAGGCACCCTATGGTAACTCCCTACCGGCATTATTATTCCTTCCCGCTAATATACCAAATTTGAAGCCGAATTTGACCTTCGTTTCATGTGAAATTTTCATTTCATTTCAGTACCGCTTCCTATAAATACCTTTCTGTATATTTTCACTCTCTCACGCCCACACAAACACACACTGAGCCTCGATTCAGTTTCCGCAAGAAGCCACCATGAGAGGTCCCAGAACCGCTGCGATTGCTCACAAGAAGCCTGACGCTGAGTAACCTCTCGTTTCTCTCTCTCTCCTTCTTTCTTTCGATTCGTTGACACTCTCTCTGATGCGTAACCCTTTGCATGTCCTGGTTTACAATAATTTAAAAGATCTCCTTGTTTACACTTTCTCTCCTTCTTCCTAATGTTTCTTACCTTTGGTTTACCGAAATCTTTTGCTGCTTCACGTGCTTTTTAGCTTCGAAAAAGTGTTTTGTTTTGTTTTTTTTTTTTTCTCCGAATATGTTTCGCTAGTTTTAGCTGCTGTGAATGTGTTCCGGCTTCGTATCTCTAGGTTCCGATTTAGCGTTGTCTCTTTACTCATCTTCTACGGTTGTTTCTCCACTAATGATTTTCAATTCGCGCATTTTTTTCGTCGATTTCGTTGCCAGGTCACTCATAACAATGACTCTATTTGCTTCGTAAAATCGCTCTGTTTAAGTCTTTTGAATTCCTTTTTTAACTTTTTCAATAAGCTTCCTCTATGACTTAACCTCGCCTAGTGATTATTTTGTTTCGATTTTGCTTCCTGAGTTTTCGATGTCAATTTTGCTCTCTGTGCTTCGTCTACGTATGAAGGATGCTGAAGAAACGCAAGGCCGAGACGAACACGAAGAAGAACAAGGCGAGCAAGAAGGACCCAGATGCTCCGAAGCGTCCCTCCAGTGCCTTCTTCATCTTCATGTGAGTTTGTATTCCAAACTTCTCGTTTACCGTGTGCTTCATACGGAAGATTTCTCTACTAAGCACAGTTTCCTTTGCTTTTGATTCTTTTTGTTTTTAAGTAGTTTTGAGATTTGTATTACTGGCTTTGATGATTGACAGGGAGGATTTCAGGAAGTCCTTCAAGGAGAACTATCCTGATCAGAAATCTGGTCCAGCTGTGAGAATCAGATCTTCATTCTCTTAAATTTCTTGAATTACAGTATTTCTATCCTTCAGTTTGGATCCGGGATCCGGAGAAAACTGAGTACAATAGAATTAAGAAATCATACTTAGATGTTATGGTTTTGTTGTTAATTTCAAAAACATCAAAGTCAATTAGTTGAGTTGAGCTAATAGTTCTTTTTGCAGCAATTTGGAAAAAGAAAACGGAAAGTAAGATTTCAAAAGGAATCCATTAGTTATTCTCACACCACGCTTTCTTTCTTTTGTTTTCCCGTGGTTTCCTAGCGACCAAACAGGAACTTCCTGTTTGGCGACGACGTTAAATTTGTTATTCTGCGATATATTAACGTGCAGGTTGGGAAAGCTGGTGGTGAGAAATGGAAATCAATGTCTGATGCTGTAAGATCTCCGATCTCTTTTCCTACTTCAACGCACAGAGTCCTATAAACTTAAAACGATTATTAAAAGGAAAAAAGAGCGTATAGCATAATATCTCCGTAATCATATTTTTGTCATCATTTCACTTGGTCAATTTCAATGGAAACCAATAAAATGTGGTTTGTTTAGGTAATTTTAGGAAACAATAAAATCATTTTTTGGCTTTTAGAACTCATTCACCGAGAAATTCTATATTTGTCATTCCTTGTTAGGAGAAAGCTCCCTATGCTGAGAAAGCCTTGAAGAGGAAGGCTGATTATGAGAAAGCTGTCCGAGCATACAAGACGAAGCTCGTAATTTCTTTCTGATTCGGTTTTTATGTTGTTTTTTCCTTTTCATCCAACTCATTTTAGAAATTACCGAATTCAGTATAGTTCAGTCATCTCTGTTTGTTACAATGAACGTTTGTACGTCTTTTGCACTTCTGCGATTGTCAGAATGGTAATGGATGCAATGAACCGAGGGAGGAATCTTTTCAATCGACTTCTGAGGTCCACGACGAGACAGGCCAGGAGGCGAGCTCTTAGGTATAGTACCCCTTTTGTAGCTTAAGATATTTACAGATAATGAGCTTGAAAGACGTAAGAGTGGTTTCAGTAAGTTTTACATGCGTAGCTGCTTCCACTTTGTGCACCTTTTCGCTCAGATGTAATTTACAGAACCAAAGGGGTTAAAAATGGTTTGGCATTAATTATTTAGGGTAATCCTTGGCAGGGAAATGAGAGCTAAGACCGTGTACAGAGGGTTCAGCAGTTCTGGACAGCTTTTGGGATAAAGAAATTCAATTGTTCTTGTATGTTTCTAGCATTTATGTACTACTTCACACTCTAGTTGGTTGTTACGTTTGTGGTTTTCTAACTATGGACATTGGTTGTCAATAATCAATATGGCTTTTATTTGGCTTCAGTTCCCACTCTTGCCTTTCTTTTTGTGGTGCGTACTCTTTTTGGTATTGAAGCAAGTTGGGGAAAAATCTGGTAAAAGACATGTCAAACTCCGGTTTTTGGTTTTGTTGATGGCCTTGGTTTCAGTATAGTTTTGCCCACTATGGTTGGTTTTCCGTGGGTGTGTGGGAATTTCAATTAAATATCGTAATGGTTATCCTACCTGTGTTGCGGTTTTCTCTATACAGACCAGAAGTTTAACCTGTGCGATGTGCTTAGAACATGAGTTGTGATGCTATTGGGCCTTATATGGCATTTATTTAAGAGATTGGGTCAAGTAGGTAATGCTTTTTAAGTTTTTCAGACCTTCATTTCCTTGGATTCCAATAGACGTGGTGGATGTGGTTTTACGTTTCAAATCAAATTGATCGGGGATTTTATTCGATCCTTGAATGGAAGTTTCATGGCCATATCTTTTGGGACACGTCAAATTTCTCTGACTGTAAGTGTATAAAGTTCGGAATCTCAGAATCTTAAAGAGTAGGCTGTAGCGTCCTCACTGCCCCATGAACCTTTGTTAAGTTCTGATGTTCCATTCTTTTCAGTTTTCGCTGAGAGCAGTAGATTTAAGACAACTATAATTAGGATCAAGTTTTTGGATATTAACACGGGCTGTAGTGTTATACCATTTACTGTTAACAGTCCACAGTCCTCAGACATGAAAAGGTGAAAAAGGGCACAATTTCATTCAATGGTCGAACTTACACGGGATATATGCTCTTTCTATCTTTATAAAAAAAAAAAAATACACACAGAAAATTTGGTAACGAAGGCCTACTAACGCTCCTTGGTAAGGTTGATACATGATCTATGTGGGTAGATTTTTTGCTCTTCCCCAAATCCGTCCAAATTTGAGCAGTAGTGGCAGCATTAAGCCCTAGGGTGGTGCTACAGCCCCGCTCACAATACTTCCTTAATCAGAAAGCAGTAATCTGTAAGTAAAAAGCATAAAGCACTTCCTTAATCAGAAAGGAAAATACAAATCATTAAATATTAAATTCTACTTCGTTATTAAGATATATAACAAAAATGCTACAGCGAGAACATGTAACATTTTCCAAAAAAAAAATACAGAGAACATACCCTCAGCATCGCTAACACAACAACATTTGATTTGTAAGAAAAATTAATTTTAAACTTCAAATTAAATCCCACCGTATACACTATACACCCTCCATGTATAATACATGCCAAACTGGATCGTTAGAGAGAGAGAGAGAGAGAGTCTATTGTCTGTGCCTCCACGAGTGCACAGTATATCGGTGGTGAGCTGGTCGCCATGACATAAAAGGGAAACGATGAGAGTAAGCGACAGGTATGAGGTAGGGCTATTTCGACATTGAAACTACTACAAACAAGTATAATACATGCCAGCAGGAGTTTACTCAACCTGGCCTTGACCAGCCTGTAGACACATTAAAACACCTGCCTGTCCATTACCTTGGGGATCAGATGGGGCGGCTATACCCATGTCCAATGCCCCGCCCAGACAACCCTACTCGTTGCCCGCTGGCACATTAGGATGTGCATCACCATGTGAAGTGCACATCTGTAGCCTAGAGCAAGCTTTACCAATTGAAACTAGTCTTGCATTCGTTATCCATGCTGGGCTAGTGACAGCTTTCACTCCCTAACCTGCCCTCCTCGTATTGAACATCACAAACGACCATACATTTTCGTAATAAAATCAAAACGCCAACAACATATAGAAGATTGGGGGGGGGGGAAGTCAGCTATATGTTAACTGCAATGCTTTTACTGCAAGTACACTCAGTATTGCAAATTCATGTTTGACAAGCACAACGAGATGACAAGAAAGGAAACAATGAAACCAAAACCTCTATTACTTCTTCTTTCCGGCTTTTCCTTCCTTCCGTCTAACGACTTCGTCGGCATATTTCACACCCTTACCTTTATATGGTTCTGGGGGTCTCCATCTCCTAACTGAAGCAGCAAACTGTCCAATTTTGGATTTGTCATATCCGCTGACAGTAATTCTGGTGTTTTCTTCCACCTTCACTTTTATGCCATCTGGAATTGCCATCCTAACTGGATGAGAGAACCCAAGATTTAGTACCAAGTCTTTTGCTTCTACCGTTGCACGATATCCAACGCCAATCAATTGAAGCTTCTTCTCGAAACCTTTAGATACTCCCACCACCATATTGTCGGTGAGTGTCCTAAGTAAATTATTTATTAAGAATCAAAAGATCAATTACGAGCAGTATGATGAAACAGGAGACACACCAAATTCTCATTGATGGCTAATTTTTGTAAATCAAGGAATGGTCAGTATCAATAATTCGTCATATAGATAGTCTCATGGAGTGGGCAAGTCAACTGTCATGTGTGCATTACCTCTTAAAAAAACAAAAACTGTCATTTGTGCATTGAGTTGTGCAATTCATCTATTCGCTTCGCTTAGGACTGAAAACCAAATTGGTGATGCATTGATACACAAACAATCATGTCAGTTACCAGAAGACTTGAGTTATAATTGCCACACGATGTCCAAGGCGAACAGTTCATTCATTCAACAAAAATATTATTAAAACATCACTCATTCCCTCTATGAATGTCCATGTGAAATAGCTGACTGATAAAGGAGATGTAAAGAAATAAAGGAGCATTTATTCAAGCCTGTGAAATAACCATAAGTTCAAATCTCCTCATACCATACCAGTATATGAAGCATTCCAATGGTGCTATTAAAAGCATTCCCACCCATTCCGTCCCTACTCATATCCTGGACCCCAATTTTGTTTTTAAACCGCCGTGATTATGTGCTATTTTCCCCAGCTTTGTAATGTTTTCACATAAAAAAAATACCAGTATATGTTAACTTTCACCTCATAAATCTGTCAAAGTCCACATGCATTTGCTTCTTATCATTCTGTCAAATTCCACATGCATTAATTGCACCTATAGATGATTAGATGTTAAGAAATGGATTACAGTAGCTTTACAGTCAACAAGCCAGGACATTATTGATAGAATATGTTGGTTCCCAAGGAGGAGAGCTACACAAGCTCATGTCTATATGTGTGTGTGTACTTCTCTACCTATTACATTTTATGGCCAACTGCTTTAAATTAAAATATGGAGCTAAAACAGACAAGATGGGCACTTTCCACCTTGATAAACAACAGAAATTCAAGTTCCTAAACAATGAGATTAAAAAAGCTATGCACCGCATATACTCTATCAAAACAAGTGACTATCCACACAGGGGGAGAGAGAGAGCAATGACTAATGGTTTTCAGTTTTTCTTTTCTTTTCTTTTTATAGCAATGACGGTTCACACTTAATATGTCTAGCATCCTCTCTTCGAACACTAAACTTCTGTTCATTCCTAAGGTTTTCTAGAATTGTGTGATGATTTCCAAATTCTCAAGGCGAACATTACCTTGATCAAATACTCTCACTCCTAGCTAATATGAGTGCGTGTGTGCACGTTTCACTCATAAGAAGACGAGACCAAAGAATCGAGCACAAGTACAAATTAATTGAAATGGGTACCATTACAATCACAATTTTTCTGGTCGGTAAAAAATATTTGTGATTTTCTTCACAACACCTTTTTATTAATTTGTTTCCATGCAAATTCTCTCTCCCACTCCTCTCTCAATGCAGTGAGAAAAGAGACACGAAGAATTTTGAAACGGAAGCCAAGAAATACAAAGGACAGTTATTTACCTGAAAAGCCCATGCATTTGGCTGGCCCTTCTAGTTTCCATCGCCTTTCTGACTCTTATAATGCCAGACTCCTCCCTCTCAAGCTTGACTTCTCGTGGATAGGTCTGTGAAAGTTCCCCTAAAGGACCCTTTACTTTTAAATCTTGACCTTCCAAAGTGAGCGTCACATTGGATGGCACTTGAATTGGTTGCTTTCCTATTCGGGATTCCTTACACACCACAGCTTTCCTCACGAAACCAACACGATTTACAGGAACACTAGAAACACAGGTTACATTTCTCTCGCCCAAAAATACAGACCTCAAATTGCTGAAACGTGGTAGGAAAGTTGTCTCACAATCTCAGAATATTCCATGCTTAAAATAATCAGTTTAACATCAAGTGAGATAATTATACTCCTACAGAAATCAGCTTCTTTTGGTCCAGAGTTAATACAGCTTCACCAAATACAAGGCTTGCTCATACACTAAACATAATTCTAGGTTTAGTTGCTGATGAAATGTAGGAAGGGAATGAATCTGAATTGAAATCTTTGAGTGATACCCAGGACAAAGCAATATCTCCATTCTGCTATGTTTAGGACTGCTACTGAGTGGTTGAGTAAAGTCCATCAATTACTTTTTCTTTTTGACAAGTAAAAACTCCATCAATTAATTTTGGAAACAAAACAGAAGAAACATAAGAATCGCAGTTCCCTTTACTGTTTCATACATTTTTTTTAACGGGGAAAGGGAACCAGCTAGTAATTACACCACTGAATCATATTTCTTATTAGTTAACCACTGAACCCGGCCATACAATTCTATATTTCAAGATACATTTGAAGCAGCAGAAAATGCTGTTCTTAACTCTCAAGATCTTGATATGTCGTGCATAATTTACTTGTATCTCTTTCTAATGCCTAGTGTTTGCCTTGGTATTCTGTGTATACTTCTTGTGTACTTGGGAAATACATATTGTTTTCTATTAATAAAATTTTACTCTTACCTATATAAAAAAAAAAAAAAAAGATCTTGATAAGTTTTGCAGAGGAACCGAGTTTTGGTACACAACGCATTTTGGAAAAGCAAAAAAGAAAAAAATCAAGAACCTCTGCAACTAGGGAAAGAGCAAAAGAAAGCAAGCACTAGTTGGGGCTACCATATGAAACAATATTTCATACGAAAAAAAGTTAAGAATTCAATTTTTGAAAGAATTTATTTTTTTATAAGTAAAATAAAATTCTTGAAAACAAGTAAATAGGCATAGTACACATGAAGTATACAACAGAGAAATTTTTTAGAAGAAAATATTATTGTACCCTTCTCTATTTATAATAAAATTAGTAGAAAATAAATAAAAGTCGACTGTAATGACCAATGCACATCAGAGGGTGCTGTGGTAGAACCTAGAACCTTGAAGTAGAAAACCCACTACAAGAAATCACGCCATAAGCAATTTCGAGCTACTGTTATTGCTTTTGCAAGGGGCATTTTTAACACTAGAACACAAATCGCAAAGGAATATGTCTCTAAAGAGTACCTTAATGACTCAGGTACCAATTTCCAATAACAACGAAGACCCATCTAAAACACCCAATATGAACTGACTATTAAGAACATAAACCAATTCGACGTTTTTTTTAGGTAGCTGAAACTTGTTACATGAAGATGAAGAATCTAAAATTCCCAAATTCAAGCCACCCAGAAGCCTAGGATGGCATTTGAGCGCACCAACAATGTTCTAGGTCCCAAAAAAACCACATTAAAGTAAATCCATGAATGAACTTGGTCAAAGAAAAATATTACATAGAAAGAGATATTTAGGGCTGGGTATAGGGTTTCTGACCTGGTTTGGAAAGTGGAGGTGAGCGAGGAAGCCATTGATAACAGCTTGTGAGCTTCAGAGGAAAGAAAGGCTATCTGAAATGGACAACGTTATATCCACAGCGAGGAGTCGTATTGAAATGACTAAAATGCCATTATTTGGAGAGGAAAACCTCGAAGCTACCATTGATTCTAAGCCCAAATGAAAAGGGCCCGTTCCGACGTCCCGGAGACTAAAATTAGAAAAGAAAAAGAGGCCAGGCCCGCCCATAAGCCCTGTCAGGGCCTACTCTAGAAATTGGTAAACGACCTGTAGTATTGTAGCCCATACCTTCTCAAGAATATTCAGAACAGTGCTAAATCTAAACGGGTGTGCCATCAAGAACTAATACTGTGGGATGTGATCTTTTTACGCAATCTGCGGTGCGTAATGACAGTTTAACCTTTGCTGACAACTTTTAATTTTTATCTGAAGAGAATTTGCAACATGAATGATGCTACTCATAATTTTTTTAATCACAAATCATTGAGGTTTTTTTCTTTAATTCTGTAGGTGCTCGTAAGTATTTCAAAGTTTGTTTGTTTTTGGAGATGAGATGAGATGAGATGAGATGAGTTGAGTTGAGATTAAAGTTAAAAAGTTGAAGAAAATATTGTTAGAATATATTTTTTAATATTATTTTTTTTTTGAAATTTGAAAAAGTTGAATTATTTATTTTATTTTGTATTATTGAAAGTTGTAATGACTAGATGAGATGAGATGTTTTCTGAAAACAAATGAGGCTATATCATATTACGACCATCTATTCACTATTTCATTTTTTTAACGATAGGGAAGGATTAGATTTGCGATAATAAATGAATAATAATAATATAATTTATGAGAAAATTGCCTGTTATTTTTAACACGACTCGTGAATCTAATATGAATATAACGTAAAATTAGCGAGTTTGAATTTGATACAAATAGGTTCAGGTCAAAATGAGTTAATCGTTAAGATACTATTAATAAATGGTCAATTCACAATAATTCGTTTAAATTTTATTTCAAATTTATAATCTTATTATTGTTTGGTTTTAATGTTGATATTTATTAATATGCTTATGTTTTTATTGTTGGGATTATAATTTTGGGCCTATAACCATATTTGTTATTGTTAGGTTTGTGATATTGGTTTTATTATAGGTTAAAATCTGAGAAATATTGATATTTTTAGATATTGTGGCTACTAATAAATATAGATTTTAAATTTTATGTGAAATTATGTTAATAAGGCCAAATTGGTTATGTGGATCAATTCAACCCATTTATATGAAATGGGTCGAAGTAAGTTGTATTGTGTTGATAGATTTTTAATTAATGATTAAACGAGTCAAAATAGATTGTATCGTGCCAGCCGTTATTTAAATTGGTCTTGTTAGGGTTTAAAAGTTTAAACTATTTAACTTAATGAGTCACGCTCAGATTGACCTATATAATTAAATGTTCATAATTTGACAAGACACGAATACCATCTGTAGTATGAATTATCACCCCTAGTTATTGTCGCATCATTATTTATTATCTTAGAAAAAAGTCAAATTCTTTTTACCATGGTGCATATTAAAATAGTAAAATTTTGAATTGAAAATTGTTAACAACATACGTGTAATGTGGTATTAAATGGTTGGATCTTTCCATTATTTCTTCATTCTATTACGTGGTATTAAGTGATATGAGACATTTTATCTAACTTGTGGATCAATCATTTAGTACCACATCATGAAATGTTAATATGATAATGATAAAATAAATAATAAATCAAATTTTTCTTGAAAAGAGTAATGATAATGTTTAAGACGTATTCCACGAGCCACCAAAGCCCTCTACCTACAACAAATAAAGATGGAGGTCCGGTGTGCCTGAGTCACCTCCGATGCCTAAGTCAGTGATACATGAAATGAGTTACCACTAATATTCTGGTTCAATGAGTAGTTACCTAAACCCATCACCTTCTTACTGTATATATAGGTGTAGTAGGTTATCAATAAATACCAATGATGGTTATCCCGTTGGGTTTGATCTTATTGTCGCCCTTATCACCTTATTCATTTGACGTAGTACTCATCCCAAAGATGTAGGGTTTATCCCAACTCTTTGGATTAAATATTCGTTTTGTTATATTTGGCGGTTATCGAATGGAGTCATATTGGCCTCTAGGATCTACTCAATGACCTCGTTCTCGCTATCTATTGGGCTGGGCTTCCAGACTGGGCCCGTTTCTTATGAAGGACTATAAAATTCCATCCAGTTATCCCTCTAATTCATTTTGTGTGGTGCAAGGGGAATTAAACGATTAACGGCGCTACCCTGCTTGTCGATCAACCTTCCCACAACTCGGGATATAATGTCGCTGACAATCTGCTGCACTATCCCCCACCTAGATATGTAATTGTCAATGCTCCTTTTGTTCTATTGTGCAAACGTGGTGGTTATTAAATGGATAATTGACTAACACCCTTTTTGGGCGGAAATCTAGTAAACACTCCACTTGACGATTCATTTCCTTAGTAAACACTCCGCTTGACGATTCATTTCCCTGAAGCCTTGGAGATCCCAAAAGCCATCTACTTTCACGACACACGTCTCCCAGATTCACTGAATCCCCCATTTCTGTTACATCATTAGATTGCATAATGATGCCGTTGACAGCCCCCATTGATTTCTTTATTCGATCACGTAACCGTCGCTAAACTATCCCTTCGTACTCAAGTTTTCACAATTTTTCCCTCTTCATTCTTTTATATTCGCATCTTTTCGTGTTTTTTCTCTTCTTCCCCACTCTCTCGTCTTTCTTCTCATGGTATCACATATCTATTTTCCATTTTTATTTATGCACCTTATTCCTCCCTTTGAATCCAACTCGAATTATTGATAGACTATATTGTTGAATTAAATCCATCCTAGCTGCTTGAATATTTGTTCTTTGGCCGGCCTGCATTACTTTTGCCTTAAATTAGTAGTGTTAGGATATGTTTAGACACTACTAGAATTATCAAAATTCTCAAAACTTTTTATAATTTCATCCATAAGTATTATTTTAAACACAAAACGTTTTTTAATTTTAAGTTTTTAACTTTTTCATCTAATCATTATTCAAACATAAAAATCAATATAACTTTTAACAAATTTTAAAACAAAACACAAAAATCAATACAATTTTACAAACTTCAAAATAAAAATAATATTAAAAAACTATATTCAATCAATTTTTTAATTTTGAAATATTTTAATTTAACTTTTTCTCTCTTATTTCTTAAAATCTAATAAAATATCTTCATTCAAATTATTTTACTACAGTTCATAAAATTTTAAGATACTCTAGGTGTCCAAAGTTACCATTAATTTTTTAAATTCAAATTCTTTTACTCTGGCACACTATTAAATTAATTCCCACTACTCTCTTTGCTGACCTATAAAAAAAAAAAAAAAAAGAGTTGAGCCTTTGGAAAAACTTTAGACATGTTTTGGATACAAGAAATATTTGATCTCATCTCATCTTATTATTATAATTTTTTCAAATTTTTATACAGACAATTCAACTTTTCAAATCTCAAAACAATAATAATATTAAAAAACTAATATTCTAACAATATTTTATTTAATTTTTAATTTTTATCTAAATTCACTATCCAAACGACACCTTAATTAAAGTATTGAGTAGTATCAATTTTACAAAAGTTAAAAATTGATGTTTTTAACACAAAAACGTGAAAATCTATATATTAATTTTGTAATTAACTCTTCTTAAATATATGTCTTATAACTTTTTTCCTAATGTTTTTTAAAATCTCAAAAAAAAATATAATTTTTAAACTAAGTGTACTTGATAAAACCATCATCACATTTCTTAATAATTTTAAAAGAGAAATGTTTTGTTTTAGCCTCGATTGCTTTGAGAGATGAAACATAAAACTTTGAAAACTTTTCTAAGTTTTGTACCGTCAGACGCTTTCTGAAAACAAACACTCATTTTTTTCTCATCTTATCTCATCTCTCATTATTTTATCACTATTCATCAATTGTACTATTCACAGAAAAAGCTGTCAATGGGCCCATCCTTTCTTACTTTCTTTCGGCAGCAAATAGCTGTGGGTCCCATTGGTACATATTGTTGAGGAATAATCTCACATTAGCTGTGAACAAGGTCTTGGACATGTTTATAAGTAATGAGCAATCCTCTCTTGTAGAACCTGTTTTATGAGATGAGTTAGGCCCACAAATTTCTTCATGGTATCAGAGCCTGCCACAGGACGAATGAGGGCCCACACTACTTATCCGTGACAAGAACCAGAAAAAATACTGGCCTGCACGTGAGGGAGGGTGTTGAGGAATAATCCCACATTGGCTATGAACAAGGTCTTGGGCATGTTTATAAGCAATGAGCAATCCTCTCTTGTAGAACCGGTTTTATGATATGAGTTAGGCCCATGAATTTCTTTACATATCGGTGGGTCCCAGTAACACCAAAATCTGTAAAAAAAAAAGAAGCAAAATGCCGAAATATGTTGAGTAACGCCGAAATGTTAGGAAACATAAAAAAAAAATACAAAAGCTGCAAAATGGCTGTGGGTCCCACAACCATAAATATTTCACAAAAAAATCAAACTCATCTCATCTCTATAAACAAACATAATTTTATCCTATCTCATCTATACTCAATATATCTCAATACTATTCACACATATCTCAACAAATCTTATCTCATCTCATCTCATATATGAAAACAAACGAGTGAATAAAAAAATTATATAAAAATAAACTTATAAAATGATGTGACTTGATGTAATTAGGCTCAAGGATAATCGACTTAGGCAGTTGCCTAAGGCTGCAACCCTAATAAAGACCCCAAATTGATTTTCTTATATATTTTTTACTTTAGTAGAAAAAAGAAATGGCAGCACAACAATAAAACAGAAAAACCATAAAGTGTGGAAACTGTACATAAAAATAAAAAGAAAAAGTAAATGATCCAAGTTGTTTTTATGAGAAAAGGGATGAAAAAATAAAAAAGAAAGAATTGTGAAAATGATAAAAAAAAAAAAAATTAGCACAATTCTCTAGTCATTATGTCTCTCTCACCACCCCCCCCAAATCCTCGAGCATTTTCATTTAGGCCTCTTTTAGTTATAGTAGCCTCTTTTTTATTTTTGTTTTAGGCCTTAATTTATATTAAGCTATTCGTAAATGTGATATATTAGATTATGAAATTATATTTATTATAAAATAAATTTAAAAACTTTGAAAACGCTGCAAATTGCCGGGCGTTTATAGTGTATCTTTGCATCTTGCTTGGTGCCACTCATAAACGATCGCAAATAGAGTTTTAGTTGCGGTTTGGATAGTTTGTTGAAACGAGATGAGTTGAATAAAGTTAAATAAAATATTATTAGAATATTATTTTTTAATATTATTATTTGAGATTTAAAAAATTTAAATTGTTTAATATATTTTGAATGAAAATTTAAAAAAATTGTAATGATGATATGAGATGAGATGAAATGGTTCTTGTATCCAAACGGGCCTAATAAAAATAATTCTATTTAGCATTTTCACACATTGCATACTATTTTTTTTAATTTTTATTTTTTATAATAAGTATGTGTTATCTGAATAATGAGTATAATAAATTAATTAGTTTATGAAGAATAAAATAAAATAAAAATTTAAATATATAAAATGTGTGGGAGGAAGTAAAATGTGTGGCGTTGTTATCCTAAGCTGACAGCTCCAGGAAGAAGTATGTGAAGAGAGGTTTTGTCAAAGGTCCCACTAAGCCCAAAAAAAAAAAAAAACACCCGTGAATGCAATCCCTTTCGCATACCCTTTTGTACATGTTGTCCTCATTTTTTTGAAGTGTGGGATAAATTTCCACGACTAAAGCCAAATAAAATTCACGTATTTTCTTTCCTTAATTTCCTCCCATTAAACACATGTTTGGTCTTTTGTGTCCTGTTGTGGTGGCTCTCATTTCCTACTTCTTTGCAAATGTAGTGGGATGAAATTCCTAGGTTTTAAGCCTTCCACTCTTCTTCGAATTGTTTTTTATTTGGGAAATGCTATACATCTGTCCATACCGGCACACACTTCACATCATTTTTTTTTTTTTTTTTTACACTCAATATGTTGAGTATGTGCCGGTGTGGGTCAGATATAAATATTTTTCCTTTTTATTTTGTTTTTTGCACATGAGAATTTTACCAGGCCAAGAACTGGGTCGCTAACTGGTCACGAAGTATTTATCCGGTGTTCTTTAGTTTGTGGGTGGGACCGTGGGATACTCCGACTAATCAATTGTCCATTAAATTCGTCTGAGCATTTATCCAATTGTACTTTTAACCCATATTTATCCAGGTTTTGAAGCCTGTGCAGCTTTAGTTTGGTAAAAGTCTTGAGCTTTTTTTTTTTTTTGAAGCTCTGGTGTGGTGAATTATTATTATTTTTTTTTTTAAGAAATGGAACACTTCGGGTTTATGCCAGTGATAGTTTTGGTAGGGGTATTCCTTACCGGTTCTGTGTACTCCCAAAGTCCTGCTGTTGTGAACGTTGGTGCAATTTTTACTCAAAATTCGGTTATTGGTAGAGCAGCCAAGGTGGCGATGGAAGTAGCTGTCTCTGATGTCAATGCAGACCCAACAATTCTCAAAGGGACAAAGCTGAGGTTTATCACGGATGATGCAAATTGTAGTGTCTTCTTGGGGTCCGTTGGAGGTAGGATTGAATTTAAATTTTTATAATTAATTTGAAATATAATTGAGTTGGCTGTGTGATATAAGTAATGTAGAGCTCTTGACATGAATAACACTGTCTCTTTATGGTTCATAAAAATTCTAATAAGTTTATTTTTGTAAGTAATAGGGATTCTATTAAGTATCAGGATGATGCAAAGGTTATCAACTATTTGTTTAGAATTCTTTTTGGATGATTCCTTTTGCTCCATTACCTGAAGCGTGCAAAGCAAACTTTTCTGTTTTAATAACACTCTAAATTTGGAGTTGTATATTGAGTTTTTGCCAAGATTAACATACTGGTTTTCTTAGTCTACTAATATTTGAAACTCAATATTTTCTCATTATAAATCTTCTTGTTTACTCCCACAGTCGGATAGGAGTGGGATGAGAGTGCATTGTATGACATTTTCCTATCTGAAATGGGATACTCACTAATAGAAGACCTTCACGAGCTATTTACTGTCTGTCGTGTACCTGTGTACTCTGAAAACAACCCATCTCCTCCTCTCAGTAGTATTCTTGTTGTCTTGCATTCTTCCTCACTGCATTGATCAGTCTATCAGGATCAACTTTGTTTGTTACATGGTAATATCCAGCGTTTCTCTGTATTCTGTTGAAAGATGATATTTCAAGTTCTAAACTCAAAAATGGAGTTCCTGCCACCTAAATCATCTTGATTGCACCCTTTTCTTTGGCAGCTTTTCAGTTACTTGAGAAAGGGGTAGTGGCGATAATTGGTCCACAGTCCTCTGCTATAGCTCATATGATTTCTGAGATTGCTAATGGTCTCCAAGTGCCTCTTGTTTCATATGCTGCCACTGATCCAACACTCTCTGCCCTCCAATTCCCATTCTTCCTTCGAACTACACAAAGCGATGCCTTCCAAATGGCTGCTATGGCTGACTTAATTGAATTTTATGGATGGAAAGAGGTCATTGCCATATTTGTGGATGATGACTATGGGAGAAATGGGATATCTGCTTTAGATGACGAACTTCACAAGAGGGCTTTGAAGATTGCTCAGAAGTTGCCTTTGGCTATCCAGTTTGATCTAAACAACATCACTGATATGCTTAATAAATCTAGATTGCTTGGTCCTCGTGTTTATGTTGTTCATGTTGGTCCTGACCCCAAACTGAGATTATTCACCATAGCTCAAAAACTCCAAATGATGACCAGCAACTATGTATGGCTTGCGACAGATTGGCTTTCTGCTACCTTAGATTCATTCTCTCCAATGACTGAATCTTCACTCCATATGCTCCAAGGGGTAGTTGGGCTTCGTCAACATACTCCAGAGTCCATCCGAAAGAGAGCTTTTGTGTCTCGATGGGGAAAAATGCTAGATGAGGGTTTAGCAAGTTCTGAGCTAAATACTTATGGACTCAATGCTTATGACACAGTATGGGCAGTTGCACATTCAATCGATAATTTTGTAAAAGAACACAGAAATATCACATTCTCTTTTAACGATAAGTTACTCAAAATGAACCCGAGTAAAATTCAGCTGAACAAGCTCAAAGTCTTTGATGGTGGATCTATTCTGCTGGAGAAATTATTGGAGACAAGCTTCACTGGTTTAAGTGGTCAAGTACAATTTAACCAAGATCGGAACATTGTAAGTGGTGGTTATGATGTTATTAATATTGACCAGATGACAGTTCGTAAGGTCGGTTATTGGTCTAATTCCTCAGGTTTTTCAGTTTTACCCCCAGAAAATATTAAAAGTGAAGAAAACAGTTCTTCCCACTTGCATCAGAAGCTTAACACGGTTACTTGGCCTGGTGGAAGTATGGAAAGGCCACGTGGTTGGGAAATTGCAGATAATGAGAGACCGTTGAGGATCGGAGTGCCAAACAGAGCAAGTTTTGTTGAATTTGCTACTAAACTGCACAACAACCAAAGCATGCAAGGATACTGCATTGATTTGTTCATTGAAGCACAGAAATTAGTCCCATACGACGTTCCGTACAGATTTGAGCCTTTTGGGGATGGTCACTCCAATCCCAATTACAACGATCTTGTAAAGATGGTTGCAGATGAGGTGAGTAAAACATATAGTTCTAAAGCATTAAGAAGAAAACAAATATAAATCTAACCATGTTTTGTTGGGTAACGATGACCTACAAATACATTGTAAACATTCTTATGCATGAGTTACCTTACACAGGCTTGCCTAGAAGATCTTAATTGGCAATTGCTAAGTGTGTGTAACGAATACAAATTGATGACATTAAACATGTCTTTTATACCTTGCAAAAGAGAGGAGGCAAGTATGCACAGTTACATGCTTACGATAATCATTTTCTGTTAGCTGTGTTGTGGGTGAGATACACAAGTATGTGGATCTCACTCTAAACTTGAGTTTTATGTGGGTTACATCTATTAGCTGATTGAAATTTGTTAGACATGCCTTGTTCGTTACTGAACCTTTGGTGTCAGGTGTTTGATGCTGCTGTCGGGGACATTGCAATTGTGACAAACAGGACAAAGATTGTGGATTTTTCGCAGCCATATGCTACTACTGGTCTTGTCATAGTGGCTCCAGTCCGCAATTCAAAATCAAGTGCTTGGGTGTTTCTTAAACCATTTACAGTGGAGATGTGGTGTGTAACCGCAGCTTCTTTTGTAATGATTGCAGTAGTTATTTGGATTCTTGAGCATCGAGTCAACAATGATTTCCGGGGCCCTCCTAAGAGGCAGCTTGTTACAATGTTTCTGTAAGCCTTTTTAAGATTGAGATGAATTACATTACAGCTTATTATACATATTATATTTTGGATGTGTGGTACTAGCATACCATTGTTATTGTTATTCTTGGTTTTAGTTGACAATGTGATATTGCATTACATTAAGACAATAGGCACCTTAATACCTAAGTAGTAGTGTCTAACCTCATTCAATTGTTTCATGTTTCAGGTTCAGCTTCTCGACATTGTTTAAGACAAATCGTAAGGAAGCTGTTGGAATCTTCAACCTATTAGTTTATATACTTTTCTTCTTTTGTAAAGCCATATGTCTATCATTAAGAATGGTGGTGGCTTAATGGCACCTTTGTGCTTGGTATATCTTGTTAAATCCTATAGTTGGAATGCTTACCCAGTTGTGTGAATTAACAATCTGCTTTTATTGTGAATTATGCAATATAGATTACTTACTAAAGAGTGAATCATATCAACTCGTGCAGTTTCATATGAAAGAAATCTGTGATATTCTTAGCAAAGATCTAAACTTATTAATGGTGCTCTTTAATGTTGCATACTCTTGAATAACATAGTAAAAACTTCCATCGGATAAAAAGCTCTTATTTGTTTATTCTATTGCCACTTCGATTATGGTTCTAAAAGTTGGAAATTTTTTTAGACATGGCATTATATTTGTATGTGATAAGCTTTTACTATGTATTAAAAACAGAGGAAACTACAGTTAGCCCACTTGGACGGATGGTGATGGTGGTTTGGCTATTCCTATTAATGGTGGTCACAGCATGTTATACAGCAAGCTTAACTTCAATTCTCACAGTTCAGCAGCTTTCATCACCCATCACAGGAATTGATAGCCTGGTTTCGAGTAGCTGGCCTATCGGGTATCAAGAAGGTTCCTTTGCTTATAGCTATCTGACAGACAGTCTTTACATACCTAGGTCAAGACTCATTTCTCTGGGCTCCCCAGAAGCGTATGAGAGAGCACTACGACTTGGGCCAACTGATGGAGGGGTAGCAGCTATTATAGATGAGCTTACATATGTGGAGTTATTTCTGTCAAAGCAAACTGCATTTGGGATTATTGGGCAACCTTTTACCAGGAGTGGATGGGGATTTGTGAGTAGAGTTTACCCGCAATCAAATGCACGCACACATCCGCACACAGTTGCATACACATATCTGTGCATGGCACATTCTTGATATGTACATGTTTTTATTTTTGCCCTTTTATTCGTTGTAATGACACATACTACATTATCTTGTCAACATCTTTTCTTTCTTTCTTTCTTTCCATCATGGATGTGCAAGCTTTAACATCCCAATGTTATCATGATCTTTACCTGGGTTGTCTCATTTACTTTGTTCACTGCCATAAACTAGGCTTTCAGGAGAGATTCCCCACTTGCTGTTGACATGTCTACGGCAATCTTGAAACTTTCTGAGAATGGAGAGCTTCAGAAACTCCGTGAGAAGTGGTTCTGTAAGATGGGTTGTCCAGGAGAGAGGAAAAGGAATGCTGAGCCTAACCAACTCCACTTGATCAGCTTTTGGGGTCTATATTTGTTATGTGGTATCTTCACTCTTGGTGCCTTTGTGGTGTTCCTGCTACTCACGGTTTGCGAATTCATGCGTTACAAAAAACTGCAGGAGTCTTCTCCTTCATCCTCAATTCCATCAAAGGCTCACTGTTCTCAGGTCATTTACAGCTTTTTTGGCTTCATTGATCAGAAGAAAGAAGCTATCAAGAAAATGTCTACGCAGCCTGTCAATTCTTAAGGTCAGATTTAGCGAATTGATATGTAAATATATGCCATGGGAGGACTACTTAAAGGGCTATAACCTCTTTTTTTTTCAGAACACGTTGAACAAGATGTAGTTTTTGTAGTGGATTCAGTTGCCACGGTATAGCAACACTTCATAGCGATGTACATATCACTTTTCCCTTGTATGGCAATAAAAAAACTTGGCAGTGCTTTACTGAATGCCTAAAAATGGCACTTTTTACAGTGTCGGTTCAGTTGATTCTTTTGTTGTGACATATTGCTGAGAAAGCTGGGCTCTTGATTTTGCTATTTGTTGGTTGCATCTTCTTCTTCTTCTTCTTCTTTTGCTAAATACACGAGTTCAATTTCTGAAAAATGTCTAGCCTAGAGCACCAAGGTTTAAAAGCGCACCAAAACTGTGGCACATGTTGTTCATTCTTTGGGTCTAAAAAAGCTCAAAGATTTAACAATAACAGCCAGATAGATGATTTGATGCTCTTTTACTTACAAGTGATCATTACATTAACATTGTAATTGAAAACATTCTACCAAACTTTTGATGTTTGGTGACTTCATAGTTCTTCCAGAATGTAAGCTTCACTCCGTCCCGCTCTACTGTCCTCTGGACTGCACACTGCACAGTCCCACATGCCTGAGCATTGACTTCTCGTAAAGAGAAAATATATTTACAACTGTGAATTGTGCAACCGCCGCGTAATCACTTTAAAAAAAGTGAATAAAACATGGGACCCACGTTAAAAAAATTAATTTTTTAATAGTGGACCCCACTATTTTTCAAAGCGATTACGCAGCGGTTGCGCACTTCATGGTTGTATGTAGAATTACTCTATCGTAAAACCATTCTGGCCACACGAGGGAATGAACCAACATTCAATTTAGGGCCCACCCTTCTCACCCCCAATTCAGATCTCTTTAACGTTCTTACCTAACTATTTGGAAAATCAAGTGTGCATTTTAAATATGCGTACCAGTGCAATTGAGTTTTTTATTTTTTAAATATATTTAATCATTAAAAATAAAAAATATAAATTCATTAATAGTCATTTTTTTAATCTTTAAAAAAAAATAAAAAATATATGAGTGAACATATTTAATAGACATATTTGAGAGTCGTAGTATCATTTTCCTTAAAATAAGTGGAATACAGACACAAAAAGTTAGTTCTACAGTATTTATAGCTATTTAATAATTTTTTTTCTGACAATATGAAAAGCTCAATAAATATTTTAATAATATTTTATTCAATTTTTATAAGATATATTTTATATTTTTCACTTGGTTATGTTTGTATATAAAGATGGTTTCAACTCATATCATTTAATTATTATAAATTTTCTAAATTTTCATATAAAATACAGTAAACAATTTAACTTTTTAAAATTTTAAAATAATAATAATATTAAAAAATAATATTTTAACAATATTTTATTCAACTTTTAATTTTCATCTCAACCCATCTAATTTAAACTTATCATCCAAACCTCACGAATCCAAATTCGTTTCGCTCTTGAGAAAGTAATATGTTGAACTATTGTAACTACTACTAGCCCTCCATGCAAGAGTAAGAACTTCACACTCTAATAATTGAATTTGAATTGTCATTTTCTTATGTCATTTCGTTGCCCCAGCTGTGGACTTTCGAGTTCAAACGGTTCTATTCCTTTCCCACCATTTACTTTATGGAAGAGTGCTGAAGCAGCCGATGTTAACGGCACGCATCACACGTTCGTGCTTGCCTTGCGTCATACATACATTATTCCCATAACAACGTGGAAGGAGTCTGGCTTTGGATTGGATGGTGACTCAAACCAATTTTATTTCATGCTTATTGAATAAAGTAATGTCAGTACACGTCTTAAATTAATAAATTTTATAAAAATCTTTTCCAAAAATATAAGTCTCATCAAGAAAAAATCATTTTTTTTAATGGATCTATTCTTTTATAAAATACTTGCACGATGCTTGTACATTAGAGCTTGTATATATTATTTTTAATTTATTAGATACAGTTTTAAACTTTTAGGATGTATAAGTTTCACGCAATCTCTTTAAAAAAAAAAAAAGATTCACGTTTAAAAAAAGAGTAATTCTATATACAACCGTAAAGTATACAACCGTCGCGTAATTATTTTAAAAAAGAGTGGGGTCCACTATTAAAAAATAATTTTTTTCATATGGGTCCTATGTTTTATTCACTTTTTTCAAAACGATTACGCGACGGTTGCACAATTCACGATTGTAAATATATTTTCTCTTAAAAAAATATTTTTTTTTTCGTGAGTCCCAAATTTACATATTTGTTTTTAAAGAAAGTGAGCATGACTTGCACATCCTAAAATTAAAAATATTATTTCTCTTAGTTATTAAAAAAAAAACAAATATTTATATCAAACATTGAACTCAATATTTAAGAGATAAGGATAACGTCTGGAACTTACAAAAAAGAAGAAAAAAAAAAAAAAAAAGAAGAAGAAGAAAGGAACAAGTAATAAAGACACATTCTCTGCTAATATCTTTCTCATTTTCCATTTATCTTTGGAGGGAATGTAGAGCCATGCATGGCCTCTAATTCGTAGTTAGATATGCTTTCCCTTTCACTTTCCCTTCAGGTATTGATGCAATTTGATTTATTTAAAGATGCTTTGGCTGTGGTTTCTTTATGTCAATTTCAGTAAATTTACTGTAAAACAACTCAACAACCCTTGCCTTGCATCTTTTATATCCTATCTACTTCTTTATTGGAACATCTTTACTTTTTGTTTTTTGTTTTTTTTTTTAAATTTATGATGCCCCATTCCAAACCAATTTCTTGTATTTTCGGCTGAGGCTGCTTTATTGCACAATCTTTTTGTTAGCAATTTTCACACCATTTTTTAGTATTTCATTTTAAATTAATCAAATGATAACGTGCTTAAGTCCATATCCTTGAGCATTTTAATTATTTTATATGTATATGATCTAATTCAAAAATTTTACGTGCAGTCACTTTTACGTATTATTTTAGGCACTCTACTGATATGATTGAGTGCGTATTACAAAAAATTAAAATAATCAATCATATTAATAAAATACATAAAATATATATAAAAATAACTATATATAATATTATTCAAAATATCTTTTTTTTTTTTGTTTCAAAAGACAGCCCATGTGTTTCACACCTAAACTTTCACTCAATCATCGGGACCCACTTTTCACATGTGGACCCACTTCAACTACATTATTAGTCTTTTTATTAGAATCCCTTAATTTATTGACCATATCTGATGACGTGGGCTGGCCATTCATCACATGTTTTCCATCTGTTGTAGCTGACATGGATTGATAACAGCCAAAGACGAATTTTAATAATAATATAATATAGTAAAATAACCAAAGAAGTGTGAACTTAATATGTTAAAAAAAAAAGAGATAAGACTTTGTTTGGTTAGTAAATCAAACTCAATATATTTCAATTTATCATTATAATTTTTTTAAATTTTAACATAAAATATAATAAATAATTTAATTTTTTTAAATTTTAAAATAATAATAATAATAATAATAAATAATAATATTCTAACAATATTTTATCATCTCAACTCAATTTAATTTAACATCGAAACGCATCCTTAAACCCACCTTATATCTGGGAAGCGACACATATAATATAATATTTGATTTGTTGTAGGACATGTTGGAGAGAGAGAGAGAGAGAGATTCTTTACTTGAGTTTGACTGTTAAGCGCTTTGGGGCTGTCTTTGCGTCTTTGGTAAGTGGAGCTATGGACTATTTTGCGTCTTTGGTGACTATACGCATGCACATGGACTCCAAATCTTCAAAGCTATATCCAAGTTTGGAGTTCAGGTAATCTGGAACTGTAATCTTCCCCCAAAATCTCTGTTAACTTTTTTTTATTCATGCATGTGAGTTTCCAGAACACTCAAATGTCCTCTCTCAAATTTGTTCGTATAATTTTTATACTCGCTTTGAGTTTTTATTTTTATATTTTTGGTTCCGGCGATGATCGTACACAAGTGGATATATAATATATATGCAGTTTTGATTCTTTAATTTTATCTTCCTCTTGTATATATTATAATATAAATATATAGGCAGTTTTGAATATACCGATGTTAAATTTTGTTCTTGTGGTACTCGAGTCCTTGTTTCCTATGTGGGTGTTAATTTTTAGTATCCAAGTTGATCTAGCCTGGATTTTAATTCCATATTGTAGTCTTTTTATCTGTTAGCTGGCTCTGAATCTTAAGATTCCATCTTCTAGTTGGCTTTGAGAGCTGAGACATTTTTTTGGAAATTTGTTGGTGGGAATGGAAAACATAGATCAACTTCTTGATTTTATTTCTTCAAAACACAGTCACCATTGGCTTTCTGTGGGGTTTTTATTCATGCTGACATTGTTAACAGGTGCTTATCATCTTGAACTAATGCTGGCTTCTATCGATTTTCCAAGTCTTGATGCATGATATCCTCTTCATGATGAGAGATACTCTCTTGCAGTTGAATGTAGCCAGGATCACGGTGCTGCGTAATCTTCTCCATTAGTGCTGTCAGGCCTGTGCGAAAAAGAACCAGTCTATTATTTGCAGGCTTTATTACATTTCTGGAGCACCTCCTGATTTCTAGGCTGGCCTGAGCGTATTGTCATGAAAAGAACACAACTTTTCTTGATTTTTTGTGTGTGGCTGCCAATGAGTGTCGTTGGCAGGTCTGGGAATGCCAGTAGTGTTTCTTCTTCGAAACCAAGTGCCGTGAATATTGGAGCTCTGTTTACTGTGAAATCGGTTATTGGAAGGTCGGCCAAACCAGCAATTTTGGCTGCAATCGATGATGTCAATTCTGATTCGAGCGTCCTTCCTGAAATAAAACTGAACGTCATATTACGGGATACGAATTGCAGCGGATTTCTTGGAACTATGGAAGGTACCTCCAGAAGCTATCAATATTTACAAGTAGATATAGTACTTTCTTTTCTTAGGCTGCCCCGTGGGATATTTTATCTAAACTTTGATCATTGAAATAATAAATTTAGAGGGTAACTTTTATCGTCTGAATTTTTGGGTCTCCATTTATGAACTCAATTGCCATTTTCGAGTTCGTTTAGTGGTCTATATTTGAGTTCATTGAAATTGCATCATGTGCCGCGATGGCCACCTTGATTTCAACTTCCATTTGATTGCCATCCATTGCCATGGTCTATAATGTTGGGCTATGTATGCTATGATATTGAAAATAACAACTTTTTCAATTCAAATTATGTATTTCATAGTCTGGAAGCTTAACTGTTGCACCTCTTTTATTACAATTAATCGAGCACTCAGGTGATGCCTGGCTAACTGTTCAGTAATCTAAACATGGCATTCTTTGATTACCAATGTAATAAAATTGAGTATGTATGAAAGAAGACAAAAAGTTATATGGGAAAGAAGTGGAAGTGTCTTGGACCTTTAAAATTTCGAATTGCTTAATATTTATTGACATGACCCTTAAATTACTTTAATTAAACTACCAAATTTATTGCATTTAACATAAGAATGGATGGGGTGGCTTCACAAGGGCAAAGTTCTTGCTTGGAAAATTATATATGTTATAGATGCTACAGAACATAAGATTTATTATGAGTCGTAGTTATACCAATCAAACCTTCGGGAAGGAGAAGTCACACGATATCTAACATAATCTCAACCCCCTTCTCCCATCTTATAACCTGTGAATTGTATATGAGCTAAGGGTAAAAGTACTGCAGTTGTCGTCATCTTTTTTTTTTTTTTTTTTTTTTTTTCTGTTTTAGTTAGTTCCGTTGTAAAGACCTTTCCACTTGATGGTATTATGGCTCTGGCTCTTTTCTAATTTTATGGCCATCAAATCTATGGTAGTGCCACCACTTAAGATCTGGCTGGAGGGTTGTTGTTATAGTTCCAATGTGAGATAGTGCAGATTGGAAGTTAACCCATTTAATAGAGTCATCAAAAGTGGGACAATATTTGAAGTTGAACCTGTTGTCAGAATTTAACAACCATTTGTGGTTCTCAGCAGCTTTGCGAAATCGAGTCTTGCTAAGCTGAGAATTACATAGATAAGTATGCTAACTCCTTTTTTGTGTCAAGATGGGGACAAAGGTTACAAAAATTTGACAGGGTTGTCATTAATAATGTAGCTTTGCAGCTCATGGAAGAGGATATTGTTGCTGCAATCGGACCACAATCCTCTGGTATAGCTCATGTCATATCCCACGTCGTTGATGAACTCCATGTGCCACTTCTATCTTTTGCAGCAACAGACCCCACTCTAGCTGCACTTCAATACCCATATTTTGTCCGGACTACGCAGACTGATTATTTCCAAATGTATGCAATTGCTGATTTGGTTGAATATTATGGATGGAGGGAGGTTGTTGCTATCTTCGTAGATGATGATTATGGCAGAGGTGGAATTTCTGTATTGGGTGATGCCCTGGCAAAGAAACGTGCCAAGATCTCTTACAAAGCTGCCTTTACTCCTCATGCCCCCAAAAGTGCAATTAATGACTTGCTTGTTGGAGTAAACCTCATGGAGTCTCGGGTGTATGTCGTGCACGTAAATCCTGACTCTGGTTTGACAGTTTTCTCAGTTGCTAAATCTCTTGGGATGATGAGTGGTGGCTATGTTTGGATTGCAACAGATTGGCTTCCTTCCCTCCTAGATTCATCAGCAACAGCTGATCCTGACACAATGAATCTCCTACAAGGGGTCATTGCTCTTCGTCATCACACCCCAGATAGTGATCTCAAAAAACGTTTAATGTCTAGGTTGAACAACCTAAAAAATAAAGATATTGCAAACTTCAATTCTTATGCACTCTATGCATATGATTCTGTTTGGTTAGCAGCACACGCTCTTGATGCTTACTTGAAAGAAGGTGGAAACATATCTTTCTCTAATGACCCAACATTGCATGACTCAAATGGAAGCACACTGCGCTTAGCATCCCTCCGAACTTTTGATGGAGGCCAACAATTTCTCCAGACAATTCTAAGTATGAACTTTACAGGTGTAAGTGGTCAGATACAATTTGATCCGGACAAAAATTTAGTTCATCCAGCATATGATGTTCTGAACATTGGGGGGACTGGGTTTCGTAAGATTGGCTATTGGTCAAATTATTCTCATCTCTCAATCATTTCTCCAGAAATCTTATATACTAGGCCTCCCAATACTTCAACTGCCAGTCAACATGTGTACAGTGTAATATGGCCTGGTGAAACTACAGCAACACCCCGGGGATGGGTATTCCCAAACAATGGTAAGCCACTGCGGATAGGAGTGCCAAACCGAGTAAGTTACAAACAATTTGTGGCCAAAGACAATGGTCCTCCAGGAGTCAGAGGTTTCTGTATTGATGTCTTTGAAGCTGCCATAAACTTGTTGCCTTATCCTGTACCACGCTCGTATATGCTATATGGAAATGGAAAAAGAAATCCTGTTTACAATAATCTTGTGGACGCGGTTGCAGCAGATGTGAGTATTCGGCCTTTATTTGCAACTTTAATCTTTTGATAAATTTTCTGAAAAAGTTATGTTTGGTTTGCTTAAGAATGGAACATGCTATAAAATGGATTGCAAGTTGTTTGCATGTACTCTTCTCATTACTCCTTTCGAGGGCTTTCTAATTAGATTATCTAATATATTGGTGGGATGCAGTATTTGAATCATTATAGCTATTTCGAACACTGCATCTGTTGGGAAATTTGATGATGTGGAAAAAAAATCATTATAGCTATTTCGACATACTTACTTCCGACTTCAGAAATTTGATGCAGCTGTTGGGGACATTACAATTGTTACAAATAGAACCAAAATTGTGGATTTCACACAGCCTTACATAGAATCAGGACTTCTTGTTGTTGCTCCCGTCAAAGAGAAGAAGTCAAGTCCTTGGGCTTTCCTCAAGCCATTTAATGCTCTAATGTGGTGTGTCACTGGTGCCTTCTTTCTTTTGGTTGGAGCTGTTGTTTGGATTCTCGAGCACCGCATTAATCATGAGTTCCGTGGTCCACCAAGCCAACAACTTATAACAATTTTTTGGTCAGTATATTTTAATTCATTGAATGCCATTTTGATTTGTTGCTAGAATTTATAGCCATCTAATCAATTGCGATATATAATTTTGAAAGTAAGGAGCTTTACTCTTGTTAGCCACATCAACCACTTCCCCATTATGTTATTCAAGGCAGGGGGAAATTACATTTTTCACCCACCAGTTGCTGCTTATTTTTTAGTTTGCACCTTATACTACCAAATATTTTAATCTTCACCCTAAACTACCTATATTTTTTAAGTTTCACCCTCGGTTGTGACCTATTTTTGATCCCTGGATAATAGGATAACGAAAGAGATCTGTAAATGCTAAAGTATACTGCTGGATCTTGGTATGGGTCTAATAGTCATAGGTTGATATGCTGTTAACTCTTTTACTATTAAGATGAATGAAGAATTAGTCCCATGACACTATTAACTGTCAAATCCAATTGGAGTGTGCAAAGTGAAACCTATCAATAGATTCGGGTGCAAATTGAAACTTTTTATAATTTAGGGTATAAATGTAAAAAATAAGTGAGAGTTTGTGGTTGGAAATGCAATTTTCTCTAAATGAAAATTTAAATGATATATTTTACAAGTCTAAGTTATTAAATGAAAAATAATAGATCTAGTAATGTTAGTACTTTTTGGTTTTCTCAACTTATTTCTTTTAAGTTTTGTATCTAATAGATTTATAAAGGTTATTGAATTTAAGAGGAAGTTAAAGAGCCTATAAGTTATGACTCTCCACGGCCAGAGTTATTTTAACACATCATATAAAGAACTCTTGGTCCCTTTCTTCACTCGATCACAGCTTGTCAGGTTTCCCATTAGTAACAAAGAAACAAAGGAGAGTAAGGGAGGATGAGATCAAGGTACTCAACCAAATTTTGGAGATTAAGGTGTTAATATTAATACTCTTCTTAAGATTCTATTTACTATATAATTCAAAGTATGCTACCTTAGTTATCTATACTGTTTTCAATTAATAAATTTAATTATTTCTATGTATCTTGTAGGCCTATGACTAGTTTGTATAAAGCTACGGAATATTGTCAAAGCCCTTAGGAATGGACTTGATTATTGCCTAGGTGTCAGTCATATTACTTGGGTACTCATGAGATCTAACATATAATATACTTGCCTTAATATCTTGACAATAACATCATGAGGTCAATTATTGGTTTGCTACTTTGAAGTATGCTAGTAGACCATGATGAAATTGATTACATCAATTCTACCTTTCTCAAATAAAAAAATCTGAATTTAGATGTATGCTAATGGTTCTGCCTTGTTCCAAATGCTATTAGCTCTTCTTTTGTGTGCTTTGTTTCAATACATATTTGAGTATTTTACTGAAATCACTTCTGGCCTGGCAGGTTCAGTTTCTCAACAATGTTTTTCTCACACCGTATGTATTTCATGCCCAATCTCTTGCGCTTTTGACATTTGGACTATGACATAATCTTTCTAGTGTTGATTGGAAGTCCATTTTTGAAACTTCTAACATCTTTTGCTGCTTGGATCTGGCGCAGGAGAGAACACAGTGAGCACACTGGGTCGAATGGTGCTGATTATATGGTTATTTGTAGTATTAATTATAAATTCAAGCTACACTGCTAGTTTGACATCAATCCTCACAGTGCAGCAGTTAACATCACGGATAGAAGGGATGGACACCTTGATGTCTAGTAGTGAACCAATTGGAATTCAAGATGGGTCATTTGCATGGAATTACTTAATTGATGAGCTCAACATTGCAGAATCTAGGCTTGTTAAATTAAAAAACCAGGAAGAGTATTCTAGCGCCCTTAGGAAGGGACCAAGAGGTGGAGGAGTAGCTGCCATTGTTGACGAACTTCCTTACATTGAACTCTTCTTGTCCAGCACCAATTGCGAGTTCAGGACTGTGGGGCCAGAGTTCACAAAAAGCGGATGGGGATTTGTAAGTACTGGTTGGTCTAAGCAAGCTCTCTGGTTACTCCACACTTTAGTTAGCTAAATTCCAAATATAAATATGAACTAAAGCATCTATAGAAAGGTGCAAGTTTGACTGCCAAATACTAGATATGATCTTGATCCTAAATCACATGCCAGGGGAGTTAGAAATTGAAATTTCCAGCCCCATATTTTTATATAAATCATATTGAAATTTCCCACTACCTGCAGGAAAGCATATGAACTGAATCAACGTAAATGCCTCAATATGCTAGTTATCGTACATAATGGTTGGCTCCAATAATACTTCTTGTATTCTATCTTCTGTAGCAATGCAGTAACATATATTATGCGAAGTATTCCCAGAAACATTACTCTATTTTGCGTGCAATAATTAGATGTCTTTATTTATTTATTCCGTGTCTATTTATTCGTTTTGTTTCTAGGTTCATTACTTGTTATATTTAGAATCACAATAAATGCTCAAAATAAGGGTAAAAAAAATTATTTACACCCAATTCTGTTGTTTTGCTGCTGATAACTGACTACTATGTAAGTCAGCCTAGCTCCCTCTTACTTTCCAGTTCCTAATCCTTAATGAAAGAAAGGCTCTATTTTGCCCAAATGATATCAAAATTTCTTGGTTCATATAATAAAAATTCATGAGACGTGTTCAATGCTCTAATATCTCTCTAATGTTCAATTTCCTTGTCTCAGGCTTTCCAGAGGGACTCTCCTCTTGCGGTTGACTTATCAACCGCTATTCTTCAGCTCTCGGAGAATGGTGATCTCCAAAAGATCCATAATAAATGGCTTACACATAATGAGTGCTCTATGCAGATTAACCAAGTTGATTCAACCCAAATGTCTCTGCAGAGCTTCTGGGGCCTGTTCCTTATTAGCGGAGCTACATGTTCCATTGCTCTTATTGTGTTCTCCTTTAGGGTCTTGTGTCAATACCGCAGGTTCAGCCCCGAGGCTGAGGAAGGGGATGTTGGGGAGATTGAACCCGCAGAGCCTAGTCGTACAATCCAAAATCCAAGCATTAAAAAACTGATTGATTTTGTAGATAGGAAAGAAGATGAGATCAAGGAGATTCTTAGGCGGAAGAGTAGTGATAGCAAAAGACAAGCTAGCCATAGCTCAGATGAGCAGCCCCATTCACCCTCTTAAGGAAAATTTCTTCTTTGGCTGGTGAATTTTCTAATGTTTCCCCCTGGGGATCAATAGATTTTTCTCTATACTAGTATATTTACTTCCTATTATACAGAAGGACTAAAGGATAGACAGCTTCATCTATAGAAATTCAACAACAAAACAATGATTAGTTGGCCAGTTTGTAGCATACTGTGAAGCTTGTAATCTCTACCCATTATTCCCCTGAAGGAATGGAGCTATTCATGACACGGATAATTCCTTACCATGTATGGTCTGAATGGAGCGAAAGTGTTCTGAGGAATAATGAGAAACTTGTTTGCTGTTGAGCATTCTATTTCAACTTGTTGATTTCCTTTGCATTATTTTGGGGTGGTGGGGTTGATCTTTTGTCTTGTGCGAAATAGAATAATTTGATATAATCATTGTGGCTCCCATATATTTTGACTTTGAGGTGGCCTTCTACATTGGCCATGTTTTGAATGTTTTTCTCTTTGTTTTGGGTGTTTAGCATGTTGTTCTCGATACCAAACAAATGGATGCAATTTCCTTTCAATGCTTGAAGATGGCTTCTACAGTTTATGCCATGTCATGCTAGGGGACAATAGATTTAAAATTTTACAGTCCATGGTATTCAAACAGGTAGATGATTCAGTCTAGTTACTACGATTTTTTGGTCACTAAAACACCGTTTCTGCATGGCTCATATTTCGAAATTCAATCTGAACAAGCTCTTATTTTACAAATAGGAATTCCTACTCTAGCAGAAAAGAAAAGGAAGATAAAATCCTACTTTGGCCAATGTCTTTAACAAGAAGAGGGTAATGTTTTTCTTTAATAAAATCCTCTATCGCCGCCGAAGTTCGACTGTGCATGGTATGCACAGTGCCATGCACGGTGTAATAAGGGTGCACATTGTTGTGAACCCAGGAGGACGTCGTCCACCCATTGTGGGCCTTCCACAGGCATTGGCGACCACCGTGGGAACCTCCGGCAATTTCTGTTACTTTCAAGGTGTCCCGCCTGTCACACAAACAACCATCTTGCCGCAACCATCGCGTGCATGGGACATGCATGCTGTCAAAGGCCTCTCACCCATTGACGCGGGGGGGGGGGGGGGGGATCAGAGAAGGTACCGATGGCCACCCAAGGACAACTGGCGTTCTCTACCTCTACCGCTGGGGCCTTCGACCGCCATGACCATGCACCCTGTGGAACCAACCACAGAGACCTTGCACGTGATGTACTCCCAGGGGCTCATGGCAGCCAGTCGTGAGCCCGGTGAACAACTAGCAGTCACCACATCGACAGCCGGCGATCTCTGTCACCTTGAAGACAACCCCCATTCCACGGGACCCTTATGCGCCGCGCACAAGGAAGTTTAGTAGATGCCTGCCCCTGTGCACCCAGTGGGGACCTCTCCCCGTGACACCCATGAGCTAGCAGGGTGACCACTGGCCACCACCAGCCTCAGCCAGGCCCACCGGAGAATCCTGTCGCTGTGGAGGTATCCCTCAGTCACCCCTCCGCCGTTGTCACCCAAGCTCACATGGGCCACGAGCTTCTCGCCCACTGCATCCTCCTCACCGACGGCAAGCCCCCTTCCAATCCAATTGTCCGCTCGGCCATCATCCCACCATGCACGCTGGAAGCCACGACCTTGTCATCGTGCTCATAGGCGGGCAAGAGCATCTTTTCCTCGGTCACTGGCTCCTCACCCATAGCTGCCTGCTTGACCACCTTCTAGCGTGGTGTTCTGCTCAACCACCTCCTCGCCATAGTGATCTACTCGACCATAGTAGGCCTGGCCATGAGAGCACCTCGCCACCCTTCCTAGACCACAGCATGCTCGGCCATGGGAGAATCTCGCCACCTTCCTCGACCACAGACCTCTCACTACTCTCCTTGCCACAAGCTGCCCGACCACCACATTTCGCCACCACAAGATTTGCTTGACCCTGCAACGAGCTGCCCAGCCACTTCATGCTAGCACAGAGCTACACGTAGCATAGCCCGCTGATTGACCATGTTGCATGGCCCATGCAAATGTCACAATCGACCACTGACACGCACCGCTGACCACCAAGCCAGGTCTCTAGCCGCCATACATAGTGCATGCAGAGCATGTGTGTCACCAAGCATCCTAGAAGGCCACAAGGATAGCTTCAGGGAAGTGATGGGACCATCACCGGACACCACACCAACTGTCTCAGGTTTGCAAAATCTCAAAATTGTGATTTGGATTCTTAAGCTGACCCGTCTAGCTTTTTTTGGGAACTCCCTTGTGCGGTAAAGCTTTATCTCCCACCACTGTGGGGCGATTGGGCTATGTCTCCCATCGCTAGAACACGGTCGAGTTAAGTCTCCCGCTAGAGTATCGCAGTCGAGCTTTGTCTCTTGTCACTATAGTGCGGTCGAGTCATCTGCCACCCCGCAGTGCGGTTGAGCTTTGTCTCCTGCTGGAGTAGCGCAGATGAGCTCCGTCTCCCGTACCCTTTGCAGTCGATTCTAGATCCTGCCTGGTCCTCAGCAGCGCTGTCAAGTCTCACAGGAGCAGCGCGATCGAGCCCTCTCTCCTGTCGCAGCAGTGAGGCTGAGCTTTGTCTCCCGTCGGAGCAGCACGGTTGGGATCTGTCTCCCGTCACTACAGTGTGGTCGAGTTCAGTCTCCCATTGGAGCAGCACAATCGAGCTCTGTCTTCTGCCGCTACAATCGGTCGAGTCATCTCTCGCCTTAGCAGCGCGGTTGAGCTCTGTCTCCTGTTGCACCAGCATTGTGGGGCTCTATCTCCCATTGTAGCAATGCGATTGAGCTTTGTCTCCTGCTGGAGTAGTGAGGTCGAGCTCCAGCTACCGCCGGAGCACCGCGGTCGAGTTTAACCTCCTCGCACCCAGCGCGGTAGAGTTCAGCCTCCAACTAGAGCAGCGTGGTCGAGTTCTGCCCCCCGCCGCACCCAGCATGGTCGAGTTTAGCCTCCTGCTGCACTTGGTGCGGTCGAGCTTTGTCTCCCACAGCACCCTGCGCAGGCAAGCTTAGTCTCCCGCACCGAGTGCTGTCGATTCTAGATCCTGCCTGGTTCTTGAGACCGATGCTCCGCACTCTCACCTCAATAGTTAAAGGAGGGAACACTTCTCCTAAGTGTCCTAGTCTCTCTTCGTCACCCAGTGCGGTCAATTTCAGATCTCACCTAGTTCCAAACACTATCCATATCATCTTAACATTTCATGATGTGGAACTAGATGATTGATCCACAAGTTAGATAAAATAAATAGTCTCCAATCACTTAATACCACGTAATAGAATGATGGAATGATGAAATAATGGAAAGATATCCAACCATTTAATTACACGAGTAATGCTACATATAGTCGTGGAATGCGCAAACGCCGTGCAGTCGCTTTGAAAAAGAGTGGGGTCCATTATTAGAAAATTAATTTCTTTTCATGTGGATCCCATATTTATTCACTTTTTTCAAAGTGACTGCACGGCGCTTGCACACTCGCGACTGCAAGTATCATTTCTCTAATTACACATTACACGTTGGTGGTTAACAATTTTCAATTCAAAATTTTACGATTTTTTTTCTAAGATAATAAATATTGATGTGACAATAACTAAGGGTGACAATTCATATTGCAGATTGTGTTCGTGTCTTGTCAAATTATGGACATTCGATTATATGGGTCAACCCGAGCGTGACTTATTAAGCTAAACAATTTACACTCTTAAATCCTAACAAGACCCATTTAAATAATAATACTCGCATCCAGGAGCAAAAGCCCACCGAGCACTCGTAGGAAGACATACCCATTGTCGACGATGGGCAGACGTGTGCAACTATCCAAGCTGAGTCCAGCTCCCACCTAACTCTACAAGCATAGCCTCGTGCTACTAACAAAAGACCAAGGATCAGTTTTTGAAGTTAATTTTGTTTTCCATGGGTAACTTGATTTAAAAATTCTCATGGCCCACTTGTTGGGCAAGACGACCTTAACAATTGTGCGATAACTGGAAGGGGTAAAAATATCCCAGGCCCAGAATGACCGGTGGACATTGGCCTTGAGCTGAACCACATAAATCTGTATGTTTATTTCTCCATTTATGTTTGCTGCACTTATCTTTTATTCACCGCATCGGATGTACTTACAGACATCGTACCGCAACTTCGAACTGCCATCGTGGGCTCCAAACCACTTCAGTGAAGGTTCAAACAATCACTATGGGCCAGAGATGACTCTTTCTCCCTCTTCAAACCTGTTCCTACAAAACAGGCATCAACACTTTCTTTCTTGGTTATGTCTGATATATGTTGAATCAACTCGATTTTTAATAATGAAGTTGGGTATTACTCCCTCGAACTCCGCCTAATTACAACTCTAAAAATATGTGTATGTAATAATGAGATCATCAACATAATTAGCATGATGAAATATGAACGATGAGTTACCTTTAGAAAACCCCAAGTTTAGAAGGCAATGAAAAAGTTTAGTAAACTAGGCCCTAAGTGCTTGTTTGAGTAATTGGTATACTTTCTTTGAATGACACGTGTAATCAAGACATATGTAGCTGTCGAGCAAGCCATGATCTTGGAAGGCCTGATCACATTACTAAAAGCCTCTTTGTGATCAAGATCATCTTTATGTAGGAAACTTTTGACAACAAGTCTTGTTTTTATATCTGTCAATATTGCAATCAAACTTGCACTTTATCTTTAAAATTCATTTTTTTTTGTCACATTTTTTCCCAGTGTTCTAAGACATAAGAGTCCATGAATAAATTGGAGAGGAGATTTTGAAAATCAACCCATGCAAACACTCTCCAAATAGAGCAACCTCAAACTAGAGCAAGCTAACCCATCATCCTCTATTAAGACCATAACAAACTTTGTAGAAGATAAGCACAAATCACATGGTGAAGATGAAGATAAAAGCCTAGATAACACGAAGAGTGATAATGATAAAAGTGTTGAATAAATCTGTACTTATCTCTATCCTTATCTCTTATATTTACACTGATCTATTTGTAACAATCTCTTCTATAAGTAATACATATGGCTCTGCAATATGTATGAAAGCTAGATTTTCTCAATATTCTGATATGGTATCACGAACCTAAAGACATATGTCCTCATTATGTCATCCTCCTCAGAAATGTCATCTGCATGTTCCCCAAGTCCTCCTAAAACTGAACCCACCCTTACTCCTCACCATATCCAAGTCAAACTCACAAAAGACCATGGAAAATGCAACTCACACCATATCTTCGCGAACAAAATTTGTACCACTATGTCGGTGGCCAACTCTCTCACCTACACATATTTTCTTCCTCCTCCTCCTCTTCTCCTTTGCCAAACCCATCGTATGATTCATGGTTTGCCCAAGACCAAATTATTTGAAGTACTCTGCTCTCTACTCTATCTGATTCAGTTCTAAATCAAGTTGCTGGTATTACCAATTCTCGGGACCTCTGGCTCACCCTCAAAAGCCTGTTTTCCACCACATCCAATGCTCGTGTCATGCATACTCGTTTTCAACTGGCCACCCTGAAAAAAAGGTGGTCTCTTTATCCAAGATTACTCCCAAAAAGTCAAAAATTTAGCCGATATTCTTGCTGCCATTGGTCAGCCATTAAGTGACTCATAAATCTCTTCCTACATACTTGTTAGACTCCCATCTGAATATGAGTTCTTAGTCACCTCCATCACTACCAGATTAGAACACGTGTCTGTGAATACTCTTTTTGGGTTTCTTCTCCAACATGAACAACGACTTGAGCAACTCACTGCCTCATCCAATATTGGCATCTCCTCTGCCAATTTCACCAATCGTTTTCATCAACTCTCGGATGTGGTTCCCGTAACCCCAATGGATTTTCATATTGTGGTGGTTTCTCACCTGGGCACTCTCGAGGAAGGGGGTGTGGCCGTTCTGGCTCTCCCTAATTCTCGGTATCTCAGTCCACAAATAGTTCTTCCTCCAGGCCTTACTGCCAGATTTTCCACAAAGTCGGTCATGTGGCGCCATCTTGCTAGTATTGATTCGACCAAAATTTTGAAACACCCAGTTCATCACCCTTGCATGCTTACATATCCACAACGGCACCTCAACAAAATACTGAATGGTACCTGGACACTTGCGCTACAAATCATATCACCTCTGATTTTGAAAACTTGCAACTAAATGTTGAGTAATATACTAGCACAAATCAGGTTCAAGTCGGTAACGGTCAAGGTTTGCAAATTCATCATACTGGTTCCTCTACTTTATTCTCTTCCTCTAAGTCTTTCTTTCTTCATAATATTCTTCATGTTCCTGCCATTCGTAAAAATCTTTTATCTGTCTATCAATTCACCAAAGACAATAACGTCTTTTTTAAATTTCATCTTGAATTTTTTTGTGTTAAGGATCTATTCTCGGGAGCCACCCTTCTCAAAGGCAAGAGTAGCCATGGTTTGTATCCCCTCACCAACCTTTCCTCCAGTCTTCGGCGTTCTTCAGTGTGTTTTGGTGAACGTGTGCCCCTCAGTCATTGGCACTCCATGTTGGGTCATCTTGCACTTCGTAATTTAGCTACTGTTTCTAGTAAGTCTGTGTCTGTTTGCAGTGCCGGTCAATTAGGCAAGAGTCATCGTCTTTCCTTTCTGTCGTCTCCATTTGTCTCTTCAGGACCACTGGACCTAATTTTCACTGAGGTCCTGCACCTCAAGTGTCTATCAATGGAAACAAATATTATATTTGCTTTATTGATGATTTTTCAAAATTTATCTGGCTCTTTCCTATGTCTTCCAAATCTGATACCTTTAACATCTTTGTAAAATTCAGTGCTCAAGTTGAATGTTATTTCAATCGCAAAATTAATTGCATTCAATCTGATTAGGGCGGTGAATTTTGCAAGCTTCATAACTTATTTCAACAACTTGGTATCTCTCATTGTCTTAGTTTCCCCCATACACATCACCAAAATGACTTAGTTGAACGTAAGCACCACCTTATAGTCAAAACAGGTCTCACCCTCCTTGCTCATGCCTTAGTCACTCACACCTATTGGGAAGACTCTTTCCTCACAGCCTCTTACTTGATAAACCGGCTTCCTTCTCCTGTCACCAACCACAAAAGTCCCTTTGAATTACTCTTTCATCATCAACCTGACTACAAGTTCTTAAAAATATTTGGTTGTGCATGTTGGCCTCACCTCCGCCCATATAACTCTCACAAACTTGATTTTCGATCTACTCCCTGTATGTTCCTTGGATATAGTCTTCATCATAAATGGTATAAGTGTCTTGATCTCTCCTCTGGGCGCACATATATTGCTCGACATGTCCCAAATAAACACTACCCCAACTACCCATGCTCCTACTCGAGTAATCCTACCACCTACTCTTTCTCCAATTTCCACCTCACATAATCAATTAGGTCCCACTAGTCCTCAGCTCCCACTTGTTGCACCTACCAGCCCTCCACCAGTGTCCCCTCAATCTACCACATCTCTCGTCCAACACTCCACCAGCATGATCCCATCACATGTGCACCGACCAATGCCCTCTCCCACATCCAGACATCTAATGCAAACCCGGGCCCGTAACAATGTTGTTCGGCCCAAGCAACTCTTCAATGGTCTGGTTCCCTACCCTCCACCACGAGCTTTCATTGCCCCCTCTATACCCTGCCTTGAGGAACCTACCTCATACTCCTCTGTAGTCCAGTTCCCAGAATGGCATTAGGCCATGAATGAAGAGTTTACTGCTTTACTAAATAATGGCACTTGGTTACTTGTTCCCCCCAAGCCTAACGTGAACCTCATCGCTTGTAAATGAGTATTTCGCATTAAAAGGAAGGTCGATGGGTTTATTGAACGCTATAAGGCTTGTTTGGTTGCCAAATGATTTCACCAACAACAGGGTATTGATTTTGACGAGACTTTCAGTCCCGTAGTAAAACCTGTTACCATACGTATTGTTCTCTCTCTTGCAGTTACCTCAGGATGGGTCATTCGTCAACTTGACGTCAAAAATGCATTTTTGCATGGCAAGTTGGATAAAGATGTTTTTATGGTTCAACCACCAGGTTTCATGCATCCTTCATTTTCCACACATGTTTGTCATCTTCAAAAAGCTCTCTATGGCCTCAAACAAGCACCACGTGCGTGGTACTCAAGGTTAAGTTCTCGGCTCACTGATGTTGGTTTCAAAGGATGCAAGTCTGACGCATCTTTATTTATCTACCAATATAACTCAAATCTTATCATTCTCCTGCTCTATGTCGACGATATTATCGTCACTGGACCTGATTCTCAATGCATATTTTAGGTAATAGAACAACTGCAACGTGACTTTGCTCCCAAAGATCTTGGACCACTCGATTTTTTCTTAGGAGTTGAGGTAGTGACGGACTCAAATGGCCTTTTTCTCTCCCAACGACGTTACATTCAAGACCTGCTTAATAAGAGAAACATGCATGATTATAAACCAGTGACTTCACCGATGAGCTCTACCACATCTCTTTCTCAGTTCTCTAGTGACCCATTTGCCGATCCTACATTATACCGCATCATTGTAGGCTCATTACAATACTTATCCTTAACTTGCCTCGATCTAGCATTTTCCGTCGGAAAGGTCTGCCAGTTTCTTGATCGTCCAACCAATAATCACTGGAGTGCCGTTAAGCGTATCATGCGCTACCTCAAGAACACCCTGCACCATGGTCTCCTTTTGCAGAAAACTTCTTCATTTAATATACATGCTTTCTTCGATGCAGACTGAGCTAGCTCACTAGATGACCGACGGTCTACCAGCATTGCATCTTCCTCGGCAAGAACCTAGTCTCATGGAGCTCACTGAAACAATGAACAATCTCCTGATCTAGCACTGAGTTGGAATATCGAGCTATCGCTCATGCTTCTGCTGAACTATTATGGCTTCAGTCACTGCTTCATGAACTGCATGTTCCGCTATCTACAACACTAGTTCTATGGAGTGACAATATCAGTGTAACGTATCTCACTGCAAATCCGTAGTTTCATGCACGAACAAAACATATTGAAATAGATGTTCACTTCGTGAGGGACTTAGTTGCATCTAAGGCACTGCATGTTCGTTTCATTTCTTCAAAAGATCAGTTGGCCGATACCTTCACCAAATCACTGCCTACAACAAGATTTTCATTTCTAAGGGATAGTCTCAATGTTCATGAACTCCCCTTGCAACTGCGGGGGCGTGTTGAGACCATAACAAAATTTGCAGAAGATAAGCACAAATCACATGGTGAAGATGAAGATAAAAGCCTAGATAATAGGAAGAGTGATAATGATAAAAGTGTTGAATAAATTTGTACTTATCTCTATCCTTATCTCCTATGTTTACATTGATCTATTTGAAGTCCTGGCGATGCCCCTGCCCGCGAAATTTAAAGTCTCGACAATGGACCTATACGACGGCTCGAAAGATCCCGTGGAGCACCTTGAGACTTTCAAGGCTCATATGACACTTCACGGGTTCCTGGGGGAAATTGCTTGTAGAGCTTTTCTTTTGACTCTAAAGGGATCAGCGAGAGGATGGTTTGGTGCACTGCAACCAAACTCCATAAAGAGTTTCGAAGAGTTGGGCCGACAGTTCTTGACCCAATTCATGGCAAGTAGAAAACGCAGGAGACCTGCTGCCTACTTATTGATTGTCAAACAAAGGGAAGATGAAAGCTTGAAAGCGTATTTAACACGCTTCAATAAAGAAAAGATGACTACCGATGACCAAGACGAGAAAATCATGCTAGCAGCACTATTGAGAGGTGTTTGGCTAAAGAGTCCTTTTATGGCTGAACTGGCCCTAAAAACCCCTTCCACTTTACGAGAGTTCATGGATAGAGCTGATGATTTTGTTAATGCTGAAGACACCTTGATCGCCTTGACGACCCAACTAGAAAGGAGTGAGCGGGAAACGAAAGGAGGACAGAGATGGATGACAAAGGGCGAAGAGATACTAGCAAGAGTCAAGGCAGGATGGTAATGTAAGAAGGCATAGTGGCAATTATCTACACTATTCAGAAAAGACAAGGGAAGAAGAACTAGCTGAGAAAGAACGACAAACTGAGAAGTACTGCACTTATCATAAGACAAGGGGACACAGAACCGAGGACTGTTACAACTTGAAACGAAAAGTAGAAGAAATGAGGAACAATGGCGAGTTAGAACGATTGATCGCCCAGAACATGACCCCCTACGACGAACAAATGAAAGGAAGAATGAGCACAAGAAGAGAAGAAGTAAGAACCCCAGGCGACGGGAATCACTGAAAAGGGAGATGAGGTCAAATGAACCTAGGGACCAAAGAGCGAGAGTAGATGAAAACTGAAGAAACCGACCTTTGGGCAAGATACACACTATCGCCGGCGGATATGTAGGAGGTGGCTCAACTTCCTCAGGGAGAAAGACCTATGCAAGGTGGGTAAGATATGAAAAAATCTATAACATAGAAAGGCCCATCAAACAGCCCCGAGTACAAGGATCCCCCACGATATCTTTTGACGAGGAAGATTGCCGAGGGGTTGTATACCCCCATGATGATGCTTTGGTGGTAACAATGTTGGTGGCAGATTTTACCACCAGGAGAATACTGATTGACAATGGAAGTTCGGCGGATATCTTGTTCTAGGATGCTTTCAGCAAAATGGGGATCGACGAAGAGCAGTTGAAACCAGCACCAACTATGCTGAAAGGGTTCACTGGAGATGCGGTGCAACCAATGGGGTCTATTACATTACCAATATCTGTAGGCATAGACCCTTATGTCGCCACGAAGATGATTGAGTTTTTAGTAGTGAGAACTCAGTCGGCATATAATGCGATCATTGGGTGGCCCACGTTGAATGCATTAAAGGCCATTACCTCGACCTATCATCTAAAAATGAAGTTCCCAACAAGCGAGGTACACGGACTAAGAGGAATAGGCGAAGTACGCGAGGAGCAAGTCTTGGCCAGAGAATGTTATGTGCAGGAGCTCAGACAAGGGCAAAGGGAGGTTAGTATGGTGGATTTTGAAAAGCATCCGATCCTCCAGTCGGGACCACAGGTAATGGCAACGGAGTTAGAGACTAGGGATGAAGATACCCTGAAGGATGGTGAGGCAGATGAACCTCTAGAGTTGGTCACCCTTGAGCAGAACCATCCCGAAAGCCATGTGAAGATCAGGACAAAATTGGCGCAAGAAGAAAGATAGCAACTGATAGATTTCCTTTTAGACCATAAAGATGTATTCGCATGGAGTATTAAGGATATGCCCAGGATAGGTGAGGAAGTCATCGAACATGAGCTTAACGTAGACCTAAAGGTATGCCCAGTAAAACAAAAGAAGAGAAACTTTAGTACCGAGAAGTACAAAGCAATCGCAGAGGAGGTAGATCGATTATTAGCAGCTAGGTTCATCAAAGAAGCACGTTATCCAGAGTGGCTGTCTAACATGATGTTAGTATAAAAATTCAACGGGAAGTGACGAATGTGCGTGGATTTTACTGACCTCAACAAGTCTTGCCCGAAATAGCTTCCCATTACCAAGGATAAATCTGATAGTAGACGCAACAACATGGCATAAAATGTTAAGCTTTATGGATGCCTACTCGGGATACAATCAAATAAGAATGAAAAAGTTGATTAGGAGAAAACTGCCTTTATAACAGACCGGGGACTGTATTGCTATAAAGTGATACCTTTCGGCTTGAAGAACGCTGGGGCAACCTACTAGAGGTTGGTAAGCAAAATGTTTAAAAACTAGATTGGAGCATGGAGGTGTACATCAATTATCTACTAGTAAAAAGTAGGGAGTTTGACCAACACATAGAAGACCTTATAGAGGCTTTTCAGGTTTTACGTTAGTACCAAATGAAGCTCAACCCAACAAAATGCACATTCAGAGTATAGCCAGGAAAGGTCCTCGGTTTTATGGTGTTAGAGAGAGGAATCGAAGCAAATCCTGAGAAACTCAGAGCAATAATAGAGATGAAGTTGCCCACAAACTTGAACGAAGTACAGAAACTGGCGGGCAAGATTGCAGCTCTGAACAGGTTTGTATCCTGATCAACGGATAAATGTCTTCCTTTCTTTCAGGTGCTTAAGAAAGCACGAGAATGGGATGCCAAGTGCGAAGAAGCATTTTCTCAGTTGAAAGAGTATCTAGTTAAGCCACCACTACTCAGTCACACTGAGTCGGGAGAGCCATTGTCATTATACTTAGCAGTAACTCTAGACGCAGTATCTGTTGCGCTGGTACGAGAAGAAGGGAATGAGAAAAGCCGGTGTATTACATAAGCAAGGTGTTGAGAGGAGTAGAGACCATGTATCCAAAGGTGGAGTTGGTCGCCTTCGCTGTGGTAGTAGCAGTAAGGCAATTACGACCTTTACAAAAGGTGTTGTAGAAACCAGACACCTCAGGACGGTTGGTCAAATGGTCAATTGAACTAAGTGAGTATGACATCAACTACATACCAAAAAGAGTTGTGAAAGGACAGATACTAGCCAATTTTGTAGCAGATTTTTCCAATTTCAAAGAAGAAGTCCACAAATCACCTGAGAAGAATTCATGGCAAGTGTATGTAGATGGGTCAGCCTGCCAAGCAGGTGGAGGAGTTGGGGGGTATATAGTAACAAGTGAAGGGAATGAATTGTACCACACAATACGATTGGAGTTCAAGGTGACAAACAACGAAACTGAGTATGAAGCAGTACTCACTGGTTTGGCAATCACGAGAGTATTAGGAGGTGAAGAAGTCGAGATGAAAGCCGATTCACAAGTTGTAGTCGGGCAAATCACAGGGGAATATTTGGCGAGGGGATCCAAGCTGATAAAATACCTTCACCAAGTACAGGAACAAAGCAACGATCTCAAGTACTTTCAAATCGAGAAGATACCTCGTGGAGACAATTCCAAGGCTAACCGACTGGCACGCGCGACCTTAGCAAAGCAAGAAGAAACATTACCATGGAAGGTTGGTTTACAAGCAATGGCTAGACCAGCGGTAGGAGAAAAAAGTTTGCATATTGGGGAGAACACGCTAGGATGGGCTAATGATATAAAAATGTATTTAGAGACTAAACTTCCCTCATCTCAGGAAGAGGCGAGAAAGCTAAGAAATAGGGAGACCAGGTTTACCATCATTGACGGGATACTCTACAGGTAGGGTTTTTCAAACCCAATTAGTGCAATGCGTACAGAGGAAGAAGTTGAGTACGTGATGAGGGAAGTACATGAGGGGATTTGCGGGAGTCACTCAGGAGGACAATCTCTCGCCATAAAGATTGTAAGGGCAAGATACTATCACTTAAAGATGGGAAGTAGTTTGCGAAAAAATGTGTTCAATGTCAGATTCATGCACCAATGCCAGGTGCACCCCCTGAAGAGTTGCAATCGATAACATCCTCATGGTCATTCGCCCAATGGGGAGTAGACTTGATAGGCCCTATGCCCCCTAGCAAAGGAGGAACCAGATTCATCATTGTAGCTGTCGACTTCTTTACAAAGTGGGTAGAAGCTGGGGCGATGGCTACAATAACTGCTCAAAGTGTGACAAAGTTCCTACGGAAGACAGCAATATGTAGGTTTGGGATACCTTAGTGTATCATTTCTGATAACGGAAGACAATTCGACTTCGAAAATTATCGTCAATGATGCGCAGAGCTAGGAATCAAGGTCAAGTACTCTTCCCCAGGCCATCCCCAAGCAAACAGACAAGTGGAAGTAACTAATAAAACCATCATGGGAATACTGAAAAAAAAAGATAGGCGACAGAAAAGGGCTATGGGCCGACGAGCTCCCAGAAATATTGTGGGCTTACAGAACGATAGCAAAAACCTCAACAAGCCAAACACCTTTCGCCCTAGCCTATGGGAGTGAGGCGATGGCACCAGTAGAGGTCGGATTACTAAGCTACAGAAGAAGAAATTTTGATCCAGAAACAAACGTGGCAGGGCTAGAAGAAAGCTTAGACCTGTTAGAGGAGATAAGGGCAGATGTAGAAGTCAGAGTTGCGACTTCTAAGAAGAAAGCAGGGCAATACTTCAATAAACGAGTGAGGCTCAGGTCATTCAAAGCAGGCGACTTAGTACTAAAGGAAACAGGCGTGACCTCGGGAGAAGAAGGGAAAATAGGCCCTCGGTGGGAGGAACCTTACGTTGTAGTGGCAAGCCACAGGCCGGGGACTTACCACCTCAAGGATGCCGCAGAACGCCAGTTACCTCACCCATGGAACTCAAAGCACCTACGAAAGTACTACGTTTAAAAGAAAGATATGTAGTTTTCTTTCATTTCATTTGTTGATTTACGTACGAATATCATTTTCAATAAATGCCGACACGTTTTGTCCATCTTTTCTTTTATTTTGTTCCTTTTAGCTTTTCAATAAGTATCCAAGGTTAAAAACTTAAAGGTCCCACGAACTTAAAAACTTAAAGGTTAAAACGGTGGAGGAAATCTCCCGTTAACACCTTCTCACCAGAAGGCGACACGGTCGAGGAACTCTCCCTTAAACCTAAAAACTCAAATGTTAAAATGGTCGAGAAGCTCTCCCATTAACACCTTCTCACCAGAAGGCGACGTGGTTGAGGAACTCTTACACGAGCTTATAAACTTAAAGGTTAAAATGGTCGAGGAACCCTTCCGTTAACACCTTCTCGCCAGAAGGCGACGTGGTCGAGGAACTCTCCCACGAGCCTAAAAACTTAAAGGTTAAAACGGTCGAGAAAATCTCCCGTTAACACCTTCACGCCAGTAGGCGACGTGGTCGAGGAACTCTCCCACGAGCCTAAAAACTTAAAGGTTAAAATGATCGAGGAACTCTCCCGTTAACACCTTCTCGCTAGAAGGCGACATGATCGAGGAACTCTCCCACGAGCCTAAAAACTTAAAGGTTAAAATGGTCGATGAACTCTCCCGTTAACACCTTCTCGTCAGAAGGCAACGTGGTTGAGGAACTCTCCTACGAGCTAAAAACTTAAAGGTTAAAACGATTGATGAACTCTCTCGTTAACACCTTCTCGCCAGAAGGCGACGTGGTCGAGGAACTCTCCCACGAGCCTAAAAACTTAAAGGTTAAAACGGTCGAGGAACTCTCCCACAAGCCTAAAAACTTAAAGGTTAAAATAGTCGAGGAACTCTTCCGTTAATACCTTATTGCCAGAAGGCGACGTGGTTGAGGAACTCTCCCACGAGTCTAAAAACTTAAAGGTTAAAACGATCGAGGAACTCTCCCGTTAGCCAGAAGACGACGTGGTCGAGGAACTCTCCCACGAGTCTAAAAACTTAAAGGTTAAAACGGTCGAAAAAATCTCCCGTTAACACCTCACCGCCAGAAGGCGGCGTGGTCGAGGAACTCTCCCACGAGTTTAAAGACTTAAAGGTTAAAACGGTCGAGGAACTCCCCGTGAACACCTTCTCGCCAGAAGGCGACGTGGTCGAGGAACTCTCCTATTAACACCTTCTCGCCAGAAGGCGACGTGGTCGAGGAACTCTCCCACGAGTCTAAAGACTTAAAGGTTAAAACGGTCGAGGAACTCTCCCATTAACACCTTCTTACAGAAGACGACATGGTCAAGGAACTCTCCCCTCTAGCCCCAAAGGGTTAAAGGTGGTCAAGAAAAACTCCTACCGATGGGCAATGTAATGCTCACAATCAAGAAAAATATAAGGCTAATACATAAGGTATGAATAACAGGGTTAATATCATGATGCAGAAGCAATAATGGATACTTCACAGCCAACAAACAAAGTTCAAAAGCCTAAAAAACGGCTTACAAAGGACCAAAAACTAAAAAAAAAAAAACCGTCTTTCGAAATTCAGTCATTTACAAGGCTTAAAAAAAAATCAATCAAAAGCAAATCTGAAGGGGAATGAGAAAGCTCCAAGCTAAGCAGGCGTCAGGATGGGCGACGAAAAGCGTCAGGCATCTCAGCCCGACCAAGGGAGTCACAGAAATGAAGGGCAACCTCACTAGCTCGAATAGATTTCCATTCCAAGATATGCAGATTCGTTGTGGGTTCTCGAAGAAGGAGCTCACAAAGCTGTTTTACCCCTAACTTGAAGCCTATACCCCAGGCTCGTAATCGAATGTTGGGGGAAACAGCCAACTGGGGAAGGACCCGATTAAGATCATTCTGAGAACTCTCCAAGGCAGATCCCATCTCAGCCAATTGGCACTCCAGGATAGAAATTGTTTTCTTGGCAGATTTAACAACTTCGTCAAGCTGAAGGTATTGATGTTCACTGTTCTTAAGGAGGCCCTTCACCTCAACCAATTTTTTCTTGGCTTCAGTTATCATCCCTTCAGCCGCCCCCAGCTTTATAAGCAACTCCCTTTTTCGTCTCCAAGAGAGGCCAGGTGAGAAGCAATGAAGCATATTCGGATTTGGATTTAGCCAATCTTTCGATTTCCAAGTTCGCACGGTCAAAGTTGGAGGCGAAGCCATCCCGCTCCTTCAAAACACGCTCCACCTGGGCAGCCAACTCATCACGTTCTTTCTTGAAAGCTTCTGCCTGTGCAACTAAGTTGTCCCTTTCCCGCACAGCTCCCTCTGCTTCATTGAGGCATGTAGCAAGGTCATCCTGTTCTTTCCCAATTACTACCACCTCTCGACGGTAGTGGTGAGCATCCGCAGCAGAAGTCACCAGCTCATCCTAGAGTGAAGCAATTTGGGCGCGAAGGGTGGTCAACTTGTCATTAGAAGAATGGGAGTGAGCCTCAAAGAGAGCCAACTTGTCGACCAGTTGGTTCTTCTCGCCCTCCAAATGCATCCAATCATCCGCCAGGTCAGCAGCAAGACAATCAAGCCCCTTGAAAAAAAAAAACAAACAAACACAAAATATGTCTTTGGAATTATTAACCAAAACGTTAGGGAGAACGTAATAATACCGGTGAAAAAACGCTGCAAAGCTATTGAACAAAGGCATTGATGACCCCTGCTCAGTGAGTATGTAAGGAGGCAGGGGAAGCCACCGGATGGGAGCTAGAGGAACCTCTCGGTTTGATAGCTGACGAGGAAACATTTGCAAAATCCCCCTGGGAAAAGGCAGCTTCAGTGGTGATAAACAAAGGGCGGCAAACAGGTGGTTCAACAGTAGAGCCAGAGTAGTTCGTTAGCTTCCCCATCTCACCAGTTTCATCCTGATGGGGTACAACCTGATTAGTCCCGAGATTCTCCTCAGGATTTGCCAAAGATGCTTCGCCACTTCCTTGAGGAGAAACACTAAAAGGTGGATAAGGAATCGAAACCCTGTTGCCACTGGCAAGGGAGAGAGTTGGAAAAACAAAGGGCAAATCTGGAGTTACCCCACCCAAAGTCATTGAGGCAAGGGGGGAACTAGGCGCCACAATTAACTCTTGAGCACACCCCTCCTCGCCCCTCCAATCGAGGTAGATCCGAAGGAGCACCAGAAGGCACAAAAACAATTGGTGAGGGCAAGGTCAATAGAGGCGTAGAAGCTTCAAAGGGCAGGAAGCTCGCAGGAGTGGAAGGTGACGTGGCAAGGAGGACAGGATTCAAGATAAGAATGTCCTCTTCCACGGGAGTGTCATCATATTGCTGCTGGGAATCATCAGTCGGAGCCGTCGAAGGCTGCACAATAGTTTTGGCAGCCGCCTCTGCGGCGAGTATGCTATCAAGGTCTTCCTTGGCCTGCAACATGACGTCATCCTAGGAAAGAGATAGTGGATCCATAAAGGCAATCATAACGCTTAGTCTCTCTTAAGAAGTGGCCACCTTGGTGCTCCCACTTTTCTGGGAGACAGTTTTACTTGGTAAATCCTGAGAATAACTCAACTTGGTCCCACTTTGTTTTTTAGGTGGTACCAATTTTGTGTCTCTGCCCGCCGCCGAGGGAAGAAGAGAACCACCTTTGGATGAAGTAGACTCATTGGAACAAGGTGAGACGCGAGCCTTTTTAACATTTCTTTGTTTCTTCCCACCTTCGCCAGGACGTTTCTTCTTTTTTAAGTCTCCCGCCGACGGGGGCACCCAAAAACTCACGCCCCAAAATATGGGCCCGACTGGGAACCATCGCGAACCTCTCAATGTTACTAGGAGTTAAAAGTGCATCCGAGAGGCACAATTTGGGGTGAGCTTGAACCCAGAACTCCACTAGCCTAATACGGGCGAGCCTCCTCTCGAGGGGAGAGAATCACTTCGTAGTCATCCCTGTCGGGGACAGGGGACCAACATGCCTTAATGGAAAATTCCTGATTAGGAACTTCGTTGGCGAGAAATTCCCAGCCAGAGCCAGTAATAAAGAAAACTTTGTTGGTTCATTCATTCACATGAGAGTATTTACACTCTAAATCAACCAAGGCCGGACGGGCTCTAAAATTGCAGAGATTCCCATTCAGACGCCTAAACCCGTGAAGGGACAAAAACTCGCAGGCTGTTAGGTCTGGGTACTCATCGCCCACGGGTTCCAGCACCCGTCGCCACAAAATGCAGCAGGCCGTCAAGATCCTCCAGGCGTTGGGCACCAATTGAGCAGGAGCAAGCTCTAAGACGTCTAACACATCACAAACAGGGCGAACAAAGGGCAGATGAAGCCCCATGGTGAACATAGCAAGGTAAAGAGCAATAGAGACAAACATACCTTTGGCGTCGATAGGTTTCTGGTTGGGAGCTGGGGCTTTCAACTCGACGGAATCAGGGATGTTGAAATTGTTCCAAGCATTCTCCAACTCACGCGAAGTGACGATGGAGGACCAGCAAGAACCCGCAAAAATGGAAGCCGGCTGAGCAACAACGAGTCGAGGAGGGGAGTCGCGGGGTAAAGAAGAGTCCGAAGCAGCAACTGCCTTACCCTTGAAAGAGGAGGAAGCCATGGAAGGATTGAAAGAAATCACAAAGAGGCAAGAACTCGGAGAGAGAAGGGGAATGCAAGAACCCAGAGAAGAGAAATGCAAGAACTCAGAAAAGAAGAGGAAAGCAAGAAACGTGACAGAAGACCAAAAGAAGAGGAAATATAGGCAATAAATAGGAGTTGAAATGAAGTGACAGTTGACCTGCCCGAGAATAGGAAACGAAGCGGCGTACTGACACACCTCCAAGAAAGAAACGATGCCTAATAATTAAGTCCCATCACGCCATGCGCAATGAGACTTCGTGGGGTAACTGAAGAGGATGTTTCAACCGGTTAGCCCCTGAGATGGACCTGGGCCTTTACTAACGACTAAAGCCCATATTGTAACCGAGGAGCCCAGCCCAGTACAAAGGAAACCAGCCCATGGCCAATAACGATTGGATAAACTAATACCGACGGGATAACTATCTCGCCAATGGTAAAAGATAAATGAGGTTATTATTTGAATTTGCTAAGAGATGAATCCTCATCTCTAAATTTGAATTTGAATAAAAGATAACCACTATCCATGAAGGAACAAAGATAGATCACAGAGCTCTATATAAAGGAAAAATCCAGGTAAGTAAAGGGATCAAATGATTGTTATTATTGTTATTATCCTCAAATTACTGACTTAGGCATCAGAGGCATTCCCTCGGACCCCCATGCTCTCTACACTTTGGTTGCAGGTGATTGTGAAGTGGTGACGGTGAAACACGTCCATAACATACTGTGTATCTTATGAAACCAATAAGAGTAAGAGTACTTGATAAAACCTACACAACGTCAAGGAAACTGAAACACTACGTACCAATTAAACATTATATTATGTAAAAGATTGTACCAAAATTATTTGATACAATTACACGTGATTTAATGATATATCTCTTTATAAAAGTGGAATCATGACCTATACAATTCTCCACGTACAATTATCTTTTTTTCTATACCCGAAATGTTAGGAAAAAAAAAAGATTTACAATCTCCTTCCTCCCAAAAGAAAAAAAAAGAGGATAAATCATAATAATCCAATGATAAAAAATGCTTTAACTAAAAAAAGATTTTAGAAAAGTAAATTTATCAATTGACGTGATTTGATGTGGTATATCAGATTGTAAAATTACTTTTATTATAAAAGAAATCTAAAGTATTACCTCCATCTCCATTTCATTGTCCATGTTGTTGGTATTGTGGGGTTTGAGCCAAGGGCGACTCAATACAAATTGAAACCTAAGTCGAAATTTGAGTGAGTCATTCGTAATTATAATACAATAAAATATAAATTATTATATGAAATATTTTTAAAATCTTCAATGAAATGAGATTTTATTTAAGATCTTATAAAATTTATTTGAACTTATATCTAATACAACAACTTAAAATGAGACCTCAACTCAAATTTTGTGCCTCAATTTAGCAAGATCTTAAAAATTGTATTTAAAAATATAAATAATTCATTGTATTAAATATTAAATTTAGTATTATGGGGCCTTGCACACATTGAAAAATATATTAAAAAATTTAGATTTTATTTAATGAAACGATTCTTTTTAAAAAATAATTGTGTCTCAATTTAATTAGTAAGATTTTAAAAAAGTTATTTAAAAGTATAAGCAATTCATTGTATTAAATATTAAATTTAGTATTATGGGGCCTTGCACACATTGAAAAATATAAAAAATTATTTAAAATTTTATTTAATGAAATGATTTTTATTTAAAAGAAAATTAAAAAAAAATACCTCACTTTTATTTTTGGGAGCCTTGCGTAGGGTGGGCTTTAGGTAATGGCCTAAATGGCCTTACCATTGAGCCGACCCTCGTTTGAGCCGCATGTGGATGGTGTTGCTTGTGTATGTCGTGGGGTGCTTCATTGCACTCAATTCCTATGCATGGGTGTGCTGATCATAGCCCAACTTCCTGCCATAGTGGAGTGGGCCGGAAGCCAAAAAGATAGATCAGTTTGTTTGCAACAGATCTTGGAATAAAAGCAATAGAAAGTCGAGATTTCAATAACACAAGGAGAACAGTTGGTTGTTTACAGATGACGAAGTATTCGTCAGAGATAGGGTAAAAAAGCCCTTGAATAAAAGGAAGAGAGAAAGGCAGACAGAGGACTCGAAGGATAAAAGAAAGAAGATCCTACTGATGGAGGGGCTCTTCCTCAGAATGACGATGTGTGAGTTTTCATTGGAGGGATGAAGAAAGTTGGCCAAGGTCATAAGGTAAGGTAAGCTTGTGGCTGGAATGCCTCTATTCTCATCTCATCCTTTATGATCTCTGGGCTTGCCCTTCACTCAAGTAAGGTTCAGAGGCTGAGCCCCACCCCAGCAGTAATGGTGTGGCATAGGTCAACTAACACAAAGAAGATACAGTTCGCTCAACGATTGCCTTTGGGTTCCGAACTCCATATGGGGAAAGAGGCAATCCGAACGTTTGAGGATGTGGTTGACTCAATCATCATAAAGTAGTTGCACCAAGCAGATCATGAGCTAGTTGACTCTTTTTCCCGAGTTGTCTTGAAGTACAATTCTTAACAAGTGGTGGGTAGAATCCTTTACAGACGACTTAAATATGTGACAGAGTATTGTAAGTGGCATTGCAAACACGATCCATTGAGATTCAGCCTTATGTCGCTTCAATTCGTTTCTCCCCCTCAAGCTACATCACTTTCCACGATTTCCTAAGTAGATTATTGCCATAGTTGTCCAAAATCGGTTAGCAGTAGGCACTTGTCCAAAATCGGTGCATGGCATCCTCCTTTGGTGTGATCCTGGTTGCATGCACATAGGTGCCTTGGTTGTGCGCATCAGTTAGCCCATAGATGTTTTGGTTCGCACATGTGCTACACTGATGTATTCAATGAGTTTATAGCCTTGGCCGATAGGTTCAGGTAATCTTTGGAATTTCATTGTGTTGGGGATAAATCATTGCCATTGTTGGTCTTCAATGAGGAATTCCTAATAAGCAAGAGTCATCAGCTTGTGTTGATTATGTCCCTGCCTTCTGTACACATCGACCATCACTCCAACCAATTGAATGGTCTAGTGAAGTATTCGGAACGCAGTGACATAAGCAGTTTGCTATCGGCATGAGCTAGTTGACTCTTCTTCCATGGGGTTGGTTGCTAGATGTTGTGTACATTTGCCTCATGGTGGTAGGACTTGTGTGTTTGTTTGTTTACTCTTTGATGTACTTGTGCACGGCGGATGGTGTTATAACACCTAGTTCTACACACTTGCTTCCTTAAGGTGGCTTTGGGACCTTGATGACCTTGCCTCCATGGGATCGAACCTTGAAAAAGTTTCGTTCTTGATGTGTTCATCTTCGTGGGGGTTGAGCCTTGTGCATGGCATTCTTGAGGGGTTACTTGTGTATGGTGTTATGAAGCATGTCAGTTTATGATTTTACTTTTGTAAGTTGTTTTGTGACTATAGTACTACTCATTGGATAACCTTTTAAGAGCTATAATAATGCTAACTGCTTTATTTTAGTTTTGATTTATTGCATAAAATAAAAAGGGCAAAAATCTCACGAAAAAAATATATCACAAAAGGAATTCCTCTTAATACACACAAATGCGAGTGTGTATTTGATCATACATGTAGAAATTACATAGTTTAATTGACTATGAAATAAGGGAATGAGTCTAATTACATCGTAGAAAACTAAAGTTAATATTAGAAGATTAAAGAAGAAGGAAGGTGATGCATGTAATTATCCTAAAAGGAAATATAGCAAACAAAAAATATGAGACAGACAAGAAGAGATTTTGGGAAATCATACGTCCAATCTAATAAAATCAAATATGATAAATAGAGCCCACAATATATACAAGATTTACATTAAAAAAAAATATTAATTTTTTTAATAATAAACGGTACTCTTTTTTAAAACAATTACTTTTTTTTTTTTTTTTTAGGCTAAAACAATTACTCCTTATTTGCGCAATACTAGATATCACTCAAAAATATATTATACATAAAAAACAGCAACCCGTAACAGAAGCATGCAATTTGGACTTTTTAAATCATTTAAATCTTTGTCCGTATTACCGGTCAACCGTCCCGTTAAAGTAGTCACATCTATAGCAAAAGATTGCTGTAACTGAAAAGAAAAGAAAAAAGAAAAACATATATATATATATATATATATATATATGAGTAATTCTACGTATAATCGTGAAGTGCGTAATCGCTTTGAAAAAGAGTGGGATCCACTATTAAAAAATTAATTTTTTGCATGTGGGTCCCATGTTTTATTCATTTTTTTCAAAGCGATTACGCGGCAGTTACGCAATTCATAGTTGTAAATATTTTTTCTCTATATATATATATATATATAAAATATAAAACCAATAAAAGCGCATACTAAAAATACCCACAGGCTCTGATGAGATCTTCGGCTCATGCGAGGGAGAGGCATTAGAAAGCTTTACTTACGCTTTCCCATTTTTCTCTCATGGCCAAAATAGAAGGAAGAGATCAGACTCACCGCCACATTTATTAATAAAGATGTCTCAACTTTGTCGTAAAGTTGTTCAGCTCGGCCTTAGGAGGAGACTTCGACGTCGCATGTTGATCCTCCGGCGATGGTTCCGGCGACATTTTGACCGACTTCTCATGTGCTCCCTTGGGAAACGAATCCGGTACCGCATGTTACCAGCTGCCCCGGCTGTGACGTCTCCCTCTCTAGGCAACACCCCGGTGGTCGTCGACTTTACGCCGGAGGAGCACGTAACGCCGGCGTGCCATAACCACGACGTGGACACCTCGGATTTGGTTGCCTTGAAGATCAGTCTCTTGGGTGATAGCCAATGTGGAAAGACTAGTTTTCTGGTAATTTGTATTATCTATATATATATATATATGTATATGTAGGCATTATTGATCTTTGGGTTGCAGTTAATCTTCAATTTGCTGCACTTGGTAATTTCATTCTTTGTAAGTAAAAGATCATGAGGCTATGAACTTATGGCATTACATTTAGAAATATACATACATATATATATATATATATATATAGGATCATTAGGATCTTTCATTTGTTTCTTCCATTGATATATATATCTCAATTTTCGCAATCTTCTTGTTTTGAAGGCGAAGTATGCAGGGAAGGAGGAAGAACAAGCAGCACTGGAGAAGAAAGAATTAAATTTAATGGACAAAACATTATTGGTTGGAGGTGCACGAATTTCCTATTGTATTTGGGAAGTAGGAGGTATATTTGTTCATTTTCTTTGTTAGTTATTTTTCTTCATTTGCTAGCCCGGCCAGAGCAGAAAACATGGATCTTAAACTTGCCTGACATGTACTCAATGACTGAAATAAAATAGAATATAATGGCATCTGATGACCCATTTGTTTATTTTTCATCATCATATGCTTGTAGGTGGTAAGAAGTCTAGGGTTCACATTCCTGCTGCTTGTAAGGACTCTGTGGCAATTTTGTTCATGTTTGATCTAACAAGTCGATGTACACTAAATGGGTGAGTTTTTAATCTTCAATATCCTTTATTTTGCTGGAAAAAAAGATAAACTTTCATGACCATTCCAAACGCCAAGGGTTTTGATCTGTGATTGCAGTGTCATAAGGTGGCATCAAGAAGCAAGGAAATGGAATCAAGTATGTATTTGAAAAGACCATATTAGCTTTATCCTGATTTACATGTTTATTTTTTTTCTTTAATGTTTGATTTTACAGACGGCAATTCCTGTTTTAGTTGGAACAAAGTTTGATGAGTTCATACAGCTCCCCATAGATTTGCAATGGACAATTGCAAGTGAGGTGAAGATTTCAATCTTTCAATGAAAGCACTGCCATTTGGATTTACCCAAGTCTTTATTTTTTTTAAAAAATAAAATAAAATAAATCCACCGTTTATCAACCTTATTAATTAGTTTGTATGCCCAATATATCAAACCATCCCACTTGTCAAGATTTTTTATTGGGTTACTGAATATGATAAGTGATCAATCTTCACATCTAAGACTGATTAACTTAGATTTTATGAATAATTGGTGATTCAGGTCTCATTTGTTTTCACAGATAAAATGAATTAGATTAAAGTTAAAAGTTAAATAAAATATTATTAGAATATATTTGACATTAGAGCAATAATCTTGAGTTTGAAGCCTGATTGGGTCTACTTATTAGGGGCTTAAGCTTTTTTTAATGATTGAACTGTCTTAAATCTTTTTAAACAATCAATTGGGTTTTTATTTAACCTGATATTCTCCAATAGTTTTTGGGATGTGAATTGTCATGGTTGTGAAAGGGTCTGATGTAGAAAAAGAGCTAGAGTAGGTTTATGATCTTGGAGAACAGATCTGAGTAAAGGACAGGCTGGCTGTCTTTCAAGGATAGACATGGAAAAGGACAGGGAAGACTTCGTGCATTCTCAATAGTAAAAGAAGGGACAAGGATGTTACATCCTGCTTGAGTATGAAGGGGAAAAAACACTATACTTCCAAACTGATTTTGGCCCTATGCAAACACGTTTATTTACTGACCAGCTCAAGGAGGCAAGGGCCTTCAAAGCCTCTCATCTACCATATAACCAATAAATTTAAGGATCAATGGGGCTCATTACAAACCCATCTTAAGGAGACACTTAAAGCCCAACTAACTACCCATTTTAAGGACAACAGAGACCAACAATCTAACCAACTGCCCTAGTTAATGCTGCTGTGATCAAACAAAAAGTTCATATGGCATGCTTTCTATCTTATTTGTTGCAGGCAAGAGCATTAGCAAAAGCCCTCAATGCCACCCTGTTTTTCTCTAGTGCAACCTACAACATCAATGTCAATAAGATCTTATTTAAGGAACCTACCCATTTTAAGGACAACAGGGACCAACAATCTAACCAACTTGCCTTAGTTAATGCTGCTGTGATCAAACAAAAAGTTAATATGGCATGATTTCTATCTTATTTGTTGCAGGCAAGAGCATTAGCAAAAGCCCTCAATGCCACCCTGTTTTTCTCAAGTGCAACCTACAACATCAATGTCAATAAGATCTTCAAATTCGTCACTGCAAAGCTCTTTGACCTGCCATGGACTGTGGAGCGGAATCTGACCATGGGAGAACCCATTATTGATTTTTAGAGAGGACTGATACGTAGATAGCAGAAGTATTCTAAATCCACAGAAAGTGACCGAAGTTGGGAAAGTTACCGGAGCTGTGAATCTAGTCCTGGTTGCTTTCTTTGCATGCCATGGAGAAATGCAGAGGAGGGGCCATCAGCCCTCATCTCCAACCATGAATAACATGTGTTGTGTTCAAGTTCAGCAAATTAGAAAGACTTCAAAGTAGAAAGAAGAAATAGCAAACATTTTGCCTTTTGTTTTCCAATGGTAGTTTTGATCCTAACAATCAGGCTATTCATTGACCTGCAACTTTTCATGCTCGGGAAATTTGGGACTACGACTGTTCTTTGGGGCAAGATACCATTTCCCGCAGCCAGCAAGAACAACAAAAGTCACAGAACTTGTTCGCTTTTCCTCTTTTAAATTTAAGGCTTACAAGGTTGAGTGAGTCTGTGACATGTAACTATCCCTGATATTCTTGTAATCAATTAAGCAGTACTCGAGGAGAAAACACATTTCAATCGAGATATCGCATCATCCCTGCAATCATACACCCTTTTCTTTTAGAGGGAAAAGAAAGCAAGAAATTCATCTTTCTTTTTTCAAAAAATATAAAATAAAAGTAATACATTCAAGCATGCACTAATATTTCATCAACAAGAAGTAATACATTTAATCCCACATTTGAGTATAGAGATTAGAGAATACTGGAAATCGACAAATGGCAAATCGTCAATCTATTGGTAAGGGGACATCGCATAGAGATAGATGATGAGTTTGTGGCTAAAATTATACCAAAACTCTTTTGTGGAACCGGAATTATTAGGCCACTTACCATCAAGATATCTTCCACAGATATTTCCAAAATGAATATTGCATACTCTTCCTATAGCAGATCCATTTTCTAATGCAGAATAAGCAACTGTGAAGCAATGCAGAATAAAAAAAGACGCGATACTAACGGCCTTACAGATGGTCTTAATCAAAGTTGGTTCAGAAGTATGGGGCTCACTTAGCATCTTTATTATCAAATAGAAAGCCAAAATCTTATTGTCACCCAGAATTTATGCAATCCTCATATTTTATAGATTACACAAACTGAAGTATCAAAGTCATAGAGATTGAACCTAAACTAAAATTTTCTTGAAGGCTTCCTGAATAAGTGGTTTCACTCAAGTTTCACCTCTCTCTTTGGGGGATCTAACTCCAAATAGGTATATGGCTCTGTCGGCTCCTCCCTGCAGCACAACAGACAATTCACATATTGTTATGGAGAAAAATAGAAGCCCCTTCAAGTCATTGTGCCCCCAAAACAGGCCAAAATTTGTGGAGTGATGAAAATAGAAGGTCATGGCCAGAAAAGCAACCTTCTTTCCTTTTTTATGACGTGGAACCTCACCAATCCTAGGGAATAAACCCTGATAAATGACTCTGCCTGCTAGACCCATCTATCAAGTAATCCAAGGAACTCCTAGTGTGGGATCGAACTCATCTCAAGCCCGCCCTTTAACCACTAGGTTATACTCTGACGAATATGGCCAAGCAATGCTAGAGAGCCATCTTTCATCAGTTACGTTAACAGTATCTATGAAATGCATTTTAGCAATTAATGGTTTACATTGAAATTTCAAAATCTTATGAAGTTAAGAATAGATTAAGACTGCATTTCAAAAATCAAGCATACCCTGGTTTAGAACGCATGCATTGCCAGAAGAGCTTAAAGGGTCCTGGAACTGTCTTAAATGGATTTCCCTCGAAACATGCCTGCAAAATAAATCAATGATAATTGAGCCCATGAGGAGTAAAGGCAAACGTTATACTTCTTCAAACATGCAGGAAAGGGAGCCTGAAGAAAAGGAACAATCAAGAAGTGTTTTTAACATGAATTTTGCCACTAGCTGCACATAGCAAAGGGGCAAGCAGTATCTCTAATAAATAAAATTTCAGAAAATTTGTTTTTTTTTTTATAAGTAATAATTTTATTCAAAGAAATAGGCATAAGCCCAAGTAGACATGACGTATACAAAGGAAACACTTACAACTTCCAAAAACAAAAAGAAACTGACACCAGAAAACTAAAACAGATGCAGAAAATTATCCGCCATTACAAAAGCTTTAGCCCAAGAACTCAAAGTACTCAAGAAAAAATCCCTAAGATCTCCCAAAGAGCGTTCTTTATCTTTGAAGCATCTCCCATTTCTTTCAATCCATATGCACCACATAAGACAAGGAGGAATAATTTCCAAACGCTCTCCACCTTCTTACAGCCCTTCAAACCCTTCCACGCTACCAATAAATCCACCACTTCTCTAGGCATTACCCAATGTACTCCTGTCCAACTCAAAACCTCATTCCACAAGAATCTTGTCACTTCGCAGTGAAAAAAAAGGTGATTTACAGATTCTCCATCCCTTTTACACATGACACACCAATCAGCAATAAACAGACCTCTCCTTCTAAGATTATCAATAGTCAATACTTTGCCCAAAGAAGCCACCCAACAGAAAAAAGCAACCTTATAGGGAACTTTCACTTTCCATATACTTTTCCAAGGAAAAATACAACTACCATGGCTTTACAAAATTCTGTACTAAGTAGAAACTGAAAACTTAGCATTTCCAGCAGGAATCCACACCATGCTATCCTCTCTTTCTAGCACCAACTTTGAACTGTAGAGTTTAACCAGCAGAGCCTTAACTTCATCCACTTCCCGGTCATTAATTTCAGAAAATCATAAATAGAATTGAATCTTCCTCTGCACACAAACCCACACGCACAAAATCAACTCACTTAAAAAACAGTGGGATCTTTATTCTCTACATGTCCTATCCAAATCTCTATCACAATTGAAACGAATTTCACCTGACTAAACTCAAAGATCAAACTTTTTCAAAGAAATCACATTATGTTACCGAATTCAGTGAAAAATGATAATAAAACCATGAATTCAAGAAAACTCCTTTAATGAGCGAGCTGTCCCCCCCCCTCCCCTCACTATTCATCCTTTAAAATCCTCTTCCCCCTACCATATCTTTGAATTCTCCCATTTCTCAACTGGTCATTCCTTACTTTGGTTCTCTTTCCAATGATACACCAGATATGCTAAATTCCTGTTCACTTTTTCCTTGAATGCTCCCCCTTTCTCACAATTCATCCTATAAAATCCTCTTTGCCCTCTACCAGCTCTTTGAATTCTCCCATTTTTCAACTGGTCTCCGTACTTGTTATACTTTTCATTGTAATGATACACCAGATTTGCTAACTTTCTATATATTTTATTCTTCTTTCTTTTTCTTTTTTTCTGTTTGCTGAGGTAAAGAGTGCTTGCTTTTGCTTCTAAACTACATGGCAGTTCATGATATAGGTCGGTAGGCTAAAATCCAAAGCAAGTTCAATTTCAAAATTTTGATAGGTCGGCAAAGAGTTTTCAGCTACATCTTCATTGAAGATGGTAGATTCAAAAGAGTCATCAGTTTGGTTTTCTTGATCAATCTCCAAGTTTAGTTCTTGGTTTCTTTATTATACATTGTCTGTCCTAACTTGAATTGTTTGTCCATCTCACAAAGCTACTTGTGCAGTAATTAAAGGAGCCAAATAGTTCTCTTACAAATCCAAACCTACGAAATCCCCCCCCCCCTCCGGGTTTCCCCAACACACACACGGAGCACCCAACAACATCAGATACCCGGAAATTTATAAACTATTAACCAAGACAAGCCGAAGAATATACGAAAAATTGACTTGAAAATCCAATAGTGTTAATTTCTGCAGATTTCTAAACGAATATACGAAAAACTGACAATAGGGTAAGCAGAGGGAGGGTTAGGTTTGAGGATGAATACTTGGACGACATCCTCCGCACGGTCATTGCACCTATGGGCCTTCGGCTGACGGTGGTCGCCCTCTGGCATCCCCCATGGGCTTTCTCTCCTCGGCACCGGCCTCGTCTCGCTCATTTTTCTTGAACTTCTTTCTGATTCTCCAGAGAGCTGTGTAGGCCGTGTTTATCGCTCAGGGCTGTGTTTATGATGTTTTTATATTATAAAATTATATAATTTTTATGTCCATTTTTTTAAAATAAGAAATATGAAAAATACTAAATGCATTAAAGAAAAATTTATAAAAAAACTTATTTATTCACGCGATAGTTTTTGATATGCTAAAAATCTTAAAATTTATAAATAAAATTGTAAGTAAAAGTATAATTACATATAACATTACTCAAGAAATATTATCTATAATATTATACATGCATGCATGTCTACAAGAGATACGGAGCATGAGATTGTCAAGTCAGTAGTATGTAGTAACTAGTAAGCAATGCTACACAACCTCCTAACCTTCCAACCTCCACATATCATATTTTTTTAAATTTTTTTTTAATTTTTTTTAATTTATTTTTTAAAATTAATTCAATTCTTCTATTTAATATTCATATATTAATTTTTTTATAAAAGAAAAAAATAATTAAAATTAAAAAAAGTATGGTGTGTCGAGATTGTGTGAATAATAGGAGGTTGTGTAGATTTTTTCGTAGTATGTAATATGTATAGCAGTGAGCATAAAATTATGAAGAGAAATTCTACAAAGAAGCATTACATTACAAACATTCACTTAACCTGTATGAGATTTGTTATTTTTATCATTTTATTTAAAAATATATTTATTTAAATATTAAAATAAAATGACAAAAATGACAAATCATATGTTGGTTAAGTAGATGTACGTGGTATAAGATTTCCTTATAGAATTTCTCAATTATATATTAGAGTTGGGATGAGATTTTAAAAATTTAAATAAGATAACACTTATATCAATGCACTAAATTAGATTAAAAATATAAAGTAACAATTCAAGAAAACAAGAACAAGCTGAAAGAAGATCATTTCATGTCTAAATCATTCACTAAATGGTTTTCTAACTTGGATTGTAAGAAAGAGAGAATGGAGTGAGAGAGGCAAAGTTGCTGATGTATAGAAAAAGGATCAAACGAAAGCTGAGTTGAGGGGTAAAGCATGAATCATTCAAAATTTTGATTGCGGGTTGTTGCAGGAGCTCAATAGATTTCTAAAGTTTTTACACCTTATAGTTTTTAAATTATCGTATTTTGTCACATCACATGACTTTATGAAATTTTACGTAATATTAAATGTAGTTACAGTTTTACATATAAGATACATTTGATCAATTTTTTCTTTTAAATTCAGATTTTGAATTTTAAATTTCACAATCTTAACTTTTATTATTATGTGAATAAAAATTATAACTACAAAAATTTAGCGGTATTTACTATAAGTGTCCAACTCATATAAGCTATAACTTGTATAAATAACCTGCAAAATATGTTGATATAATTATAAACTTGAGATTGGATTGGTTAAATTAATGGATATGATCATAAAACATAATGCAAATATAACGTATGAATATTACAACTACAGTATAAGTGATTTAAATTTTTCTAAGATCGATTATTCAATCTCTAAATGGGTAGATACCATCCAAAGTAGGGGTGTAATCAATCCGGTTCGGTCTGGTTTTGAACATATTTTAGAATTAAATCGGTATATACTGGTTTTGAAATTTGAAGAATCGATACCGTTCCAGTTACACTCCTAAATCAATACTTCCGGTCCGATTTTTCTAGTCTATTATATATATAATATTGTGTGTATATATATATATATTATAATATATAATAATATAGTGATAATATATTGTAGTATATTATAATATATATTATAATTGTATTATAGACTATATTGATATATTATAATATATTGTGATATAGTATTAGTATAACTGTTAATACTATAGACTATAGTGATAATATATAGTTATTTATTTAGAATTTAGAATTTTAATGTTATATTAATTAGTAATTTATCATATAATACAAAATTCTTTTATATATATTATACATAAAAATTATATATAATATAAAAAATCATATAAAAAATATTTTATACAATATAAAAAATTAAAATATATATATGAACCGGTCCGGTCCGATTCAGTCCGGTGTTAGAAAAATGAAAACCGAAGCCAGACCGATTTCAACTGGTTTTGAGAAAAATGGAACCAGTACCGGACTGGACCGAACTCGGTACCGGAACAAACCCACCGATCCAGTCTAGTTTACAAGGTCACCTTTTTTTTTTACCCCTAATCCAAAGGCATTGTAGGGGTAAAAAAGCGCATACAACAATATCAACAACCGAGTTAACTTGGTGCAAAGGTTGTCCTCTCCTTCTCTAAAGGGTGGGATTTTGTTGCTTTGCTTTGAAAAAGCCTGTGTCTCTTAGACATCAGTCTTAAGAGGTTCATAGTATGGCAGAGGAAATTACAAGAATGTGGAAATGACTGACACTAACAGAAGAAGAAACGCTAGAGATTATTCTTCTGGAAGATGCTATCAATATCTCAAAAACAAGAGGAAAACATTGTCTACTTGTTTTGATCGTCAGTGATAAAGCAGTGAACAATGAGGCTTTTAGATCAATCTGGTTAAGGTCTGGAACTCAGATGGATTAATTATAACTTTTAAAAAAGTGGGTGATAACAGATTCCTTTTAGAGTTTCAGAACCTTTCTGATAAGGAGAAAGTCATGCATGGCAGGCCAGGGTCTTTTGATATACATTTGGTTAGCCTCCAGAAATTTGAAGGAAGCTTATCGCCTAATGAGGTTCAATTCACTTCTAAACCATTTTGGATCTAATTACACAACATCCCATTCGCTGGAATGACAAAGGAGATGGGTGTTCTCATTGGATCAGGCATTGGTACTGTAATTAAAGTGGATGTTGATTAGGAAGGTCTCGGGTGGGGAAAATACTTGAGAATTAGAGTGCTTATTGACATCTCAAAACCACTAGCTCGTGGGAGATTACTAAATATTCGTGGTAAACAGGTATGGGTTATCTTCAAGTATGAAAGATTACCTAACTATAATCTTTAATGTGGTATTCTGAAACACAAGAATAGAAAATGTCCCAAGTAGAATTTGGGTACTTGGGCACAAAAACAGTATGGCCAATGGAGCATGCTGCTTCAGTCATTTCTTTTGGTATGGAGGCCAAAAAGTATGGTGGACATTGGAGTTGACCAGTCAAGATTCTTGCCGGCACTGGAGATCTGATGAGGAAGACAACAAAAGTAATGGAGAAGGAAATGTCAATCATCGTGAGAGGGATGAGGCGCAATCTAAGGAAAATGGAGGAGAGGATTTTGTGTTTTCCTCTGCTGAGTCCCAAAATGTCGAGAACCTTACCAAAGAAAGGGAAGACTTTCCTTCCAAACTCGTACGTGATCAAAATTTGGTAAGTCAACTCTTTCCCTTTGTTTCTACGCATGATAAAGTGGGTAATGGAACTGGGGAAAATATCCCATTTATTATGGACCTAGAATTACAAGGCTCTACTCCTATTTCCATCCCTAGGAAACCTTCCTTAAACACCAACTCTGGTGGGTCCAATACGTCTCCTAAGAAGCTTCATACTTCATGTGAGTAGCCAATTAGAGTATTCATGTGGAAAAGAAAAGCTAGAGGCTTATCTGTTTCTCAAACTGATATTCCTTACATGTCAATAGAACCCCTACTTAAGATTTGTAAGAAAAGGCCCTTAGATTCTAGCTCTGAGAAGCTATTGAAAATCCGGTCTGCAAGAAACAAAAACCCCAACTCACCCCTGAAAGTAGTATAACTCAGCTTGGATTGGTGGAGGCTGCACCACCAATAATGAATTGCTAAAGTTGGAACTGCCGAGGGCTTGGAAACTCTCGGACAGTTCAAGAACTTTACCTTCTGGTGAAATCTAAGAGCCCATAATTAGTGTTCCTTATTGAGACTAAATGCAACAGGGAAAAATTGGACCTAATCAGAAATAAAATCTGCTTCGATAGAAATTTTGTTGTTAACAGTAAAGGATGGTGTGGGGGGGTTTGGCCCTATTATGGAATTCTACTTTGGAAGTGGATTTGGAATCTTTTACCTATTGGCACATATCTGCTATGATCACCTTGCCAATAGAGGAGAGGAAATGGTTGTTCACGAGATTTTATGGAAATACAGCTACTACAAAAAGAAAGGACAGTTAGGATTTGCTTGAAGCACTAAGAAAGTATACCTTGGTTATGTGCTGGAGACTTCAATGAAATACTCAAACAAAGTGAGAAATTTGGTGCTGCCAGAAGGCTTGATAAGCATATTGAAAGCTTCAAAATAGCTTTAGAGACATGTGGTCTATAGGGGTGTAATTGGTCTGGTCCGAGGGGGTCATGAACGGAAAATTTTGGTTCACCCTTTTTTCAGACCAGACCAGACCTATTACTCCTAAGGACTGAACCGATTGGACCATTAGCTATCGGTCCAATTCGGTCCGATTCAGTCCACATGAGCTATGCACATTTTTTTCCTCTTTTCTTTTTTTGGTAGACAAATTAATACAAAAAATTTATTAAATTAGTAAAATTAAGTGAGCTCTTTAATGTAGATTATGTAACTAACTCATTAAAAAAATAATTAATTATAATTATATTTATGATGTTAATAGTTATTAACTTAGTATTTTAGCAGAGTATGTATCTACATATAATAACATATATTATCATATGATTTATTGTATGATATATTAGTTAATTGATAGCATATATCATTTTACATTTTATATGGTAAATGGTGATAGATTAGAGAAAATTACATAATTAACTTATACAACTACTCTATAAAATAATATTATATATATATAATATTTAAAAAATATATATGTAAGTGATTTGGTCGGTTTTGGTCTGGTCCGATCTAAAAAAACCACACCCCAAGACCGGACTGAAAACATAATTTTGGAGACACCATGGATCGAGATCGAGGAGTTGGGGTGAATTCGATCCGGTCCTGTTCGATCGTTTTTTTCGGTCTGGATCAAAAAAAATTTCACTCCTTATGATCTCAGTGATCTCAGTTACCTGGGGATAGATTCACCTAGAGAAACAGTAGAGATGGTGATGACTTCACTAACAAGAGGCTTGATCGAGCTTTAGTCAACTCAGCATGGATTAATGTGTATGAAGATCACACTGTGAACAACCTAGCTGCCATTTGATCGGACCATAGCCCCTTTTTGACCTTTTTGCACTTCATTATGTATATAAGAACAAAGATAGAATTTTCAGATATGAGGCTAGCTAGTTCAAAAAGGCAGATTGCAACAAAGTGATTAAGGAGGCCTAGTATGGTGCTACAAACTCATTTTAGTAAACTGCAAGCAACTAGTGCTGGATTACAAAGATGTCAGCTGAGACTAAGAGGATGGAGCAAAGATATGCACATGAATCAGGGCAAGCTCATCAGATCAGAAATGGAAATGCTTAATATGTTACAAGAGGCCAACAAGGGCCATTTAAATATGGATATCAAATGTCTGCAAAAAGAGATTGATTTGTTGCTTGAAAAGGATGACACCAAGTAGAAGTAGAGAGCCAAACAAGCATAGTTAAGGGTTGGAGATAGAAATACTAAGCTTTTACACAAACGTGCCAGTCAGAGGAAAAACAAAACCAACATTATCCATAAGACTACAAATGGAGAAGGGATAGCTGTAACATCCCGTATTTTAGTGTATTTTAATGAAGGAATTATTTTTATTGATTCAGAATTTATTCTCTTATTTTAAAATTATTGGATTTTTAATTAGGCTATTTTTATGATTTTTAGTTTACGAAAATTATTTTTTTTGAAGTGCTTTCTTTAAATTAATTTTTGTTATGTGTTTAAATTTCTTCTCTCGAATTAAATTAACTTGTTGGGTTTAATTATTTATTTTCATTTTAATCATTGGGTTTGACTTATTTTATTTCACTTGCTATTTTAAAATCGTTTCCGTTTGATCATTTTTGTGACCCAAGTTATGAGGATTGGACCTCATTTCTTTTCCTATATTTTCTCTTTCCTCTTTTCTTTTTTCCTTCATTTTTCTTTTCTTCCTTTCTTTTCTGTCTTCTTCTTCTTTCCCCTCCCACGCGACCCAGCCCAGCCGCTCCCCCACCCACCGGCGACCTTCCCCCTCCGATCTCAGCCTCCCTTGCGCCGCCGTTAGCCTCCACGCGCACCACAAAGCCGTGGCACCTCATGTGCTCGCGCGCCGCCGTCGCACCACCATTGGCCACCATTTCTTCACCACTTCATCCTTGACCTCCAAGCAACCCATTGGACCCAACCCCACCTCCGATCCGTCACCGGTGAAGCACATCCAACTCCATTTCCGTTTTGGGTATTTTTGCACTTCAACCACCCTTTGCGCCGCCACCCACGGCCAACCACCACCACCACTAGTTTCACCGACATCCCTAGGCCCTACCCTATCAATCTTTTGTCTTCATTTGCACCCGTTGAAAAATGGGTATTTGTGACCCACGGCCATAGTGTATTTTGCACTGTTCTGTAGCTGTTTTTCCACTTCTTGCGCCTCCGTGATCCTCTAGAAATTATTATATAGTACTGTAAGTATTTTCCTAAGAATTCTCGTAAATTTAATGTATTTTTGCACTAGCACATTACACTGTATTTAATTGCTATTGGTTTTGCCGAACTGAGTTCGAGGAGTAACGGGGTTGATTGGATTGGGTGATGGAGTTGTTAGTATGATTGGTTTAGACTATGAGATTTGTTGGCTATTCGGGTTTAAATATTGGTGTTTCGTGTAGGACGTGGGTTGTGGCGGATATTGATGATTTTAGAAAGTGATGATATATTTTTGGAATTACGAGGGTTTTAAGTTTTGAGGAATTAAAATAGGTTATTTTTGAAGTTTAGGCTTAAATATCGAAATACGTGATTGATTGAAAACTTACGAAAATTACGTCATTATTTTTATAGGTGACGATCTATAGTCGGCTCGACATTTTTTAGGAAAATTTTGGAAAAGTTAAGTCGTCCAGGTAAGCGGGGTTCCTATGCTAGATTTGCATAAAAAGAAATGAACTGAGGTTGGTTTGTAAAAATGTGCATGTTGTTTTAAAAAGAAAAAGTGAAAAAAAAACAACCTCAGTATATGTTTTGCATTTCCTCATGAGATACGTATGAAAGAGAAAAGAAATGTTTTTGACATGAAATGTGTAGACATGAACAATATTTGACATGTTTCTGAAATATGCAAAAGAGCGAATATGATATCATTGAAATTTTTTTTGCATGTGATATGAAATGATTTGGATCTGTTTTTTTTTATCAAATAGAAATGATATGAATATGTTCCGCACGTGTTTTGATATGATATGGATATGATAAAACTTTGGCATACTTATCTGTTCTGAATATGGTTATGATATGATGATATTGTTCACGTGATATGGTTGGTACCACCATGATATGATATGAGTGCACCCACTTTGGAAACAAAGTGGTCTTTTTACGTGTTCTTTCCTGTGTGCATACTCGGGGCTCCGAGATTGAAAAGGGGAAGTTCACCACATGATACTGCCTGGTTTGGCCACCGAGGACAGCACAACCCTACCACGGGGGTTAAACATGGTATATGATATGATATGATAAGATGAAGATGTTCAGTTATGTTATGCCAAAGCGTTTTTGAATATGAAATGGATTCTTAAATATGAATTGTTGATTTTGAGTATGAAAAGATTGAAAAGTCGCTCTGATTTTCTGATAACATGTTTTTATGAGATCTGCATATAAAAATAAAATAAAATGTTTTTGTTTCTGCATACTGAACTTTCTGAAAAGGCTTATGTTTACATACTAGTATATATTCTCTGCTTACTGAGTTGTTGATAACTCACCCCTTATCTCCACCATCTTTTTCAGATGATTTGAATGTTTCAGTTGAGGATCAAGGATATGGAGCATGGGTGAGAAGAGTTAAGAATGTTGGTTTAAGCATAGAAGGTTTATATGGGTATTGAAAATTTTCATTCAGTAAACTTGTTGTGTTCTGATGTTGTGATTTGTTGGGAGATTGATATTTATATTAAGACTTTGTATTGTCTTAGAATAGTTATTCTGGAGTAAGTGATGTAAATTTATGAGTATTTTGTGCGATAGAGAAGAATTAGAGTATGTACTATGTGGAAGAAAAATGATTTTTAAGTGACATGAGTTAACTCTCCGGACCCTCGGGGACGAGGCGTTACAGTAGCACTCACAAAGCCTGAGGAGATCAGTCACATTTTTCAGAGATATTTCTAGGACTTGTTCTCACCATCCAATCCTATTGGGATAGATACATTTTTACAGTCATTGGAACCCTTAGTAACAGAAGATATGTTGGCCTTACAAAACAATTCTATGCATTTGAGGTAAAAGAAACTATGTTTAACATGAAGCCCCTAGGGTCCCCTGGACCTAATGATTTTCCTACTGCTTTCTACCAAAACCATTGGGAAATAGTGAGACCAGGAGTGTGTACTGTTGTATTAGAGGCTCCAAAAGATGGGATATGGTCTGAAAATTTAAATGACACTCATATTTCTCTTATTCCAAAGACCAAATCTCCTTATAAGGTTACTAAGTTCAGGCCTATTAGTCTTTGTAATATTTTTTACAAAATCATTGCTAATTGGCCAATAGGTTGAAGGCTACTCTTCTAGATATTATCTCCCCCATCCAAAGTGTTTTTGTGCCAGGTAGACTAATTATGGACAATGTGATAGTGGCTTTTGAAGCCATGCATACTATGAAGAATAGAATGAAAGAAAAGGTTCATGGCTCTTAAGCTTCATATGAGCAAATCTTATGACATGATAGAATGGGTGTTCCTCAAGTCTATCATGGAGAAGATGAGTTTTGCTCATAGGTGGATTGAAATCATCATGAAGTGTGTTTCCTCAATTTCATATTCACTTCTTATTAATGGAGTTCCCCAAGAAATATTCACTCCAAATAGGGGGATTAGGCAGGGTGATCTTCTTTCACCTTACCTTTTCATCCTATGCTTTGAAGCACTCAACAATCTTCTCAATAAAGCTGAGATTTATGCTTTGATCACTTGTCTTCCTCTGGCCAGAAGTCAAATCCACATTAACCACTTGTTTTCTTTTTGTAGATGACAACTTACTTTTTTGTAAGACAAGTTCATTGGAGTGGAGCAGACTCTTTAACCCTATGTAATCCTATGAGAAAGCTTCAAATCAAAAGCTTAATAAAGAGAAGACCTCCATTTTCTTCTCTAAGAACACTCGAGAAGATACCAAAGACATCATCACCAACATAGCAGGCATTAAAGCTACTAATTCCTATGAAAAATACTCAGGACTACCAGCACTAGTGGGGAGATCTATAGCAAATACATTCAAAGGGCTACTTGACAAGGTGAAAGACAGATTGAGGAACTGGAAATTGAAATTCCTTTCATAAGCAGGCAAGGAGATACTACTCAAATCAATTGTCCAAGCCATTCCCACTTACTGTATGATGATTTTCAAGCTTCCCAAGCAACTACTACAAGAGCTTAACAAAGTAATTAGGAGCTATTGGTGGGGTCAGCAAGCCGAGGAGAACAAAATTAGTTGGGTGAGTTGGGATCAAATGAGGAAGTCTAAGAAGATAGAAGGTATGGGATTCAGGGATTTTGGGAATTTTAATATTGTTATGCTAGCAAATCAATACTGGAGATTAATTCAGAACTCCTCTTCTCTTGTTGCACAGGTTCTTAAGGCTATGTATTACCCAGCAACTACTTTCTCAAAAGCAAAAATATGAAGCAAACCTTCTTACATATGGCAAAGCTTTTTAGCTGCAAGACCTCTTCTGGAAGAAAAACTTTATTGGAGAATAGGCAATGGAGAATCTGTAAGCATATAGACTAGTAAGTGGCTACCTCAGCAAAGTACTTTCAAACCATAAAGTTCTATCAGATTTCTGCATGATGATACGAAGGTATCTATTCTAATTGATAAAAATGTAAATCAGTGGAATAAAGCTCTGGTGGATGCTATTTTCTCAAAAGCTGAATCTGTTCAAAACTTTCCCTATCAGTACTTGCAACAAACTTGAGAAGTTGATTTGGAGATGTACTACTATTGGTTTATTCACTATCAAGAGTGCCTATCACCTCATAGGAGAAATTCAGGATCGTGCAAAAGACCAACCTTCAGAAGTGCAGACAAAGAAGGAAGATTGGATGCAGATATGACATCTTAAGATTCCCAATGCAAACAAACATTCCTATGGAGAGCTTGCCTAGATGCCCTGCCCACCGGATCTAGTTTGTTCAGAAGAAGAGCCATTGATAGCCAAGAGTGTCCTATATAGAAGCAAGTCCCTGAAACAGTGGAGCATGCTCTTTGGGAATGTACCTCAGCTTGAGATGTGCGGGGACAATGTGCAAACATAATTCAAAAATGTGGTTTCTAGAGTCAAACATTTAAGGAATTAGTAAAGGCAATGTTTGGTATCTTGGACAAGGAAGAAATGGAGGAATTTGCTATGATATCATGGAAGATATGGAAAAGAAGGAATGAATCTATATTCAAGGGTGCCTTCACACATCCCTACCACCTTAGTGCAACAATCAAAGATACTACTGGAGGAACTTAGATTGATCATGACAGGAATGAAGGATGGGAGGCTCCCCCAAAGTACTTTCAAACTTAATTGGGATGCTGCTCTGAATAAGGTTCACTGCAAGATGAGAATTGGTGTTGTTATCTGTGATTGGGAGGGCAAAGTCATGGCAACTTCAAGGATGAAACAAGATCTGTTTCCTTATCCTTTACTAGTAGAGGCACTAGCAGCTCTTTAGGCTACTTTGTTTTGCAAAGACTTGGAATTCAAGAACATAATATTAGAAGGTGATGTGTTGCAGGTGGTCCATGGTATTCAAAGATCAGACGAGCTGGGTACTTGGTCTGGTATGATTATGACAGATACAAAATCTATACCGGCAAACTTTGATACATGGTTAGGGCAACATGTAGGGAGGAACAAAAATAAAGTAACTCATGCTATAGGAAAGAATGCTCTAGGCATTTCGGATAAATCATTGTATCGGAGGAAATTGCTCAATGTATTCTTTCTCTCTTATAGAATTTTATGAATCTATGCCGTTTATTAAAAAAAATAAAAATCTAAGATCAAATTATTTTTATAATTAAAAAGTTAATCAATTTTAGAATTTACAAACTCCACGCATATTAAGTTAAAAAAAAAAAAAAACATTACATCAAAATGTTAATCTTTGTCGCGATTTGTAATCTTCGATTTCACCAAGAGAGCATATCCGAATGATAAAAGTCTCTCTCTATATGAATGGACAAACGAAGCCGGTAATAGTGATTGGGAAGAAATACAAAATCCAACTCAGTTCTCTTTGTTTTCTTCGTCTTCTTCGTATAGTTGGTAACGGCGCATATAAATAGCAGTCCCGTTGATTTTTCAACGCTCCCAGATCCCCATTTTGCTCACTCTCCCCTATCTTTCATCCCTCTCACACACACCCCCTCGCAATCTCCAAACAAAACCAAGAAGCTACGACTGTAACAAAGGACCCAAGAAAAAAAAAATCAAAATGGGTGCTTTCCTCAAGCTCGTAGACGCCGTACTCTTCCTCTTCTTTGTCGTGATCGCAGTCGCAGCGCCGCTGATTGACGCCCAGATGTGTCTTCCTGCCGGCTTGTTACCGGACTTGCTGGTCGACCTCAATAACTGGTACACTCGCGAATACGGCGACTATCTTGTTGCCGAGAAGCCCCATTTTTTTGTGGGGATTGTGTGGCTAGAGCTTCTCTTTCAGTGGCCGCTCGCTCTGCTCAACTTGTACGGGATTCTGGGTGGGAAGCCTTGGTTCAATACCACGTGCTTGATCTATGGGGTCTCTTGCTTTACTTGCATGGTAATTCTCTCTCTCATATGCTTTGCCAAGTTCCATTCCACAGGGAAAGTAGGATCTTTTTTTTTTCTCTCTTGAGTGCTGTGTGCTGTTAGGTCCCAGATTTTGTGCATGTTTTGATATTTTGGTGAAATGGGTTCATTACAAAATTTCAACAAAGTAAATCGAGCTGTGTGTTTGTGGGGGGAGAGTGCGAGAGGCAATGGCAAAACTTAGTTGAAGGAACACTATAATGGGTGATCTGCCTTACTTAAGCAAGAAGAATAAATTGTTCACGCTTACTGGGGGCACTTTTTGCCAATTAGCACACCGCCGCTGAATACCCGGAATCGAGAACAAGAAGGTGTGTGTTTGCTAGAGAGAGAGCAGAGGCAATGGTAAAATATAGTTGAAGGAACACCGATCAAAAAACTTCGTTGAACGAACACAATAAGGTGTGATCTGCTTACATAAGCATGAAGAACAAATTGTCCAAGCTTATTGGGGGTACCTATTTCCAATTAGCACACTGCTATTGAATATCCCGAATTGAGAATAAGAAGGTAGTGAATGAGCATTATTTAGGAGGCAAAAGTTATTACCCGATTCAAAGGAGCTCCAAGTATAACCATAACTTGTCTTTTTAGAGTATATGTTGGGATGTGGCTTGGGGTCTTTTTGGTTATTCCAAATGGACCATGCAACTTCTATGTTGCTTCGCAGTGAGAAGTTTTTGCCTTTTATATTAATTCCAAAGGATCCAATTGTAACCACACACACATTATTGTAACTAGTTTCTCCTGCTTGCATAGTATAATTTTACCAGCATTGCCTAGAAGAAATTATCCCGTCTAAAACAACTAGTGAAAAATCGGTGATTTTCGTAGTCTAGTCTGACATAAGTTTTCCAATAAGTTGGTCACTTCTACGAAAATGGTGCATTAGCTAGAATACTCCGGGTCTGGTTCCTTGAGCAATGGTGGCTGCAAAGTTGGGTCCCACGGGACCCAATCCAGCATATGATGCTAATCTCTCTCTCTCTCTCTCTCTCACTCATATCTTATGGGTGCATTGAGGATGGAAACTTTAGGACCACCCCGCATGTTGAAGCTGCAAGTCTTGTGGCTACTGCGGGGTATGTCATGTAAACTACTTTTTACTACCAATGGTCTAAAAGCTTTCTTACCTAACGTTTTCCAAATTGTACTGGAAATTTTTGGTTTTCTAAATGGCTCTTCTTCTTTCTATGCCAAAATAGGCTTTGTCATGTTAGAAGTCTTTATTTCCTTGAATTATGGATCTCTTTTTCTTAAATTTGTGCATTGGTGAAAATTTCAGGCTGCAATATTATCTGAATTAATGGGGTCTCAAAAGGCATCTGATAAGTTGTTGATGACGTACTTCCCGTTCATGGGTTTGGGTGTTTTAGCCTTTCTGCGTGGGCTGCTCCCACACTCCGGCAAGACTACTACAACCATTGGCACGAGACCTTTGCTGGGCAGAAAAAAGAGGGTTTGAGATACACTTGAACAGCTCGAATTTGGTAGACTTGTCGTTTTGGGTGTTTGAAATCATTTTGGATAGTTCTGGATTTAGTGTTCATGTTTCGAAGGTGTTAATGCCACTAGCAAAACAGCTAACAAAGAAGTGGCGGTTACTTTAATTGGTTTGATTAGCGACCCTATAAGATTAATAAGTAGAAGGGAATGTTTGGTTGGACATGGAAATAGTTTATCTTAGGCTTGATCACGGATTTTGGTTCATTTAATTGAGAATTGTTTCTTTAAGTTATTAATTAACTAGGTTGTCTCCACTATAATTGCACCACCACCTGATTAATTGCAGTTGTCCTCCCTCTGGATATTTGTTCAAGTTTTCAGCAGGTATAATGCTCCTTTTGTGGTGTTGAGAAGTAGGACTGAGTAAAAATTCAAAAATCCGACTTCGCCTCTGACTCCGCACCGACTCTGATAAGTTAGAGTCGGAGTCTAACTTATCAGAGTCGGGCTATGTACTAACTCCGACTCCGATATTGTACATATTTTATAAAAATATATGTAATTTTTATATATTAATCATATGAGAAGCGCTTTGGGCCGGTGTCTCCTACAAGTGCTTTTTATCGGAGTCAAATGGGAACGTGCCACGTAAGGGGTTGATGAAAAACTCAAGTCTCTACACTACAGGAGATCCCCCCCCCCCCCCCCCTTCCGACCCCCCCTCTCTCTCTCTCTTTCCTTCCCTTTCCTTCACGAAATCCCTAACCCGAAATCACCTCTCTCGCCCCTTCAACTTCTGGACTTCACCCCGTAATTGAGCCACCATTCGTACTTGTCTCAATCCATATACTCAAATCCAATTATTTGGCTGCTTGTTCCAGGATTGGAGCTTTAATCCAAGTCTCCTCAAGCCCACTGGTTTGCAGCGGTGGCAATAAAAAAAGGCTAACAGTTGAGCTCTCACTTCGAATTTCCTTCAAAACCCGCAGCGCTGAGACAATGCTCTTCATATATAAGCTCTTCATATACACAATCTCAGTAAATTCCTTTGGCATTCTGAGCATGTCATCATTCTCAATAGTATCCGAAGTTGCCGCTGGATCACGCACGTCATCCCTGTTGGCTGGCGAGGTCATCGTTAGAGCTAGGAGATCTGTAACGCCTTAATGGAAGGCCCAAACCACATGGCCTATACTCCAAAAGGACTAGTCAATGATACAATTAGAGCCTCATTGGAACCTTATAAAGAGCAAGAACTTCTCATTCCCAAGCAATGTGGGATCCCATACACCACATACCTTATCCATATCCTATGAGGGTATCACAATCTATCCCCCTTAAATTCCCGACGTCCTCGTCGGGCTTGTCCATTGTAGTTGGCACGGCTCAAGTCCCACATTTCTGGTTAGGAAAGTCTCTGATACCATTTGTAACGCCCCAATGGAAGGCCCAAACCACATGACCTATACTCCAAAAGGACTAGTCAATGATATAATTGGAGCCTCATTGGAACCTTATAAAGAGCAAGAACTTCTCATTCCCAAGCAATGTGGGATCCCATGCACCACCTACCTTATCCATATCATATGGGGGTATCACAAGATCATTCATGTGGATTAGCAAAAATAAAACCCTAATCGTTAGGAAAAGAAAAGATGAAAATCTAAATCTAAAAGATGAAAATCTTACATTTGACAAAGTCAACGTGTATCTTGCAGGTATCGTGACCCCCCGATGTGAAACTACCCAGGTACAAAATGTCCTTGACGGAGAGAGAGGGAAGGAGAGAGAGAGGAGGTCCTCGATGGAGAGAGAGTGAAGGAGAGAGAGAGGTGATTTCGAGTTAGGAATTTCGTGAAGTAGAGAGAAGGAGTGGGATGAAAGGAGAGATGGAAGGAGAGAGAGAGGGGGGTCGGGAGGGGGGTTATGCCTTGCAGCGCGGAGAATTGGGTTTTTCATCAACCCTTTACATGGCACGTTCCCATTTGTGTTCGATAAAAAGCACTTGTAGGAGACACTAGCTATAAGTTATTCTCTAATCATATATATTTTATATAACTATAACTTATATAGATAATCAAATTCAATAATATATTAATATGAGTAAATTATTATAAAATAATATGCTTATACTATAATATAAATAGACTAAATTGACTAATAATAGTTTAGTATATTGACCATTAACTATTACTACCATGTAACACTAATGAATAATAACAACTAATGTATAAACACTAATGCATAATAACATGTAATACTAATATATAATAACTAAAATATAATAACATGTACTAGTAATCTATAATAGTATGTAATACTAATGTATAAACATTAACATATAATACTAATGTATAATAACATTAATTTGTACAATGATTTATTTTTTTAATTTTGGTTATGTTTTAATAAAATTGAAAAAATATTTTTTTTAAAAAACTAAAATCTGGAAGCCCAAATCCGATTAGTGAGAGCCCAAGATTGTCAAATTGAAATTTCAAATGAGCTAAGAAAAAAAGCCCAATAAAAGGTTCAAATTTGACTCTGTTTCGACAAGTTGAAGTCGGATCAAAGACTATGTGAATCGGAATCAGAGTCGGAGGTAGGGCACTCCGACTCCGACATTGTCGGTGCTTAGCCCTCTTGAGAAGGTTGACCACCTTCTTTTCTCATGCCCCCTTTGCAAAAGCTGTTTGACGTGTCAGCCTCGTGTGATATATATTATATACGCACAGATGCATGGGAGTTGACCCGGTACAAGGGATGAGAAATATTTGGTTTAAAAGAATATTAAGAAAAAAATTCATAAATTGATATGACTTGATATATTAGACTGTAATTTTTTTTATTATTGTAAAGAATATTCAACTAATCATATTTAGGCATATTAATTTGTGGACTTCTACAGTATTTATGTGAATATACCAAAATGTTAATACGCCTTCTGGAATATATCAAAATGCATTTCAAAACATTTTGGAAGGACATTAGAACATGTTGAGAAGTTGTGTTTTTAAAAACTAGTACGAGTCTAAGGTCTCGTTCATTTTCACAAAACTTCTCATCTCATCTAATCATTACAACTTTTCTAAATTTCCAACAGAATAAAATAAACAATTCATCTTTTTCAAATTTCAAAATAAAAATAATATTAAAAAAATATATTCTAACAAAATTTATTCAACTTTCAACTTTTCTCTCAATTCATCTTATCTGCAAAAATAAACAACGAGGCCTAAATTGTCATCAAGATGCATTGTAAAAAAAAAGGACTCATCAGTATTCAAATGATACTCTAAAAAAAAAGAAGTTGATCATGGATTATATTTTTCGCTAAAAATAATATTTAATAATATATGTATTGGTTAATTAGGTTTAAATTGGGTTTTGTATGTTTAGTCTTTAGTGGTGTCAAAATTTTAATTTTTTAATTTGATTTTATTTTTGTTTCATCAGTGCTCAGATGTACATTTAACGATTCTAGTACTGTAGTTAAGACCCCTTGGAAAAGAGAAAACCTTCTCGTCGATACATCTGAAGTAGGCTTGAGAACAGCCTCCAATATAATAAAGCCACATAGCCCACCCATTACTAATGGAATGGTCGTGCACCGCACTGAACCTCATCTCTTTCTCATCTCTCTCTCTTCGAAAACACACTGCACCGAACCTCTCTCTCTCTCTCTCTCTCTCTGTCTCTCTGTCTCTCTGTCTCTCTCTCTCTCTCTCTCTCTTTGAAAACCTAGAAGCTATTCTCTCCCTCATGCTCGTCTGTCTCTCTCGCAGAACCCATCGATGCAACTAAGGCCAAGAGTGGGCACCGAAGCTCGTCTCTCCTCTTAGAAAATGTATTGCACAGAGGTCAACTCTCCCTCTTTCTCTTCTGTCTCTCCCAATCACACCGAAGAGCTCATCTCTCTCTCTCTCTCTCATCAAATACCCATCGACGCCAGCCAGCCCAAGACTAGTACGTATTGCGTTGGATTTTATTTTATTTTATTTCATATAATGTTTATCTAGCATCGGTTTGGACTGAGATAGGTGTGATACGTTTTTCCAATAAATTTGGTGTGGATTATTGCTTGAAATGGGTGGACTGATATAGGATTTGAGATAGAAGTTTGTTGTGAATCTGGGTGGATTTCGTATTGTTTGTGATAAGGGAACCAATGAATTGTAATGGAAGTATTCGGTAAAGAAATAACATGCTATGCAGGGAAGGTGTTTGACAAATTTCCTCAAAGACTGTTACGTGTTACCATAAATTCCCTCAAAGTTCCCTTTATCCCTGCCCAGATTGTATGTTGTTGAGAGCTTCCTCTCTTTGCCTAATTCCTTTCATTGGCCACTGTTAATTTTCTTGCAGAGAGAATTAATAATTCAAATTAACAATGCACAAAAAGAGTAGTTCTTAAAAAATTTGAAGATGACTGATTACGTAAGTTCTCTGCTTATCCTTTAATTTCCTCAAATAAATGAAACCAATCACTAATCAAGTCTCCCTTACAACCCCATTTACCAACTTTTGATGCACTGCAGCTTGAAACTGGAAAGTTGAGCCAACATAAAGGCATTTTAGGATGAAAGCTCATGGAAAATGCTTAAGAATGCATGATATTACTTCTATGTTGTCTTGGTATTCAATGTTGTCTTTCAAACATTTTATTTGCAGTTGTTGACCCGAAACTTGTGTTTGTAGGTTCTTTACTTTATGATGTTATGAAAGCCAAAGGTCACCCATTTCAGCTCTCATTTATATGCAATAAAATAATAACATTGTCGTCTACAAACTGATGTTAGAAAAGTCTTTTGTGAAGGGACTAGGCGACAGACATGCATAAAGGAAGAGTACATCTCCAAAGTGCCAAAGTAGAAATGAACTCTAAATTCCTTGAAAGCGTCCAAGCTGTGCAAGCTGTCCAAGCTATGCAAGTGCATCTCCAAGCTGTCCAAGATGTGCAAGTGCCTAAGGATACATGATGAACATGTAAAGGAATAACAAGCTGTAATCATTAAGTCATTTTCTGTAATGTTTAGAGCACTTTTTGTAAGTTTTATGTAAACTTTGTGGTGGCAACAATCTAGTTTTATACAACCTGACTTTTTTGTATCTTTTGTATCTCGTATAAACTTTTGAGCAAACATCTTTTCTAGGTGAAAGAGACCTTAATGCAAGTTGTGGCTTTGTCTTCATTACCTGATGTAATTTTCTTATGAATGTACTTATCAAATAATGCCATCCAATATTGATGATTAAAATCTCATTCACTCCACAAAAATCCCATTCAATATTGATGATTAAAATCTCATTCACTACACAACATAAAAAACATAAAATTTATCCACATCAGAACTATCTGCCTGCAAAAAACCAGCACTTGAACAAGTCCTAACTCCACAATAAGTTACATAAACTCCATATACATCCTTCTTCATTGTAACATTAAAAAAAAAGCTTCACCATCTAACTCCAATGATCATTCACCATCTAGCTCCCCATCCATAATGCAAAAGCTTCACAATCTAACTCCAATGATCATTCACTGTAACATAAAAAAAAAATCAATTAATACAAATATTATTGTAACATAAAAATGAAATCAATACAAATATTACATATAATGTGCAGCTGAAATAAAACTAAATATCCAATTTCTGATCCAAGTTCTGAGATACCTTGTCAGTCGTATGCCCAAGATCCCTACAACAAAACATAAATAAAACACAATAAATAAGTAAAAAAGCAAACAAAAAAAATTTTAACAGTAGATTATAAATTTGTATATATGTATACCTCACTGAAGGATATTTATTCTTAGCATGTCCCTCATTCTTGTAAGAAAAATGATAAACTCACAACATTTTATACAACATTTTATACATCAATGTTTAAAATGAGGGGTATTTTTGTAAAATATTTTATAAAACTAATATCATTTTACCAAAATACCCTTATTTTATAACATGTGTTGTGCAAAGTATTGTGTAAAGTGTTGTGTGTTTATCACTACTCTTCTTGGAAATGCTACAATGCCTTTTCTTTGATGGTTGAGTCTCTTTTGGATTCTTATTCCACAAAGATTTTGATTGTCTTTTTGTTGGCACCCATGGAGGATCCTGTATTGTTTGTGAGAAATTTGATACAACCTGACCTCTTAACATCGCAGAATCATTGGTTGACACACCTTCTATTTTTTTTTCTTTTTCCTGAATATCTTTAATTAAAAGCAACTCTTTGCGGACCTTGTCTAGGGCAAGAGAGAGGTGATTGAACTTTTCTATTGACTGTGACCCAAGTTCTGAAATCTCATAAAATTGCATCGTGAACTTGTTTTTTCTCATGGTAGGATTATCTTGTGTTGTTACATGTGCATCAGAAGTTGGTATTTCGATAATGACTCAACTCTTAGCATTAACTATCCATCTTTCTAAAATATATTGTCGTGGCAACATATCTAATTTGAATTTTTTTCCAAAGACACATAGAATATGCTTACAAATAATTCCCATAAACTCATACATGTGGCATGTGCATGTTGCCTTTTCTTGTCCACTCTTCAATGTCACATAATAGATAAGGGTTTCTTTACCTTGAGGTGTCACTCCATATGTCTTGTTTTTACCATCACTTTGAAATTTGGTTGACTTATATCGTTGGCTACAGAAAAACTCATCTTGCAATTTCAGAAAAGACTTCCTTGTATAGATTAAGGTCGTCTCTTCTTCAATTTTGTAACCCGTTTTCAATATTGTCCGTGTAGATATTGTTCGCACATCCTTTTCTTTTTCTTTAAAATAACGAGCATCTAATGCTTTTTTATATTGATGCACAAAGTCACTCACCATAGTACTTGAACGAACATAATCATTAAAAAACTTGTTCATGCTTTCACTCATTTGAGTTGTTGACATACTGGCACAAAATGTGCTTCGCAAGTAAGCCGGAACCCACATATCTCGTCGATTGTAAAGATTTTGCAGCCAAGTGTTATCTATTAGCCCATACTTTAGCAATATTGATGTCCATTCTTCTCAGTTGTGATCGTCTCATGGATACAATGACGAAAATCTTTTTGAAAGTCCAGAAATTGGTTATATACATGGGCTAAATGTAATGGAACTTTTTGTAAACTATGCCACAAGCACAACCTATGAGTTTTGTTTGGGAGTACCTCTACAATGACCTTTGCCATCACCTTGTCGTCATCGGTAATTATAGTTTTAGGAGTCTTTCCAAGCATTGCCTCTTGTCATGTTCTCAACAACCATGTATAAGATTCTGCTGTTTCATTAACCAATAAAACACAATTAAACATTATGGTTTGGTGATGATGGTTAACTCCAGAAAATGACACAAATGACATCTTATATATGTTTGTCAAATACGTGGCATCAAAAGTCACAACATCCCCAAACTATTGGTATGCAGCCCTTGACCTTGCATCTGCCAAAAAACAACTTCTCATATGTCCATTCTCATCAATTTGCATAGAGTACACAAACCTAGGTTCTTTACATTGTCTATCAAGAAAGTAAGCATATAATCTGTGTGCATCTCCCTCTTCAAATAATTTTCTTCTTTTGTTTTCCAAGAAATTGTCCACGTCCTTGCAAATGCATCCAACGTTAAAGTCACTACCTGTTTCTTTACTCAGCACTGACATTATCTTTTTTGTCGGTACACCAGACTCATTCAAAGTGAGAATAAACTTTTTTTGAGCACGTGTCACTCCTCTATGTCCATGGAACAAACTAGTACTTCTTGGTATGAGTAGCTCATGGTTATGTTCAGGCACAAACTTGGTTACTGCCCACTGTTCACCGTCTTTCCTTATTGTCATTATTGCTTTACAATCAGTTTTTGTCTTAGCAGGTTCATAATTATTCGTTCATTTTGTTTGCGACTTTCACACCGAAAGCCTTCTCTTGAGCAAACATAGTCTACCACAATCAATTTTTTCTCTTCTTTTGACAATCTCGTATGGTTGGTCCATATTGAAAAACCTATTCGTCTTGCATAAGCCTTGTAAAATGCCTGAACATCTTTTACGTTATCAAATCTCATACTAATATGTGGCTCTAAAGGACTACTATTGGAAGAGGAAATCACATTCACCCGTTCTTCACCATCCACATTACATTCTTCTTTCACATTTTTAGTTTCATTTCCATCACGTTCTTCTTCCACAATTTTGGCCTCAACACCTACATCTCCAACTTCTGCACAGTTTCTACTCATCGTTTTCTCAACTTCATCGCTATCCCAACTTGCTATATGATCATTCAATACAAAATAAAATTATATTAAATACTTGCCAACCATTTTATATTTATTAACTGAGATATGATGCCTTTCTAATTTGTTTAAAGTAATCTAGTTATTTTACAAAATGCAACACTGACCACCCTTTATTGTACAAAATTATATTCATGTCCCATACGATCATATCATTTAGGTGCTGATCACCCATCATTGACTGAAAAATTAAGGATATATAATTATTGCATATCTTCTTCTATATAGAAATATCTACTACAGAATCAACTGACCTCATTTACTTTGACTTTGTATTCATGCAGCATACTTTTGTTTTTTTTGTTATTATTAAACAGAAAAGAAAAACCCGAAACAAAGCCTTCATTTTTCCTTATCTTCATTAACTAGAAACTACACTGGCAGTGCACATTTTTTTTTCAGTGTTCTCTAATTTCATTTTTCTTTCATGCAATGTAGTGTAAATTGTAATGAAAAACAATGTCCCCAACAACAACTATAATCGGACATACAGAAAAAGGGGTTGTAAAAGCAAACCATGGAGGACGACGGTGGTGGTTGTTGGCTGACTGAGTCGGGCTGGTGGTTGCGTCAGGTTGGTGGCAGTGTCTGGTGGCAGCAACGTCTAGGTGTGGCCGTGTGGGAACGTGTGGCTGGTGGTGGCTGGGTCAGGCTAGTGGCAGCGTCTAGTGGCGGCAACATCTGGGTGTGGCCGTGTGGGATTGTGTGGCTGGGTGAGGTGAAATGTTGAGGGAAAAAATGTTTAGGGATTGTTGGGGAAAATTCTGATGGGGTGGTCCTCATGTAAGGTTTTACTATATTAATGAGGTGGCGGTTTCTTATTTGAGATTGGTTTCCCCACATAAACGGTAGGTACCGCTCCAAAGCGGTTCTGCTTGGAAAAACATCCTAACTGTGCCTCTCCTTTTTAGGTTGGTAAACTCTATATTTACGGTTGGACTCATTATAATTTTGGAAAAATTCAAAATATTTATAGTTTCCTCAATTTCTCTCTGATATCAAACTGTCACTTCAAGTTTTCTAAAAATATTGATGTCACAATAGTAATTTAAATAATAAAAATAAGAAAATAAACTATAAACCTCGATATATAATAAATTGAGTAAAAACCATTACACCAACTCAAATTGCTTTTTCATAAAATTTCAAGGAAAATAAAAATATTTCATAGATAGCACTTTTTTATAGCCCTACTTCTAATCCTCTCATGTGTCCTCTAAGCTTCCTTATTGGCATACTCCTATTTAATATTTGTAAAATAAAAAAAAAAATTATAAGTGAAAGATAAGTACACAGCTGGGTAAGTAGGATTGATTAAGCTGGGTGCAACATATGAGCCGTGTTTTTGGGATCTAAACCTTATCAACGTTCTTTGATGTAGTTATTCTTCTCTATTATTTTTTTGTTTAGGGTCTACACATTTTCAGTGACTTTCGGTATAGTTATCCTCTCTATTCATTTCTCATTACGCGTGTCTACAACTTCTCAAAGTCTTTTGATATAGTTATCTTCCCCAATATTATATAGTAATGGTACCATACTAATATCAACATCATATATCCTATCATGTGATTAATTCCCATAATAAAAATATATAGTACATGTATTTCATGTAGATGTCACTATACCATAAATCACATGAAATTTCAAAAAACAATCTTCTGTAAATATGCTATGACAACATACATAAAAGTCAATGTTATGAAACCATTATTGTCTTCAAGGCTTAGGCCACACTTTTCATGAGATAATAATAATTTACCATGAGATGTTCGAACATTGTTATGCAATGCAAATAAATTTTTCTTAGTACATTTCATAACATGTTTAATAAAATAAAAGTGCACAGAAACTTTTAATAACAATACTAGATTAATTAAACACACTTACCTAGATACACCAATTAATATTTGATAACAACAGTATTACTTAGAACCTAAATAAAGAATTAACACAATTTATAGACTTACATGTTGTGTTTTGTAATTTCACTTAAAAGTTGTTCAGGAAATCCACAAGAATCTAATATCCTTGTATTTAAAAGAAAAATAAACAACTAAGTGGAAGTTGTAACACATATCCTTGAGAGCCCAAACAATCCTTATGAAGTTATTACAACGGTACTTAGATGAAACACTTATACGAGTCTTTTTCCACAACACTTCACGCGGCAAGAACCGATGACGTTCGCCGCAAAAGCACGTCCATTTTTGTTTATGCTCGTGGGAATATGAGCAATTACCACGAGAGGTATTGGTGGGTATTAGTTTTACCCAATAGAACATTTGCTGGAAAAAATTTCTTCCAGCAAAAAAAAGTATTTGCCGCAAGTTGTTTTCGCGGCAAATGCTAAAAGAATTCAGGAAAACAAATAATTGTAAAAGCAGAAAAAGATGAGAATTGGCCAAAAATGATCATAGAAAATTGTCTAACATAAGCTAAAAAATTATATACAAACCTTGGAGATTCAAATTGACACTAATAACAATTTCAAAAAAAGAACGAAAATTGTGCTAACATGTTTTAAAGAAAAACTCCTAATGAGAACGTAAAAGCAATAAAGAGTTTAGTGCTTTGGCATTAATAAGAACATTCATGTGGAAAAAGAACTATTTCAGATTTCTATTTCAAAAACTATTTACCTCAATTCTTCCATCACGAAAAGACCCACAAGTGGCTAATCAAAAATCACAACAAAATCACAAATCAAAATAGAGATAGAACTCGATATGAGGAAAACAGAAATCTCACAATGCATGCAGGTTCTTCTTGCTTTTTTAGAATCCTTTTTTTTTTTAAAAGACAAGTAAATGATACTAAGACAAAAATACTCAAAAGAAATAGTCCAAAAAAAAAAAAAAAACTTTTGATACTTTTCCCCTTTCAAGTTTTGGATGATCACTGCCATTTGAAATGAAGAAATATCAGTCTACCAAAACTTGTTCAATAATGGACAACATTATTTATTCTAAAGATGGAGCACATAATTTGTCACAATAGAAGAACATAATATGATAGCAAGGATTTCTTACCTATCCAAATGCAGCCAAACAAACACAACATTCAACTTGTATATGATAAATAAAATTAACATTAGCACTTTCCTTTTATCAACTTATAAGTTCCTTCACCTAGCCACATTCCTGTCACAACAGCGTCTCCGACCAGTTAAGTTCCAATCAAGTCAAGACTTAATACTGACCATGGTTTCCCAGTGGGTGTCCAAACAGACTTGAAGATGAGGCCTCAAGAGTTATAGCAAAATGAGTGAAGGGTGTATGTGTATTTGCAATCGCTACTAATGTTAGAGCATTCTCTACTAGTACTAAGTTGCTCATAACTTTTTTATGCTCAGAAATTACATGTTGTGGTAAAATACAACTCTGTCCTAAACTCTCACCCTCATTTCTTCCATTTTCTTGAACCAACATCACTTCAGGCATATATACAATTCAACCTCAATGATTACTCAAAAAGCACAGTCACCAAGGACTTGGTTTACATATTTAAATCTCGAAGAAATAATTCCAATTCTTTTTTGACATCCAAAAATATGGTTAGTACTCTATCTAATCAAATGGTTGTAACTATTTGTCTTACCTCATCCTCATCTTGTGTTTCCACTTAAAGGTCAGATAATGGGAAGCCCACACAAAACAGTGCATACCCTTGCATTACAGAGGAAACAAACATAAACCTAACACATTTTTGCAGGAAAAAAGGAGGAAAAGATATATGAAGATCATAATCTAGGAGTCAAAGAATTGAATTTTCAGGCACAATTATACGAGAGAAGCATTCAAATAGAGAACTTTCAGAACTGAGATCCTCATTCATGGTCACCTTTTCCACCCTGCCCTTGCCATCTTATCTTAAATTTAAATCCACAAGATAGTTAACAACATTCAGATACCCACTAATACTTTCAGAAAGAGAAAACAAGTATTTTAATCAAAACTTGAGAATATTACCTCAATGAAAAAATATTGAGTGACCAGGTTTTGAAATTACTTGATATAAATTCTCCAGCCCTCTGTATTTAGCATTCATTACTTGATATAAATTACATGATGACTAAACTATTGATTTCATTTTAAAAACACTTCCATATCAAAACATATAATATATGAAAAATATTAAATCAAGGTTCTACTTCAGAGTTGTAAAATGTTCGTAATTTACCCTGGTCCAAATATACTTTTGTAATGGTTGAAGTATGCACAAGAATAGACATAAGCCCAAGTACACATGATGTATATAAAGGAAATACCTACTACTTTCTAATACCAAAGGGAAATCTAATGCATAAGCCCAAGTACATAGAATAAATGAATAAAATATACGTAGTTTAATCTATAGAAATAGAAACACTGAAACTGGATTGAAGAGATGCTATCCACTACCAACCTTTAATAACTGTTCCGAGAAGGAAAGGCATGACCAAGTCTCAAACTGTATCCAATGGTAAAGAAGAATTCCTGGAAACTTCATCTATTGTGACATTTCCATAACTCTTTAGTCAGATATTTTCTTTACATTACAAAACGATACAGATCTTACAATTTCACAAGCTGTCCTGCACAATTATACTATAATAAATTTTCTTGTTACCAGGTGAATTGGTTTGCACATAAATGCATGCACCTGAAGCCATGGATCATCATAAGGAAACGACTTAAGTTCCAGATGTTAATTACCACTCATATCATATCACATATGAAATCAAGATTAAAATTTGCTCGTTACAAACAATAGTTAACAGAGATTTAGAATCTAGGCCATAAACTTATCAAGTAGCAGTTAATATCTCCATACCCAACTCTAGAAAAATCCAAACACCCACAATAGGAGCAAATTGAAAATGAAAAATAATTCAATTTAATGCTAAGCTTTACTTATTTAGAAACTGAGAAAGACCCAAGAAAATGAAAAAATAAATCTGTCGCAACGACGGGTACAACTAATTCCCAAAAAAATGAAGTGGGAAATTTTCTCATAAGATCGAGAAGAGAACACCATAATTTGAAGTCACAATCAGTGATGAAACCAACAAAGTGACGCAAAACGAAAATAGGAGTTGCTAGAAAGCTGCCCAACCCTAAAACACAAAACCCTAGCATAGATTTACTTGGTAAATGGAAATGGCCTCTAGAAAGTGAAAATTAGGGATTTTACAAGGAGAAAAGGATACTATGGACTCACAGTCACGTCGAGCTACCTCCACTGAAGCTCAAAACCTATCCACTGATAGTGTCTGATTCTGAAGCTTTAGGGTTCGAATCGGAGAGATGAATGGGCGTCAGAGAGAGAGAGAGAGAGCGAGAGGTGAGGTTGCGGCTCGCAGTCGCTAGGAGAGAGAGAGACGAGAGTACTATCACGGGGTGGGGGAGGGGGAAGAAAGGAAAAAGCGGGAAACATGATTTTTAATTCGATTAGATGTTTGCGGCGAGTATTAATCGCCGTAAAAACTAGTAACGTCGCCGCAACAACAAACCATCCAAAAATAGTTTATTTGCGGCGATTTTATCTCGCCGCAAAAACTTAAGTACTCTGTTGCAAAAAGCTTATAACCCACGAGTAAATCTCTATTTGGGCAATACTATTTGCGACGATACAAAGTCGACGTAAAAAACCCCTTTTTCGCCGCAAAAAAATATTTTTACCCACGGAGTTGTACTTGTCGACGATATCCCGTGGTAAAAGAGCATTTTTTTTCCCACGACCAGTTTTCGTGTCATTTGCTAATTATTTGCCACAAATGTATATCATGAAAAAAAAAATTCGTGGCAAAAAGCGATATTTCTTGCAGTGTGTGAAAGCCTTGAATTTCTGCAACACCATATCCATATTATGGACTCTATAAATCTCATAAAGCACTCCCTATATCCAGTCAACATATTCCTCTAATAACTGGTGATGCAGAATTAATTGGATGAGGTTCTGCACTCATTTTCTTTTGTGCTTGCATGAATCATCATGTGCCCAAGATAAAAATCAGATAATTAATATCAAAATATGTTCTTCTCACACCATAAGTTACAAACATCCAACCCAGTAACTAGAGAACATGATTACTAATAAGAAATTAGAGAAACAAATAACAAAATGTTAAGCCAATAAGCAGATGTTGAGAATTGTAAGAATTTGTCAATTTGCAAGAACATTAACATGTTCACACTAATACCCAGTAGAATACTTTTCAACTCAAGCTAAAAATGCTCATTTGTTCTCACTCAGTCTCTATCTTCTATACACACACACACACACTCATATATATATATATATATATATGTATATGTATATGTATATGTATATGTATATGTATATGTATATGTAATATAACCATATATATCCAACAAAGACTATTCCTAAAAATGCATACAACATAGACTTAGTTTTGTACTAACCGAAACAAGTTATCCCAAAAATAAGAAACTCATATTCTAATAAAAACATCCTAATAAACCACCATGAGCTATATTAATAGAGAATAAGTTAAAGGGAGCTTATCGGAACGTGAAGAATGAGAGTGTGAACCAAACTGAAAACACGTAATGAGAAGAGAAGACTGGTGTGAGTTGTGTGCTTCGACCTATGCCCATTTAAAGGGAGAAATCTCATCATTTCGATCTATGATTCGGCATCCCCAAAATAAAATTCGTGCTTTACGATTCATGGCATTAACCTCGTCGCGGTGAAGTCGGCCATAACTGAATAAATGAAGCTACGTAACGGCCATGACTGAATGAATGAATGATGGTACCAATGGACTGGGCAGATTGCAATGTCGGGTGAGTAGTACTGGTAGTGCACCTAGTGCTGTCCCCTGACTGAGGGATTCCCAACCTGCGGCCATAGGCGGAATTAGCTCAAAAAAACCCCTAACCCCACTACACGAGGCGTAACAGTGTGTACCGGTCAGAGGAAAAATGATAAGAATAATTGGATGTATGAAATACTTTAGTTTTATGAAGGAATGTATAATGTGAGAAATGTTTTGAGGAATGAAAATCCTTTTAAAAGAAAAACACCACCTTGTAATGTTTTTAAAGAAAAGAAAACGTTTTTATGTAAAGTATGTATATGAATGAGAAATGGATGAATGAAACTTATGTTAGTATATTTTTATAGTATGAAGTAATGCTTACTGAGTATTCGACTCATTTTATTTTTATGTGTGCCCCATCCAGGAATGAAATGAGGACGAAGCGTCAGGACAGACACGACCCAAGGAAGAGGTGACAGAAGCCTAGGCCTTTTGTGTAATATATTTAATCCTATTTTGTAAAAGGACTTGTATTTTAGTTTAATGAATTCCACTGCAAAAATCTCTCTTAGATTCGTAAATGCAAGTTTTAAATTTTAACTGTAGAATCTTTTATATTCTCGGAAGGGAAAAAAAAGTTCAGTAATTCCCGTCTCATTTTCTAAAATCTCACCATAAGGGCGGGCGTTACACTACCGTCACAAAGGATGTTCATTATGATTCTTTCAATTCTTTAAAGAAAACGTACAAGGCTACAAGCCTACAAGGTTTGACTTCCTTTCTTTCTTTTCTTTGTTTTCCTTCTTCCATGTATTGATGCTTGTTTAGTTTTTTAACATTTGTTTTAGGTGGAACCGTGGGTTTTGTGATTCTTTCAATTCTAATAAGTCCTATTGCAATGAATCTTATTACAATGATTGTTTTAGGTTATTTGATTTTAATAAGAAAATATACATTATTTGACTTATAAAAAAATATTCACCTTTTGTATTTTTGGAATAGTTATGTAAACAATAAAGTTCATAAATTTATTTATGAACTTAAGTCTTAATACATCTTGTCTTGCCACTTCTAGTTTTAGCTACTAATTAGAATTCTACTTCCTGTTTCTAAAATAGATTGATTAGTACTTGGTTTGGCACTGATATCTCTATTGAATGATTATTTATTTTGTGGTTGTAGTTTGACTTTAAATCCATGTCTCATGAGTAATTGAATTCATATATCATGTCTAATTTTATTTTATATGTTGTAATTGACTTTAAATTTAGGTTCATGAATTATGTTCAAGTAAAACATTATCGATTAATTCTTCGAAAGAAAAGAAGTTGACATTCCATAGCATTCTTCTAAAACTCTAAGGGTTGAATCCAATGAAGATCCTCTTAACTCTTCAATGGTGGAGCCTAAAGAGATTGCTCTTACATTTTCAACACTTGATTCTAAAGAGGTTGATATATCTTCTCTATAACGAGATCCAGGACTACATCCTCATATGTGTGATTATCCAATCAATCAACGTGATAAAATAAGGACTTATTTAAAAATGGGTCCATATTAATATGAAATACCACTTTTCTAGTTTAGAAAAGCATTATCGTCGTTTTCAAGTTTCTTGGTTCACACAATTTACATCTTGGCTTGATTATTCTCCATCAAAGGATGCTGCAGATTGTTTACCATGTTATCTTTTTACAATGAAAGTATCTAGACATTCTGGATGAGATGTATTTACTATTATGAGATTTAGAAGTTGGAAGAAGATTAATAATGAAAAATATTGTGCATTTTTAAATCATATTGGAGAAGATCCTTGCTATTATCATAATAATGTTGTGAAATCTTGTGAGCGTTTATTGAAACAATCACAACATATTTATAAAGTAATAAATGCACAAAGGTGTAAGCAAGTCTCAACAATCGACTCCAAGTAAAAACATCTATTGTTGTTGTTCAATGGCTTGCATTTCAAAGATGTGTTTTAAGAGGTCATGATGAGACCCCTGATTAAAAAATCAAGGCAATTTTCTTGAGATGTTTTGTATAGTGATAAGGTTGCAAAACTTGTTTTGGAAAATGCTCCTAATCTTCGAAGTATACTTCACCCAAAATTCATAATTTTTGAAAGAATTTGCAAAAAAGATGTGAAATAAAATTCGTGAAGGTGTTGAAAATTCTAAATTCTACATTATTGTTGATGAGACACGAGATGAGTTTAAAAGGGAGCAAATAACTATAATCTTGGGATTTGTTGATAATGATAGTTTTATACATGAATGGTTTTTTGATCATGTACATGTTAAAAATACATCGACATTGACTCTAAAGAATGAAATATCTGCTGTCTTCTTAGGATTCTTGCTATTCCTTTTAATGTGACTGGTCTTGCTACAGTTCCAGCAAGTCACCTACTGTCCAAACCTTGGTTTGCTCTTGCCCCTGTTTGTTGTTTTTGATTTGCCTCTATTTGAGTTCTTGTCATGTGCTCTACCCTGAGAATCAACCTGAGTAAGATCTCAAATGTCGTCGTGTTTTAGTTTCAACTTCTGAGCAGAGTTACTGACATGCATTCTCATGACCTCCCAACTATTTGATAGTGATGTGAACAGGATTAATGCCCGAATCTCATAATCAAACTCAATTTCGACTGGTGATAATTGGTTGGTGATAGTATTGAACTCATTCAAGTGTTGGAAAACAAAAGTACCTTCTGCTATCTTCAGATTGAACAGTTTCTTCATCAGATGCACCTTGTTATTTGTCGACAAATTTTCATATATACATGCCTGACAAAGCCACCATAAGATCTGTTGTGGTCTTGTCCTTGATAACATTATGTACAACTGATCTTGACAGGGTCAATCAAATAACTCCTAGGACCTGTCGATCTAACAGGTTCCAATTAGAATCTTCGATGTTGTCCGGCTTCTTCCCCAACTGAGGAAGATAGAGTCTCATCCTCAATTTGCATCCTCCAGTACTCGAAGTTTGTGCCGTCAAACTTCTCGATTCCAGATATCTTCACTTCTTCCCCTGCCATTGTTCTTCCTTAGACCCGAACCTGGGCTCTTGATACCAATTGTTGAGAACTCGATGCAAGAAAATAAAGTAAAACAAGAAATTAATTACATGACACAAAGATTTATGTGTTTCGTCAATGTGCCTATGTCCAAAGAGCTGTAGAGGATTTTATTCTCTTGAGGAATGACAAACACACTTTGGAGTGAAATACAATGTTCTAGATAGTTATATTGTTCATTAAGTACATATTTATAAGGTTGTATGACAAAAATCCTAATTTTATGATTTCTGAGTTATTCATTCGAGTGAGCCTTGAGCGAACTCTTTGTCTGATGATAACTCGAGCTAGTGTGAGCTCTATGCTTGAGTTTCGCTCGAGCGATTTATTGCGTGAATGTCAAATGAACTTTCTCTTTGGCGATTCTTGAATCACAAACATGGAAATCTACCAAAAAATCGTGGCAAATTATTGTCAGGTTGGGTCATCAGATCGGCCGCCATAAGAATAAACTAGGCTCCATAAACCCAATCCACTTGCTTTTTTTTTTTTTTTTTTTTTTTGTAAAGGTAGACTACATGGGCCTAGTATAACGACTATGTTTGAAACATGGAAGCAGCTGAGCTCATCTGAGTTGAGTTCAAATTTAAGTCTAACCCAACATCCAAGCACACAACTCCTAAATCACTAAACATCACTCAACTAAAGACCTCTTTACACGTGGGACCTATAACCTTTTTCAACTCAAGACCTCTTTACATGTGGGACCCACAACATTTTTCAACTTCTCATAAACACATCTAAACTCATCTTAACATCCAAACACTTCTAAACTTATCTTCGTTGGGCCCCCTAGAAATTACTCCATCATTTCAACTCACTACTATTCATAAATAACTCAACTCATATCATTTCAGCTCAGCTCAACATCCAAACGCAATCGCTAAGAGTTTGAGCTTGAGATTTGGGTATTACATTTTATAATTAATGCAGAAGGCTTAACGTTTGGTTCCTTGATCGAACTCAACTGAGTTCTGTTCAGATTTAGACCTTTTTTAACATCCAAACACCTAACTCTCAAATCATTAAACTTATCTCATGCTCAAAACCTCTTTACACGTGAGACTCATAACCTTTTTTAGCTCAACACCTCTTTACATGTGGGACCCAAAACCTTTTTCAACTTTCCACAAATACATATATCTAAACTCATCTTAACATCCAAACACATTTAAACTCATTTTAGGTGGGCCTCACAGAACTCACTTTACCATCTCAACTCACTACTATATATTCATAGAAAGCTCAACTCAACTCAACATCCAAACATAACCTTACACTAGATCGTTAGTTGAATGCCAGTTAGTTTGTTTTTTTTTAATATATGTTTTTGCAGTAAAAAAAAAACATGCACGCGCACTCTTTTCGTAAACATCAAACAGTTTGTACCAAATTAATATCATGAATCTGAATCCGTCCATCGTGATCTTAATTGCAATTAAATGAAGGAAACATTAACGCATGACGCCCTCTAAATGTAAGTTCAAAATTAAGCCACCTCGTCCACTGGTACTTACATTGAAAGAAGTCTCGAGGAATTGTCACAGTCCTCATGATCTCCATTAATTACTTAGGAACCTTCTGGTAAAGGTTTTAGTGTGTACTACTAGATATACAATAATTAGCAACGATCGAGCGAGGGGTATGAAAACTACGTACGTAGTACTTGTAAGAAATAATTAATATGTACGTACGTGTAGATGAAATTGGTGAATAGGGCGGGGTCCTTATGAAACTAATTAAAGTCCCCCAACCAACACAACACATCATGCATAAATGCACATAAACATCGATCGATCTCCTCATTGTATCGTACATGACCATGAGTAGTACCATATATATAAACATACATATATAAGTCATTCATGTGTTACTTCTATTATTGATCATATCGATCATTCCAAGTTTTATTGATAAGAAAATAAGCAAAAGGAGCTTGCGGGTTCGTTCCTATTACGTGAAGTGGTTAATTCAACTTAGAGTGCATCGAGGTTGTACTTATTGATGCAGGTACTTAATTAGGTACGTTGGGCGTCTCGAAGGTTGAGGATCAGTAATTTATGATCGAGGATGAAAGCAATACTATCCTAGCAGCTTGTTCATGTATGGCTCGATGATTTTCCTACTTTCTAGATCCATTCCTAATTAAATTGTTGGCGATTGTAGCTAGGCTTACGGTACTACTGAGCTCGCGATCTGTGTTTTTTTTCTTAAATATATATTCTTGAATATTTAAAACTTAAATATTACCTTCTAAAAAAATTGCAATGGTAAAGTGCCCTCTGCCACAAAGTAGTATAGGCCGTGTGAGGTTTCACTTTCACACGCAGTAGTGCCTCGGCAAAACACAGCTAAGAAATAGTTAAATGATCAAAAGCAAAGAAGGAAAATTAAGAAGACATGACTAAGTGCTAATATTTAAGCTTCACTCATTTAAAACCATAATTAACTACAAAGTAGTACTTAAGAAAGGTGAAAGCTGGGAGTTCAACATGAGTAGTAGAAGTACTTATAAATCGTTTTGAGGAATTAAGTCAATACCCGAACCCCTAATCCTTAATGCAGTACATGACTTGGTGAACTGCTTAGAAAGGATCATGCAGTAAGGTGCGCTCTTGACTTCTTCCAATCTTGTACGTACATAAGCCGAAATTCTTCATCACATTGGTTTCCATCTCTTAGTTTCCTTGCTTTTAATTTCCTTCTTCTGTTAATTACTGCAACAATGATAGACGATGATCAAAGGTGATAAGAACATGACGTACTACTGCAACCCACACTAGATCTCAGACTCTGATCAGTATATGAATGTAATGAATCCTAAGCTAATAAGAATTGGAACCCGGCCCATATATGGAAAGCCAAACATTGATAGTATATGCGCGGCAAGGGAAAGGTCGTTTACCAAATGTAATGAAAAAAAGGAGAGATGCCTTGCAGAGAAAGAACAACTTATAAGCTTTCCAATTACTAGCTTATGACTTACCTACAATTTAAGGTTTGCAGATCATGCGTTCTCGGGTGACAAAGAAGCCTTAATCCTCTCCACGGTGCAAGCAATAAGATTGTTAACAGTTGCAACTGACCCAAGAGAAAGTTTTGCGGTGGGAACAGAATCAACCAAGATCTGAAAAGCAACAGTAAGGAGAGATCCGCCAGAGTCAGCTTCCCCAATGGCGCCTCCTCCAAGGTCTGAGGTTCCATCAGGGAGAATGGCAAATCCTGAGGGCAGAAGGGCGACATAGTCTGGGTCCCCACCATTTAGTACGAGATTCATTGCAACAATGTCAACAGGAGCATATATCACGAAAGAGGCTGTTGGATCATTGCAACTCTCTTGTAATATCAACATGTTGCTCTGGCTTGAATTGGCACTCTACAAATTTATACAATTTATATATATTTATATGTAGAACATCACAACGTGTTAAATAGAATATAAATGGGTAACGTACTGTAGTATATTCGACAATAATAAGGATCACAATATATATATAACATATACGAATTTACATTTACTCGAAGTAGAGACACGCAGTTGCCTGTGTCCCGCCCATTTGCAATATGTGCCATTTCTTGAACAACTCCACCATTCGAAAGAATATCCCACTGCATGTCATATCATGTATAGAAGTGGAAAACTTTATCAGTCCTCCGATATTAGAAGTGCATCGATCTTAACGTACAAGATAAGAATGGGCAATAGATTCCCTAGAAAAACAATGAACTTTCCATATCTTAGTTGCAGAATCATAATAGTTCAAATGTTGATGTGTTTTGGTTGCATATTATTTTCCTAGACAACTAGAACTTCCATGATTATATGGGTTTCCACCAAGATTGTTGAAGCCTAATACATAATATATATGGGTCAAGCATATGTAAAAGTGGAAACCATTAATTTTTCCAAATTGATTAACTAATTTCAGATATTCTGGATATAATGTTTACATTTATACCTCGTTTCGATAGTTCTCATCACGCAGAAAATCAAAAACTCTCTTTGGAGAAACTGGAAGCCAGAAGGAAGTAGCGGCACTAAGAACAATGCCAGGAGGTCTGCCTGGATCATCTATGCTCTTTCGGGTCATCACCCTTACATCATCTGCCCCTGTTCCAGACAGCGTCGTCCATGTGTGTGCAGTAGAGGCACTTACTCCGGCACAAAAGCTTATCACCATTCTCTCAGCCAGTTTCAACATACTCTTTCTTCCTTCTTGATTTGTTATGACTAAATAGTGACAGATAAGGGTAACTTTAAAAATTTCAAACGCAATAGTTTTCCACTTTTATATAACATCCTTTTTTTTTCTTTTTTTTTAAACTCAAATTAGAAAGAATGGCGTTTGTTTGAATAATTACCACCAACATCACCAGAAGGAATGCTTGTGGCCATGGCGCTTGCAAGCCTTTCACATTGCCGATCTAGGGTAGCCAACCAACGTTTTGCACCAAATGCATGACCTGAGCTAACAAGCTGATGATATAGATTGTGAACACCTCTATCATCAACTTCTACATGCTCAACCCATGTTACCTATATATATATATATATATATATTAGAAAATAAAAGGACTAATAAATAAAAAGCCAACTCATGAAATTAGTAATCTAGATCTAGCCATGACTAGTACTATTATGACCATCACCTTTGAGTATCCATTAGGCATTTCCTGAATTAAACAACCGGAAGGTCTTCTTCGACACCTGACTGCAGGACTAGGGCGCAAACTGTCTAAGGAAACATCAACCACTGCCCAGGTCCCATCGGAAAGCTGCTTACAGTACCTTACATAATAACTCTCACGAGTTGGAACTAAGGGTGAAGGAACTTGGAATTCTGCTGTCATCTAAAGAAACAAATTTGAGTTTATATTAGAACCAGATTAATTATTAAAACACATAATTGGGTTTTCCATTTTGAAAACCCAACTACTTCTACATGGTAGTACAATTATTCAAGATAAAAGAACATGTATGTTTTATCAAAAACTCTATTTGTAGTTATTTTTACGTATTCTTTGCCCACTCTAGTAATGTGATTAATGCGTTACTTTTTTCAAAATAAAATAATTCATTTAGCCAATCACATGATCAGTAGAATGTGTAAATAGTATGCAAAAGTAACTGTATATATAGTAGAACTCACGTTCTATATACATATACTTACCACTTGCAGTGCTCCATTGTAATTCCCTGCCACACCAGTTGATAGTATTTCCAGAGTCATAGCTCTTGAGACAATCCCAGAAAACACTGTAGACCACTGATCCTGAATATAAGCATAACGGAATGGGGAATGGCAGAGATTAATAGGGCTCAATATTAGTAAATTATTAGATGGTTGATGCCCTAAAACTATTCATAGAATAGAATCAAGCCTACCACATCCATTACAAGCTCAACAAGGTTGATGTGGTTCATGATAACAACAGCAGTTTCTCGTGAAGCTTCGCATTTGAAGCCCGTAGGTCTGGGTCCAATCCCCCGAGGAAATGTTCTAATGTATTCGTCTTCATGTAGAGTAGAAGTAGCATCAAGGTTTGTCATCCATAAGGGTTCTCCCATTTGTGCCATTTTGACTAGTTCCTCCATAGCTGCAACCGCAAGCTCAATTATCATAGGTTTATCTGCTTCAGTCGGTGCACTGATTGACCTAAGAAGGTCTCCGGCACCATACATCTCTCCTCCAATGCCTGGCTGCCCACCGAAATTCCCTACTCCAAGCTCTAGTGGCCGGGGAGGAACCGGAGGAGAAAGAAGAGGGTAGTTCACAACTGGCTTGCCAACATACTTCGCTGCGATAGCTGAAATCCTATCAATCTGAAAATCGAAGGGAAAAATAGTCGAATATGACCATCGATCTGCGGACAACGTTAACAAAAATAACTCACCCAGAAAACTATGAATACTTCCATATATTGCTAGTACCTCTTCCCTTAATCGGGCATTTTCGAGTCTCAAATGATGCTCATCAAAGGACATTTCTCCTATTGCAGTTGGGCCACCACAATTGGGACATGAGGAATTGCTGAGAGCGTCTCTGTACCTCATGTTATCAGCCCGAAGCTTTTCATTATCGGTCCTAAGGTGTGTGTTCTCATGGCGCTCATGCTGGGTCTGTGAGAGCGAAATCAGAGAATGAGCAAAAAGCTAAAATTGGAAATGCAGAATTAATGGAAACAATGAAACGAGAAAAGTAGGGTTGACTAGCTCTATAATGTAAGCCCACTTTCAAATGTTAAAGAAAAAGGAAGATATCGTAACCGCGGCACTTTGATAGCATATTCTGATCGGAGTATATATTTTTAAATTACGAGTCTAGATTCACAAATATGTTTTTACCTTCATTTGGGTTCGCTTGTTTTGGAACCAAAATTTGATTTGCAACGGCTCTAACCCTAATTCACGGCTCAGTTCTTTCCTTTGCTTGTCATCTGGGTGTGGACACTCCTTGAAGAAACTAAAAATATTACAAAAAAAAAAAAAAAGCAGAAAATAATTAAAATAAAAAACGAAAAGAAAGAAAGATTCTTTAGATTTCGGTATAAATTAAAGATATTGAAAACGAAATAGAAGTAATATTGTGTGAACAATTTGTGAAGGTGGAGCTTACGCTTCCATTTCCTGGATCTGGTGCTGTGTGTGGCGATGGTAGCGCTTCTTTTTTGGTCGTTGGTCTTGGTCGTCACCGGAGGCACCTTCATGGTTGTCGCTGCCGGATTTAGTAGCACTGTCGAAGTCGTCATCTCGAATGCGGGCAATATCACTTTCAGATGTGTTCTGAGTCATGTCTAGCATATGGTGAAGCTGATGATGACCTTCCATATTCATGCTAGGCTGGAACATATCTACAGATCTTTAAGACTCCGAAGGCTTATGGGTATTCAATCTAACAAAAGGAATGGAAAATCTCCACTCAAAAGAAAGGAAACCCACATTTCCTAACATGTAGATACATAAGAAAGCCTATTTGAAATGATTACATGAGAAATTAGCTATTTGATATTTACCGAGCAAAAGTACCGATGTAATTTGGGGAAAAAAAGAAATCAATTTGTCTGGTGAAGACTAGCTAGCTAGCTAGCAGAAACTTGATTTTTGTTTTTGGAAATAAACATGGACCCATCATTCTAATTAACGATAGGGCCCTAGAGAACGAAAATCAAAATTGATTGATTAGCCAAAAGATTAAACATGAAGTAGCAGAAAACGAGATCAAAGAACAAGATGATGAGAGATCGATCATCAAAGTCTCATGAACGACTAACCTGACCAAGGGTAAGCCCTGAGGATGATCCAAATCCACGGACAGTCCCGTTAATTCAAATCATCGGTGGCATGTTTCTCGCTGGAATCATAATCCCGGCCGGCATATTTCACAAATCACAAACAACGATCCCTTAAGCACTAGTACTGTACAGCTTTTACACGTCCACTTGTATATATATATATATATATATATATATATATATATATTTTTAGGGGCTCCTTTAGAGGGCTTAGAAGGGTTCGTATTTCTTTCCTAGATTCTCTGGCATGAGTACTAGGTCTCTCAGCAAAGCATATGGAATTATACAAAGTTAATGAGCAGGCAAAGCTAGCTGACTTGAGGTTTTTTGGTCGGAAAGGGTCTCTCTAGCCAATGTATTTCCAAAGCGAAAACTGAAAAAGGGGAATGTATATAATACCAAGAAAGATAGGGTTGACAAATCTGATACGGCTTTGGACAGACCAAAATCAGAGCAAGACGAATGAAAAATATTATATAACGTCCGCGAAGATCTCGGAGAATCCAACTGTGCCTTCTCACTTTCTATATGATCTCCTCCACACTTTCGTTTCCTTTCTTTCTTTAGACCTATATATCCACAGCAACAGAAACGTATGGAAAAGAAAATGTAAGATATGGTACAAAAGAATGCATCATATCAAATATCAAACATGGATTTTGCGACACAAAGTGAAACCTAGATTTCTGCTATTTATTTATTTTGGCTTGGCTGCATCAAATTGATCTTAAAGAGAGAGGACTGAATGTTATATACTAACCGAAGACTGAGATGTGCAGAAATTCCACCTACCACTTATATATACAATGTTTGGAGCTAGCCTTCGAAAAATGCGACGGGTCAGATCTGTTTTGGGGCTAACTCGCTGCAGGGAAACCACTATTTGGGGCTACAAAAGTGGTTTTGGTAAGAGCTTTTGGAAGTGCAGGTATGAGTTTTGGATAGATATGGGGGAGAGAATAGTGATACAGACGAAGAAGAAGAAGAAGAAGAAGAAGAAGAAGATCCTGAGAGAGAGAGAGAGAGGGAGAGAGGTTTTTCGAGCAGGAAATGGAGAAGTGCAGTAAAGGAAGGAGAAAGGGCCTGGGAGAAGATGGAGAAAAATGTTGCAGCGCGCGAGCAGTAATTGCCGAGCGTATTGAGAGGGTGCGATTGCATTTAATGGTGGGAGAAGGGTGTAATTGCGCAGAGAGAGAGAGAGAGAGAGAGAGAGAGAGCGCGAGAGAGAGCAGTTGCTGTTTAAATTTTCAACACAGGACATGCAGCGTATTCGTGTGTTACGAACTTACGAATGACGGCTAGCTCCCAGACTCCATAAGTTTTTTCCCAATACCTTTGCAACCATCATCTATTTCAATATTTGCAGATTTTTTTTTTTTATAAGAAATAGACTTCATTCCATAAAAGAAGCTACATCTGTGACTCAAATTACAAGTCAAACTAACATCTATTATAAGAATTCCCATACACAAAATCTTTGCGACGAAAATTGTCTAACTTCATAAAAACTCTCAAAAAGAAAGTATTATTCTCTGTATTAAAATAGAAGAAAAAATTTCCTGCATCAAAACTCCATCCTCCAAAGAAGGAGAAGTAAACAGCACTTGCACCCATGCTCCTAACACGGAGGAGAGAGGAACCCAACACCACTATGGACAAAAGTCCAATAGCCTATTTCACTTTATTTTCTGATGAATAAAAAACCCAACAAACAAACTTCAACAAAAACAATACCGACATAAAGTCAGAAATACAGTATCGGAAACAAATAAACATGACTACCAAACACTACTAAGCAACAACAACCAGAATCAGAAAACACAAAATGGAAAGCATCGGTGGTGCATGCATGACACATGCACGCCACACTAGGAAGAGTCTTTCGGCCGGTCAAGACGTTGTTGGAGTCATTGGACCTGTGCTGCCGCGCATGGTCAATATTTGCAGATTTACTCATGTTAAGTTTTATGCTACAAACTAAAACCTTTCTTTTTCCCATGCAATATCATTCGCAAAGGAAAATAATGAAAGTAACTCGATAGTACAAAGTAAATGATTAACCATGCATGCATATATTATATAATATTGCTGTTAGGAGTCAAAACGTATGTTCTAATCTTGGATTATTTATTAGGGAAATGATACTTGCAGTTGTGAGTGTGCAAGTGCCATGCAGTCGCTTTGAAAAAAGTGAATAAATACGGGACCCGCATGAAAAGAAAATTAATTTTTTAATAGTGGACCGGCCTCACTCTTTTTCAAAACAACTGCACGGCACTTGTGACACACCACGACTATACGTAGCATTACTCTATTTATTAATCATCACTAATCTAATTAACTTCTTACAGAGTTTTTTACTTGCATGCAATATGCACAAAATACAATTTGCGCTTCGACGTACTTTTTTTAAAGAGTGTGTAAGTGCGCACCTAAACAATTTTCTTTCACATGGGTAAATTAAGAATCTACATAAAAAGATTATTTTTTTAATAGTAGATTTGACCTACTTTTTTTTAAAGTGATTGTGCAGAACTTGTACACCCTAAAATTGTATCTAGCATCACTTTTACGATCAAGGAAAAGATTGATTGGAAGAAAAATGATCATGAGACATCCAATTCAATTATATATATAAATATTTAGGATTATTGGTATTGATGTATGATTTATGTTTAAATTGCATTTAGTATTTTTCACATCGAAAGATAAATTAAGAACAAGGCCGAAAAATGGTGAAGATGATCCACTACAAGAAAAACAGGTTTTTGAAAAAGCATGATAGCGTCGCAATTACATTTTAGCGTCACTTAAGAATCGACGCAAGATGGTCGGTAATACTGAGTTTCAAAAAATTTTACATGTCAAAATAAAATATCATCACAAAAATGCGAATATTTGTGGCGAAATTGGTTGACATCAATGGAGGACAGGAGCGACGAAAAAGACATTCCAAATGATAAGAAAAGCCCTATTTGCGGCGATATATTCTCAAATGTTGTCACAAAAGAACACCAACCATGGTTACTTATTGCCAGTAGAATTTTTCCTGATGATCTCGCCGGAAAAAGATCATTTATAATAGGATTTTTAGTCATAAACAATTTTATGCAACAATTATATCGCCTCAAAAATATGTTTCGTCGTGAAAGTCACACAAATTTGTTTTGGTTGTAAATACTTATTTGCGTCGATTAAGATTGACATAAATAGTATGTTACAAAAAAAAATAGTAATGAAAAAGAATACATTAAAACAGTACACATCTTACATTAAATTACAATCCATAAATCAATTACACAAAGTACTTGCTTTATATTCTAAGCAATTATTATATTACAACTCTTAAAACTCTTATACATATACATTAGATTACAATCCATAAAACAATTACATTATATTCTAATAAGTGTGCAACTTTAGACTTTCCAAGGTACCAATACTGTAAGTATGTATTATCAACTACAACATACTAGCGGAAATCTTTGTATCGGGTTCCTGCAAAAATATTTGATGTCATCCTCAAATCATTATAAAACAAAAATGCTAAAGATAGCAGAGGAAATAAAAGAGGGAAGGTAAGAAGCATGTATATGAAATGTTCATTTAAACTCAAGAAGCATAATAGCATAAATATGTATACATGGCCTAGTCTAAGAATCAATCACCTTTTTCACTTGTGTTAGAAGATCAATTATATTAAGGTTTGGCCTAGTCTATAAAATTGATCGACATGTATCAACCAAGATAGCCATACCCATCTTCAAAGAATGTAAAAGGTTTGAACTTATATTAGTATGATTAGAATTTCTGTTAAAAGACAATTTCTTTAACAAGTTGGACTAATATACAAGGCATAAACATGCACAAATTAGCATATAAAACCAAATAAGAAACAATTTTCCAAACACACTAAAAGAAGAGAAGATCCAAATAATGCATACCTTGTGATACCTATAGGTTCTAGCTCTATCTAATAGCAAAAAATAGTTTTTGCCTTCAAGCAAGAAAAGCGTAATAAACAAGAAACATTCATAGTTGGTCTAAAGTACAAAGAACATAGAAGTTTGATAAATAACTAGAAAAGAAGAATAAGCAACCAAGCAAGAAACTCACTAAGTCAGGCAAATGTGAGCCTATTGAAATAAGTAGGCTTGTTGCAGCTCAACAAGGTTCAATAAAACTTACTCAAAAACAGATGAAAATGTTAAACCTCCTTGGACATTTTGAGCCACAGATAAATGCACCTCAATTACCATACACTAATTGGCTTTAAAAACTTCTTGAACATTAGCTTCCAGGAATAACCCTAAAAGGCTTTAGCAAAGCAATGGATTAAAAGAAAACTGATTGTAGGAATGGAAATGTTTGTTGAGCTTTTATTGATACCTCAAAAAGATGTCTATAATTCAATTTTATTTACAATCATTTTTAGCCAAGAAAAACACTCTAAATTGGTATCCATCTATACACTTATAATTCTTAACTTGTACCCACACTGGAATAACAAGATCTGATCATTCCAAGTTTTGTAGGCTTCACATTTTAAGAACAATAGCAAAAGCAATGACCCACAAGCAACTGCATATGGGCTTCGCCATTTCATCTTGTAATTGTGCTTCCCATATACCCTAAGATTCACCAAAAAAAGACCAAAATTACTAGCAACTAAATACAAACGAAAAGGAAAAATATTCTATAAGTGTGATTGTATAATGATGGTGACTATAGATAATTGAAGCCATGAATTCATGTTGTAAGTTGATTAAAAAAAAATGCTAGAGATCTAATGAAGTCAAGCTCACTATACTAAACTGGCTGAATATTTCATGATAAGGGTTCTAAATCCATATATGAGAGAGAGAGAGAGAGAGAGATGCACAAAATCCTCTACTTCAACCTTGCCCTTGGTATAAAAGTGCAAATCTCTTAGATTTTTTGTATGGTAATGGATACCAAACCTATGAGTATTTATTGTAGGCATTTGGTCAAAAATAAACATCAATCAGAAGTGAGGAAAGAAATATGTCATGGTTGTTTACTGGTTTTTATCGCCACCCTGAAGCATGTAAAAGAAGAGCTTCATGGAGCTTGTTGTTGATGTTGAATCCCTCTATTGAGATGCCATGGTGTATAATGTGAGACTTTAATGAGATTGCCTATCAAGATGAGAAGATGGGAGAGAAACCCATACCAAAAGCACAAATTGAAGATTTCAGACAAACCATGGAAGTAAATAGTATTTTATATTTTGGGTGAAAGGGGAGTATGTTCACTTGGAGTAATAAGCATTCAGATAATATATTTACAAAGGAGAGGCTTGATAGAACAGTTGCTAATCCAAAATGGATTGATGCATTTTGAAACAGAGTTGTAGAAGTATTGTCTGCAAGCCAATCTGACCATAAGGCCCTTTTGTTGGACTTAAGCTCTGAGACCCCAAGTACAAGAAAGAAGAAAAAAATCTATAGATTTGAAGCAAAGTGAATTTTGGATGATGATGGAAGATCAGTAGTAGAAGAGGCATGGGATAGAAGAATTAGGGAAACAGACTCTCTAGGAAGATCCAGAATAAACTGAATGACTGTAAGGGTGACTTGATCAGCTGGAGCTATCTAAAAGAGAAGATGTTGAGGCAATCTTGAAGCAGAAATCTGATTTACTAAAACATGAGCAAGATAATGAGGGCCCTCATAATATGGAGCTGATTAAGCAATTGCAAGGAGAGGTGAGACTGATGCTAGAACAAGAGGAAATGGAGGCAGAGAGCAAAGAGAAACTAGTGTCAATTGGAAGATAAAAATACCAAGTTTTTTTCACTCTTATGCAAGCAAGAGTAAAAGGAAGAATCAGATCAAAGAAATAACAGATTATCTGGGCAGAATGGTGACAGGCCAAGAAGGGATAAAGGGTGTATTCCATAATTACTTTAGCAACTTATTCAGTTCATCTCACCCTATGATGGAAGCCATAGAAGTGTGCCTTAAAAATATTGATCCGAGAGTTACCAACTAGATGAATGTTGATCTACAAAGGGAGTTTACTAGAGTTGTGGTGGAGGAAGCATTAAAGCAGATGACTCCATTAAAATCCCCAGGACCTGATGGGTATGAAGCTTGCTTTTACGAAGCTTATTAATTATGGGGGAGGGGGTATCTAAAGCCATTTTAAGCTTCTTAAATGGTGATGGTGATCTGGATAGTAATGTGAATAGCACTCATATAGCCCTTATACCTAAAGTTTCTAACCCATCTACTGCTAGTGAGTTCAAGCCTATCAATTTATGTAACATTTTATATAAACTGATATCAAAAGTACTTGCCAACAAATTGAAGAAAGTGCTCCCAATCATTGTTTCTTATAACCAAAGTGCATTTATTTCTGGAAGACTCATTACAGACAACGTAATGGTAGCATGCATATGAAACACTACACACAATGAAAACAAGACAGAAGGGGAAGATAGGGAGTATGACCCTCAAGCTGGACATGTCAAAAGCCTATGACAGGCTAGAGTGGGATTTTTTGGAAGCTGTGATGAGAAGAATGGACTTTGGGGGAAAATGGATCTCTTTGATTATGAAATGTGTGACTACAGTAACATACTCAGCTCTAGTTAATGGTGAGCCTGGAAGGATTATTAGGCCTACAAGAGGGATAAGACAAGGGGATCATATATCCCCGTATATGTTTATTGACAACAAGCTCCATTAAGCTCTTCTTTTACATGCTTTAGGGTGAACATAAAAACCAGTAAACAATCATGATAGATTTTTTTCCTCACTTCATGCTTACTTCTAAATCACATACAAATCGTGATGGTGTTTGGATCCCGAAGTAAAAGCAAATTATGTAAGTTTAAGTTTTTTATTTGTATTGTCTAATAATATTTTGTTATTTATACTATCTTTAATGATTTTTTATAGGACAAGATGGTATCACTTATGGAAACTGCTATGGCTCCATCTGATGAATCATCTGTGAATGATGTTCAAATCTTTTTTCAGGTTCTTGGACCACATTCTGGATATTTGAAGGACTTATGACGTTGCGTGAAGTCTTCCTTAACATCTTCATCCTCTTTTCAAGTCAGATCGAATAACAACTATCGGGAATTAGAGGAAGCAAGGCTCGAGATCGAACATTTGAGATCCAAGCAAAGAGAGTTGTAGACTCAATTAGATCAGACATCAGAGATAGAGGCGAGATTAAAACAAAACATGCAGAAGAAGCTGGAGATTCAATTCCAAAAAATATTTGAACAGTGACAATTAATGATGTCCCTAAACTCTATGCCACCACAATCCTTGAACTTATTTTCTTTAGTTGTCTTTTTATTATTTTGACTTGATGCACCATTTGAAAAAATATGATGTTTTAATTACAATATTTAATATTAGTTTCATATTTTGAATTTACAGTTTATTGTGTCGTGAGTACTGTTCTAATGTAAAATATCTAGTTCGAACGGCAATACAATTTATTCCCCTTCGAATGCATTTTAGCTTCCATTCAAACTACCAATCAAAACCATTGGAATGACTTGATGAGAACCGTCAATTCTGTTCGAATATATAAATTGTCTATTCGAACAGACTTCATGTTTGAACATCCGAACAAATAATAGTTTGTTCGAACACATTTGTCATCATTCGAATGTACCATACACCGTTCGAACAAAAATATTGAACCACTCATTCGAACATATGTTTTTAATTCGAATGTATATAAATTGTGTTCGATCAGATTATTTTTGTTCAAACATAAATATATCTGTTCGAACAGGAATAAATTGTTTGGACACTCCCTCCATTCGAACATGATCAAATAAATTAGCGTTGTTTGAATCAAATTTCGATAGAGTTTGAACAGATATCCAATCGTTTGAACAGTACATATTCAATTCGAATGGGTTTTTGGGACGAAAACATTTCGTCCCAAAAGAATATTCTCGTTCAAATGCTTTCCACAAGTTCTGCCAGATTTCATCCCGAAAAGTATTTTTTGAGATGAAATTCAAATTTTATCTCCAAAAACCTTTTGAGACAGATCTTTTGGGACGAAATAAAGACGTCTCTAATACTCGTTTGGGATGAAAATGTCATTTTTTGGGATGAAATTTTTCGTCCCAAAAAATGCATTCTCTTGTAGTGTGGTGGTGGAGGTCTCGAGTTGTTGTTGGAGGAGGGGCTGAGAGAGGCATTGGGGTTGGGGGTGTCGAGTGGTCGGCCCAAGGGAAAGGGAACTAGCAGTGGATGTCACTCGCGGGGGTTAAAGGTCAGTTATGCACGGCGAGAGTGACGGCTGAGGAAGGAGAGAAATAGAGAGGGGAACCTATGATGAGAGATAGAGGGAGAAATTCTAAGAGTGAGGCGGTTGTGGTTGGCGGTGGCTGAAGACAGTGTGCTCGTGGTGGTCAGGGTGGCTACTCACAGTGGCGGCACACGGTGTCACTAGGGCTACCAAGAGAGAAAGAGGTAAATAGAGAAATACCGAGAAGGGAAGGGAGGGGGGGTCATCAGAGGGAGGTCATCAAAGGGAGAGAAGCTCACCAGTGAGGACGGCAAGGCTATGGTTGCTTATGGTAGCAAGGGTCTTGGAGGGGAAAGGAAGAGAGAGAGAGAGAGAGAGAGAGAGAGAGAGAGAGAGAGAGAGAGAGGCATGCGGATGGGGGGAAGAAGAAAATAGGAAAGAGAGGGAAAAAAAATTGGACCATTTTTTTTTTCTGTTTATAGTCATTTGCACATTGTAAAAAATTGGACGCAAAAGTTAAAAACATGTTGGAAACAATTTTTGAATTTTATGACCTTTTGTAGCAATTTAATGATGCCGTAAAATACTAAAAAAAAGTGCTGGAAATAATTGTTTCCATCATATTTATTTGCAACGATATAATTTGGGCGCAGAAAGTAAATCTTAGTGACGATTTCTTGTTTGTTAGAAGTGAACCGCGAGGGGAACACATCAAATTAGCCTTTTGCATCCAAAATTTGTCGCCGCAAAAGAATCTGTTAAAATTATTTTTGCATCCCTAAAAAACGTCACAAAAAGGCTATATTGTTGCAGTAAAAAAATCTTAAACAGTCAAAATACATAATCGCACTATTAGGTACTAAAATTTGCAACGAGTTAAGTTTGACGCAAAAATAGAGTATCAACGTCAATTTCTATGGGGACGGAAACAAATGGCCGCAAAAAGGCATAATTCATGTAGTGTGATTTTTTTAATTTGCCACTTACCTACGTACGGTTCGAAGGGGGTAACAATCATTGTTGCAATAGTACTACTAGTCTACTAGACTACTAGTACTTCTGGTTTGAGTTTTGTTACGTCGGAATTATTGTGTCATATATGAGTCCTTAACCCTAAGCCTAATTTCTTTAATTTCTTGTTGACTTTATATTAATTTGTGACAACAAATATTTTCTGCTCTAAAATATCATGTCATGCATGTGTGGAGTTTGCTTGGTTTGAATGCAACAAATATTTCATCTTATCATTATAACTTTCTTAAATTTTCATACAAAATATAATAAACAATTCAATTTTTTAAAAATCTCAAAACAATAATAATATTAAAAAATAATATTTTATTCAACTTTCATCTCAACTTATTTGATCTCAACTTACTGTCCAAACAGTATCTAAATCATCATGTCAAATCAAGTCCTGGTTGTATAAGATCTAGAGCTAGCTAATTCTAATCCAACAAACTTAAATATATACAATGATCTTGAGATGCTCAATCCTAATTAATCTGGTGATTTCGTATTGAATTTGCATCAAGTAGTCCGATCGTGATCGTGTAAAAGATTATCAACCCTAATATCAATCTTTGTCACAATAAAAGATAATTATTCTCGCCATGGCGGAAGCTTTCCGGCCACACTAGACAGCAATTTAGTGACGAAATATTTTCTGATCTCTAAAAGCCATTTCAATAACCGAAATATTTATTCGCTAAAAGTCTCATGTCCATTAACCAGGGGTGCATGGAACTAAGAGCATTCTCATTGGATTAGCTAAAAACTAAATCCAATGAGAATTTAGCTATTAAGTCATAAAATAGCTCACATTGGAATATAGCTACAGTAATAACTAAAATAATTTCCAAATTTGAAATGAACTATTCATTCATCAAATCTATTTTATATTCTTTTTTTCTCTCTCCTTTTAATATCAATTATTTCTCTCTCCATTTTAAATGACAATTGAAAAAATATAATTAGAATACAATTACTAATTAATATAAAATAAAATAAATTCATAATTAAAAAAATTAAAAAATTTTCAAAATTATTAATTACTCATTACTATATAATGAATAAATGGATAATCCAATGTAAAGATTTAATGTGAATAGTCAAAGTTCAATTCATCTTATATTATTTTATTGTCATATAATGAAAAAATGGCTATTCCAATATAAAAACTTATGTGAATGTAATAGTTAAATGCTAAATTCATCTTATATTCATAAAAAATGTACTTTAACTTTAGCTAATCCAATGAGAGTGCTCTAAGGGGGCCAAGGGGCACCCACCTCCAAAAAAATATTATAAATAAATAATGAAAATATAACCCCCATTTTTAAAAAATAAGTGTCAAAAGTACTATTTCCCCAACAAAAATTTAAAATATACTTTTATCGTTAGAATATAAATAAAAATCCTTAAAAGTTCTCCAAAATGCATTCCCCTAAATTTTGTAATAATCATTAATCCTCCAAAATTAACGAATTTAAAAAACCTACCCCTATCATGCATAAATCAAAAAGGTTTTAAAGACAATATTCTTTAGTCTACAAGAATTAAAAATAACATTAATAATAATACTAATCAGCGTGATTCTTTTTAATAGTTTGAATTTTTAATAAAAATTAAAAAATATTTTTGACTAGTTAATAATATTATATACTAGCGGTCAGCAGTAATTAGGTGGCCCGCTAGCTAGCACCATACACACACACACACACAAACACAAACACACACACACACACACACACACACACACACATATATATATATATATATATATAAAAGAAGAGAAGAGGAAGATGATCAGAGTAGAGTATGCTCAATTAAATGCAGGCGGTTAAACCGACCATATGTATGAATGCACAAATAGATAAATGCAAAATAATAACAATTTGCATTGAATATAAACACTATTTAAATAGTTCAACAGGGGTACAGGTAGTGCATATTTGTACTTACAATCAGGGATAATAGGCAAGAGATACTCTCAAAGAATTAGGGAAGAAGAGGTTTTTGAGTTCTCTTGAGTTCTGCCTCCGAATGAAGTAAGGTTTTCCTTTTATAGCACAAGAAGTTCCTACTTACAATTATTAAAGTAAAACAGTAAAGTAAATCCGTGAGTGAAATGATACTAAAACAGCGGAAATGAAGACAATTGAAGAAGAGATCAATAGGAAGATGATCAGAGTATGCTCAATTAAATGCAGGCGGTTAAACCGACCATATGTATGAATGCACAAATATATAAATGCAAAATAATAACAATTTGCATTGAATATAAACACTCTTTAAAATAGTTCAACAGGGGCACAGGTAGTGCATATTTGTACTTACTATCAGGGAGAATAGGCAAGAGATACTCTCAGAGAATTAGGGAAGAAAAGGTTTTTGAGTTCTCTTGAGTTCTGATGAGTTCTGCCTCCGAATGAAGTAAGGTTGTCCTTTTATAGCACAATGAGTTCTTGTTTACAATTATTAAAGTAAAACAGTAAAGTAAATCCGTGAGTGAACAGTAGGGACAGTTTAAGCGCACGGGGCATAGGTATCATCATTATGTCGTCCAGCTGTCTTTGTGGGCTGCTGCTTTTGGCATGTGATGACAAAATAGCATGATGGTCATCTTTATGTCTTTTCAGCTGTCTCTGTGGGCTGCTGCTTTCGGCATATGGTGACAATAATAGTGTTTTCAAAGGAGACTGATCAGTCTTCTTTGAACTCAAGTAGTAGTCAGTCATCAGATAGTTTAGGAGTATCTTCTAAATCATGACCAAATACATTACTGTATGAAGCTGCTGATGATGCTTCTGAACTCTTGTCTTCTTCAGAATCATTACTCAGGGACTTCGACAGTTGTTTTTTCAATATTTTGATTAAATCATTTTTATTAAGTCCATCAATAATATTAGATTTCTTTTTAGACTTAGAGGATTTCTTAGAGGATGAGCTGGTGGCCTTTCCTCTCTGAGAAGTAGTTGGGGAAGCAGGGGTCTGGATTAGAGGGTATCTAGGAGTTGTTGATCCGGATGAAATGGCTGTAAATTCTTCTTTGTTCTGCAAATCAGGTGCAAATTGAGGAAAATCCTTGATCATTCGGTCAATGGTTTTTTGCACATATGAGAACTTATCCAACCACTTAGTGTAGTAAGAGCGGGTCATAACATCTATACTCCTTTCATAATTCTATTTAAAAATCCAGGGTAATTTGTAGGACTTGCAAAAATGGAGAAACCAAAAAGGAAAGCTTCCACCATTGGAGAAACCAACAATCATGGTATAATATTTAAAAGCTCGGGAGAGCTCATCAAGGAAATTCTCTGGAATTAGACTAAATTGGTTCCACCATTGGAGAAACCAAAAAGGAAAGTTTCCTTTGAATTTAGCATCAAAATTAATGAACCAGGAGTGGCTCATATAAGGTACTTAGAAGAACATGAAGCGGTTCTAAGCAGTGATGTAATCATGGTAATTAAAAGAAGTGTTTGTATCAGATAGTCTTTTAGGGGTGCAGGGGTTGGTTCCCCATTCTTCCTCTGTGATGACTCGAAGGATGTAGGCACTATGATAAATCAGTTCGTTTGGATTATTTTTGTCATAAATGAGTTTTATGACATGGGAATTAGTGAGAAGCAGATACTAGAATAAAATTGGACATTTTTTGAGGAATCCTCAGATATCCAGTGAAAATTATGGGGGAAATAAGAAGAAGTAATTTTGAAATTATCTGTGTACACAGAACGATTAGGTTCTATTAAAAACAGATTGGTAACAAATGGTTTCTTCAAATAGACAGATTTTCCTTTTGGGAGGAAAAACTGAGCAGAAACAGGGTTTTTATGCTTTGATGCAATTGCCTTAGCATAAGGATCAAAGGACATAGAAACCGTTGACGCAAAGATCGCAGGTTGAACAATTTTTCCAAGAGGTGTAAACCTATTGGCAATATCTAGGCTGGTTGGCACAGGGGTCTGTGCCGACTCATTTTTTATCAGCTTGAGGCTAGGAATTGGGGGAGGGACATTTATCTGTTTTTCCTTGCCTTTGTTTTTCTTGCTCATGGTTGGGTGTCTGTAGGAATTCACGGGTAAGAAAATCAGGAATAGAATTATTTGTGCCTTTGATAAATTTAATATCAAAATAAAAAAACACTTAAAATAGCTTGTCAGCGTGCAAAAATATGTTTTGATGCAATGTTTTTAACACCTTTTTCTAAAACAAATTTAACACTCATGCAACCAATACTTAATAGGAATTTTTTATTAAGTAAATCAGATTGAAATTTAGAAATGCATAGTATTATAGATACAATTTCTTTTTTAATAGTACTATATTTTTCTTGAGCAGGATTCTAAACTCCGGAATGGAAGCGAACAATTTTTTCAGAAGAGTCTAGTGAAACAGATTGTTTCAGAATGCCACTATAACCGATGTCAGAGGCATCTGTTTCAACAATTTTAAAAGAATCAGAAGTATGGATACCAAGGCACGGAAGAGTCTTGACATGTGCCTTAATTTTCCTTTCTAGATTAGTGTGTGTTTCTGTCCAAGGAGGAGGATTCGAAAGAAGTCTTTTAAACAACGGACAACATTGTTTCCTCATATCCTTGTAGAAATCAGCAACATAATTGAGAGATCCTAAGTCTTTGTAATTATTTTTTGTCAGTGATGACATCAGAGAATTTATCAGCAAATTCAATGGCTCGTTGAATGGTCCTGATTTTGCCTTCAGAAATATCATAACCAAGGAATCGAATCTTGGTTTGAAATAATTTGATCTTTTTCGCAGAGACGATAAGACTATTTAATCTTATGAGGTCAAGAAATGAATTCAAATGTTTCCAATGTTATCAATAGATTTGGAAAAAATAAGGACATCATCTATATAAACAATGGTAAATTGGGTGAACGAGTTGAAAATATTGTTCATGATATTTTGGAATTCACTAGGGATATTTTTATGGCCGAAAGACATCATATTCCACTCGTAGTGTCCAAAAGGGGTAACAAAAGCAGTCTTATACCTATCCAACTCAGCTATCTGGATTTGCCAAAATCTTGACTTTAAGTCAAACTTGGAGAAAACCACAGCATCACTTAACCTACGAATTAAGTCATTTTTGTTAGGGATAGGGTACATAATCCACTCTAAAACTTTATTCAAGGGTTTGTAGTTAATGACTAGACGGGGGTCCCTCTCTCTAGCTCAGCATTCTTCTGGACATAGAAGGCAGGGCAAGACCATGGTGACTTACTATATCTAATTATTCCTTTTTGAAATAGATCAGCAATTTCAATTTGGCAAAATTCTAAAGTCTTGCTATTCATTTGAATATCACTGGCTTTAGTTGGAATAGTTTTTACATCAAAATTCTTGACATATGGAAGAGAAACGATGTGTTTCTTTCTATACCAAAAAGCATTGGGTAAATCAGAACAAACATAAAAAATTAAACGTTTGTTGAAATCATCAATTTTAGAAAGAAGTAAAGGGGAAGATAGTTGTTCAGAAATCTTTTTATATCTGATTTCCTATTGGAAGAAATTCAAATGTTTTTCTTTAGCAAGAATCAAAGATTTCAACCATTTATCTTGATCAATCTCTAAACGAGAAGCAAATTTAAATTTGACTTTTTGACCAAAAGGGTCGGTAGTAATACCATCTTTCTCAGTCAAAAAAAGATATAAAGAAGAAATAAAAGGAATCCCTAAAATCACTTTATCAGACATGTTTATGACTAAAACAGAAGGGATTTTAAAACAGACGTTATCTTGGCAAACATGAGCATTGTTGAGCTCATAATTGATCTTCATCTGAGATCCATTTGTCAAAAATAACCTTTCAGTGAATTTTTTAAAATATTTGCTAGGGATTAATCCTTCTTGAATACAATTCAAGTTTGATCCAGAATCAATCATAGCAACAACAGAGAATTGAAAATTTCGAGAAACAATAATAGTAACTCGCGAAAACCATTTAGGAGGAATAGTATGACGGATCAAACATATCTGATTACCTCCAGTCTGATCATTATGGCTAGATCCATTCGTTTGTTCATTGTCGGAAGAAATATCTTGATCAAGCTATTTATCAATTTTTAAACACAAAAATTATTGTTTCAAAATCTCATTTTCAGATTTAAGATTGTTAATCTCAGATCTGAGTTCAACGATTTATTTTTTAACAGAATTAATTTCGTGTTGTAAATCAGCAGTAGAAACATATTTGAGTTTTTTCTTTTGAAATCTCTCCAAAGTGTCTTGAAAACTAATCCTTTGCTTAGAAGGTTATGGTTCTTAACGAACCATTGTTTTCTTGAGTTTAAGAAGATATTCTTCTTTAAGCTCAGAATTTGTAATTTGAGAAATTAAAGTTAGCAAAAGATTTTCTTGTTCTTCAGCCTTGGTTAAAACATTGATTGTTTTACCAGAAGGCTTACAACAAGTATTGCAATAAGTGCAACCAAGCTTTGGACCAGTAGAATCAGGAGATTCAGTTCCTGAGTGATATTCTGAATCACTAGAGCTGAATTCGAGGATATCAGATGATGAAGACGAGGCTACTTCTAGGAGCTGAAATAGTTCTTCTTTATCATTGTTATCAATATTCAACTGATTAAGCTTTTTTTTTAATTTTTTGGCTTTCTGGGGACATTTATCAGCGAAATGCCCAGATTTGCCACAATGAAAACATTTTCCTTGCGAAGAATCTTTGTGATTCTTTTTCTTAGAAAATGGTTTGGAAAATGGTTTTTTATAAGTTTTCTTATAAAATTCATCACGGGGTTTCTTCCTTATACCTCCATGACGTTTGGAAAACTTTTGCTTTCTTTTGGATGGGGCAATAGAAGGAAGGCCAAATTGTTCACAAAAAGTTTTCATTTCATATTTGGCTTTCTTACTATTTCTCATCTGTTCACGGAGCATTCTTTGATGATTACACATACTAATACCAAGTTTCTTTATTGCACTGAAAATATCACCATAGGTGTAATTTTCGTAAATAATAAATCCCGAGGTATCAGTAAGTTCTTCCTTCACTTTGTATGCAAACAAACGAGGTAGACCATCAATAAATTTCTCCTTCCAGTAAGGCTTCTGACTATCATCACGAAGCATTACTCTAGACACAAAAACATCTTGGTACCACCTGTAATCTGACATCTAATGACATCGAAGATTATTCAACTGATCGCTAACACGATTAGTAATATTAGATGGTGTGCCAATAAAATGTTTTAGTGTAAATCAAAGTATTAACGCCATCAGAATGTGTCATCCCAATAGTATCATTAAAAATAGGTAACATTTCGTCATTACGCTTTACAGCATTCTGAATGGTTTCCTTAGCATCAGCTGTGAGATATTTATCCCACCAATGGCAAAGCATGCCGGAAAAACCCTGGGTTAAAATCATAACAATATTAGGTTGCCTAATATTGTTGTTAATAAAAGCATTTGCAACTAAAGACATTTTACTCATGGTATTGAGGATTTCTTGTTCAGAAAGTCCACCAATGTTCCATTCGTAAACTTTGTCAGCAGAGTAAGAAGATTGGTTTTGAAAAACTTTTTTCTTCAAATTGTAAATTAGGAGGAGTAGGCCTGGAATACCAATTCTTCGTAAGACTCATTGGTTTGGGTCCTTTTGAAGAAAATCTGACAATTTCAGGTTTTAAATCAAGATCTTGAAAATTGCTTTCAAGTAAATCGATATCATTTTCAACAGATGAATTATCGTCAGATGATTCTTCTGTGGTTTCTACAATAACAGTTTCTTTTTCATTGCTAGTTAAAGCACTGGTAGAAGGTTGTTCTCTTTTAAGATGAGCAAGCATTTGATTTATTCTATCCAGTGTCTTGGCTTATGAGTCTTTAAAATCAATTTTAGGTTGATTCTCTGGTAAAATAATCAAAGGTTTTTCAATAATTTTTAGGTTTTTCTTTGGCTGATCTTTAGGGGAAACCAAAGGATTTTCTATTTTGAAAACAGGATTTGAAGTAAAAATAGGCTTTTCAACATTTTCTTCAATCCTATCTAACTATTGTCTGATCGTGTGAAGAGCAAGATTTACAAAATTATTCTGATGAATAATCTTTTATGTTTCTTTTATAACCTTGTCTTTCTCAAGATCTCTGGAAACAGTTTCAGGGATTTTGAAAGGAGAAGCAGCTACTTCAGATCCTTTAAAAGGAATAAGTACTGTCTCTAGAGGTGGATGGCTGGCTTGAACAACCATATTTCCTTCTTCATTGACAAAATCAGTTTTAACAACATTCAAAGTATTTTTAGGAACATAATAATTTTCGACAAAATCAAAGAAAAGAAGATGCCTTTAGAGCTTATTCATTTCTTCTTTTCATTTGCGTTTGACACTCAATTTTTCAACAGTAGTGTATTTAGCATGATAGGCTTTTCGCCTAGCACGATTTTTATCAAGACCATATTTATCAACAAGGGCAACCAAATCATATTGAAAAGATTTGTTTAAAACAGTTAAACTGTGACGAATAGGAGCGACCATATCTAAAGCAGTAGGTGATAAAGATGGATTGTCTTCTTCTCTATCTGCTTCTTCCTGTATGGGTTTATCATTTCCACTAGAGGTTTCACCCTCTTTAGTAGAATAATAAGTAGAAGTGACCTTAGATGATGTAGAGAGTCATTTCAGTTTTAAAACAGGATTGACAGGTTGGGCTGTTTCAACTGAATCTTCCAGGAATTGTTTGATATGTTGGTCTCGGCTTACTGGATTTTCAGAAACAAAACCTGTAAAAGAAGATCTAGATCCAGCAAAAAAATTTCTTCTTAGGCTAGCCTGATCAAAACTAATTTTAACAGTCCCATCTAAATATTGCCTGATGTAATCAAGAATACAATCAGTGGGAATATTTCTGACAAGGGGTACTTCATTTTCCAAAGTCCATTCATTGGGAAGAGTTATGTCTTTCCAATAAACCATCTTTGAAACTTGAATATTCGCATCTGGGGTTGAACTCTGGATCAAAAGAGTGCTTCCCGCAGTTGGTTTTGCAATATCTTTTGGATTTAAATTCATTTTTAAAAGACGATAATAAATCTGAAAAATTAAAGCAAGGGGCTTGCTTCCCTCAATCATATCATAATCAGAAGTTAAAATATTCAAAATTAAAGTTTTGAGAATATGTTTGTCATCTAAATAAAGAGTTAAATCAGGAAAAAAATTGAAATGCACCGGTCCTTCCGAAAGGGAGGACTGGATCATGCCGAGGATACTAGTTTGAAAATGATTGAATCTAGCATCTCGTAAGCAAAACAATACAGATGCATCAATGCCTTTCCTTGTTAAAGGTTTGGCAGCAATCTGTACAGTTCCGACATGTAAATATTTGTAACCTTCTTTCAAATAAGTATCAATGTTACTCTTTTTGAAAAGGTAACATCTTTCTTGAGATTTTGAAAGAGCATAAGTTTGTTCGACTGTGCGAACATTAAAAGCAGTTTTAAAAGTGTTTTGGATTCAAGAGGTTCGATAAATAGAATTAACATCAAGTTTTGGAATCTTCCAAGATTCCAGCATAGTAGGTATTGCCTCTTCAAAAGAGCAATCTTCTTCATTAACTATGTCCGGAGGCATAGTCAACCTAGAGCTAATGGTTGAATTAGATCTATACATTCTAATTATTTTGTCATTAAACAACATCGACTTTCGCACTTCAGGGTCCTGCGAATACCATCCTTTTCCCAACCGGACAACCTAACTGCCCTAAACGCTCTCCTGGCAAACGGGACTTACCAAGGTACTAGATGGACAAAAAGGGGGTAGACAAAGTAAGAACTCAGGGTGGGGGTTGTGAGACAACAAAACAATTGAAATAAAAGAAATAAAAGCAACAATTAGATACCAGATTGGCTCTGATACCAAAACAGCGGAAATGAAGACAATTGAAGAAGAGAAGAGGAAGATGACTAGTATGCTCAATATATATATATATAAATTAAGAACAAATATTATTATAAATTGCATGCAGTAGACATACCTGACTGAAACTAGAACAAATTACAGTACTTTTTTTTTTTTCCTCTTCATCCACATGGATCAACTATTAATTTTTTTTTTTTAACTTTCATTCAGATCATCAGGCCCCGATAGTTATGTTTTTCTTCTCTTTCATTCAGATCAGGATAGTATGGCCTGTTGTGGGAAATCATGCAAGTATGGCAATATATATGCATTTTTCTTTTTTTCCTTCTTTCCTCTCATGCTGATCTGATCTGTGTGTGTGATAGGCAACTAAAAACCTGTGCCAGTGTAGCTGGTTTTTGCATAAACAATTGACTCTTCATTATGATCAGATGATATACAACAAAGAAGTATTTTGCGCACGAATTGAATGAACCCAACAATTTACACCTTTATTAATGATTTAGATATGAATTTTGCTGCCCAGACGTAGTACTACCATTGATTCATTGTCCATTATACAGAAAGAAACAAATGTAGAGTACTCATGAATTTATTAGTTTGGAGAAGGGTGACATGATGGTATTAATTAATACATGCGAGTATGACACTGCGCGCGCGCACTATATATAAGCTAGCTAGCTGTCTCGTGAAACCATGACAGCCCATATATATACGTATATGGTAAGACGTTAACAAGTAATGGTAGCTAGATACAGTTATAGATTGTGTAAGTGTCGCGCATTCTTTTTGAAAAAGAGTATAGTGTATTGTTAAAAATTAATTTTTTTTCATGTAGATCTGATATTTACTCATATTTTTTTAAAAAAATGCATCATATTTACACATTCTATAACTATAAATATCATTATTATGAATTAATTGATGACCAACAATTTGGGAAAAGCATATAATCCTCGTTGACCCTACTGATCACCTGCCATGATATGCAGGTAGAGATATATGGTACTCATTTTTCCACGCAATCTGTGTTAGTGAAATATTAATGTTGAAATAAGGGAATATGATCATTAACACAAGCTGGAAGGAATTAAAGATGTAAACGAGCCAGCACGATTACGATGGTCAGATAAATGTATTAATAATCGCTATTAATATTAATTAATATAGACTTTTCATGATCATCATGTCACTACAACACAATTTGTCTTTTGTGATAGAGGAAACCGTCACCAAAAATTACCAAAACGTCACTAAAGATATTTGATGACGGTTTGAAACCGTCACCACGACCGTCACCTAATGTGCGTCACCGAAAGTAACGTTCGGACGTCCAATTGAATGTTCGAACGGCAACCCGACCGATTGTCGTTCGAACAAGAGAAATTGACGTTCGTTGATTATAGTTCGAACGTATCATATTTACATTCGAACATTTATGCGTCCTAACGTTAATTATAATAAATGTTCGAATTTCCGTTCGAACGTTAACGGACCAATGTTCAAACGTAACAGGTTTAACATTCAGACGTTAATTCGAATGTAAATGAAGGAGCATTCGAATGCAAGTGGTACGTTCGGAGGTTTGTTCGAACGTTAATCGTTTAATGATTCGAACGTTTGTTCGTTTGAGGGTCAATATGTTCGAACGTAGAGGCATACGTTCAAATGTTACTATACAGTTTTATGTACTCACATTCGAACGTGAACCAACGTTCGAACGTTTTTAATTTACATTCGAACGTACATACTAATTTCATAAAATATAAAAACATACCAATTGTATCATATTACATACCATCAATTAACAACTAACAATGTCTTATAAGATTTTAAAATTAGATATTAAAACTAGCCACCACTACAGATAAAATTTATTTCTTATTTTTTCCTCGTCTACCGCGATTCTGTTGCAACGACATAACACGCTCCATTTGCACCATCATCTCCCGTTGCACTTGCTCTTGGACTTTATTACGTATTCTTTTCTCCTGGTCTCTCTGTTGGTCTTGCAAACACGTCTCTAAATGAGATTGTCGTTCTAAGAGAGACTCTAATTCTTGTTGTCTCGATCTCATATATTCATTCTCACGCTGTGCAGCTTCTAAATTTTCGGTAAGATTATTAATTTGTGAAGTCGATGAGGTTGAGGAGAATGAATATATATGCTTGATAATAGCCCCCAAACCTTTTGCCATACTAGACTGCGGCTCCTCGCACTTGTGTGAATATGTCTATGTCACTAGGAGAGGATTCCCTAGAAGTCGACTGTATCTCCATCATTTTTTCCTGCAATTTGAAAGGTAATGATCGTTAATAAATAACGTATTAAAAGAAATAGAAATAAAAAATAAATTATTGACATGTTGCATAATTTATTTAACAAAATTAACACTGCTTACATAATTATCTGAGGATCCATCCACTTAATATGCTCATTAGTGCGAGGAGCAGTATAGACATGAATGAGGAAAAAGTTTTCAGAATTATCACGTTTCTAACAAAGTGACATTAGCAATTTGAAAAAGATAATGTTAGTACTTAAATAAAAGAATATCAGAAAAATAAATGAATTCTATAATTTTTTAATTACTATTTTTTCAGCAAGACGGTGGAATGACCTTGAACCGGCATAATGGTGGACAGTCATAATGGATCTAGTATGTGCATTTGTAGTCTAATTGCTTAACTGTCATAGACTCTCCAGTCCTGACAATTCTCAAGGTCAGAGTTGTCAAGACTGTAGGAGAGTTGTCAAGGCTGGAGAGACTATGACAGTCAAGCAAATTGATAAGAATATTTTACTTTCTATATATATATATATATATATATATATATATATATATATATAATAATATAATGGTTTGAAACCTCACAATGGTAAGAATATTTAATTGACGGTTTATTAATAATAGTTATTATATGTATATTATACTTTATATATAGTTAAGTTATATACTTTTTTTTTTCTTTTTTTTTTAAATTAAGTTTTATACTATACTTATAATTTGAATAATAATCATATTCTAACTAAATTAGTATGAATATATTATATATACTTAATAAGTTTTAAATATTAATTCTCATATTAAGTATATATTAAATGTTTTTAATCTTTACTTAAATTTAGATCATAAACTTATAATTTTCTTGTTAAAGAACAAATTCAAAAAAGGGATAAAAAATTATAATATCTAAATTTTCACATAAATTCAAAGTCTAAACACAATATTTCTAACCATATAAACATATTCAACCCTAATTCACAAACAATAATCATAATATTTCAAATTCATATCACAACAACAACAACAATATTCCTACAACAATATTAATAACACATGTTAATTCATCAATAAATATCATAAACTCACAAACTATTCACAAAATTCACAAACAATAATCACAACTATTTCAAGAGTAAGCATAAAATCACAACAACATGTATAAACATCTTTGAGTATCTTTAGAAATATAACTAGCACTAACAAATTCAAAAAAACCAAAAAATATTATATCAAAATATTCACATCAATCCAAAACCTAAACACAATATATTTCTAACCATATAAACATATTCAATAAAAATTCACAAACAATAATCACAATATTTCAAATCCATATCACAATAATAATAACAATATTCTTACAACAATATTTCTACACATGTTAATTCATCAATAAACATCATAAACTCACAAACTATTTACAAACAATAATCACAATTATTTCAGGAGTAAACATAAAATGTATAAACATATGGCTAAAGTTTAGAAATATACCTAGCACTCACAATATCCTCTTACAAATCAAAAGCTTCCAACTTGCCAATAATCACAACCAATTCTTCAAAAAAATACAACACTAACTTATTAGAAGCATATATATAACAAAAACACAAGACAAATATCATAAAATTTAAGAAAATATAAAGGCAAATAGTTTTTCCTTACAAAATCAATGGAACTAAAGGTGCAAAATATTAATAAACCCTCCCTCACTCAACTCTCTCTCACTCTAACACTCTCTCACTCTAACTCACGACCCTCTCTCATCGTCTCTCTCTCTGTTGTGCGCATGGGAGAAGCAGAAATGAGTCTACTGCCTCCCGTGCGCATATATTCATTAAATCACAAAATCTTTAGATGGAACGTTCGAACGTTTAAGTTGTACGTGCGAACGTTATATAATCCCGCCTAATTTTTAGATGGAACGTTCGAACGTACAACTTAAACGTTCGAACGTTATATAATCCTGCCTAATTTTTAAATGACATTCGAACGTTTATGTTTTACGTTCGAATTTTATATTATCCCGCCCAATTTTTAAATGACATTCAAATATTTAAGTCTTACGTTCGAACGTTATATTATCCCGACCAATTTTTAGATGACGTTAGAACGTTAAATTTTCTACGGATAACGTTCGGACGTTTTCTATACACGTTCGAATGTATCTTCCTATGACAGTCTTCAAAATCTAGCAAAAAATTTTCTGCACTTCTATTTTCTTGTTCGAACGTTAGGAAATTTGGCGTTCGAACGTTAATAAATTCCCAGTGATTTTCATCGACTAACGTTCGAACGTAACATTTTAACGTTCGAACGTTTCAGATAATCACAGAGGTTCTTAAATCGAGCGGGAAATTTCCAACACTTTTATTTTCATGTTCGAACATTAGATTAAAATGTTCGAACGTGGGAATTAGATCATCACATATATGAGAAAATCGAGCGGGAATATAATATTAACGTTCGAACGTAATAAATTCACTTTCGAACGTTACTTTTACCTTCATAGCTTAGTATTTATTAATATAATAGTTATATTGATGTATTGTTTTCTAGATACTCATAATATTTCTCTTTAATATAATCTCTTTTTATTTTTAAAAAGTTGAGAAAAATACTAACTTTTTTTGACATAAAAGTTCTTTCATATAATTCGCTTGTTCGAGATATTTTTTGTTACTTATTAAATTCTTCTTACTCAAGGTGTGCGTATTTGGGCATCATATCTAATCACTTGTGAATATGTTGGAAAAAAATATTCATTTTTAAAATTATGAGAGGTGGATGCCAAGGTGAGTAATCTGGACTATATTAGTATATAATATACTATATTATAGTATAGTATATATACTATATTTTATATGAGTAATGTTAGATACAAGCCCCAAATAGACAAGCCTCATACAAGCATTTTGTAAAACAATGGGTCACACTAATAAATAATAGTTTTTTTTACACTTTTTTAAGGTGGGGTCCACTTTTTTTCAAGGGCTTGTATGAGGCTTGTCTATTTGGGGCTTGTACAAATCATTTCTCATATATATATATATATATATATATATATAGTATGATAGCATAATACTTTAAATGAAAACATAATAATATACTTTAAATTTACAATTAACGTTCGAGCATTAGTAATTGACGTTCGAATGTTGGCGCAATACATTTTATGTTCGAACGTTAATTACTAACGTTCGAACGTTGGCACCAAACCATTTCACGTTCGCACGTAAGTATCCACAATGTTCGAACGTATATGTGACGTTCGAACGTAAAAAAAATCTCATCTGTCTTTAGTGACGAAACCGTCACAGAAAAGATTTTTTAGTAACGGTTTGGGGACTGTCACAATTTGTATGGGTGTAAACTCAAACCGGAAAACCGGTCCGGACCGGACCGGTTTTACCAGATTTGAACCGGTCCGGTCCGGAACCAGTTTTTAAAATGTAAAAACTGGTCGATTCCGGTCCGGTTCCTGTTCCGGGATTTTTTGCACCGAACCGAACCGGACCGGACTGGACCGGTTGATTAAAAAAAATAAAAAAAAATATTTTTATATATAAGTTTTATATAAAATATTTTATATATATATAAAATATTAATATATATAAGTTTTATATATAATGTATAATTATAAATTTTTATGTGAAATTTTTATATATAATATATATAATTATATATATTCATATATGAAATAATTTCTTATTATAATTTATAAATTATTACATAAAATGTTAATACTAAATCACTAAAAATTTATAACTAATACTAATATATAACTTATAATTATACCAATAGTCTAATATTAATACTATTATATAGTTTAATATATTAAAAAAAGTATAAAATAGTTTTTTTTTAAATCAGTTTTTTTTTTTTTTATAAACAAATTTTTAATGATAAATTGTGAAACTAACATTTTAAAAAAATCGGAAAATCGGACCGGACCGGACCGAAAACCGGTAAAACCGGAAGTACCGGTTTAAGAGGGTAACTGGTGTGTAATCGGTTTTGAAAAATACAAAACTGATACATACCGGTTCGGTCCTATATTTTATCTAAAACAGAATCGAACCGGACCGGTTACATCCCTAACAATTTCTCAACTATCACTAAAAAGTAATTATGTTGTAGTGTGTAGTACGTAAGAGCTGTGCCATGAAGCGTACGTGAATATTGATCATGATCACTTGCACAAGTTTAGTTTAGCAGCTGAATATTATTTAATTATTCAATTAAATGAAATATTTTGTATTCGTTATTTTGTCTTTAATTTCTTATTGAAGCAAGAGTACGTTCTCTTTCATTAAATATTTTCAAAGTGAAAAACTCTATCTGGAATCTCTTATAAGGAATTAGGTAAAGAGAAATGATAGTTATAGTTGTGAATGTGTAAATGCAGTGCAATCATTTTTAAAAAATTGAATAAATACAGGATCTACATGAAAAGAAAATTAATTTTTTAATAGTGGACTACACTCGTTTTCAAAGCGACTGCACGGTGCTTGCACACTCCACGACTATATGTAGTATTACTCAGAGAAATTCTATTTGCAGTCTCTAAATGAGGACTGTGTGCAGACCTATTAATATATTTCATTAAATGGAAATTATTATAATTTTAGAAAGGTTTTAAAGACAAAATTATATTCTCATTAATTAATTTTCAAAAAATATAATTAATTTGAGAGAGTATTCAATTACGTGGTGAATTAGGGTTTTGTGGGAGTTCACTGATTTCCTTGATGAAGATCACTGGCTAGGGACGTACGTACGCACTTTATTTATTTGCTGGCTCGGCCACCATATATTATATATATATATATAGATTGACCTTATGTCGGATCTCATATGTAAGCTAATATATTAGAGCAATGCTACACAACCTCTACAATCTCCACACACCACATTTTTTTAAAATCTTTAAATTTTTTTAAATTTTTTTTGAGTTTATTATTTTTAAAATATTTTAATTTTTTTATTTATTAGTCATATATTAAATATTTAATGAAAGAAAAAAATAATAAATATTAAAAAATATATAATGTGTAAAGATTGAAAGGTTGCGTAGATTTTTTCAATATATTAATATGGCCTGGAAGCAACGGCAGGCCTGCGTTAGCCATGGCCCTCAAAATTTTTAAAAAATTAAAAATATATCGAAATTTTATTTATAATTTTATAAATATAGCAAATCCCATCCCCCTCCCAAAAACAATTTACTTACAATCCTCCTATGTTTTCTAAAATCTCAATATACCTAGAAATATCTTTCTTCAAATTTTTTTCCTATACTCTCGAAATTTTGTATAATTTTTATATATTATTTATTTTTAAGGATGTGGCCTCACTAAAATTAAATTAAAACTAAGTTTAAGAAAAATAAGAAACTTATTAATATGGATCTCAAAGTGAAAATAGTTGAAATCGAGGCTTTATCCTCTAGACTTCATTGAGTAAAAAAAAATTATTTAATGTGACATAAAAATATCTAGATTGATTTTGCATAAAACTTGACAAACTAACTTACATACTAGAATGAAAGATCACCTTCTAAAAGATCACTTAATAGTTTTTACGAAGAAAATAAATTCTAAATATTTTATTACAAAAATAATAATAGATTAATATTATTTCACGAAACATTAACATTAAAAATTTAAAACATATAGTTGTATTTTTTAGATTTTTATTTCTATGCATATATAGGAAATTTTTGAAATATAATTATATATATATAATTATATTTTTATTTTATATAAACGTGTCACGCTATAGATTGGCCCTGATCATAAAAGTTTCTGGTTCCGCCACATGAGCCTGAAGGCTGAAGCCAGGGCCTTCCCTGCGCTGGATGCAGATTGAAGAGCCTCTCTCTCTCTCTCTCTCTCTCTCTCTCTCTCTGGGTGTGATCTTTGCCAATTAAATGAGTTTGCAGAGAAAAGACATGAGTGCAATATGCCAATTAATTTATAAGCTAGCAAGCATTTACTACGTTCATGCGACTCTTGCACAGCTTGGAACTCACATACATACGTACGTCAATTGTATTATCTTATACATGATATATACATGACACACGTCATGCATGTATGTATGCATTTGAAGATCATGCATGCATGCATCATGCATGCATGCAATAAATAATAAAGAGGGATGGGTCCAGGGTTGGGTGCGTGTGAGAACTCTCTGCAGCATGCAGGGCCCCACTACCGTTATACGTTGAAAAAAAAGGAGTAGTACGTACTTTCATATATATATTTTGGCACATTATTCATCGAATCAAACGCAGCGTTTGAATTTGGGGTCCAACACGCCCGTGGTTGTTCGCCAATCAGCATTAACTCACACATCGTTGTCTCGATATTACATTGCGAGTAGAGTATTACTATTCGAAAGTTTTTATATTAAACACTATTTATTTATATGATATAATTTAATTTATAAAATTTAAAATTTAAATCAAATTATATGTCAAACTTTTAAATAAAATTAATTACTCTTACGTTGCCTCACGAGAAATTGAGAATAGCTGATCTACGTACGTACTTGATCAGATTGTTGTAACTGATCAAATTTTACTTGCTTTCGAGGAAACAATTTATAACATGAGATTGACGTTGCAAGAGCATTAGTATTGGCTCCATCAAAGTTATCTCTAAAATTTGATAGAAAGTATATGATTTTTATAAATTTAAAACCTCTCTAACCATAACCCTACATTGAATTAGCCATTGAATTCATCAAAATAATAATATAATATTATTTTTTAATAAAAATATTTTTATTTATTTTTTATATTTTACGATTACACTAATCATATGTTAATTAATAATTTAATTTGATTCTTATATTATTATTACAAGACGGTTGAAGATTAAACGTGAATAAAAAATATCTTTAGAAATTAAAAATAAATAAAAAATAGATTTGATGAGTGAATAGTAATTATTTAAATTTGAAGAAATCTATTTATTTATTGTAACTCAAAATTTTACACTTATTTCTTTAACTAATTCAATTCAGTTCTATTTTGATAAAATTTATCATATTTTATATTTGATTAAGCTTTTGATGGATGGAATGCCAATGCTCTAACTGCGAGTGGCCGCTACCCCAGCTTGTGAGGTTTCAACCAGCTTATTGCCATACAGCTAGCTCAATATGCCGGCCACTAGATATATATATATCGCCAGCAAGCCCGCATTAATGGTAGTGCTAGCTAGCTGTGCTGCCCCTCTTCGAAACCCCCGGTACGTACGTATTTACTTTCAAGCCCAATTACATATATATTAGGAGAGGTTTAGATTTAGAGATAGATTGAAATGATTAGTAAATAATAAAATAAGTTAAATTATTTATTATATTTTATGTAAAAATTTAAGAAATTTATTTTGAAATTTAAAAAAATTGAATTGTTTATTATATTTTATATAAAAATTTAAAAAAATTATAATGATAATATGAAATGAGTTGAGGTAGATTTTGAATCCAAACCTCACTTTAATTATCCTCATTTGCCATATGTTTTCTTCAAATCTATCTAGCCCCCGCCACCTACCATAAGCTGCATGCTCTTCAATACATATATATATATATATATATATATATATATTAACATTTTTATAACATATTATATATATATTATTCTCTTCAATCAAATTATCTTTTATTTCAACTCATGAATGCATATATTCATAATATATGTTATAAATATAATACAAATAATTAAATTTACATCTTATAAACTTAAGTTTTTGAGATAAATAATTATTTCACATGATATTAAAGCCCTTGATAATATTCAATAATAAGTACAATACTATATATGAATAACAACAACAACAATAATGTACCTAGCAGCGAGCATGAGTTCAATCAACATGCATTAAATTCAGGACCATGTACATATATCTTTGAGAAAATTAACACAATATATATACATGAGTCCCTTTCCCTTGTATCCATCTTAATTTGTTTTTTTTTTCCTAATTAATTTTAAGATTGAGGAAATCATGCATGGGACTTGCATCAATGTTTACATGCATGGTGACAACCAATAACATTTTAGTAGATATGCCCTTTTGATCTCTGGTGCTGTACATCTGAAGTTCTCTCTATAAGTTTTTTCTCGTTCCTGCAAAATTCATCACTGCTTCCGAGACTTCAATCCGTTCGCTGGGGGGAGGGGGGTTGGAGTTTCAGCTCCACCCACCTCCCTCCCTCACTAGCCTTAGTCTCTGCCTAGGTCTGTTTTTTCCCATTTTTCTAGTTAGCTTTTACTTGTTAGCATCGAAACTAGTCAATTTACTGCTTTTCGGCAAGCAAAGTCTGACACGCGCCCCGCCATCAACCTCCCCAGCTGGCGATCTTCAAGGCGGCAGAAGAAATATGTCCATATGAGAGGCGCCTAAGCCTCATGAGTAGCTTATAAGGTTCACTTGCCGTCGTGCTTCGGGAAGTTTCTTGCCGCCACGCACGGCATCATCAAAATCAGCGGCGTCGAGTCTTCCTGTTCCAACCTTCCACTCCTCTCTAGGTGTGACGCGTGTATTGCACGTGCCACCACAGACAATGGTGGCCCCTCGTCGGCGATTCATCTCAGTTTCTGATTGCTTTCCTATGTTACCACTTTTCCTAACTAAGAATCGAGTGAAAGTAGATGAAGTTCTTTCCAGCCAGTCCAGACCAACAAGTTGGAGCACACAACCATTTATTGCGGCTTTTAGCTGCAACTTTATAGTCTATTCAGTAGACTACTTAAAAATCGCCACCAAACGGTTTTTTCTTATCAGAATTGGGTGGGAGTAATTTATTTGGCTCCAAAACCCGCCTTTTCTTTTTCTTTTTTATGTTTTAATATGTTATTTTTGAGAAGATTGTAGGAGACTCTCACTCTAAATTTGTATATTGTAACCCTTAGTTTATCTATAAGTACCTTATTTGGAAAAAAAAAAAAAAAAAAAGAAGAAAAGAAAAGAAAAGAAATGAAAGAACAGTAGTACCGTACGTGAAAGGCGAAAGCAAAGTTGTGGTTAGAAGGCCATGAACGTGGCTGCTTCATATTTATGCCAGAAAGGACATATATTTGAACTAGATTGGGTAGAATCATAGATATGGATTTTGTGTGGAGGCTTGGCTTATCGAGAGCATATATATATATATATATATATATATATATATATATATATATATATATATATATATAAAGGAGCCGAACGTCACATGTCATATATATATATATATAAAAGTTTGCCCATTCTGAATGATGAACTGCCATCACATGGGTATGGTTTTTGCTACAGTTTCTTTTCTTTTGTTTTCTTATTTTCTATCTTTTAAGGAAAGAAAAAATTAAAAGGAAATAAATAAGATGTCAACATGATCAGACGATAAGGTCTCCTAGCGGCCTGGACCCACGACGCAGATTGGTTACTGCTGTCAATTGGTCGTATGACTAACTTTATCGTCTCGGGCTTGGCTGGCTAGCTGTCTGTGACATTGCCATCTCCTTATAAAAGTCTAATATTGGCTTAACGGAGGAGAAAAGACCAGAGAGAGAGACAAATAAACCCTAAAGTCAACTTTTAAAGCACAAATAGACAGACGAAGATGACTAATATATGATGAAAACCTTTTCAACTTCCATGCGTATATTGATGCATGAGCTCTCCATTTAATTTTATGCATGTGTCTCGATCCTGTTGTGTTAATGTTTGACTAGTTCGTTGTTTCGAATTTCTAGGTTGTATATATTAATTACAACATTAACTATATATATATATATATATATATATATATATATGAATAAATATAGATAGAAGTCACTGTTAGGAATAACCATTTTGCACACATGATGTGGCATCATATACACCACACATCTCCCAAGTCTAAAAAAAAGAAATAGAGAACTAGAAGTAGCCATGTAGTGAGTGCAAAGTGTGCATTACTATAGTGGCTTCTCTCTAGTATTACTCTATATATATATATCTGATCTTTTCAAAAACACACATGCATGCATGCTAATAATTACTATATAATCTCTTTTCTCATGCATGCAACTGAGATATATTCTTTTGTTTGTGTGGCTAAAATAGACATTGTCCTATGTATGATCTATTGTTTAATATTATATATATATACATATATAGGAATAAAAAAATCTCAAATTATGTTGATTTTTATTTAATTATTTTAACCAACTATAATGCTCGATTCCACTCGTCATGATAAAGGTCGAGTACCCCCTGGCCTTTATATTTAGTGCATGAATTCATACCAGCTGCATATATGTCCTTGCCTTGGCTATCACGCAGGCGGCCTATATATATAATTACCCGATTCTGCACCTTTTTAGATTTTCTGTCACTCTTTTTGCAGATCTCGTGACCAATAATTCCTTGTGGATAATCTTTTTGTTTATTTAATTAATTAGGGAATGACCATGATCTGATTCATAAAGTAATTAATTTGTTCCTGATCCACCTGCCACCAATATGAATTTATTAATCTCGTGACGGTACTGATAAATCTTTAATTTATATACTTCCACATCTCTCTCTCTCTACATATATATATATATATATATATTGGAATTATAACTTAAATTTGAAGTACTTGTTTCAGTTAATTTCTCCACGACCCTCTTAATCTTCTATATACTGGAATATTATTAATCTCATGCATGTCTTCAAGGATGCAAGTCGGTAATTATTGGTGATCCTGATCATGTATAAGGAGGTGGTCTCGGCCGCCTGTAGCTTTCATGGTCCTGATCGAGCTGGGAGAAAGCAAGTGGCTCTAATACTCATCATAGACCTACCTAGCTAGCTAGCTAGAAAGTCTTATTAAACCCAAGATCAAGAATTCTCCATTGAAGAGTTCAGACAAAGAAAAGTTGGCAACGCTAGCTGCTGCATGCATGCAGCTTGCAATATCGGCCCTCCTTAATTTACTAATTAAGTCAGTGACAAATTAACTAACTTCGATCGATCGGCAGTCCACCGAAGCAGTTGAAGGTTTCTTCTCTTCCTAGCTAGTCCTATTCCATTCATTCCTGCTGCCATTGAAAAGTCCATATATATGTATCTATATATGTTAATCTGAGATATATATTGACAGTGATGGCAAGACCAGATCAGTTTTGAAGAAAAAATTGGAGTGAGACTTTCATGTAGCAAGGTGGTCACGATCGATCAGAAATTATATATATATATATATATATATATATATATATATATTTGCTAATTCACCGGTATGAATTAATTATGACTAGCTCTCGTGATAGTTAATTTCAACCGCTTCAAATTATTGCATGCTGCTTGGAATGTGTTCTAATATTATTAAAGGAAGCAAATCAGTACAACTAGATAACTTCTTCGATCTCTCTGTTTTCTTTTGAAGTGTGAAAGGTTAGGATCAAAAATAATGGAAGCGCCTCATGATATATATTTTATTCTAATAAGGAATATTATAGAGTTGAGTGTATCTATGACGAACGGCTAGGAGTACACCGGGCGTCCAACCACCTGAACATGACTCCTAGCTTACGGGTGGCCAACCACCTCATTAATGAATTTTGCCACCCTGGCCATTCATGGTTTGAGGCAAATTTACTACAAGAAAATTGGATTTTTGTGATCAATTTATTACAATTAAAAAATTATTGTGACCAATTTTAGTTGTAAATAGTCATTTCGTTGGAATTAACTGGTCGCAAATAAGCAGTTTTCTTGTAGTGAAAAATTAAGTATAAGATAGACCACTTTGGACGACGAATGAGGCACTCTCGCGCTCACCATTTTGCAATACCGCTTCTTGCTTCTTGTAGATTAGCAGCGTTGGCATTGAGTCATGAAATTATGAGTCCGTACATATATAGACCAGCCATGCATGCAGCCGGCCGGCCTCGAAATATGATATATATCGAACTCGCAAGTTCATGCAATATCATCTATCTAGATAGGACTCGGAAATTAAATGTCAGACAATATTATTAATTGAATCCAGTCATGAGATTTAATTAATGTCCGGGATACTTCTTTAAATGTTTTCTCGTAATATTATAGGTGTTCCTTGTGAATGATTTATTATATATATACCTCACTTGACTGGCCATGGCTGGCCTGCAGATATATATAAGTAGGAGACTAGTACAGAACATTATCTACTACATATATATTTCAATATTAATTCCCTAGCTAGCTTGGGAGAACAACATGATCGATGACTATAGCTAGTGCTTTTATAATGGGGAAAGGGGCTCAGTTAGGGTTTCTTGCATTTCCTCCCACATGTTTAGAGGTTACTACAAAATGTATGCAGATTTAATTTATGGAAAGATCATGCATGCATTAATGTATTAATTGAGAAAATTAGAGAGAGCTAGCTAGCAACGTCGTACGTGGCACCAATCCAAAGATTGATTGTGCTCGTTGATATATTGTGAGAAAGGCCCACATCTCTGACCCAATTCTCATATTGTGAGAAAATCCAACAGATCATCACTTCCTATTTTAATTTCAAATAAGCTTACACATCCTTAATTGGACCAAACATTCCAAACAAAAAGCCCACCTACCGTACTTGGACGGACGGGTGTGATACTAATTCCTCAGCCCATCATTTTCATTCCCAAAGAATGAGTTGTACTTCTTGGACTTCAGGTTAAATAATTCCGACCCATCTTTTTGAAAAGCTTGGGCTTAGGAAATTAAAAAGGGCCGATGTTTTGGAGACATGAAGGATACTTTAGCTGCAATACGAAGCTGGACTTTACGAGTATGATTTTACGTTTGCCTATAATTAAAAATAAATAAAAACGACGAGAGAGAGCAAGTCCATTAACCCAAATTTTCAAAGGTAATTTATCTATTCCTCCCAACCATGACATATATATATATATATATATATATATATATATATATATAGAGTCATGCTATATAAAAGTTATGCATTCTGCATACCACTTAAAAAATATATGATTTTATTCTTTTATTTTCATATTTCATGAAATATGATGGTAAAAAAATGAAATTAGATGTTTTTAAACAGTGTGAAGAGTGTGGAACTTATGTTTAAAATTTTTCATATATATATTAGCTGGTTGGAGAGGATGATTAACCGAGATTGAGACACGGCCTACACTCTTACAAGAGACACAGTGGGGAATTTTCCTATTTTTTTCACAAGCCCCCACCAAATTAAACAGAAAATTATCGAAAAAAAGAAAGAATAAGAAAAAAGAAAGAAAAAGAAACAGTTCAGAAGTTTTTTTTTTTTTTTTGATCTCTAGATTACCCTCTCATGCCAGTTCAATTTATATAATGTGTTCCTTACGATAATTTTGCAGTGATTGGATGACATGCATGTAATCTTTTGTTAATACGGTAAATGCATTATTGTACTAGAGATCGAGTCGAAATAAAAGCTCAAGACAAGACCACGTGGGTTTCTTGACTTTGTTTAATATTTTCTACACTTTTTTTGTACGTTAATGGGGTCACGCTGTTTATGAATGTTGTTCTCTCAGCTAAGAACTGTTGGCTGCAGTGCATTAATTCTGACATTCACTATATATATATAGGTAGGAGCAGATTGCATGCGCATTTTCTTTTCAGATTTCAATCAATCGATCATGTGGAGTTCTGAATGGCCTCATTATTTGATTGGAACACCCTAGCTGTAGGCTGTAGCTAGCAGCTAGCCTCCTTCATTTCATTTCTTGGGTCCCTCAATCTTAACTCATGAATGAAGTTAGTACGTAGTAGTTCTATTCTTGCATGAGATTACATGAATCTCTAATATTTGAGCTAGCTGACAATCACATGAAGTCACAACCTGTCCTCCGCTAGAAACTTTGTCAATTGTTATATAATTTCCAAGCTCAAAAGATCACTTACAGACCTCCAATTACGTAGTAATTCCAATGATCTTTTGCTCTTTTCTATACTACTCATTCTTCAAAATTTCTTGTGGGTTTTCAAAGAAACAAAAACAAGAAATTTAACCCTAAAATCATTGGGACTCGATGCAATTTTAACAGATCAACTTTTATATCACAGCAGACAAAACCATTCAAACATTAATTAATCAGTCGTGCACCTCCAACTTCATTTAGAGAAATATAGTACTTACAACATGACATGACTTTCCTCCTAACAGAAAATTAAAACTTTGTTGTTCCTTCTGTATATCTTTGCAAATTAAAGGAATCTTGAACACTAGAGATATACTTACATGTTGTGGACCTTCCTCGTTACAAATGCTCCTAAAACTAAAGCCTGAGATGACCAATGGATCGATCCCCTTCGATCATTTTGGTTTCAAACCTAAATGATCAGCCTCCCACCAACCTTCACTAGTCTCTCGAGTAGGTGATTATTTCATTCTTGAAAATCCTAACAGATGGAACGTCATTCCACTCCAAATAAGTTTTAATGCTTCTGCCGATCGATGCAAGCATCATGCAGCATCCACCAAATCAACCTACCCCAGAGCAAAGCGCTAGATCTACTCATCTACCTAGCTAGCTAGCTAGACACCATAATCATCATCAAGTGAACTTTTATTTTTCTTTTAGTTTTTTAATCAATTCTACTTGTGAACTGCCACCTTAAGCTGATCAGCTACTCTTCTATATCATTTTCTCTATTTTAGAACGCAACTATATACCTTTGGAAGTACGAAATCAAAACCGGCGCGGGCTCAAGATAGTCTTGTGGAAGATAATCTGTAATACCCTAGCTACCAAGAGTACTACAGTCTCCATCGTTCCTAGTCTCTGAGATCAATCTCATCTAAGAGACTTTCTTGTACACTATCATCTAAATATTCAAATATATTAGGCATAACTCTCCCATTAAGCGTAATAAAGCCTTATAGTTAGCCCTTTAACGGACTCATCTTATGAAAAATCAACTTTGTAGTAGCAATCTGAAATTGTTCAAGTAACCCGGCCTGTATTTTATTTCCACGTGCTACCAATTCACTCAGCAAATTTGTTAGTGATCAATAATGAAATAATTTGATAATCAATCAAATACATAAAGTAAATAAAGTGCGTAACACTAATTTGGTTACGAAAGGAAACTCTTTGAAGAAGTACTCTTCAAAAGTAAAATCCTACTGGGTAGCCAAACAAAAAAAAATCAATTTTATTATTTGAAAATTAATTATAAGTAATTCTCAATTACAAAATCTTTGCTAATTAACTCTCTTTTACTTGACCTAACAAACTACCCGTCTGTCTTTACCGCAGTAGTAGTCAAAACTTCTGACGATTTTCAAATATTGACTTCTCTCCTGGAACTCTACTAGCTGAACTCGATCAATCAAATTCCAACATGGAATAAGCACGCACTCAATAAGAGAATGAGGAACAAGGAACACGAAAATTCTCTAGTGAATTTTCTCACACTCAAGTACTAGGATCTCTCCTCAATCACTCCAAGTCCTGAGAATAATCATCAAAAGGTGATCATCCAGTCAGAGCCCACATAATAAATATTCTGATCAATATTTGATCTGCTGTAGAACTCTGCTAATGGAATGAGTCTGGTAGGAATTTGATCTGCAGTAGAACTCTGCTAACGGAAGGACTCTGCTGTGAAAAACTCTGCTGACGCGTCTGTTGACACCTTGCGCTAAGTATTCTCAGCAGATATAATTTCCATACAGATTCCTCATAGGATAATTTCAGACTCCTTATTATTCGGGTACATACACTCTTGATTTATCTAAAATATTATCTAATAATTTCTAAATACACTACACATGTTTATAGATAAAGTCAATGTGTTTTACATTCATTCCACTTACACAAACATCAAATAAACTTTATCCATCTAATCACCTAGTCCTAGCCAAAATCTTGCATTTACACAATCCATAGGGATCACTCCAAAATTATAGCCTTTTGTTGTAACATCATTGGATCTATCTTCCAAACTTTACATGGATGAAGAAGATTCCCATCCACCTTGCTTCTATGTACGAAGTCCTTGCATGAATTCTAGTTGCATATAAGTCACAAAATATCAGTCTAATTAATTAGAAAGGTCATCTTCAAACTGACACCCTTAAAAAAATTCAAAAGGTAATTGGGGACTCACCCTTCATGATACTGATCATGAGCTGTGGCCTCATCATCAACTAGTTATGTGCCTTTTTAACGGTAATTATAAATTGAACTCATCAGAAGCTCTACGTACGCAGTGCAAACTCCAATGTGCACTAGCTACTAGCTTATAGGCCAAAGAGCTAGAGTCTCTTGCCCGACGAGAAGCACTCGATCCCTTGATCTCCTTGTCCCTTGTCTTAAGCTCAATATTCTTTCATGGTAGTAAAGAACCTTTAAATTGCTAATTTCTTTCCAATGACTATTTGTAAACTTCAATTTCTTAGTAAAAAAATGTTTTTAGACAAAAGGCTCTCGATTTTTCCAAGTGCTTAATTTGCTGATGAATATAAGGATGACCAATGGATTAATTGAATATAACACAAGGAATTAGATTGGATTATTGGGCCCTCACCTAAATATTAAATATTTAAATATTAAATTGGATTAATATTTTATTAATTAAAGGAGTTATTGAAAACAAAATTAACTCAAGAAACTAAGACTTGAATAACGCCCGGCCATAACCTCAAGCAGTAAGTGCACACACATAATTGCTCAAAGATACCCCCACCCACCGAATTATCTGGAAGTTTACCATTACCAACATTATGATTTTTTACGATATGCTGTGTCGATCCCTATTAAGAGCTTATGGGCTTAATAAGACCCGATGATCACTTTTAAAGCACCATTGTGCCATCTATTAGAAACTGTTGTGAAAATGATGAAAGACAAAATAAAAGTAAAAGACAAACAAATCAATCACACAACACAAAATTAACATGGTTAGGCTATGTGTCTACGTCCATAGAACTTTCAAGGATTTTATTTTATTGAGGAATCACAAAATATACTTTGGCGCAAAATTTCACTCTTAAGAACCCTCAAAACTTATATACTATTCATTAAGTACATATTTATAGTATCACACAATGAAAACCCTAATCTTCATTTTTTTGTGTTATTCGCTCGAGTAGAGTATCGAGTGTACCTCTAATGAACTCTTTGTCTGACATTCGCTCGAGCGACCTGTCGAGCGAGACTCGAGCGAACTCTCTGCCTGAGCTTCGCTCGAGCAACATGTCGCGCGAACTTTTTACTTAGTGCTTCCTCCGGTCCCAAATAGTGCCAAAAATTAGGCTGGGACCGTTACCCCGGACCCCAACGAGCCTTGGGCATCTTCGCTTCGGCTTGGGACTATTGGCCCAAGCCTTTTTAAAAATCTACCAAAAAACCATAAAGCATCCTTGTCGGGTTGGGTCATCAATCCAATTGACACACCAACAAATCAGGTTCTACAAACCCAACAATCTCCCACTTGGAGACTGGTATAGCCAACACATCACCATAGCCTCCCAAACATGTAGTCCTCCACCTCTGCAACTCACAACCCTTGTCTTCAAGCTAGAAGACCAATTGAAGTTGCGCAAGTTTATGTGTAGTGCCCTCAATCAACACATTTGCGAGGCGACTCTCAACTGCCACTGCACTGCGAATATCTGGTCTCGTACTGACCTTGGCATACATTAGAGAGCCTGTAGCTGAGTCCCCCATCTCTGATCAAGCGGCTAATCCCACCTCCTGCTGCCAACTTGTTCTGTCTTCAGCCGACGTGTCCATCTCTTGTGCAGTCTCTGCTTCCTCCCTAGAAGTCCAATTAGCTTTTTCTCAGCTAACTCCCACTTGCTTGATCTCCCGTCTCATCTCTCGCAAGATTTTTCCTTTGTACCGTGGTTCATCACCTTCAGTTAGCAGGACATAGTTCAAGGTAGGTGACCACTGTGAAGGTCTGGTCATCCTGACAGCTCTGCTAGCACCAATTGTACGTGTAGGCATCCTTGGAATACCAGAAGCTTTATCCTTGTCTCTCACACCTCTGCTCCGCATCGTGGTGTTGGGAGATTTCCCCAGTCTTACATGAGGAACATCAATTATGTTTTCAAGTAACATTGTTTTTGGAAATATGAATTCTATACCTCACCACAACTCACAACCTATCATTGTAGTAGATCTAGATCCATCCCAAAATGTTGCACTTATCACCGAGTGTTTAACAAGAAAGTGTTCACATTCTACTAGACTGCTACTGAACTTAGCAATCCTCCACTAATACAAACCTAGTTTAGACCTTAGAAAGGAGCCTACACGTGACATAGCAACATCCCCAAGAGGACCCATCCCATCTGATGGAAACAAAAACTGATCTCAACACCAACTCATTAAAAGGAAACCACCTTGAAATCCTTTGGGTCACTTCCTTTGTTGTTTTTAGGACACCTCGAGCAAATACCTATCAAGAGTTTATGGTCCTAGTAGACAAGAGGATAATTTTTTTTTTTAGTTGACACCGGTTATCAAGTTGACACCACTAATAAAATGTGTGATAGTTAAACTAGGAACGTGAAACCTTTCAAACGTCATCGATACTAAAAACCAACATCAAAGTAGTTCCAAACCCATCCCAAGATACCATGCTTGCTATGATCAAACCTCTTCAACCAAAAGCATTTTCCACTTTGGAGTATCTTCCAAATCAACTCCCAACGTTTTGACACCTCGAAGGGCACCCCTGAAATCCGTCAAGATCACTTCCTTCGATGTTTTTCAAGACGAGCCATGTTGAAATTCATCAAGTGTCTGTTTGTCTAGTAAGATCAAAAGATCAATTTTGTTTTAATTTGTACAAGGCTTTTTTCTATACATAGTTGATGTAGGTTGACACCTATGTTTATTGCACCTTATATTTGACCCATGAAAATGCAGTTTGGCTAATAGCAATAAATTATTTTCCTCAAGTTCAATATGTCACTTAAGTTGGGATAGGTATCAACTGCCTCACCCATCAATAATAGGTGAAACCCCTCAACTTGACCCAATAAGCCATGAAGGAGTTGAACATTGATACAATCTAATAATTCCATAATTATAATGATTGTAATTTGTTATTAGGTGATGTTAACTTTACTTAATAAAACACAAATCACTCACATACGCATTGGGTTCACGAGCATATTGAATTTAGATTAATAGATTTTCATCAAGCTATTCGCAATTAGTCATGTCATCTCAGGTAGGTTGGTAGTCACGATCAAATTTCCTTTGTAGTGGCTTTATAAGGATCTTTGCCCAGGGATTATACAATTATATGTTTAGTTGCCACAGTTATACTTAATCTGATTAAGTAATTTTCTAATTTTAGTTTTGTGGTTTAATGTAGAATATGGTAAGATAAACCGTTCGTTGATGTAACTTCTTGATGCTTGCAACCACCTTTCACTTCAATGAGTTTTTTATTTTTTATTTATTTTTTAATTATATATTTATATATATATTACTAAACTTACATTAATCCACTTCCATCACACTAAGTTAATGTGGTACTAGTTGTTCATCACCCATCGCTACAACAGATTTGGGTTTTCATGTCGGTGCATTTGTGACGGTCCAGAAACCATCACCAAATATGCCTTTTACTGACGCTTTCTTTAAACCGTCACTAAATTTGGAAGATAAATAGACTAATGTTTGAACATTAATGTTTATACGTACATTTGAATATCAATAAGACGCTGTCATTTTTTTGTTGAGAACATTCGAACGTAGATCAATATACATGCGAACATATATAGTACATTCGAATAAATGTTTATACGTACTAATAGTTTTATAGTTAATTCGAACGTTATGTGATTTATGTGCGAACGTACTCATATAAAACTAAATGTATATTATGTAGATGAATTACGTTCGAGTGGTACAAGGTATGTGTGAAACTTATGGCTATATGGTTCGATCTTCTCATGCGAACGATATGAACTAATGTTTGAACGTATGTGCTTAACGTTCGAACGCAGTTTCTTTTGCAATTGAAATTTGGAAATTTAAATATACATACAAAAAAAAAAGAACATAATATGAAATAGGAATTTGCAAATTAAAATATTAGTGAGAATTAAAATACATAAACACGATCTACGTTAAGAGATATTGTTCATTACATAAAGAGAAGAAAAAATGACATAAAATTATAAATACAAAAGTAAAAAATAGATCAACAGAGCTCAGTACTTGTTGTTTAAATATATATGAAATCTTTCTGTCAACATGTTGACCATTGCATTTAGGATATCTATACAATGACCAATTGAGGACACATCATCCTCTACTAATGCTCAAAGTAACTCGATTTGTCGGTCGATGTGGGCAGAAATATTTGACGCTATCGCTTTGACTCAAGCAGGGCGCGCATCTCCTACAACTGCACCCATTGGCTTCCTCCTAATACTCTTGCTATAGGGAGCAACACTAGTCCTATACTGGGTCAGTGGCACAAGATCTGGTGGAGGCCCAACCACATGCCGAGTGCACCCATTCGCCTGGTCAATGCTTCACAGTCATATCGAAAGGGCTCATTTGCTCGGCCAACCACTCCTCGGCTTGGGGTGCCACTCCCAGCTGCAATAGTAATCGAGTAATGATCACCCAATTTAGAAGGTTGTTGGTGGAGATGACGATGGCCTTGTAGCGGATCCTCTCAAATATCATGGTAAGTCGATAGGTTCTACATGTGCCAAGCATAGAAAGAACTGTGCACGAGTCCAAATGAAGGTGGCCTTATGTGCCACAAGATCAATGTTTGTTGCAATTATAAGATGCAACATCTGAAAAAATTGTAGCAACATGTTTTATTGGAACGAGTTCTTTGACTTGAATAGAGTGCGGTATCTCCTCATCAATTTGAAGAACTTCTTATTGTTGTTGTCATCCTGAGCTTGACTCCCAGGTCTACATAAGTACATGTTGGATCGACTTCGGTAGGGCCAACAGATGATCTAGATGTCCCAACATTCGGTGCATCCTCGACCTACTCATTCACTGTTGTTGAGGACTCAGATACTCATGGGATCCCGAGTAGGTCGACGAAGATATCTGCCGATATCTCGAATTGAACATCGACATACAGTGTGAGTATCTATATCCTATGGCATATATTACATCTACATGTCGAACTCGCAGACCATGGATGGGTATATCTTCCACCTCATGCACATATGCTGGCCCAGCTTTTGGTGATGAAGATGGACCTCAGACTCCTCCCATTGTAGGTCAGCTTGTCAAACTTGTTGATCTTGATCTCACATTCGACCATAACTGCTCGAACGCCAATCCGTGACTTGCTCGGGGTTCCTTTCCTATCCCATTTTCGCTTTGTCAAATGATAAGATATATCCTACAAAAAAAAATATGAGTACACGTTTCATTAAATTTAAGTGTGTTATACCAATGAAAGGACATGGTATAATAGAACAATATGACATTGTTCGAACGTTAATATGTTTGAACGTTTGAACGACGTCATATTAACTTTCAAACATTAAGCTACAATGTTCGAATGTATACATATATGTTCGAACAACATACCGTAACATTCAAATTAAGAGGTACATGCGAACGTGAAAGTTCACATGCACACGTAACTCTAAAAATTCGAACGTATATTGTCACTGTTCAAACGTATATTGAAACATAACATTTGAATGATTGCACGTTCAAACGTGTAAATGTGAATCTTGAATGACCGTACTTTCGAATGTGAAAATGCAAAGATGGCTGGGTCAACTCAGCCATCTCTAATTTTTCCAACCACACCATTATTCATGTAATGGTCACTGTATAATTGAAGTATACAATAAGTGTATCTTTATACGGTGGCCATTTGTCCAGTTGCTAGCCACGGTGGCCAGAAAACGCAATGGAATATTGATTCTGTAATGGGTTTTGGTTCATATCGAAACCCACTCAAAATCACTTGGTAAAACCTTAAAGAGGATCTGAGAGGGGCAATAACCTTGTCATGAGGCTTGTGGTGGTGTTTGACGGTGACATTGGAGGAGGTGGATGGCGGCGTTGCGATGGTTCATTTCTTAGAGTGTGAAACTGACATTCAACGTTCGGCTTTGTTCTTATAAAAACGTGACGTTTGAACGTTATGTCTCAAAATCCGATCGTTTGAATGTAAAAATATCCCTTTGTGCTAACGTGCATATGCACACGATACTTTAGAAACAATACGTGTGAATGGTAAATGAGAACGTTCAAATGAGGCGATATGTATTTTGTTAATGGAGGGAAAATGCCACCTGTTAGGTTTTAAAGGACGAAATTGGTAAGTATTGTTAGAATGTGGAAGTACAGACATTCGAACTCTTAGCCTTAGGTTCGAACGTATAGCCAAAGCATTTGAACGTAGTGTTATATAGTATTATATACTATATTATATATTATACTATATATATACTAGTCTCATATATATATATATATATCGTATAATCCAAATATACTATAATACAATACTAGTAAGCACTATTAAATGTATAATACTAGCATAGTATAATACTATGCTATATATCAATACTATATTATATTAATATATATAGTATAGTGCTATTAAAAAGTTGAGTATAGTATAATAATATGCTATGTAGTATAGCATATTATATAGTAAAGTATAATATATAGTATGGTATAATATATAGTATATTATAGTGGCAGTATATATATTATATCAGAAATGCTACTTACAATCGGCGTGCGCAACCTTTGCACAACCGGCTGACACAATTGGGTCCCACCATCTTATTTTCCTTTTTCTTCCTCCGTCTTTCAGTCTTTCTCTCCTCTTTCATCTTTCCATCTTCTCAAATAGCAACACCACCTCACAACTGGAAGCATTCTATTACTCAGAAAAATCTAACAGAAGTGATCCTAAAAAATCTAACACAATCCTCAAATGGTAGAATGCATCTTCTATTACTCATGATCTTCAAACATTTGATGCAAAAAAATTCATACTTCCCGGTTTAAACATTACATAAAACTAAAAATAAAAATAAAAGCTTCTTCAAACTTAAAAACCGCAAATCATGCTTCAGCCAAGCCTTTGCTCTTGTGGTACAGACGGACGAAACGTAGCAACACCACCTCTCAAATAGCTCTTCGACCTCAACCTTAGACGAAACCCATTTCGGAACCCATATACATGCCGACATTCACGAAATTTTCCGCTACCATGTGCTAGCCCTTTTTTTTTCGCTACGTGCACCCCACATGCACGATTCCACCTTCATGTGAACGCCGCCCTTCCATCCCTCTCTGTTCTCCATTTTTATATCAACAAATAGACATGTATCCCACCCCACCTCACATAAATCACCAACCCAAGCTACTGCATCTCCACAATCCGCCAGCCACGTATCGGAACAAACCGAGAGGAAGAAAACAACTTCCGTGTGTCCTCTCCACCACAAAATCACAAACCGTGTACATCCACACTGCAACCTTCCACGGGCTGCACCACCGTATCCGATATTCAAGTATAGTTTCACCACCCTCTTCAAGCCGAAAGCCAACTTGCACCACGGGTTACACCCCCGTAGCCCAATCTTCCTCCATGTTTTCAACTCACATAGCAAGCCCCATACTCCTCTATTTTAACCATCCAAAAACAGAGCAAAAACAGCCCTTGTTTCACCATTTAGACCACCGTCCTCGCACGGAACCTTAGCCACCCACGTCTCCACGTCCAGGAAACACCAAAGCCCAAGCCCCACCTTGCCAACCACCGAAAATAACCCCACTGCGGAGTTGTCCACGCCACAAAACCCCACGAAGCTGCACCCTCACGACTCCCCACAACCACGGCCTCAACCCTACGTTTGGTCCCGCAGCACTGCTACTCCAGCGCACCACCACCAGAACCCCAGATCACCACGCGAACCACCCCATTCTTACACGCAACAATGCCTCACACAACTCTGTTTTTCCCACCAAAAAACAGAGCAGTCGTCCACGCCAACAGCCCCGTTTCCTCCACACCTCAACCGCACGGGCCCCCGTTTGTGCTCCTCAAATCAAGGCCAAACGCCAGCAGCGACGGAAGCCGCCAACCATTGTCCCGACTGCCGTAAGCTGTTGTCTCTCCCTCGCGTTAATCTGACCATCCCTCCGTCTCTCTCTTTCTCTCACATTATCTTCCTCTCTCTCATCACTCTTTCTCTCTCTATGCTTAGTCGCCCATCCGCCGGCATATACACCTCAGCCACCCAAATTTCTGTCGCATTCTCGTCTATTAGATTTTTCTCATGAGTAATACTGTAATAGAATGCTTCCAATTGAGTATAGAAGAAAAGAGAGTTGTTTGAGAAGATGGAAAAATGAAAGGGGAGAGAAAGACCGAAAGACGGAGGAAGAAAAGGAAAAATAAGACGGTGGGACCCAATTGTGTTAGCCGGTTGCGCAAAGGTTGCACACGCCAGTTGTAAGTAGCATTTTTGATATTATATATAGTAAAGCCTAATACACCTATTGCATATATATGTTCTAGTATATAAGGATATAGTATATATAGTATTATACTATATGTACTATAAAACTATATATTATATATATTATGTATAGTCTATAACATATACTATAATATATAGTATGTAATATAGTCTATAATATATAAGAAGTGCTGCGACCTTTCGCAAGCCCAAATTATCAAGTAATTGAGATTTTTTCCAATAACTTATTTAAATGATATCATGGCTTCATAGGTTATATTTAACATTGTTACTTTCTCCCACAACACTTAAGTTCTATCAATGCATACAATAGGTCGTCGTTGACAATCCACCATTGTGCAGGTTCAAGGTAATTCCTATGTCTTGCATAGAAAATGGTAATTAGTTATATATATATATATATATATCTTTTTACATATTCTTTAATTAAGTGCTAACATGATTTAGATTTGCTAATGTGGCTTTATTAGAAACTTAATGATCATGAAAAACTCTCTTATTCATGTGTATGTTACTACCAATATCAATGGCAACTGTGAATGGATTGATCTTGTCGCTAAAGATAAGTACATAAGTAAAATTCATTTTTGAGAATAATTATGCCAACATAGATATCATTTGTTTATTATGTTTTTGTTTGATTTTTTATTTGTTTGTTACTTATTATAGTTTCTATAATTCTTGTAGGAGAAAATTATTAAGTTGCAGTCTGCGTCTGAGCAATATTTTCCCGATGACATCGACATATTTATGCAGGTTCTCGAGACCAAGTTTGGTTTGGTCAAAGGGCTGGGACGTTTTTTCAAGCGTGTCGACTCATCCTTCATGGCCTCAGTTTCAGAAGTTAATGATCTTATCAAAGATTTAGATGCCTCACGTCAAGAAATTAAGCAAATGAAGTTGAGACAGCAGGAGTTGGAGGATCTCCTATCTTGACAGTTAGATTTAGAGACTCGTTTGTAGGAGCAAAAAAGAGACCAGAACAAAAGAATATTCATTGAAGTTCAAGAACAGATACAGAGAAATGTTGGCCCAGATGTACCGTGTCATGTCACCACAGCAGGATTGCGATGGTCGAGGAAAGAAGAAGAAATGAACTTTAGTCTCTATTTGAAACATTTATCATCTAGTAGATTTAATTTTATTTTGTACCCTCTCAAACATTTTTAGATATTATCTCTTTCTTGTGTATGGTACATTTTGAATGATATTTAATTTTATCTAATTATTAGTTCTAATTGGTCAAACGCTTGAATGTAAACCTCACACGTTCGAACATGTGATCACGTTTGAAACAACGTTTGAATATAAATACGGAACATGTGATAACAACATTCAATCGTACACATTCATGCTCGAACATGTATAGTTCTCGATCATGCAAACGTATCCTTACACATCCAAACGTATATCCCTTCACGTTTGAACTAATCAAAACCCGACGTTCGAACTTTATATAGTTCCATTCAAACATCACATTTAACACGTTCAAATGTATTTACAAACCGTTCGAACTTCTATTTGTTCATGTTAAACTATTGACTTAGACGTTCGCATTTAAAATTCAAATGTCACGTTTCAAACGTTTGAACAAATTGTACGTGTAAATGTATATATTAACTGTGTGAACTAACATAATCAAATGTTAGAAAAATAACGTTTGAATGATACATGATCGGGTAAATGTTCGAACGGCAAAACATATGTTTGAACGTACTTTATGTGATGGAAATTGACTATCACAAATTGTCATCACATTCGTACGAAGGAACTAACGACAAACTATCAACCATCACAAAAAATATTTAGTGACACCTTTGGCATGTCGGTACGTTAACGGTTTCTAAAAAAGTTTATGTGATGGTTAAACTTTTTTCCGTGATGGTTTCGTCCGCCACAAAACATAGAATCTGTTGTAGTGCATGAGATTATTCCTTGATATTTTAAAATTATAGATTTAAAAGTTGATAGACAATACCACATCAACATAGTGAAAGAAAAGTGTGATGAAGGTATAATATATAACTATTTCCTTCATATAAATATTAGCAATGCACCTATTATTTGCATACATACTATAGAATAATAACTTTTATGATTCTCTCAACACCAGTTGAGAAATATGCACATGATGCCCATCATTGATCCTTGAGGTAAAGGTAATATTCGAGTTTTTATTTGACTACTATGTTTTGAATGAAGACTTTTTTTTTAGAATTTACGAAATTATTGAGGCAATTTTGTTGTGTTTTATATATGAAAGAGGCATGGGACCTATAAAAAATAGGGTTGACAGAGTTGTAAGATTTGTTTAGGAAGTGAATTTCTATGAGATGTGAGTGTGTTTTTAATTTCTTTGTCACAAAAAGTACTAAAACAACTAATTATTGTTAGATCAGTTTTTTAAAGAGATGAAAAACCGTTTCCTTGTTCAGAAATTGTTTGGAATGATTTATTACAATTAAGTTGCAACAGGAGTCTCCTCTAACTTTTCTCCTTAGACTAGAAAGGAAAGGTGGAGGGGCAACAATCTGTTCTTACTTAACAGAGTAAGTGAGGCAAATTCCCTGGTTCTGGATTAGGACTGAGGGATGATGGATGATGGATGAGTTAGAAGAAAATTGGAAGCTACTACGACTCTCGGAGGTAGAGAATTCAGTGATAGATTTGAAAATAGAGCATCTGGGCATGGTAATGAAGAAAGGGGATCTGAGTTTGGTTGGGAAATTATTCTCAGAGAGGGTAATTGGGAAGTGAAGTAGCTCGTTCTACTATGGCCAAAATATGAAAAGTAAGTAAATCATTCTCCTTCCAAGAGATAAATCCAAATTTGTTTGTTATTACTTTGAGAAGGCAACCGATCGAGATAGAGTTCTTGCTGGGAAGCCGTGAATATTTGATAATATGTTATTCGTAATAAAGCAACTTGATGGTCTAACCCTACCAAAGTTAATGAATTTTGACTTAGAAGTGTTCTAGACCCAGCTTCATAACCTTCCTTTAATGTGCATGACGAAGGAAATTGGAGAGTAGATTAGAAAGACAAGTGGTAAGGTGCAAGAGGTTGATGTGAAGGAAGATGGTATTGGGTGGGGGACCTACCTTAGAGTCAAGATTGAAATTAATTTGAGGAAACCCATAGCTGAGGGACGAACAGTCAATTTGTTAGGAACTGAGAGATGGGTACCATTACAATATGAAAAGCTGCCCAGGATTTTTTTCAGTTGTGAATGTCTAGCCCATGGGGAAGAAGGATGCAACAACTCAACTTCAAATGATCCACAGTATGCTTCAAGGAAGAACCAATTTGGGCCATGGTTGAGGGCAGAAAAGAGTCATAAAAAGTGGTACTTTACCCGAAAGGAAGAACAAGAGTCGTTGACAGATGGTGGTGGGGATTCACATAAGGGAAGGGCAAGCTGTTGTGGGGTGTAAAAGGAGCTAGTGACAGTGATGAGCAGTGGCACAGAGAGTAGAGAGCCCACTAAAAGGAGAATAACGAAAGATGAAAATGGTGGGAATTCAAAATTGAATTCAGCTGGTGTTGATCTCTCGAAATATATGTCTTTTTTGAATTTCAAAAGGTATGGAAATGCGAGTAATATGGAGGTAGTGATCAGGGAAGAAACAACTAGAAACTATTAGAATTTTGAAACTCAGAAGGCATCGAGTGGAGGAAGTTACTGGGAGGAAAGTGGGGAAGAAGCTAGTAATATGAAGAGATTAGCTAAGGCTCATACAAAAAAAGATGTAATCCAAAGGCTTGGGATGCAGATGGAAGGTAAGCCCGCTAACCCAACTACAGTTATATCTAATGAAATGAATGAGTTGTAGACAGTAGGAACTGTTATGGAATATACAGTGAAAAGAAGTCTTAGCTAAGGGATTGTGGAAGAGACTTGCCCGATTACAAGGTACCACATCTGAACTATTTGTTGGTAAAGTGAGTAAAAGAAGTAGTAACAGGATTGAAGCAAATAGCTGTGAGGAAAGACCTGGTAAGATAAGTAGAGGAAATGAGGTGGAACAGAACATTAAAAACTTTGAACCATTGGCAGAGGCTGAGTGTTAGCCCTGCCAAGTATTTTGAATTACCTTATGCTAGAACTGTCAATGGCTTGAGAACCCTCGAATAGTTCATGACCTTTTCCATTTAGTGAAGGATCAGAAGCCAAAAGTAAATTTCCTCAATGAGACAAAATTACTTGCAAGAAAGTTTGATGCGGTGAAGAAGAAGCTAGATTTTGAGGGATGTTTTGTTGTTGATCCGATACAAAGAAGTGGGGGTTTAGCATTAATGTGGAATGGAGAACTAAAAATCATTAACTTCTCTCAGAACCATTACATGCCAAAATCCTTTATGAAGAAAAAAATACTAGCTGGTTTTTAACAGGCATATATGGACATCCTGATAATAATAAAAGGAAAACAACATGTGACTTGTTATCAAGGTTAAGACCACAACCAGATCAGGCCTGGTGTGTGAAATCACCTATCAATTTGAGAAAAGTGGGGGAAGACAAAGGCCTGAAGGTCAAATGGAAGGATTCGGGAATGCTCTTGAGGTAAAAAATTTGGTTAATTTGGGCTACAAGGGTGAGAAATATACTTGGAGTAATAGACATGAAGATGAGAATGAAACTTGGGATAAAAATGTGATTGGATATAACCCTTTCAAGATAATACAAAGCAAATTGTAGACATGTAGAGGGGTTTTATCTAGGTGGAACTTGCAAAAAATAAGATCAAATGAAAGTGATATTGGTGTGGTTACCAAACAGCTCAAGTAAGAACAGTTTAATGAGGGACCTTACAATGCTGCTACTATCAAAGCATTACAAGACAAAGCTGGTATTCTTTTTTAGCAGGAAAATATCAAGTGGACACAAAGAGCTAAGAGAAATTGGTATTAGCTTGGTGATCAAAACACAAAATATTTTCATGCTTGTGCTAGTCAAGAAGAAAAAAGAATTGGATTAAGCAAGTTAAAGACCAAGAAGGAAGAATAAAGACTGAGCAGGAAGGGATTGAAGCATCTTTTAATCAATACTTACATAACATATTTTGCCCATCAAACCCATCTCAAGAGGTTATAGTAGAATGTCTTGCCCCTGTAGAGCAGAAAGTGACCTGCAAAAAGAATTCACAATTTAAGAGGTGGAGGCAACACTGCAGCAGATGACGCCACTGAAGTCCCCAGGCCCTGATCGTTTTGGGGCATGCTTTTATCAAACTTACTTCACACATTGGGAGAGGAGGTATGCCAAGCCATTTTAAGCTTTTTAAATGGGGGGAAATTTAGATCAATGTATTAATTTTACATATATTGCTTTAGTTCCAAAATTAAATTAGACCAATTAGCTTATGTAATGTATTATATAAGTTTGTATCAAAAGTGTTAGCAAACAAGTTGAAAAAGGTATTGCCCTCCATTATATCCAACTACCAAAGTGCATTTGTACCTGGGAGACTTATCATTGATAATGTGATGATTGCTTATGAAACTTTACACACCATGAAGACAAGAAAGAAAGGAAAAGTGGGAAGCATGGCCCTCAAATTGGATATGTCCAAGGCACACGACAAAATTGAGTGGAGATTCCTAGAAGAAATTAGAAAAAAGCTTGGATTTGGAGATATATGGATTAAACTAATCATGGAGTGCGTTACCTTAGTGACATACTCTTGTCTTATAAATGGACAACCTGGTGAATCCATAAAGCCAACGAGAAGTATAAGGCAAGGGGATCTAATATCTTTGTACTTATTTATTCTTTGTGATGAAGGTTTGAGCACTTTAATTGAAGCATCTGAAAATAAGGGTGAGACAAAGGGGTAGCAGTTACAAAGGGTGGAACTATCATAAATCATATACTGTTTGCAGATGACTGTGTCATATTTGGAAGGGTAACTACCAATGAATGGATAAAGATACAAGAGATCCTGAACAAGTATGAGAGGGCTTCGAGCCAGTTGTTGAACAAGCAGAAATCAACCATGTTTTTCATTTCAAATGCTGCAGTGCATGTTAGGAAACAAATCTTGCAAGAGGCAGGAATTTCAGTTTGTGGAAGCTATGAAAAATAATTAGTTTTACCTTCCATGGTAGGTAAAAGTAGAAGAGAATTAGTAGTTGGAAAAATACCTTCCTATCTCAAGCAGGTAAATAAGTGATGATTAAAGATGTGTTGCAAGCACTGCCCACTTATTCTATGAGTGTTTTCAAACTTCCTCAGAGATTGTGCTGAAATGTCTTCTATGCTGCTGAGATTCTGGTGGGGGTAAAAAAAGCAGCAAAAAAAAAAGATTATTTGGAGGAGATGGACAAAGATGACTGAATCAAAGAAAAGATGAGGGTTAGGTTTGAGAGACCTGGAAAATTTTAATGTGGCATTATTGGCAAAACAGTGTTGGAGGTTGATGAAGAATCCCAATTCGATGGTTGCCACAATTATGAAGAAAAAATATTTTAAGCATAGGGAACTATTAGAAGTAAAGTTGGGTTCCCTTCTTTCATTTAGAGAAGCCTATTCTCATCTCTAAAATTGGTTCAAGCAGGTTTGGTGTGGAGAATGGGGAATGGTAAAACAAGTAAATTCTGGAAGGATAAGTGGTTGCCAATACCATCCTTTTGAGCTCAATCACCAGTTAAAACTTTTGACATAGAATCCAATGTCAGTGAGCTTATAGAGGAAGGGGTTGGTAAGTAGAAAGAGAATATGGTGGATGAAGTATTTAGCACAGAAGAAGCTGCATTGATTAAAAGTATCCCTTTGAGTAGCTTAAATAAAGAGGATAGATTAATATGGGGACCAACAAACATAGGGTCCTTCACAATAAGGAGTGTTTATTACCTACAACATTATAGAATGAGATCCAGATCATTGGGGGAATCTTCTGATGCAGCAAGTAAAAGAAGTGATTGAGAATCGATATGGAGGCTAAGGCCTGATTTGGATACCCAGATAAGATACAAACTATCTCATATGAGTTGTATGGCAAGTCTCATCTGGGTATCCAAACGGTTAATGAGATGTTTTTATTTTATCTCTGCGTTTTCAGCCTTCATTTACGTTTTGAAATTAATAATTGATATAAACAGTCAAAAGTTAAGTGAACAGTGTAAAAACTGATATGAACAGTACAAAACTGACATAAATAGAAAAATGAACAGTACAAAATGACATAAACAGTGCAATGAACAGTACAAAATGACATACACAGTGCAATGAACAGTATAAAATTGACATAAACAATAAAAAGTTATGTAAACAGTGCACTTTTCTTTTTTTCGCATCCTATTTCGAGATCAATCTTCCTCCCTGATCATGCATCTTCCCCTCTGCTAAAACCCACCATTTTAAGTTTTGGTGGTAATATAGAGTAATTTGGATTAAAAAAATATATTTTGAGATATAAATATATTTATGGTATATTTTTTAATTAATTATAAATTTTACTTTTTATTAATATATTCATAACTATTACTCAATAATTATAAAATGATTTTCAATTATTGGTGGGACCCACACCTTTATCAAATCCCAAAAAGTAAAAACTATATCATCTCATCTCATTATCTAAACACACTTTTTTACAAGTCATCTCATCTCATCTTAACTCAAAAACCTCACTAGTACTATTTAAAATATATCATCTTACTCATTTGAATTGCATAACCAAACGAGGCCTAAGAGTGCAAAATATTGTGAAGCAGTTTTTATGGAAGGCAGCACATGATATACTTCCAACTAGAGAAAATCTCTTTAAGAAAAAGATAGTAGAATCAGCTTTATGCCCAGTCTGTGTGAGGGAATCAGAAACTACAATTCATGCACTATGAAGTTGTCCTACATCTAATGATGTCTGGGCTGAAACAAACAGCCCAGTTAAAAAATGGTCCAGTATGCAGGTACATTTTTTGGAGCGAGATTGAATGACAGATTAAAGAGTAATGATATTGAATTGGTTGCTTATACTATGAGGAGGATCTGGTTTAGAAGGAATTCCGTTTTGTTTGAGAACAAATTTGAACATCCAAGGCAGTTGTTCCAGCTAGCAAAACAAAGTTTGGAAGACTTTAGCCTAGCACAATGCACCAAAAAGAAAGGAAACCACTCGGGAGATTCAGATAGACAACAAACCTGTTGGAAAAAACCAACTGAACTGAAGTATAATGTTAATTGGGATGCTGCAGTGGATAACAAAAATAACAAGGGGGAATTGGAGTTGTGATCAGAAACAATGATGGTGAGCTTATGGCTTCTTTGTGTCTAAATATTAATTACTCTATTAAACCTGTTATAGCTGAAGCATGTGCCCTTAGAAGGGCAGTTACTGTGTGCCAAGAACTAGGACTATCTGATGTTGTGCTAGAAGGAGACTCCAAGGTGGTAGTAACAATTGCTAATAGTCAAGAAGAAATTAATGCAGGTTATGGTATTGTGATTGAGGATATGCGAAGTCTACTTGCAGAACATCACAACTGGAGCATTTGTTTTACTTATAGAGAAGTAAATAATGTAGTTCATTTGTTAGCAAAACTTGCTATTTCATTTTCTGGTCAAAGGGTGTGAATTGAGTATGGGCCTCTGCAAATAATCCCTTCTGTATTGAAGGAAAAGTATTGTAATGATTAATTATTTATTAAATAAAGGCATCATGCTTTGAAATTCAAAAAAAAAAAGAAAGTTGTTTGGAATGAAAGTGAAATTAAAAGGAAAATTGTCCATAAAACCAAACATGCTTACTGTATACCGAGCTCTAGTACCCCAAGTCCAACTTGGGCTACATAATTTAATTAGTCCTCAATCCAACTTGAAGTTTTTCAAGACCATTTGTGGACCTAAAATTGAATCAGTTGAGTCCGTCAGTCTTGCTGACACAATTCAAGCTGGTTTTGCGTTTCTTATTGACTGATTTATTGATATGTTTGGAAGGTAAGTCCTACCAAAGAAAATAGCTGCTAATGCTTGTGAAAATCCCCTCTGAACCACGAAGGTCAACCCCTCTCTCCTTCTATCATTTGTTTTTTCTTGCACGTTCTCTGTCTTTCCCTCTCCAACTTGGTTTTTGTTCCAACTGCTGATTAACTTCCTCAACCCACCTGGCCCACCCAGAGATTCCACAATATGGGGTTCCCTTTTTCATCCCCCTACCTTCTTTAATAATATTTCTCTGATATAAGTCCTCCTTTACAATAGCCCTCGATCTCAGCCGCTGGCAAAACAGAAGTCTCGTATCTTTTCTTTATTTTCTTCACGTTAGATTGATGGAAAACTCTTTGAGTTCATGTATTAACAAATCTGTTGCTTCTCAAGGAACCACAAACAGCCCTGAAGAGAGTGGTTGGACTTCATACTTTGAAGATTTCTCAAGTTATGAAGGACACAGTTCCTCTAATTCTAGTTTTCATTCCTCTTCTGGGGTCTCTGATGCTGCTTCTTCTGCTGCATGGAAAAATCCCAATATCAATCTGAAGATTCCCAAGAGATTGAGCTTCAAGAAAACAAGAACCAACATAATTTCTTTTGACGATTCTTTGGAGGATACTGCTAGCTCCCCAGTTAGTAGTCCCAAGGTCAAATGAACCATCTTTCCAACTTATTTCCTTCCTCTTATTTTGTAATTTTCTGTAACTTTCTTTCCTTTTTTTTCATTTTATTTGTTTAGCGAATCTTTTCTTCACCCATTTTTGTGAGTAGGTTGGTGATTTGGAACCAGGTGATATGAATCCAAGAAAGGCACATGATCATCATATTATTAGTTCCTTGGTAATTTTTTTAATTTTTATTTTCAAATAGGAAAAATTCCCAGGATATAAGATTGGCTTGGTATTAGAACCTGATAAATTATTTTGGTTCTGATGATTTTATAGAGCAAGGCAGATACTTTTGATCATTATCCAGAACTGCAGGCAGATGAAAGAAGGGAAATCATGAACTTTGGTGGAAAGAATAATCATGACTACACAGATTTAAGGAAGAGGGGACTGTGCTTGGTTCCTTTGTCCAAGTTAGTGAACTATTTTGGTTAATTTTCCACGATAATATCTGCCTCTCTCAGTCTCCCTCCCATCTTCCTTGTAAGACATGATCTTAATGTTCAAAGAAATTACTTCTAGTCGACATCATGTGTTATATATCGTTAGCACCATGCTTTTCTAAACTCATCTCTCTCTCTCTCTCTCTCTCTCTCTCTCTCTCTCTCTCTCTCTCTCTCTGTGCAGCTGTGCTGTGTATATTCATATCATAGACAAGAAACTGAGGCAATATTGCATCTGAAAGCAAATGGTTTTCATCTTTTTTGCAACAGTACTTAGGTAAAGATCAGGCGTTAATTTCCAGGATAGACAACGAAGCAATATTACCTGAACAGATTCATAACAGGAAACGTACTGAAACAATAGAAAGCATTTATTCATTTTTTGTTATCTTTTACTGGTGGCTTGATCTACATCTTAAAAATTATTCAGCTATTTGGTAATTCACGGAAACTTGAATATCGACAGAGAATATTTATATGTTTGCGAGAAATCAGGGACTGATGAGACATTTTCAAGCATGATAGAGCTCTTATTGGCGTTGATCTTGGAACGTCCACGATCCAATGTCGAGGGCGGTGCAACATTAAGGTTCCCATCCCTTATTGATTGAAATCGGTATAGGTATCTAGAGCAATTGGCAGAGCAATCTAGATCAGCATCATGCAGAAACTTGAAAGGTCATGCTAAAGGCACTACGTGTAAGATTAAGGGAAATATTTTATTGGATAAACTAAGCTGGTCTTCCTTTGGTTAGGATTAAACAATGTTGTCTTATCATGATGATAAGTATAGATTAAGTTGATCAATTAAGTTGATTGGATGATTGTATTTATGAGAGTCTAGATTGGATTCTGAGTTTTTAGTTCTCCTCTTTTACTAAGATTTTTTTTTTTTTTTGGGATTTTTATAGGAAATGCATATTATCACTCATTTCATGATGAAAAAAAATAAAATAAAAGCTAATTACTTAGAAGGCATTGTTCTTTAAATTAGCTGCCTCCAATGATACCCTTAAGCAACCAAAATTGTCATGGAAATATTGGCATATATTAGTAGGAGATCATGATGTAGTGCTTGAAAGTAGGGTTAATATTAATGCTGCCTCAATATTATTATAAAGCTCTGAATATATTAATTCTGCCTACAATGCAAGAGATTAAACTTGTGCACTCCACGACTGTATGTAGTATTATTAAAAAAAAATTACTGGTTTCATGATTTTTATTCCCATTATATATATATATTCTCCTCCTCACTGACTATATGCACCACATCTTAGCCAAACCAATTGACCCCACCACAGAAAACATTGTAGGTTTTATTCTAAATTACATGTTAATGGAGGCATAAATTATTTATCATTTGATTCATTATTCAAGTGGGTATGAGAATCCCAACAGAATCAGGAAGGATGTAAGTTCCTTTGTGGCTTATACCCTCTAAGAAAACATTTAAAAACTATGAGAAAAAACTATAGTAAAATGAAAAGTAGATTGATAGGTTTAAATATTAATTCATCTCCAACCTCTTGCAGGCCATTCATTTAAAAAACCTTCAGAAAAATGACCCCTCCATGTGCACTAGCATTAAAGGCTGGTGAGCACAGAAAAGCACACAGTAATTGTCAAGTACCAGAGTTTTGCCAAGAACTTTCCTCTGGTTGACTCTATTTTACATCACATTCTTCTAGATCCTATGATTCTTTCTATATAAGAATAATAATCATATTCTAATTGTATAAGAAAATAAATTTAGCTAAAGCGTACGCGGTTCAATACCATATATTTATAATACAAATGGAACTGGTCTTGGGTCTCGAGCAGGCTCAATATTGCAGGCATGCACGCACGAATTGCTCAGAGCATAAAATAGCCGTGTCTGATATGAAAGTGATACCCCATGTCCGGATTCTCAAGCTGGGAGCTGCTAGATTGAAAATGACCACTAAAACTGTTTAGTTGTGGTCAGTTATTTCTTGTAAAAATGACTATTTTCTATAAAAATAAGTCTTTTTTGTTTGCAATTAGTTTTTCTGATCGCAGTCACAAATGCTCTTTTTTTTTTGTAGTGACGATTAATTACCAGTACTACTATAAAAAACAAATTGTACAATTCCTGTTTTTCATCCCAATCAATTATAAAATGTAATGCTAATATTGATGAATTAATTAATTGTTGATTTAGATTGTCAGATCAGTTCCAAAAATCTGGTGCTAACATGAGCACTACTATTTGCCTGAAAGTGATTTCAGTGGCTAAATTGCAAGAGAAGGCATTCTTGATAGAACCTGATATCAATATATCATCTACCATCTTTGTTAACTTAAAGACGAGAGAACTCAACAGCGAAAAGAAAGAGACCTCGACAAAAGAAAAAAAAAAAAGAAGGAAGGGAAAGAGCATTTTGGCATGCAAAGTTTGCTCCACTGAAAGATTACAAATTACAGCATTATTAATTGTACGTTTTTTAATCTAAAAAGAACCATTTCAACCTTCTGAATCTGTCAGTTTCCAGAATCTGTCATGATAGTGAAAGTCTTTGAATTAGCACATGGCAAGCCAGAACTACTGGAACATTGGCCATGCATGCAATAATATCATTTAATCCTTTGTACCTTCTCGATCGAGTGAATGATCATGTATGTATGTAATCTTACTAGATTTTATCTAATCCAAAGTACTATTCACTTTTGGATATATACATGATGAGTAGTTCATATATATGCAAGGTTTTCAGGTCGATCGGCATGATCAGAAACTATATATATATATATATATATATATATATATATATATATATATATATGATATGAAAGAAGCTGAAAATGACTGATGACCATTAATTAGATTAAAATCCAACAATATTTAGATAATTTGGATTGCAAGCAGTTAGGTGACCAATCACATGTTTAACAACCACTAATCATGTCGATGTGATTTACATTTTTGGAGAGGTAGATCAAAGGTTTATCTCAGATCTAGTACGTTCTCGACTTCATGATCAAGCATATATATTAAGTGGTCTTCTTCAACAGTTTCATGAAAAGACATGTCGTAATATATACTTGAATTATGAGGATCATGATGAATGATCGATGCGCAAAATTAGGAGTACCCAGAAAAATTAATGCATGCATCGATCGAGATATGGAGGATAATTAAAAAATGAATTATACTAGTATATAATATGCATTAATAATAATAATGTGTGAGTACTGTGTCTATAAATATACACTTAATTAGAAGTCATGGCTAAAACTATTGTTTCCCTTCAGAAAATAACTAATTATATTAAAAAAAGGAAGATATAATAATTCATTACCAAATCATCATCATAAACGAATTAAGAAGTACATGCAAGAATTATATATATATATAGCAAATTAAGCATGCATCAATATTAATATTAATATTAATGTGTGTATATATATAGATCAGATATGGGGTCTCCAAATTTAGTAGGAAATAATAATAATAATAATAATAATAATAATAATAATAATAATAATTATAATAATTCATTGTATTTGCAGTCGATTTATAAGATGCTGCTGGTAGAACGGTCACACCATGCCATTCCAGAAAAAGACAACTTAGTGAGCAGTAGGTGTCCAAATAGAGATCAGAAAGTGACTTCCATGGAATAAAGGGAAAATTAAAGAGAGATCAGTACCTTATCAACAATATATATATATATAGCATTATATATACATAATTAAGTGCGGCCTCTTCAACTGCATGTATGATTAGATACCGTATTTAATTAATTAATATCATTATTAACGCATGCATGCCGGCGGCCTTCCGTCATATATGCGGCTTTTGAGACACCGTCCTTAATTCATATGTCATATATTCCATATTTTACGTAAGACTATACACGTTTGTCGATAAAAAAGAACAAAAAAGGAAAAATTATTTTTCTTAGATTTTACAAACACATTCCAATCATAAAATACTTTTTTTTTATTTTTTAATCCCCAATACCTTGTAGTTTATTACACGACGTAATATAATGATGATCAATATTCATAGACAAGTTCATGTACGTGAGTCGTGACGTCCATATATATATATATAGCCATTTCTAAAATAGGAATTCATTAATGTTAATATAATTCTAGCTAGTTACTTGACCTTATTAATAATGGTAAAGAAATCATCGGTAGAATTAGATGATAAGGCGTAGATATGAAGAAATTATATTGTGTATTAATGAAGCAACGTCCTGCATTAATAGTACTGCACGCCTCCAACAGACAGGGAATAGGTATAAATGAATAAGCCATATTATTCAACTTATAATGAATCCTAGTTTGGGTACTAAGGTATTTTCAAGTATTTTGATAATATTTCACTATTATTCATTATTTTATTATTATTATTTCCTTACTTTTCACTATTACTCACTATTATTGAATATTCTATTAATACTTTTTCACTACTATTCACAAAATACCTCAAAATACTTCACTACCCAAATGCAACAGTGCATCCTTGGCTAATACATGCATGAGACACAGTATTTAAAGTCCTAAGGACAGTGTGAACTGAACTGCTCCATCTTCAACTAAAAAGCTTTGACATCATTGAGAATCATCCCAGCTGAGTTCCACTTCTGGTTTGAACCATTAAGATCCAACACAACTTGTTGTGGATCCCCATCTAGCATTATATGAGTTAAACCCAGCTATTGACAGAGAATAACAACTTTAAGAGCAGCTAATGCTTCAACCAAATGAGCATCTAGAAACAAGCCTTTTTTTGATTTGAGTGAAGCCACCACTTTGCCCTCCCAATCTCGAACCACTACTCTAATCCCAACTCTGCAATGTGTTTTATCAACAACAGCATCTGATCAATTAGCTTTGTATACATTTTGAGGTGGGGCACAACAATGAGAAGGAAGCTGTAACGCCTTGCTCCCGAAAGTCCGGAGAGTTAACTCATGTCAACTAAAATCATCTCCAATAACATTTTTAAAATAAACCAGAGTCTCAATAACATAATAACCTATTTGTCCAACACAAATATCCATATTCCTACATAAGGGCACATCAGAAGTGCCTCAATAATGTACATAAACATTTCCACAAGGACTAGGAATATCCAATATTACTCAAAATACCAAAGCAACATGAAATATCAACACTACCAAAAGACTCTCCAAAAGCCCTTGTATCCTAAGGCACTTAATCTTCTATGATCAACAAAACTTGCAAGTACTCCATATTCTTGACTTCCAGCTGTTGTATCAAAATTATCTGAAACCTATTATGGAGATAAGGGGTGAGTTATCAACAACTCAGTAAGCAGAGAACATATACTAGTATGCAAACATGATCATTTATAGAGTTCAGAATGTAGAATAAAATACTTTTTATTTTCAGAACGCAGAGTCAGAACATCTTATAAAAAAATATCAGAGCGAAAGTTCAAAGATATTCTATTCAAAATTCTCTTGGCATAGCATAATTGAAATATCATGTCAGAACAAAATTCCATGTTTAACCCCCGTGATAGGGTTGTGCAAAACTCGGCAGCCAACTGAGCAGAAACAGAATGTAAATCTTCCCCTTATCATTCTCGGAGTCCCAAATGTGCACATAGGAAATACCACGCAAAAAACCATTTTGTTTCTAAAGTGGGTGCACCAAAAACAAAAAAATTGGTACTAACCCAAACAGAGGCCAGAGCTTTACATCCGTGGTAAGGTCAAAACAGAAACCAAATGTCATGCCAGAGGTTTCAAGAATCACATCTTATCATATCAGAGTACAGAACATTTTCAGAACAGAACAGAATCAGATCACCAAAATATAATTTATGCACAAAATTTGATATTCGCTCTTTTTTGCATAGTTCAGAAATAAAATGTCAAAATAAGCTCATGTCTACACCAGTCATGATAGAAAATATTTCCTTCTTATACAAAATTTCATAAGTAATGCAGAACAAATAACTGAGGTCGTTTCCAAAATTTCTTTTCATACTAAAACATGCATTTTTTTCAAAATCAAACCCAGATCATTTTATTTTATCAAAGTGTAGCATAGGAACCCCCGCTTACCTGAACTTCTTAGTTTTTTGAAAATTTCCTCAAAAATACTGAACAAAAATTAATTGTCACCTATAAAATAATCACGTCATTTCCGTAAATTTTCAGTCAAACACATACTTCAATATTTAAGCCTAAAATGCTAAAATATCCTATTTTAATTCCTCAAACACCTAAATTTGTAATCCCTAAAATATCATCACTTCTCAAATTCCTCAGTATTTAACTTGATCTCTGACTAAAATATTAAATTCTAACTTATTTACTATTGAAAAATCAAACTATCAAATTTAATACTAAATAAAATAATTATACCAAAATATTTTAAATTATATAACAACAATTATTTAATAAACTAGATCATAATAAAACTACAACATTATCGTTTACTTTTGAAAGAAATCCTTAATACCAATTTAAATTACTTAAAATATATCTGTAAACATAAATAAATTAGAGATTACTAACACATATTAAAAGTTTAAAGCACATTAACGCAACTTTTAACTCAAAGGGTAATAATGTAATTTCATTTAATTAAACAATACATTACCCAAGCTTCAGTAGAATATTTGTTAGTTGAAAACAAAAATCATGTTACGTAAAAGTAAAATAGCAGTTTGCGAGGCAGAGGCTCACCGAGAGATTGAGAGCACGACTAATGCGCGACGAGCTGGGCGGTTGTCTACGGTGGTGGGGGCGGCGGTTATGACAGCATAAAGAGCGGCCGAGCACTGGTAAGAGAGAGAGAGGGTGATGAGAGAGAGAGAGAGAGAGAGAGAGAGAGAACGGTGGGAGACGGAGCACAGAGACGAGCTCGGCTTACCGAGGGGTGGTCACGGCGGACTTGGGTGTACGACCGACGTCTTCTGGTTGTTCCCACTTGAGGCTGAGCAGCTGGGCAGTGGCGCTAGGGCTCACTATGGAGGAAGGCTGGTGCTCTACTTTTCGGTGGTGCAAACAAAGGTGGTGTTTTACACGGAGAGAGTGGTGGCGCACAGCTGGAGTGGTGGACTTTGAGTGGCTGAGGTTCCGTGCGTGGACTGAGTTCGATAAAGTAGCGACGCATTGGCTTGGCTGTGGGGTGGCGGGGCTGCTGAACGCAACCAAGGCTTGCAGTTTGGTGCTTTAGGGAAGGGTGAGGACTGGGCTGTGGTGGCAACGGTTTCATGTGTGCTATGTTGGTAATGAAGACGCAAAGAAAGCTGGCTCTGTGGGTGGCTGGGTTGTGGTTCGACGTGGAGGAAGCAGGGGCTCTGATTTGAGCTGCAAGATCAGGGTGGTTTTCGGTTGTTTGTCTCTCGGTTGAGGTGGTAGCCGTGGTTCACAATGGAGGGTGGAGGCTCAGAGGAGTTTGGATGGCTGAGGGCGTGAAACGAGGGCAGCGGCACTTATTCTAGGGTTGAGGATGCTTAACATATATATAAGCTATAAGTAGGAAACAAAAAAATACCTAAAGAAAAAGGAAGGAAGGGACGTGCATGAAAATGGAAAACAGCATAAACAATGCGACGGAGTCTGGAAATCGCTTCCACGGGCCTAGACTCTTAAGCCTAAAAAGAAAAATATACTTGGCCCACGTCTTGGATCATGTATGGGATTATTGCATGAGCTTTTACCTTAAGTTTTGGGTCTCGACTCAACCTAAAAAAAATACACTTATCCCATAAATTTTCCGGGTGAACATCCACTTGGTCCATTAAAAGATTTAAAACCTAATTATCAAACCTATTGAAAAATTATATTCTGCCAAAAATATCTTAGGCCCAAACTCTCTTCTAAAAATTTTACTCGTAATCTCAAATGATTTTTCCTAACTATAAACTTAAAAATTTTGTAAAGCGGTTTGACTGGGCTCGGGTGTTACACAAGCTGTCTTAGTCTAGCAGGTTCAACTTCTTGTACCAGGTTTGCTGCCTTAAAGTCTGAAACAGCTAGGTTAGATAGCAAGCTCGACTACTTTTCCTGGATCCCAACCCAGACTATTCCTCTTGGGAATAGGCATACATGATTCATACATATATATATATATGTGAGAGAACTACCTCGTCTTAATTAGAATAGAATAAAGAAATTATATATAGGTGATTGTGCTGACCATGATTTTGGTTCTATATATGATCGATAGACCTCAAAATTCTGATGATGGCTCTGCGTGATTGTCGGGCACCACCATTGTTTATCACTGCTTCTGCTGCCACAAAAAATTTAGTATTTATAATGGTCGTGATTGTATTTCCTAAGCTATTATGCGCACATCGCGCGCGCACGAATGAGAAAATATCAATCATTTGATACTATATTTAAATATAAATATTAGACGATAATGATTGAAAAATTATTTATTATCTATTACTTATGATCATTTAATCATCTGATGATAATAAAATTGTGAGAAAAAGATGATTAATTAAGAGGATGATGAATAGAATTTTCTGTATGTGATCTATTCATATTGTAGCCCAACATGAAGACTTAAATTGATAATCCATGTGCAGCCTGTTGAAGAAGGATGTAATTTGGTTTGACTTTTTGAAAAGGGAACATGATACTAAATGCCCCGTGACCAGAAAAAGAATGGTGGCCGGTTGTCAATTGTCATATATATATATATATATATATATATATAGGTTCCGTGATTGAAAGGGAATTGGTATTCATTTATGGTAACAAATTAAGAACATGACTAAATTGCAACATTAAATCATCACATGAGTTGAATCTAATTTTCTTTTTCTTTGAACTCAAACAATGTATATGACTGACTATTTCTATACTTCTTTGCTGGCCCATCAACAACCTCCAAATTAGTAAACCAAAAATTCTACTTAGAATTATTAAATTAAGAGAATAAAATCTTGTGCTCACCAAATCTTATATGCATATATATATATATATATATATATATATATATATATATATAGAGGGGTGGGGGGGTTTCGAACTCAAATTTTTCATAATTTGGACAATCGAGTCATATGCCATCAAGCTATCAGGCTCTTGATTTATATGCCTTTTATTTTGTAGAGAAAGCTGTACTAATGCACCCAATATTGGTCCAAACTCAATCGTTTAATTAAGGGTAGTAATTCTATAATGTCTAGCCAATTGTCTTAAGATCATTATGTGAGTTAAATTCGAATAATTCACATTCGAATCAAATTATTTATCCAAGGAAGGAAGCCAAGTCTTGCGAGATGACTCACTCACCCAACAACAATGCCTACGCATGCAGTCAGTCATCATGCGTAGCTTAATTAATTAAATTGAAGGTCAAGCTCCAATCTTAATTATTGCCTTTCAAAGAATCAAATACTTGATTCATTTGATCAACAACGTACAATTTTATTTTATTTTATTTTACTTCAAACAATATTATGATCGAGATCAGCTAATTGAATCTTGCAATAGTCGGATTTCTTAATTAAATTTATAATAAACATGAAGGATATGATCGATCTAAAACCCCAATGCTACTCAAAATCTTATAATTATATATCTTTCACAATCATAAAATTTAGATTTTTCTTCACACACACACATTAAACTCACACGTTCCTGTATGATTGAAAAGAACATCATGATCACTTGCTTAAGATCATCAGAACCATTATCCAGAATCAGATTTGATAGAGATTTGGTAGTCCAATAATAAAATAAAATAAAAAACTTTCACTTCAACCATGCATTCAAATGATTAAACAATAGAATTAAGTCTCGAGAAATGCTACTATGCCTCCTCATTTTCCCTACTCATTTTGGTTGCTCATATATTTAATTTTTTTTTAATGGTTAAAGAAGTGTCTATTAGTGTATTGGTATTTTTTTTTATTTTTTAAATTTGTTTAAAAACTATTTTGAAATAAAAAGCTAAAAAAAATAGCTACAAATTACACTAGGCGGCACATAGAGTGGTCATGCGCCCAGGCGACATAATAGCACCGCTTTTAAATCTCTCTTATATCCAAACGTACATACGTATACAAACTTTAGAACATTATATATATTGAGGTAGGTTTTTATTAAAGTTAAGATAATTATAATCTCCCAAATAATACTCAAGTTAATATAAACCACACACACACACATATACATATATATATATATATATATATGCACTCTAACTAATTATCATTAGGGTCAACCAAACCAACCTTATAATATGAAAGCTGCCGGGAATAATAATAACATACAAACCACCAAAAATATATATACAAAAATATTATTTTCAAGTACTATTACCGATGCAGCTCTCAATTGCGCATTACACTATTAAAAAATTGTAACCTGCCCACTTCATCAAAAGTTTGGCATATATAAATACACATAATAAAATACTTAAAATTTTGAAAAAATAGAAAAATAATAAAATATAACATAATAAAATAAAAAATTTTAATTCAAGAATTAAAGGTTGAACATGCATTATTTAAAAACAAAAAACTGTAAAGTTAAAATAGAAGAACAATTTTTTTTAGATAAATTCTAAATTTTTTATTTTTATTTTTTCAAAAATTAAATTCTTAAAGAAATAAATCTTTTTAAATTTAAATTTATTTTGTCTTTTTTTGAGGATTTTTAAGCTTTTAGGCATAATTTTATCTTTCTTAGGAGAAATTGGCCTATTGCATTGCAGTCTTTTTTATAGTTTGAGTAGTGATTGAAAATTGGGTGGTATAATTTGAAGAGGATTTGTGAACTTTAGAAAAAAAGAAGAAGCCTAAGATGCTTAATTAGCATGCTGAATCTGTATGTTCATTCTAAATACGAACTCAAAATTTTTAAGTTTTTTTTTTTCTTTTAAGAGAAACTGTCATCATTCATTCATCAGAAAAACTCATAATCATAAGCTAACAGTGTATATAAGGTGCCATCAATAAGTACTATTATTCCTATATATGTAGTAAGCTCACATGAATCTTATGATCATGAATTCACAAAACTCAAATTTACTCTATGCACAATCGTATTTAATTATGTTCAATTATGTAAAGACAAAATCTTCTAATTATAACGGGATACATGCATAAATAAAATGTGCACATATATAAGTATATAACATATATGTGTACGTGTATGAAAACCAAATATAGCGCGCATGGCTTCTTTATTCTTAAATTTCAAACTAGACTCAATACCCTTCGTATTACTCCGATCCTGCATGGTTTGACATGATATAATATGTACTAATAAACTTAAACTAATGGTATTAGAGCATCCTCATTCGTTTAGTCAAAGTCTAGTGATAGTTAAACTTTAGTCAATATGTACTAAAAAACCACCATATTGGATTAGACATTGCTATAAAATTTTAGACTTCAACTACAGTGATTTTCCAAATTTATAGTGAACAGTAGGTTAGCCAAACATTAAAATATTCAATTCTCACTCCTCTCACAAAATATGTAAGTATTTTTTATAATTAAAAAATTTTGTTCGATTTATTATTATTAAATATAAAATGTGATAAAAATAAATAAATAAATTAATATTAATTAAAATATTTATTGGCATATACGATTCCCAACAGATACTAGATAGGGTACGGTCTTGTTTTTCCAATGAAGGGTACTGCTACTATCGTCAAATTCAAGTAAAAAAGTCACATCAGATTGCCTCTTCTTACCTTTTTTTTTTTTTCCCATAAAAAATAAACTTCTAGCTACTTGATTTAATTTTTTGTTTTTTAAAAAAAAAATAAATATTTTTCTGTGGCTCTTGGAGTTCATATTGCCCTAATATCAAGCATCCGCGGTTACAAACGTATAAGGAGGCTTTTTCTGTGGCCCGTGCAGTTCATATTCATATCAAGATTCCATGGTTAATTAGAAGCCTATAGGAAGCTGGACCATTAATCGGACCCATGCATTTTTATTTTTTTTTTGCGAATGGCCCATTAATTAACATGGACCCAAAATGGTTTGAAAACCCCATGATACGTCTAGCTAATTAACGATCAAAACGACTGAATATGGAGTCAGACCGGGAGATAAATTTCCAAACATAAACAAAAACAAAAAACTTCAATCAAAGTCGATCGATCAGACTATATCAATCCTCTTTTTTTCTTTTTTTGATTATTTGAGACGGAACCGATCATCCGAATCGATCCACTATATATGGAAGTTTTGGAAAACAAGAAGAATAAATAGCATATTATAAATACAAAACTTGGAAATAAATCCTATTCCTTGAGGAACAGCAGATGATCACAAGTATATAATTAAATTATCGGGCTATATATACGTATCTGTTATACTACATAAATATGCATGCATGCATGCAAATGAATCCATGACTGAAACTACATCTTGAGTTTGGTCTCGCATATGGATTCAACACTCCTAGTAAAAACAAAAACAGATATGTTACACCTGTTATAAACTGTAGCATGCTTCTTGAAGATCTTGAGCAGACTTGTTTTCCCCACCAAAGTAGCCGTCGATGTCAAGTTCAGGCTCCCACTTCCCAAATCAGCAAAAAAATGTGGATTCATCATCAAATTACCAGTCATGAGAGTCACGGAAGTTGTCACGTTAAGCTTGCCGCGTGCCGGAACATATCGTTCCCCTATCAGAGCCTCCCCGACCAGGTCGCCGTGAAAATCAACGTACGCGGTAGAGTTTTTATACCTGAAGCTTGCATAGTTTCGATTCTCGACGGTAAAAACAGTGCCCAAAGTGACATTCGCTGTTGCATTCATCAGCATTGACAAATCAATGTTTTGGAGGCCTTCGAGGTGGAGGCTGATTCTGGGGTCTTTAGGCTTCAACATTGTAAAAGACAAGGCTACGAGAACAGCGGCAACGAGAACTAAGAAAATCGCCGTTACAGCACAGAATATTTTGAGACCTCTGCGAGAAGTACTTTTGCCAGCAGCCATTGTTGATAGACAAGAAGTTTTAGAAGAAGAAGAAGATAGATAGGTTGGGATCGAGGAGATTGCAATTTATGTTGGTATTTAAAGAGTTAATTAAGGATATTGGATGAAGGAAGGAGACGTACATACCGCGTGGACGTTACGGTGATCTCATTTAATTAAAGTTCATTAGTACTAATCTTGTACGTTGAATCCTAATTGTGTTCTATGTGGGAATCAAAGAAACAGTAGTTTAAGTACATTAGAAGACTCGACTGGAATTTCGTATGTACGAAAAATTAAGGTTAAAACATGATAAATAATTAAAACGAAGAATTAATAAAAGTAGCAAATTGGAATTTTATGCATGTAGGCCCTCCTAGAATATGGGGTTATAAGAATGTTAATGATAACATAAATATATAAGATGCTGAATTTTTTAAATGAAAATTAAAAACTTCGGATAGATCACTAGTTGTACGTACTAAATGGAACTCAATCCTGATCACAAGGAAAATTGAGACCTAATCAAATGAGATTAAAACCACGAGTCCTTTCTTAGCTCAACCTTAACAATTAATGACAAAAATGTTAGAGTTTTATATAAACTCTATGTCCCACACACTCATCTTGATAGAATTTAGAATAGTTCAAAACTTATTAGTTAATAGATGAGTTATAATGGGATAAGAAAACTCATAAGAGATAAAATTAACTCTATATTTCTAATTACAGTCAAACACAAAGTTTTAGATTTCTTGATGGTCAGAAGTCTATAAAATATAGTATCGAGGGGTTAAAGGGTTCTCACCCTACAACATTATTGTGCCTCTAGCCATAGAGAGACACTAAGAGGTAAAGTTGTTAGGATGATCCTTCTCTCATAGTCAGGTCAGATTCTTTATCACACTCTAATGGAGGGAGTTCCCTTTTCTAGTTGTTATTATTTTATTATCATAGATATATTATAGAAAATAGAAAATCCAATTATTAATATTCATATTAAAATATTTAACATAGGGTATCAAAACTTTAGGTTATAGATTTTTTATCATCTTCATAGAATATATAGGGAATAAATATTTGGTTTTATATGCTTTCTTGTATTGTGATATTGCGAAAGACTCAAAATAATGCCTTCCGATCTGACAAAGAAATTTATAATGGTGTTTTCCTTTGACATCTATTATGTGTTTGTCTTTTATGAGAGACCCACACAGTGACATTATATACATGTATTTCGGTTTTTGAGTGTTCCTATTTTCTACTTTTGTCGTATTGTGTTTGTGCCGGAGGAAGTCAAACTCTCATAAATTGTTCACAAGATATTGATACATCCTTTCGAAGTAGATATTGCTTTGATTTTATGTTATTTCTCTTTTGCTTTTTCATACACTATATTGCGTATTGTAATGAACAAAGCTGAGGTATATCTGTAGAGAAGAACCTCGCTGTGAGCCGTTGTATGTTTGTTAGCCGTTGTGTATTGTGTAGCCAGCGGCCGCTGGATGTGGGGTAGACCACCGTGTATGGTGGTCGGTGCCTTAACATGCCGGCAGTGTAAAGGAGGTGGCCGGCAGCATAGTGGGACTGTGAATTGCCGAATGGGTGCCGCCCCTGCCTATTCATGGTTCTCGTTGACTACGTATAGTGAGGTCGGCACTAGGAGGAGTGAACCTCCTTGCCGGCGTCTGGCCTGTAATGGTGGCAGAAGGCTCTAACGCCCACTGCCGCGGCAATTTCTGGTAATAAAAGAAAAGGTGGATTGTGACCCAAAGGTCGCCGGCAGAAGAAGGATGAAGATGAATTAGTGGCAGCGGCTGAACGTTGAAGAAGATGAATTAGCGTTTCTTTTAAGCACATTTGTTTTGGGCTATTGGGCTAGGCCGTGAGCTCTGGCCCAGTCCAAGAGGGAAAGGAAAACCAATGGGATGAATAGGCCACGGTTGTGGCCAAGCCCAATAACAGGACCAAAAAAAAAAAAAGGGAAGGCAACCTATTGAAAGGAACCAGGTTCCATCCAGTTTACTAAACCGGTCCGGTTTGGACCGATCAGATTAAAATAATTATATTATTTTATATTATTAAAAAAATTAATTTTTATTAAATTCTCTTATGCATATTTATTGAATGTATTAAACTTTATGTACATGTTATTATTATTAAATACATGTTTGAATTGTTTATTTTGACTCTTATTATCATGCCATATATATTCGTTTATCCAATATGAGGCAAATAATTTACAAAAAAAATTAAAGAAAAAATTGGTTGCCCACAAGTACAAAATTTTCTTAATTTTAGTGAAAAATCATTAAACTCCATAGTAAGATGGATGTGATGGAGTGAATACTTTGTATGTCAAAGTTTACTCCCAAATGAGAATTCTAATGATATAACTAGTTCATCCATAGAATTTAATATTGATGGAGTGAACAATTTTGTGTGTCAAGATCTACTCCCAAAGAAGGGTCTTGATCAGTGTTTTAAATTTCGTACCGTACCGGCTAAAATACCGGCCGGTACCGGCCATACCGGACTAAATTTCGGCCTGTACCGGCCTATATTTCGGCCGGTACCGGCCGATATTTCGGCCTATGTTTTTTTTTTTTTTTCAAACTACAAACTTTTTTTTTAACCCCTAATTCAGACTAGACTATTTATAATTTATATATATATGTATTTATATATAGACTATTATTTTGGAATATAATTTTTATATATATTTATATATATAATTTATTTATATATCGACTATCCCGAAACACTATCCAGAAACGGTACCGGTATCGAAATATTTCATTCCAGTGCCTTGACCGGTACGACGTTCGGTACGGTATTCAAAACATTGGTCTTGATGACACTACTAGTTCATCCATCAAAGTAAAGTTGGAGTTGAACAATTTGTATGCCAGAGTTTACTCTCAAAAGATAATTCTGGTAATACAGCTAGTTCATCCACATAATTTAAGGTTGGGGGAATACTTTGTATGTCAGAGTTTACTCCCAAATGAGAATTTTGATGATACAACTAGTTCATTCCCAGAATTTAATACTGATGAGAACATTTTGTGTATCAAGATCTACTCTCAAAGGAAGGTCTTGATGACACTACTAGTTTATCCATAATTGTTTAGATTTTGATTATTATTTGTGAGTATCGAACTCGAAGCATTAATGTGATTAAAATGTTTTTCTTGTAATAAGTATACAAATATATTTACAAGGTTTTTTGTACGGAATGGACTCTAGTATAGAGAAACATAAGCATTTCAAATTTACACTAAGAGTTTTACACCCTGATTTATCCATTTAAGTCTTAACATAAATTATTATTGAGAATAGTGATAAGGGTCAGAAAAGTACAATGTTTAATAATATTGGATTAATTACTACATATCAAACTATAGGGTGCCGCCCTTGCCTATTCATGGTTCTCGTCGGCTACGTATGGTGAGGTTGGCGCTAGGAGGAGGAGAGAACCTCTTCGCTGGCGTTCGGCCTGTAATGGTGGTAGAGCGCTCCAAAGCCCACTGCCGCGGCAATTTCTGGTAATTAGAGAGAGAGAGAGAGAGAGAGAGAGAGGATTGTGACCTGAAGGTCGCCGACGGAAGAAGGACAGAGACTTCTTAGCATCTCCCCTCGTTGGCGACGCACCGAAGCCGCGACAACTCAAGGTCTGGAAATAAGTGGCGACGGCTAATGGTTGAAGAAGATGAATTAGGGTTTCTTTTCAGCACATTTGTTTTGGGCTACTTGGCTGGGCCGTGAGCTCTGGCCCAGTCCAAGAGGGAAAGGAAACCAACGGGCCGAATAGGCATTATTCCTATAAAATTCAATCTTGATATGAAAAAGTAATAAGATATGAAAAAGTTGGTAGCATGATTGTTAGCTACAAGATTGGTTGCCCAACGGGTTGAATAGTCTCTATTCATAGTTTGAATTTTGAGGAAATTGAAATGTAAAATTCCTTATGGTTGACAAAATCAGTGAGAGTATAGAAACTAGAGATGCGATTGTTGTGAAGTGCATTCTTGTACTTCGAAAATACTTATAGTTCATTTTATGATTATCTTAATGATAATATGGAACAACAAGCAAATGATCATCTACCTCATCAGAGAAACACCGCCGAAAAAATGGTCATGTTATCATTAATAAACTAATTATGGATACTATAGTTGAATTAAATAATTATAATAATATAATTCGATTAAAAGAGATAAAATTACTAATATTTCAATTTGTAGTACGTTCGAACAATCAGTAACACTGTTCGACCGCACGTAACAAGATCGAGCAGTAATTTACATAAAGAAGAGCATTCGAACAGTTTGTAGAATCTTTCGCGCCACAAAATAGTGGCGGATTGTCACCCGTGAAAGTGTATGAAACGTAGAAAATCATGCAAATGCCATTTTACTCGTTCGAACACTTCCGCGAAATTTTTGCAAGTAGGAAAATTTTGTTGCTCATTGAATTTTCACGTTCGAACGCCAAAATTATTCATTTGAGCGGTATACGTCGACTCAAGTGACAACTTATTCCATCGTAATAAATGGGTTATTAATTAGAACAACGTCGTTTCAATATGTAGAGAACTTATTACAACGACAAATGTCACCGTAATAAGTTTTAAAACCTACTCATCCTTCAAAACCCCTCAGTCAGCCGCATTTCTCTCAATTTCTCACTTCTCCTTCTTCAACTAGTACCAAAAACACTCATTTTCTCCACAAGCCTCCACTTTTCTCTCCATAATCCTTCATTCTATTCACGAAATGTATAAACATTAGCACTATATTGACTAAATGTATGTTTTTTGTTTAGATTTCTATATAAATTAAATCATTTTCTTCATTATAGTGATAATATTTGTTTAAACACTATTTTGTAGGTGTTTATTAAGTTATTTCAGTTTGCACAGCTCAAGGTATGTCTAGATTTCATAAGTTATAGTTTTTAACATCGAATCTATGTATTTGTCTATCTATCTTCATTGTGAATTGAGTTTTGGGATGATTGATTGCATTTTGCGATTGTGTTTTGCTCTCTGGTTCGTATTCTGGGTTGGATCATTCGATCGTAATATCATATCATTCGAACGTTAAACATAGAAAACAGTTTAATTACTAAATTACATTTATTAGATAACAAATAAATAACAATACTTATGATACTTAAAATACACTTAATATTAAAATACATAATAATTAGGATACTTAAAAATACACTTAATGTTAAAATACATAATAACTAAGATACTTAAAATACACTTAATATTAAAATACATAATACTTAAGATCCTTAAAATACACTTAATAATTAAAATACACTAAATATTAAAATACATAATAATTAAGATACTTAAAATATACTTAATAATTAAAATACTTAAAATATACTTAGCATTAATATTATAATTTACTTTAAAAAATTACGAATATAAATTTTTTGGTAATGTTTAATTTCAGTGATCATATTAACATGCTCAAAGAACTGAGAGTAAATGATATAGACCAGAGACATGTACAGGAGTTCCTGAAATGGTTCGAACAATGGGTAATAACATTAATACAGATGCGAGTTTGCATTAAATTAAAAATAGATTGGATTGTTTATTTTTGAATGTTTATAATTTATTTAATATGTAAGTTGTACAAATGTATATGAGTAATCCGAACGACATATCGGACGAACTGTATGCATTAGCACGTAGCCCCTTGAGACGCGCTTCTCAATATTCTACATGTATTTTTTGAAAAATTAGGTATCACACAATTGATCGAGAACTCTATAAGAAAATACAAAATAGTGATGTCCTTGTCATAATGAGTCATAATGTAAGTTCTATGAAGTTGTCGTAGATATAATTGGAATGAGATATGTGGAGAAGGTTGTGATTTATATATTTAAGTGTGATTGGTGAGATTTAAGCAATCCTCGAAGGGGAAAGCGCCATGATGAATATTTTTTGAGTATTAATAAATAAATAAAAATGGTATGAAAATGATTCTTTTATTTTGGCTTCCCAAGCATCTCAAGTGTTTTACTTAGACGATGCTAAGTTAGGAAATCAATGGCAAATAGTATAAAAATTTTCTCTCCGAAATATATATAACGTTATCCCTGAGGCGGAGGGATAAAGTGAAGAAGAAGATCTCTACTCAAGAAACATACCAAGAGAGTCAAGCCGTCTTTAACTTATTTGTGGATTTGAACCAGTATGAGATGATCTCATTACATAAGGAAGATATTGAGATTGAAATAGTTGATGCGACAGTTAATCAAAATGTTGAGTCATCTGAAATATCTACAGATGATGAGAGCGAATCTACAGATGAAACTGATACAAATGATTGACCGATTTTGTGTTCACATTACACAGTATCTCGCAATTATGCCACCAAATAGGAAGGAAGTTTGCATCTTATCTCTACTTGTTCCTAACTCTCTGTCTGACTCACTATTAGAGACTAACTCTACGGAATAAGGTAAATAGCTAATACTCATTTTTTCAATTAAGATAATTGATAATTGATACAAGGTAATAACTAAATATTGTTTTATAGAGATAACAATACAATCTCGTCAGGGACGAAACACTATTAGAGGCTTGACGTTGGAAAAATATCATAAAGTGGGTAACATTAAGGTTAACATTTCTGATGAACATACTGAAGTCGAGGGACAACAAGCAGCTTGGCTTGCATCATATGTGGGTGCTCTTCCACGGACTTATGCACATTTGGCTACGAGTTCATGTCATAAAGTCCCACAATATGTGAAAGAGCTTATAAAAAAGCGTTGTTTGGTACGTAATATTTAAATAATAAATTTATATTGATATTATTTACTATTCTAAATGATAATATATTTGTGCATATACTTTTTCAATGATGACTTCGAACTAAATTTTGATCAGAGAGAGGAGCGTAAGACTGTTGATGAGCTGATGTATAATGCATTCCGCAGGTATAAGATGATGTATCACGAGCATTACAAGAAGTACGAGAATAAGGAAGATGCACGCCAACATCCCTTTCAGGATGTCCGACCTACAGATTGAAAAAAATTTTGTGAAATATTTGAGGATCCATTATGTAAGGTAAATTAAATGAATTCTTTATGTGTCCTATTTATAATTTTCATTTACTAATATTTACAACTTCTATGCAGGAGTAAAGTTCTATAAACAAAAAAAAAAATAGATAGAAGTTGAAGATTCATCATCATGCAGGCCCAAGATATTTCCATCACCTTTCTCTGAAATTGGTAATGTACTTCTTTTTTTTAATTCTATATAGTTTATTTTTTGGAGGTACTAATTTTAATATTGACTTTATATCTTAATAATGTTTCTTGTAAGAAGAGTCAGACACCAATTATGATCTAATAAAATTATATGCTGTATCACATACTAAAAGTAATGGAGAGTGGACTCATCCCGATATTCGTGAGAATTATGTAAGAATTATAATTTGTTTTAATTAAACATATTTAAATTTTTGTGTTAAAATTAATTTTTTATGTTATGTGTATGATAAAATAGTTGTCCTCCATGCTGAAACTGCATCATATCATAATTCATCAACAAGTGATGTAGAAGTTTTTAAACAAGTTCTAGGTCAACGTTCAAGATATTTGAGGGGTTTATGTCGCTGTATAAAGTTTTCAGGCTCTTTATCAACATCAAGTACTACTGTCATCGCGTTAGAGAATGCGAATTCTAGGATCAAAAAATTGATTGCAAAACAACGTGAGTTAGATGCTCAAATGATGAAACAAGCAGACATGTATATGCGCATAAAATAACAAGAATAACAACAAGAAGAGTTCATGAGAGAGATGTAACTCCAAATGCAGACGCTTATGCAACAATTCAGGCTTCCAAGCAATTGATTTTCATGTTGTATATAAATTTTAGGATTTATAAAATTCTGTACTAATAACATTATTAGTATTATTAGTATTTTATTTATTTCGTTCGGACTTATTAGATTCATTTTATTTATATTGAACAATTTGTAATGTATTTTTGGAATATAAATATCTTTTTTTTAATTTTTTATTAAAATGAAAATACTAATCGTTCAAACAATCATCAAACGTTCGAACATATATAAATCGGACACAACCGTTAGAACATCACATGTTGGAGTTCGAACGGTCATCAAACGTTGTGAACCGTTCGAGTTCGTTCGAACATGTAACTCACTCTTTTCGTTCATTACATGTTCGAACCTCTTGTTCAATTCTAAAAATTAATATAATTTACGTTTGATCATCAATTTATTTGTTCAAACGTTTCCTCATGTCTATTTGATCGAACGGACTGGTATCGATCGACCACCCATGAAGTAAACGTTCGAACAGACATTCGAACGATTTTTGTAGGTGGTCGAACTAATTTCTGGGATGAAATTCAATTGTCCAAGAATAAAATTCTCGTTCGAACGTGATCGAACGGTCCAGCAAAATTTCGTTCCAAAAGATATTCTTTGGGATGAAATTGATATTTTCGTCCCAAAATACCTTTTGGGACACTGATATTGGGACGACTTTGAGATGCTTTTTTTTCCATTCCAAAATTCATTTTGAGACAAAAATCCTATCTTTCAAGGCGAAAGTATTCGTCTTAAAAGACCCAAACTGTTGTAGTGCTACGCAAGCAGTAGTGCTAGTCATTATGCGTAGCTTAATTAATTAATTTAAGTTGAAGGTCAAGCTCCAATCTTAATTATTAATGCCTTTCAAAGAATCAAATACTTGATTCATTTGATCAACAGTACACTCCATATAAAACAATTTTATTTTATTTTAATTTAATTCAAACAATATTATGATCGAGATCAGCTTGAATCTTGCAATAATCGGATCTCTTAATCAAATTAATAATAAAGATGAAGGATATGATCGATCTAAAACTCCAATGCTAACTCAAAATATTGATGTTATTAGATATCTTTCACAATCATAAAATTTAGATTTTTCTTCACACACACACACATTAAACTTAGGGGTGTCAAATCATGTTAATGGGTCGTGTTCGTGTCGTGTCAGAGTATATACATTACAGTTAATGGGTCAACACGAACACGACCCGTTAAGGGTTTCGCGTCAAAATTCTAAACACAAACACGACACGGTTTGATAACGGGTTGACACGACACGACCCGTTATGACACATTAGGAAATAAATTGACACGACACGATCCGACCCGTTTCAACCTGTTTCAACCTGTTTACATTAATGGATTGAACTGACACGATATGACACGATCCGACACGACCCGTTTTATCCCATTATAAATTTTAAATATAAATAATATCTAAAAAAAAAAACTACAAGTCTAAAATTACAATCCAAACAAATATCCACACACATTGTAACAATATATTAAAATTACATCAAATATGATAAACAAAACACACATAGTAAATATATTAATATTACAATCCCAAATATAATAAAAATTAAAAACACAAATCTAAACAAATCTAGAAGTTGCAGAATGAGGTGGAGCGTGGGCGACGGGGCGCTGGCGGCGGCAAGTGCGAATCCGTGGTTTAAGTCTTTGTGGGCGACTCGGCGTCACCATGAAACCAGAGGGGGGCGGCGTCACCGTGAGGCGTGAGGATTGAAGCACACTGGAGTGGAGGCGACGCGACGTCACCGTGAAGATGAGTGGAGCGGCGAGCCTAGAGGGCAGCGTGGTCGTCGCGAGGAGCCGAGGAGTTCGAACTTCGGATCGAGTTTCTGAAGAAGGAAGGAACGACGAACAAAACCACGAAACAGGGGGGAACGACGAACGAAAGCGAAACAGGGGGAACGACGAACGAAAGAAAGCGAAACGGGGGGGAACGATGAACGAAAGCAGAAATGGGGGGGGGGGAGAACGACGAACGAACGAAAGCAGGGGGAGGGGAACGACGAACGAACGAAAGCAGAAACCAGGGGGGAACGACGAACGAAAGCAGAAACAGGGGGGGCGGCAGATTGAGTTAGGGTTTTTTTTAAAATTAGTTTTTATACTTTGGGAAATTGGGGGGGGCGGCTGATGAGTTAGGGGTTTTTTTTTAAATTAGTTTTTATACTTTTAGTTATAACTTTTAGGTTATAAGGGTAAAGGGTATAAGGGTAATTTTAACTTTCTTAACGGGTCATAACGGGTTGACCCGTTAGTGACCCGTTAAGCTATCGTGTCTTAACGGGTCAACCCGTTTTGACCCGAACCCATTAAGACTAAACCCTAACCCGCTTTTATCGGGTCGTGTTCGTGTTGGGTTATCGGGTCATGTCACATATTGCCACCCCTAACTAAACTCACACGTTCCTGTATGATTGAACAAGAACATGATCATGACTTGCTTAAGATCATCAGAACCATTATCCGGTCATAATCAGATCGATTTGATAGAGATTTGGAAGTCAAATAATAAAACTTTCACTTCAACCATGCATTCAAATGATTAAACAATAGAATTAAATCTCTCTTATATCCAAACATACGTATACAAACTTTAAAACATGTATTGAGGTAGGTTTTAATTAAAGTTAAGACAATTATAATCTCTCTTATATCCAAACATACGTATACAAACTCAATACCCTTTGTATTACTCCGATCCTGCATGGTTTGACATGATATATGTACTAATAAACTTAAAATAATGGTATTAGCCGGCTAAAAAATAATTGAATTTTTAAGTGGGTCTAACTTATTGGCATATACGATTCCCAACAGATACTAGATAGGGTACGGTCAAGTTTTTCCAACGAATAGGTGCTACTATCGTCAAATTCAAGTAAAAAAGCCACATCCAATTGCCTCCTCTTACCTTTTTTTTTTTTTTAGTAATGCTACATACAGTCTTGGAATGCACAAACGTTGTGCAATCGCTTTGAAAAAGAGTGGAGTCCACTATTAAAAAATTAATTTATTTTTATGTGGGTCTCATATTTATTCACTTTTTTCAAAGCGACTGCAAGGCGCTTGCACACTCACAACTGCAAGTATCATTTCTCTTTTTTTTTTCCATAAAAAATAAACTTCTAGCTACTTGATTTAGTTTTTTTAATTTTTTAAAAAAGAAATCTTTTTCTGTGGCTCTTGGAGTTCATATTGCCCTAATATCATATCAAGATTCCATGCTTAGAATCTTTTTCTGTAGCCCGTGGAGTTCATATTCATATCAAGATTCCATGCTTAGAAGCCCTATAGGAAGCTGGAACATTAATCGGACGCTTTTTTTTTTTTTTTTTTTTGCGAATGGCCCATTAATTAACATGGACCCAAAATTGTTTTAAAACCCCATGATACGTCTAATTAACGATCAAAACGACTGAATATGGAGTCAGACCGGGAGATAAATTTCCAAACATAAACAAAAACAAAAAAATACATAAAACTTCAATCAAAGTCGATCGATCAGACTATAATAATCTTCTTTTTCACTTTTTTTGATTATTTGAGACGGAACCTCAGGAATCGATCCACTGTATATGGAACTTTTGGAAAACAAGAAGAATAAATAGAATATTATATATACAAAACTTGGAAATAAATCCTATTCCTTGAGGAAAAGCAGATGATCACAAGTATATAATTAAATTATCGGGCTATATATACGTATCTGTTATACTACATTAATATGCATGCATGCAAATGAATCCATGACTGAAACTACATCTTGAGTTTGGTCTCGCATTTGGATTCAACACTCCCAGTAAAAACAAAAACAGATATGTTACACCTGTTATAAACTGTAGCATGCTTCTTGAAGATCTTGAGCAGACTCGTTTTCCCCACCAAACTAGCCGTCGATGTCAAGTTCAGGCTCCCACTTCCCAAATCAGCAAAAAAATGTGGATTCATCACCAAATTACCAGTCATGAAAGTCACGGAAGTTGTCACGTTAAGCTTGCCGCGTGCCGGAACATATCGTTCCCCTATCAGAGCCTCCCCGACCAGGTCGCCGTGAAAATCAACGTACGCGGTAGAGTTTTTATACCTGAAGCTTGCATAGTTTCGATTCTCGACGGTAAAAACAGTGCCCAAAGTGACATTCGCTGTTGCATTCATCAGCATTGACAAATCAATGTTTTGGAGGCCTTCGAGGTGGAGGCTTATTCTGGGGTGTTTAGGCTTCAACATTGTAAAATACAAGGCTACGAGAACAGCGGCAACGAGAACTAAGAAAATCGCCGTTACAGCACAGCATATTTTGAGACCTCTGCGAGAAGTACTTTTGCCAGCAGCCATTGTTGATAGACAAGAAGTTTTAGAAGAAGAAGAAGATAGATAGGTTGGGATCGAGGAGATTGCAATTTATGTTGGTATTTAAAGAGTTAATTAAGGATATTGGATGAAGGAAGGAAACGTACATACTACGTGGACGTTACGGTGATCTCATTTAATTAAAGTTCATTAGTACTAATTTTGTACGTTGAATCCTAATTGTGTTCTATGTGGGAGTCAAAGAAACAGTAGTTTAAGTACATTAGAAGACTTGACTGGAATTTCGTATGTACGTAAAATTAAGGTTAAAACATGATAAATAATTAAAACGAAGAATTAATAAAGAAGTAGCAAATTGGAATTTTATGTAGGCCCTCCAAGTATAAGGAGTTATAAGAATCTTAACGAACATAAATATATAAGATGCTGAATTTTTTAAATTAAAAATAAAAACTTCGGATAGATCACTAGTTGTAGTACGTAACTACTAAATGGAACTCAAATCCTGATCGGAAAATCGAGACCTAATCAAAATGAGATTAAAACCACGAGTCCTTTCTTAACTCAACCTCAACCATTAATGACAAAACTATAAGAGTTTTATTTAAACTTTATGACCCACATACCCATCTTGATAGAGTTTGAAATAATTCAAAACTTATCAGTTAATAGATAAGTTATAATGGGATAAGAAAACTCCTAAGAGATAAGATTAACTCTATATTTCTAATTACAGTCAAACACAAAGTTTTAGATTTCTTGATGGCCAGAAGTCTATAAATAGTACCGAGGGATTAAAAGGTTCTCACCTATAATATTATTGTGTCTCTAGCCATTGGGAGATACTCGGAGGTAAAGTTGTTATAATGATCCTTCTCTCATAGTCAGGTCAGATTCTTTGTCATACTGTAATGGATGGATGTACGTTTTCTAATTGTTATTATTTTATTATCATGGATTATAAGAAATCGAAGATTCAATTATTAATATTCATGTTAAAATATTTAACATATGTTGTCAGAGTTTTAGGTTAAAGATTTTTTATCATCCCGATAAAATATATAGTGAATAAATATTTGATTTTATATGCTTTCGGGTATTGTGATATTGCGAAAGACAAAAAATAATGCGCTCCGATCTGACAAAGAAATTTATAATGGTGTTTTCCTTTTGCATCTATTATGTGTTTGTCTTTTATGAGAGACACACACATGAGTAACATTATATTCGTGTATTTCGGTTTTTGAGAGTTCCTATTTTCTACTTTTGTCGTATTGTGTTTGTGCTAGAGGAAGGGAAACTCTCATAAATTGTTCACAAGATATTGATACATCCTTTCGAAGTAGATATTGCTTTAATTTTATGTTATTTCTCTTTTGCTTTTTCATACACTATATTGCGTATTGTAATGAACAAAGCTGAGGTATATCTCTAGAGAAGAACCTCGCTGTGAGCCGTTGTATGTTTTGTAGCCCTTGTGTATTGTGTGGCCGGCGGCCGCTGGGTGTGGGGTAGACCACTGTGTATGGTGGCCGGTGGCATAACACGTCGACGATGTAAAGGAGGTGGCTGGCAGCACAGTGGGACTATGAAGTCCCGAATGGGTGTTACCCTTGCCTATTCATGATTCTCGTCAGCTACGTATGGTGAGGTCGGCTCTAGGAGGAGGAGTGAACCTCCTCGTCGGCGTCTTGCCTGTAACGGCAACAGAGGGCTCTAAAGCACACTGCCACGACAGTTTCTGGTAATAAAAAAAAGGGTGGATTGTGACCTGAAGGTCTTCAACGGAAGAAGGACGGAGACTTCTTGGCATCTCCCCTCACCGGCGACGCACCGCAGCCGTGGCAGTTCAAGGTCTAGAAATAAGTGGCGGCGGCTGAAAGTTGAAGAAGATGAATTAGCATTTCTTTTCAGCACATTTGTTTTGGGCTATTGGGCTTGGCCGTGAGCTCTACCCAGTCCAAGAGGGAAAGGAAAACCAACGGGCTGAATAGGCCACTGTTGTGGGCGAGCCAAATAACAAAACCGAAAAACCAAAAAAAAGGGAAGGCGACCCATTGAAAGGAACCAGGTTCCATCCGGTTTACATACGTGGACGTACTAGTCTTGTACGTTGAATCCTAATTGTACGTGTTCTATGTGGGAATCAAAGAAACACTAGTTTAAGTACATTAGAAGACTCGACTGGAATTTCAATGTACGTCAAATTAATGTTAAAACATGATGAATAATTAAAACGAAGAAATAATAAAGAAGTAGCAAATTGGAATTTTATGTAGGCCCTCCAAGTATATGGGGTTATAAGAATCTTAATGAACATAAATATATAAGATGCTGAATTTTTTAAATGAAAAATAAAAACTTCGGATAGATCACTAGTTGTACGTAACTATATACTAAATGGAAAAAATAACAGCCATGCATGTGCGTAATAAAATGCTCCAAGAACGCTGCTTTCTTCTTGAAAGTTCTTCTTGAGACTTCGTTTTTTAGTTTCTTGACTAGGGTGGTTTCCAGTTTTCACATAAGGCTGTATGGCAGCCGCTGAGAACGTAGGTCGACGTGTGTTCGTGGATCTCGTATCGGTGGTTCCTCAGCCTCTTCCAGAATCGCCTGTGGCGCATCGTGTGCCGAAATCCAAAGATGGTGAAATTCTCTTTCAGTTCTCTAAGGAGGAAATACTATGCTCGGCAGAACCTTTTAGGTTTTCTATCGTCTTGAAAATTTTTCGAAACTGTCCTTCCTTGGATGCCATTCGGGCATTCATTCAAAAGTGTTGGAATCTTGATGGCATTCCAGTTGTTTCTAATATGATGCATCCTCGGAACGTGTTTATAAGAATGACTTCGGAAAAAGACTGCATGAAGGCCCTTTCACGTGAAGTTAGTGATATAGATGGGATTCCATATCGTCCATTCCACTGGACTCCAGATTTTAAGGAAGAAGAAGAACCATCGATTGTGCCGATTTGGATCGTCTTGCCAGGTTTGCCTCCTAACTATTATCATGAGTCTTTTTTTTAAATTCTTACAGCCCCAATAGGTAGATTTATTAGACGTGATAATCTCACTCGTTTTGCCACTCGCACCGATGGTGCCCGTATCTGTGTGGAGATGGATGCTACAAAGGAGCCTTTACCTCATTTTTGGATTGGGACTCTTGGACTGCGGTCTAGCCGCAAGCAAGAGATAATTTATGAAACTCTACCGGCGTTCTGTTCCAAGTGCAAAATATAGGGGCATAATGCAAGGACATGTCGTGTTGGGAAAAAGATTACTTGAAGAAAGGAATGGGTTCGGCAACAAGAACCTGTTGTGGAAGAACCGAAGGAAAAAATAAATCCACCAATTGTCGAGGAAAAAGAAGTTGAAGCAAATAAGGATTCTGAGATAAATTTGGTAATAGGTGAATCCTCCACACCTTTGATTGAGGAGTTGGAAACGAAAAAAGATCATGGTGAGTCTCCTGATATTGAGGTTCCTGCGGAGGAAATGAATAATAAGGTGTCGCCAGAGAGGAATGATGGAAGACTGGAATGTTCTACCCAGTCGAAGGAGGCGGAGTTGGCCACGGACATGAGGGAGGTGGAAGTAGTTCCTAGTATAGAGGAGAGGGAGGATGATAAATTACAGGAGGAAGAGGTTTTCTTGGAAGAGGGGTTGATGTCTGATCCGGAACCTGAGATACAAGCGGAAGTCTTTCTGCAGGATAAGGAATATCACACGGAAACAGAGGATGAAGTAGGGAAGAGAAAATACCATAAGAGGCAGTTTGAGAAAATCAGGAGTTCTAAGAGGGTGCTCACTCGAGCCAAAAAATTTTCTCAGTGACAGGATCCATATTAGACTGGAATATAAGGGGAATAGGTACTTCTAAGGGACGTTTAAAGTGTCTGCTGAGCAAATGTCAGCCGAAGATGGCAGTGCTGTTGGAACCGTTTCAGAGTGTTGATAAAATTTAGATGTATATGCAGGTGTTTCACTTTGATAAGGTAATAACTAATGAAGATGTTGGTGGGAAAATCTGGGTATTTTGGAAAAATGAAATGGACGTCCAGCTGGTCCGAATGGGATCGCAGTATTTGTCTTTACGTAGAGACGACAGATCTTCACATTTTTTGAGTAATTTTATCTATGCTAAGTGTAATAGAAATGAAAGGCAGATGCTTTGGGAGGAGCTGAGTTTGGCTAGAATGGGTGTGGAGCCTTGTTTGTTTGCTGGAGATTTTAATATAATTCGATCGGATGTGGAAAGGTGTGGTGGTCGACCAAGGACAAGAGCTGCAATGGATGACTTCAATAGATGGATTCACCAGGGCGGGTTGATTGAAATGAATTCACAGGGGAGAAAGTTTTCATGGTGCAATGGTCAGCATTGATTATCTAGAGCTTGGGCTAAGTTGGATAGAGTGCTTCTTGATGCAAATTTACTGACAGCATTTTCGAGTGCAAGTTGTTCGTATCTGTCAAGGACAACGTCGGATCATAGTCTCATGTTTATAGAATTCCTGAAAGATCCTTTTACTTATGGCCAGTCTCCATTTAGGTTTCCGCAAATGTGGGTTGAGCACCCTGAATTTATGAACCTTGTACATAATGTGTGGTCTGAACCAGTGGTAGGTACGAGGCTCCTTAAATTAGCTAGTAAACTTAAAAAGCTTAAGGTGGCTCTACGTGAATGGAACAAGAGGGTGTTTGGGCAGACCAATACTCAGATTGCTATTCTTGAAGAGAAGGTGAGGGTCTTGAGCACTCTCTGCAAAGAGATTGGGATAATGATGTTGAAAGTGAGCTTGTAAGGTACTCTACTGAGTTTTCTTTTTGGACGCGAAGGGAAGACATAAGATTGGCTCAGATGCTAAAATTAAGTGGAGGATGGAAGGTGATCCGAACTCAAAATTCTTCCATGTTTGGTTATCTAATAAAAAGCATAGGAAAATATATAATTTGAGAACTACGGACGGGTTGGAGTTCAATTCATCGGAAGAAATTCATCTTGGTGCCGTTGAATATTTTTCTCAGTTCCTACAACAGTCAAATCAGCCAAGAGAGTTGCCGGATTTAACAAACTTGATATCGCCGGTTATTGAAGAAGAGGATTGTGTCCAGCTTTGTTGCATCCCTTCTTTGGATGAAGTTAAAGAGGCTCTCTCGTCTATTCCTATAAATAGTTCTCCGGGGCTAGATGGTTTTGGTGCGGGATTTTTTATGAGCTGCTGGGAGGTGGTAAAAATGGATGTTTTGGGAGCAATCTCAGAATTTTTTCTATCTAAAAGTCTTCCGAGATTTTATTCGGCTTCTTTCATTGTGCTTATTCCGAAGGTAGATGTGCCTTCGGGGTTTGATAAATTTAAGCCGTTAAGCCTTTGTTCAGTCTTCTATAAAATTTGCTCGAAAATTATTGTGAATCGTCTGACGGGTCTTCTTTCCAAATTAGTATCTCTTGAGCAAGGAGCTTTTATACCTGGGAGGAGTATATTTGAAAATATTAGTCTTAGTCAGGAAATGGTTCATTCACTGAAGAATACGTCACATGGTGGTAATATTATGATTAAAGTTGACATGGCAAAAGCATATGATCGGGTGGAGTGAAATTTTTTGCTGGAGGTTTTGAGGTGTTTTGGTTTCCCTCCTCCTTTTTGCGAATTAATTCATGCTTGTATTTCGAATGTTTGGTACTCTGTGATACTAAACTGAACGACGAAAGGATTTTTTCAAGGGGGTTGGGGACTACGCCAGGGGGATCCCCTTTCGCCTTACCTCTTTATTATTCTTCAGGAGGTACTCTCTAGACTTTTGAAACATAGCTTTATGGCAAAAAAATTGGAAAATTTTCCCAAACTAGAGGCACTCCTCAAATTTCACTTCTTATGTACGCTGATGACATTGTGATTTTTCTGAATGGAGGAATGAAGTCGGTGAGGGAACTGTTATGGGTTTTTGAAATGTATGAAGATTGGTCAGGACAGAAAATTAATAAAGAAAGGACGACCATATTTTATTCTCCAAAAATTTCGTTGGTCCGAAAGAGAGCTCTTAAAAGGCTGACAGGGTTCTCGAAAGCCTCGTTTCCCTTTAAATATCTAGGGGTTCCGATCGTCTTGGAGCGTCTTAAGCATGAGCACCTGGAGGAGATGGTTAACAAAGTCTGGAACAAAATCAGTGGTTGGAAAATGAAAATCCTATCATCGGGAGGCCATTTGATTCTTCTTCGGCATGTGTGTTCTAGCATGGCTTTACATATATTTACGATTTTGTAGGTCCCTCAATCTATTATTAAGGAATTAAACCGAATGATGAGCACATTTGTTTTGGGGTGAGGTGAATGGTAAAGGAAAAAAAAAAGTGGGTGGCATGGGATAGTATTTATAAGCCAATAGAGGAGGGTGGAATGGGTTTGCGTAATTTGGAGGATATGCAAAAAGCATTGCATATGCGGTTTGCATGGAACTTAATTCAAGGAGAGTCCTTGTGGGCTAGGTTCTTTAAGGGAAAATATGTGGGCTCTTCACCATAGTCTCTCATTGATATGAAAAAAGGAACGAGGTTTTGGAAAATGATTGTTAAAAGTATTCCTAGTGTCCTTAATAATGCAAAGTGGAGAGTTAGAGATGAGAACATTTTATTTTGGTATGATAAATGGAGAGATGGGGGTCTGTTAATTGTTGAGTTCTAGATAGTGGGTAATCCGATGCTTAAAGTTAAAGAGTGCAAGTTGTCCAATAGTTGGGATGTGGAGCTGTTGAGTACGTTAGTGGGACAGGATAATGTGGAGGAAATTATTGAGGCTTTGGTCGGCTGTAAGGGAGGGTCGGATGTGTTGATCTGGATGAAGCATGAGAGTGGGAGTTTTTCTACTAAATCCACTTGGGATTGCATTCGAATACAAGGTTCTAGTATGGAGTGGCATCCTTGGATGTGGCATAAGTTGCTCCCACTTAAAATTTCGGTTTCGATGTGGAAAGTATGGAACATGGCTTTGAGCGTTGATGATCATCTTCGACGTATTGCGGTCCAGATTGTTTCTCGTTGTGATTGTTGTGATGAAGGTAAGTATGAAGACCAAAACCACGTACTTTTCGAAGGTGAGTTTGCAACGAAAATGTGGCATTATTATGGAGCTACCTTTGGTCTTCCTCTTGGTCTTACTTGGAGGGAGACGGTAACAATTTGGTTTCGACGTGGAGCCTCAGACTCTCAAGTGGGGCAAATAGTGGGGGGCTTCTACCTTCTATTATTACTTGGCACCTTTGGCGTAGAAGATGTACTGCACGCATGGAGGGTAGTATTTAGTCTATTAGTTCGGTTTGACATTCTATTAGAAGTTAGATGGGATTAGTAAGTCAAGATATGAAAAAGGTTAGAAAATGTTCTATGCATGACTCACAGATTTTACAGATATTGAGTATTTTGGCGGTGGTTCCCGATAAGAAGTATTTAAATCTAGTTGCTTGGCAAAAGCCAGCTCAAGGGTGGTTTAAGTTGAATACAGACGGTAGTAGTCTTGGTAACCCAGGTTCTTCAGGGGTGGGTGGTATTATTAGAAATGATCGAGGTCATCTGGTTCACGCCTTTAATTCTTATATTGGATTCGGTTCAAATAATAAAGCTGAATTGTTAGCTATTTTGCAGGGTCTCAAAGCCTGTAAGGATCTGGGGATTAATTTTGTGGAAATTGAATTAGATTCTCAAGTGGTGATCTCGTGGTAGAATAGGTGGAGGTGTGGGGTGTGGTACTTGGAAGATTTTTGGAAAGATACTCTAGCCCTTATGGATTCTATGGTGTGCATAGTTATTAGAATGTCTATAGGGAGGGAAATAAAGTTGCTGATTGGTTGGCTCGGAGTGGTGCGACTGGTCTTAACTCTGAATGGAGATTTCTCAGGGATGTGCTTAGGTTGCTTCGAGGATTAATCCATTTGGATAAACTGGGTTTGCCATCTTTGCGTTGCTGTTAGCGTCATTTTCATGTGGCATTTTGTCCTCAGGTTGGATTGGTAAGATTTTATGTTTTTGAGTTAACGTTGTTTGTGGTTTCTTTTACATGAATAGTTTTCTTTGTAGTATTTTAGTACGTCTTGTCTTGATATTTTTTTTTCTTTTGGTTAGAGGCTCCCAGTACTTTTGTCACTAGTTTAGGAACTTTCTTGTTTATCTTGTAACCCCAGGTGCCGGTCTGTAACCACGATTTTCCTCCTCCATAAGTGAGGGTTTATTAATAAAATTTGAGACGGGGTCACTCATGGACAGGTGAACCTTGGCTCTTCTAAAATATATATATAAATATATATATATATATATATATACACACACACACACACACACACACACACACTAAATGGAACTCAACCCTGATCACAAGGAAAATTGAGACCTAATCAAAATGAGATTAAAACCAATGAGTCCTTTCTTAGCTCAACCTTAACAATTAATGACAAAAACCCTAAGGGTTGGCTCAAGTAGTAAAGGTCTTAGGTTTGGGGTATGCTCCCCCAGGTCTAAGGTTCAAATCCCCTTAGGCGCAAAACAATCTCTAAGGGCTATTGGATTGAGAGATTTTCCTCTTGAATTACCCGATGTGCATTTACGAAAAACTCACCCTCGGGATTAGTTAGAACGTTCTTCCCGGACACCCAGTGCTGATAAAAAAAAATTAATGACAAATATTAAAATATCAATTAACTCCGAATTAACTTGTATTAACTAATTAGAGTCAAGCTAAATCATACAAAGCATTGTTTTCTTTTACAAAACGACTATGTTTTATTACAAGTAAACATAAACGCCTAGTAAGAATCCCGCACTCTCGCAATGCACAGTTTCATCCTTACAATCTCCCTCCCCTTTAAGGTCCTTGACCTCAAGGCCCTGACAATTCCCCCCACCAAAGGACCTTGCTCACAAGGTGTAGGTAAAGGCTAAGCAAATTCCAAAGTAACTCCTAGGAGCCGACTTCTACAGGTGCTCCTAGCCACTTCAAAAGCAACTCAATAGCTGCATGGTGACCCACATTTTTCAATCTCCTTTCTAAAATCAGCTCAGGCTCAGATTGTATTTGCCCTTTGAATCCAGAGGGGGTAGTGTAGGTAATGGGGTGACATTCTGGCCAAGTTTTTTCTTCAAACAAGAGACCCGGAACACTGGATGCAGTTTTGAAGAAGGGGCAAATTCAATTTGTAAGCTATTGTCCTAATCCTCTGCACCACTTGGAAAGGTCCAAAGAACCTTGGAGCAAGTTTCAATTTATGCCTCATGGCCACTGACTTCTGTCTTTATGGTTGAAGCCTAAAAAATACCCAACCCCCAACTTCAAGAACTTTTTCGATTCTTCTTTTATCAATAAACAATTTCATTCTTTGTTGACCTTAGTCGGATTCTCTTTCAATAAGTGCAAAATCTACTCCCTCGACTTCAACTGTTGATCCACTGCAACATTAGCAGTGGTGCCTGAAATGACAACAACTTGGGTGTTAGGTACCCATAGAGGGTCTTAAAAGGACACAACCCAGTTAAAGAATGACAGGTGTTGTTATAACATCAATCTCCCATAAGAATCTACAAACTCCATTCATTTGGTTTGTCACTGGTATAACACCTCAAGTACCCTTCCAATGTTTTATTCAAGGCCTCGGTTTGCCCATTAGATTGTGGGTGATAGACAAAGCTAAAATTAAAGGAAGTGGCATGTAACTGAAACAGTTCTCTCCAAACATTACTTGTGAAAATGGGATATCGATCATAAACAATGGACTTAGGTATTCCATGTAAGTTAAAGACCCAAGCAAAGAACACTTGGGCAACTTCAGTGGCTGTGTAAGGATGAGCCATAGGGAAGAGATGAGAAAACTTGATGAGTCTATCCACCACTGTAAAAATCACTGTGAAACCACTATAAGAAGGTAGTCTTTCTATGAAATCTATAGAAGTATCCAACCATGGGGAAGTAGGTATAGATAATGGTTGTAAAAGTCCAGCTGGATGAACAATTTCATTCTTACTTTTCTGACAAATATCACACTCTTTCACCAGCTTTCTGATGCCTTTTCTCATACCCTTCCAGAAAAAATCTTGCTTGGCTCTATGTAGTGTTTCGTGATAACCCACACGCCCAGCCTAAGGGTTATTATGAATTGTTGTAACACTTTAAACTTAAATGGAGAACTACAACCTGTCTTCATCAATAACAACCCTTGCTGAATAGTGTAGTGCTTTGGCCCATCTTGACATTGCTGAAACTTCAAGTAAATATCATTGAACTTTGGAGGAAGTTGGTAGTTTTGCTTTAATTCTTCAATCCAAACAGGAGTTGGAAATGTAATCAAAGCAAGGGTAGATGTGTCATTTCCAACAAATAAGAGGTTGAGTGACAGCTTTTTTAATTCCAGAAATGCTTGGGTTGCTTCTTCACTCCAAACAAAAGAATTCTTCTTCGACAACTCAGTTAATGGGGCTGCAATAGCCCTATAATTTCGTATGAATTTCCTATACCTCTGTCGAAAAAACCTCTCAATGCCTTCACAGATTTAGGAATGGGCCACTCCAGCATTGATGAAATTTTTGAGGGGTCACATTTCACTCCACGGACAGAAATCACATGGCCTAAATAGTCAATTTCTTCCATTCCAAAATTAAATTTAGACCTTTTTGCATATAAGGTGTGCTGCTTCAACACTCCCAACACTGATCTGAGATGCCTAACATGCTCTACTAAGCTGTTATTGTATATCAGAATATCATAAAAGAAGACTAACACAAATCTTCTTAAAAAAATGTTTGAATATGTCATTCATGAGCCCCTGAAAGGTGGTAGGGGCATTAGGAAGGCCAAAAGGCATTACTAAGAACTAATAGTGGCCTTCATGAGTTCTAAAAACTGTCTTCTCAATGTCGTCATCCTTGACCCTGATTTGATGAGACCCAGATCTCAAGCCCAGCTTGGAAAAAATCTTAGCCCAAACAATTCATCATGTAACTCATCAATGACAAGTATGAGAAACTTATCTTTGATGGTTTCTTGATTTAGTGCACGATAATCTATGCACATTCTTCAAGTATCATCTACTTCATCCACTAATAAAATTGGTGAAGAAAAAGGGCTTTAGCTAGGCCTCACAACTCCAAATCTTAATAAATCTTGGATAATGTTTTCTATTTATGTCTTTTGGTAATGTGGGTACCTATAAGGCCTCACTGATATTGGTGCAGTCCCTTCCTTCAAGGGAATATGATGAAAAAGTCCTTGGAGGCAACCCCACTGGCTCCCCAAAAGATCCTAAAAAACTTCTGTTAATTCTTCTGGCTGACTTTTAGGATTATGAGTTGCTTCCACTACCATCAACTACAGAAACTAGCCTTGGTTTCTGACCAAGGAAGACTTCAAACAATTAATCACAGACTGAAAAATTATATCATCAGAATTCAAGCCTTGTAAAGTAACTTTTGACTGTCCAAACATGAAACTCATTGACATGCTACTAAAATCCCAATTAATGGGTCCCAAGGTCTTTAGCCACTAAACTCCAAAAACAATATGACAACCCCCCAACATTAAAAAATGAAATGGAACTATGAATCTGGATCCTTGAATGCTAACCACCTCCTCACATCTGCCTTTGCTCAACACCCTATCACCATTTGCCACTCTCACCTGTAAACTAGAATCACTATGAATTTTTAGTTTAGTTGTCTTCACTACAAGTGGATCTAGGAAGTTATGAGTACTTTTTGGATCTACTAAAATCTTCACTGAGCATGTGCCAATCTTTCCTAACAACTTCATAACATTGTTGCTAGGACATCTTGAAATGGCATGAATTGAAATCTCCAAGCTTTCTTCCTCACTCCCTTTCTTTTCGGCCAAACTATTGAATTCATCCATCCGAGCAAATGAAACTTTCCTAATAGGTACAGTTGGTTTTCGTGGTTTATTCCCTTCCCAGCCTGTCTCAAAATTCCTATCAATATTCACCCCTCCCCATTCCTCCATTATTTCTTAGCAGTCAACAAATACTCTTCTTGGATATTTACCAATCCAAAAGTTGCATTGAGATTAATAGGATTGAGCATTCGTACAAGCAACCGAATCTCATCCTTTAATATAATTTGAAACAACTCAATTTATGCCTCTCATTTAATCCTTTAAGCCTATTAGATAGACCCTTGAATTGTGACTTATATATAGCTACAAATGATGTTTGTTTGAGGTGTGTCAAAACTTCCATAGGATCATCATAAGATGTGGGCCCAAATCTAATTTGCAAGGCTTTCACAAAGGAATCCCACCAAGTAAACACACCACAATCTATGGCATCCTGTACCACATTGACGCCTCCCTCTCCATATGATAAAAGGCCATCAGTAGCCTTTGACTGAAAGGCATTTGATGAAAATAAAAACATTGGGTGGCCTTGAAAATCCACTCAGCAGGATTGTTCCCATCGAAAATGAAAAATTCTAGCCTTACACCTCTAGGCTAAAAGAATCTTTATTCATTATTTACAATTATCGCTTCATGAGAAACATCTATTGGGGATTCTACTTGACAATTCTCAACCAAGGACTTAATCATATTGGTAAGTTGGTCTAACATGTCAGCAATGCCGTGAATTGCATGATGATGGTCATCCAATTATCTCTGCAGAACCTCTTATTGTTTCAACGTACCTTCTTGATGCTTCTTCAAGGCTGCTCGAGTTCGCTCCGCCATGAGAGGATAGACTTATCTGATACTACTATTAAGTATCTACTTCCCCACACAGTAAGAATCAAATAACAAAACTATCTCTGGAATTAGAGCAACACATAACTAAGAACAAGGAAATGAAAGAAACCCAAGAATCCAAATCTTGATTCTTGGAATAAGCCTTCGAGGGACTTCCAACCTCCAATTGATCATTAATCTCAACAATTATGAACACTGAACTTCATACAAGCATTCGGTTCATATACTATTCTTCTCCTACACAAAACGACTATGTTTTATAGTAAACATAAACACCTAGTAAGAATCTTGCACTCTCGCGTTTCACCGTTTTGATCTTCTTCGTTGCCTTCTCCTTAAACGCACAACCTCATTTATCCCTAAGCAACGTTTCATCCTCTGTCAGTTAAAATCGTTGCTTTTGATTCTCCCCAACACTTCACTTCAATTTAATTTCTATGGCCAGCTTAACAAACTTTATAGATTACCCCTTACATAGGGGTTTTGTGAAAATATTGGCAACTTGCGAGGAAGAAAGAACATGTCGTGTTTGAAGAAACCTGAGTGTGACCAGTTGTTGAATATAGTAATAATGAATCTCAATATGTTTACTGTGAGCATGGAGCACTAGATTGCAAGTTAGATGAAGGGCACTGAGATTGTCACAAAACAAAGTAGGTGCTTTTGGTAGACTAACACCCAGATCATGAAGAAGTAAGGAGAGCTAAGTCAGTTCAGCAGTAGTATGGGTCATGGTACGGTATTCAGCTTCAGTGTTGATCTTGATACTGTACTTTGTTTTTTTGCACAACAAGAGATGAAACTGTTGGCAAGAAAAGTGTAGAAACCGGTGGTGGAGTGGCGAGTCTCAGGGCATCCTGCTCAATCAGTATTAGAAAATGCATATAATTCCATAGATGAGTTGGGGTGTAATTCAATGCCAAAGTTGGCCTTTCCTTTAATATAGCGTAAACTACGCCTAACCATCTGATAATGGCCCTTTGTGGGGTTGTGCATGAATTGAGAGATGGAGTTAACACTGAAGGCTAAGTCCAGCCAAGTAAGGGTGAGGTATTGAAGAGTACCATCAATGCTCTGATAATATGAGGGATCAACGTATGGATTTGTGCTGGCAGACTCTTTAGTTTTCTGAGCCATAGGAGTTGGCATTGGTTCACATTCTTTTATCTGAGCAGGAAGAAGAATATCTAAAGCAGTTTTGGTCAGAGAAAGTAATAAACCATTAGTCTTATTAGTCACTTGAATGCCAAGGAAATAATGTAAAGGTCCTAAATCTTTCATAGCAAACTCATGATTGACAGCAAGAATAAAATCATTAAATTTGGATTAGAACTATTAAGGATAATATCATCCACATAGAGTAATAAAAAAATGGTGCCATGAGAGAGATGACATATCAACAATGAGGGATCAAAAATCCTACAAACGAACCTAAAATCTAAAAGAAATGTACTCAAGCAATGAAATCGTGGACGAGGAGCCTGCTTTAGGCTATAAAGAGCTCGATGTAACTTGCAAGCATGATTAGGAAAGTCTTTGTGAATAAAACAAGGGAATTGTTCCATAAAAAGGGATTCATTTTAAAAAACCAGGTAAAAGGGCATTTTTGACATCTAACTGGCGAATATCTCATTTTTTAACTAATGCGATGGTAAGGACAGTACGGATAGTACCTGGTTTGGTGGCAGAGGAGATAGTTTCCGAGTAATTAACTTCATTAATTTGATGATAACCTTTTGCCACTAATCGAGCTTTAAGGCAGTCAAGGAAACCATCTGTTTTGAGTTTGGTTTTAAAAATCCATTTACTACCAATGACGTGCAAGTCAAAGGTGTTGGAACTAAAGTCCATGTATTATTTTTGTGAAGAGCGTCTAATTCATCGTGCATAGCTTTAAGCTAGCCTCCATGTTTGAGGGTAGAATGGAAGGTCTTAGGTTCATGGGGAGTGGGTAAAAGCGTATTTGGGATTTGGTTTATGTATACCTATCTTGGACTGAGTGAGCATAGGGTGATGAGGTGTTTCAGGTGTCGATTGAAAATGTGTGAGAGGCTTAGGTGATGGATCAAAAGCAGGTTGAAAATGTGCATGAGAGGGAGGGATGTTAGTGCTTGATGGTGCCACTTGTGTATTATCAAAAAGTGTTGTCTTGGGAACTTGCATGTGGGGGGTTGTTAGTGTTAAGATGTGTCATGGGTGTTAGTGGTTGGTGGGCATGCAATAATAGGGTGGGAGGTGATAAGATGGAAGGCATATTAGCACCAATAGGTGTAGTTGTCACTAAGGGAAAATGAGAGAAAGATTGGGATGAGGACCAATTCGAGAAAACAGAGTGTGTAAATGTAAAAGTGGTTGGTTAGAATTAGATGACTAAGACGATAGAGATTTGTTTAAGTTGTTACATTGTTAAGTTGGATGAATATTAAACATTTGAAGTGTATTTAAAAATTATTAGATAATTATTTAGATAAGTCAAGCGTGTGTATATCCGAAGTTCAAGAAGTTTGAAATTATCCAATTGAATGGAAATTATATCCGCTGAGAAGACTTAGCGCCAAGTGTCAACAGAAACGTCAACAGACTCGTTTCCAGCAAAGTCCTCCCGTAAGCATATTCCTATTGTGCCTCAAATTCTTACCAGACTCATTCCGTTAGCAGAATCCTACTGCAATTCAAATTAATTTTCAAATTGTTTATTTAAGAGATCATTCTGGTTAGGATCTGTAGAGATTCAATTATGGATAATTTTTAGAGCAATTTACAGTGCATATTTTGGTGAGAAAATTCTTTGGAGAATTTTCTTATTGTTTCTCTCAAAGAGTGTGATCGTTGATTCAAGATTGAGATGGAGTGATCTTGATTCAGCCACTGGAGTTCCAGGAGAAAAGCTAATATTTGAAGATAGTCACAAGTTCTGGCTACTACTGCGGTAGAGATAAATTGGTCATTTGTCTGGTCAAGTAAGAGTGTCAATTGACAAAGGTTTTGCAATTGAGTTTTACTTGTAATTGATTTTCAAATAATAAAATTGATTTTTCTGGGTTTAACTGCCCTGTAGGGTTTTTCCTTTAAGGAGTTCTTTAAAGGGTTTCCCTTCAATACCAATCTTGGTGCTGTGCAATTTATTTACTTTACCTTATTGCTTAATTATTAAATAATTGTATGATTAACGAATAATAAATTTGTTAAGTGAATTGGTAAATATTTCCGTTGGGTTACAATACAGGGTTATTTGGATAATTTCAATTGGCATCAAAGCGTGGTTCACTCATTTGAGTGTGATCTGTGCCTTTATAGATCATGTCATCGTCATTATATGTCCCGCCACACTTTGATGAGGAAAACTATGCTTATTGGAAAGTTTGTATGAGGGTTTTCCTAAAGTCTTTAGATGAAAGTGTGTGTGACATTAAGCAATAGGACCACTTGCATATTCTTGCATTCCTTACATATCATTAGTTTAGGATATGCATTTCACATTCTTTTATTTGTTTGCATCTTTTTTGTTTGGTTTGGTTGAGTTGGTTTCTATTTTTTCTGGTTTGTATCTCAGTTTTATTTTTGTTCAGTTGAGCAAAGTTCATGCTTGGTGTGCCAAGTCTTGAGTACTCGGGTCCTCACACTTCCTATACTTGGAGCTGAAGCAGCTCTCTATTTTTGTGTAGTCCACATGTGGGTGTAGAACTTATGGCTCATTTTTCCAAAGTCAAATCCTAGTGCACTCTGAGAAACTTATTTTCATATGTTTTTTTTTTATTATTATAACGTATGCTCTATAAAGTTTTATAGATGTTGTCCAAATGGGGAGTCTATACCTTAAATTGACTAATACTAGTTGAACCTAGTACTAAAAAGTAAGAGGTCTCCCATTGCCGGACATTAAAAATTTGATCCATATAGAAAAAGTCGGTGTTTCTTTATTTCAAAAAAAGGCAAACACCCTACAAGGATCTATTCCTTAAGTCCTTATAGAAAAAATCATTGCTCTATTCATTATGGAAAAAGATGAGCAATAAAATGGACATACCAAAGGGTGAGCAACCTTATGTTTGGAGGAGATACTCTATTAAAGTATCTAGGCCCTAGTATAAAGACTTTTAAGGTGAGAGATAAATCTTTTAGGAGTATCTATGAAAAACAAAAGAACAAAATATACATACATAAATGTGGATTTTTTTTGTTGAAGTAAGTAGCCTCACTCACACACTCACATGGACTTTGATAATGATGAATTATGAGGTGTGTACAATCATTTTGGTTTGTTGCAAATTTGAGAGTTCATTTTATTGTTTTTGGTTGTGAGTGATAATATGCTTGGACATGTGGTGCACTTGGCATGAGCCTTGATTCAATTGATTTTAAAATTTTTGAAATTTGTTTTGGGCAATCAGTTTTAATCCTATCTTTTTAGATTTTTTGTTGTTGTTGGTTATTAGGTTGCTTGGCATATTTTTTTGGGATAAGTCTGGAAAGGGTGGTCTACTTTATTTTAGTGTAAGTTATGGCCTAATTGTACAAGTCCCAGTGGGACTATGCAATTTAGACCTGTGCGTGGCACAAATGGGCAACAAGTGACTTAAATCACTTAGATTGACCTATAGCCTCGCACACGGCTCAGACCCCTTGACACCTCCCCCCCCCCCCCAATATTTTCTATTACCTACTCACTCACGGCATCCACACTCTCCTTGTGCCCTAGCCGAACACCTCCTCTCACTCTTATCGGATTCGAGCTTGTCAAGGCTTAGTAATCACACAGACTTCCTCACCTACGCGGTAAGTACCAAATCCTCTTCCTTTAACTTACCTAGGGCTTATTTATGCATGGATTGTGGGATTTTCCTGTGGTGTGATTGTGAAGTGCCCGCGTGGTATATAGGGTTTCAGATTGATTTTTTTTTAAGGTTAGGTTGTCCAGATCTACTCGAGTATTTGGTCTATGCTGATTTTCATGTATTAATGATGGTTTTTGGTTGGGTTCCTGCATTCTACCTCTCAGTTTTCAATTAGTGCCCACCAAGTGTTGGGTTTTATGTCCCAACCAGGTTACCTCAATCATTTGCTCACTATTTGACATGTATTCATACTCATACATTAGGTTTATCAAAATGCATGGTTGAGTAAAGATTAGAGGGAGTATTTTTTTGTAGTGTCAAATCAAGATCTTTCTTAGTGTCCTCATCTCGACACACATATGCTTGGTATTTATTCTTCTGATTCTGATGAGGATGAGATTTAAACCTTGACAGATTTGTGACAAAAAGGGGGAGTAAAAAGTGAGGGGGAGTAGCAGTAGGCAGGAGTTGAAGTTTACATTTGATATTTTAGTTTAAAAATTGTTTTGCTTATTTTGGGATGTAATCTAACTAAACAATGTCTTGATTTCTTGCTTACTGAACATGGTTATTAATGATGACTATAACAGAATTTTAGTAGGATTTGATACTTCTAACTCTGATTTTGTTGAGACTAATTTCAATTAATGTTCTATCTCATTTCTTCTCATTACTGTATTAAGATTTTCTTCATGAGATCTTGGTCTGCTGGTTTTTTTTTTTTGTTTCAGGTACACACTACATTCATCAACTGAGTATTTTGTCACCAATCTGCCAAAGGGGGAGATTGTAAATGTAAAAGTGGTTGGCTAGAATTAGATGACTAGGACGATAGAGATTTGTTTAAGTTGTTACATTGTTGAATTGGATGAATGTAAATATTTTTATTTATATCTTAAACATTTGAAATGTATTTAGAAATTATTACATAATGTTTTAGATAAGTCAAGAGCGTGTGTATCCAAGATTCAAGGAGTCTGGAATTATTCAGTTAAATGGAAACTATATCTGCTAAGAAGACCTAGCGCCAGGTGTCAACAAACGCGTTAGCAGACTAGTTCCCAACAGGGTCCTCCCGTAATCATATTCCTATTGTGCCTCAAATTCTTACAAACTCATTCTGTCAGCAGAATGCTACTGCAATTCAAATTGATTTTCAGATTATTTATTTAAGGAATTCTACTGGTTAAGATCTAAAGAGATTCAATTATGGATATTTTTTAGAGCACTTTATAGTGTGTATTTTGGTGAGAAAGTTCCTTAGAGAATTTTCATATTGCTTCTCTTAAAGAGTGTGATCGTTGATTCAAGATTGAGATGGAGTGATCGTGATTCAACCACTAGAGTTCCAGGAGAAAAGCCAATGTTTGAAGATCGTCAGAGATTCTACCTGCTACTGCAGTAGAGAAAAATGAGTCATTTGTCTGGTCAAGTAAGAGTGTCAATTGACTAGGTTTTGTAATTGAGTTTTACTTTTAATTGATTTTCAAATAATAAAATTGAGTTTTCTTGGTTTGGCTACCTCGTAGCGTTTTACCTTTAAAAAGTTCTTTAAAGGGTTTCCCTTCGATACCAATCTTAGTGTTTTGCAATTTATTTACTTTTACATTATTGCTTATTTATTAAATAATTGCATGATTAACGACTAACCATTTTATTAAGTGAATTGGCAGATATTTCCGCTACGTTACAATACAGGGACATTTGGGTAATTTCATAGAGAATATGAGATGGGGAGGTGAGATGGTGAAGACTTGCAGGGTGTTTGAAGGAAAAAATCGTCTCATAAATTAACATGGCGGGAGATATACATGCATCTAGTGGGGGATAAAAATACTTATAACCTTTGTGGTTGGTACTATATCCCAAGAAGACACATGAGAGTGATTTTGAATCAAATTTATTGGTGGTGTTATTCCATAAATATGGAAAACATTTGGACCCGAAAACCCATAGAGAGAAGTAACTAGGGTGATAACCGTAAAGTTTAAAGAAAGGAGACTCGTGACCAAGGCTTGTGGAAGGAAGACTATTTATTAAATAAACTGTCATTGAGAAGGCCGACACTATTTTGCTCTGGGGTGTGGGGACAAGAAGTATTATGAATAATACCGTTATCTTGTAAAAAAGTGGTGAGTACTTTGCTTGTAAATTCGCCACCGCCATTATATTGAAGATTTTTAAAATTTTTTTTTCTTTTTTAAATTGGCTGTCAATAAAGTTAATAGAAACACAAAATGATGGAAAAAATCAGATTTATTTCTCAAAGGAATGAACCACATATATCGACTGACATCATCAATTAAATTGCATAGGAAAATTTATCAATAGAATTAACGTGGGCAGAACCGCAAAGATCATAATGAATTTTTTTGAGAAGCCCAAACGTTTTTTAGGAGGAAGAAATAAAAGGTAAACAACTTGTTTTGCGAAGTTGACAACTATCACATGTAGAAAATGGCTTATTTGGGCCAATCATTTTTATTAAACGAAGAGATTGGAGAGACTGGATGGTTGTAGCTTGGGGATGCCCAAGTCATTGATGCCAAAGATGCTTGTCTACAACTTGAAAGTGCATTGAAAAATGAGCTTCCGAGGAGGTGGCTAGGGTATAAATTACACCGCTTGTGGCCTATTAGCAGTGTTTTATTGGTATTCTGGTCCTTTATTGTGAATCCACCACAAAAAAAAAAAAAAAAAAACTCACAATTAATAGGATAATCAGTAGTTAATACCCAATAGAAAGTACATTATTTTCAAGATAAGGGACTAGTAAAACATTATCAAGTTTAATAGAGTTTGGAGGACTACCAACATAGGTTTCACCAATATGAGTAATCGACAACATTGTACCATTGCTGACCATGACATGATCACAAACATGATAGAGGCGTAAGTTTTGTAATATATTTAAGTGTGCAGTCATATGTGTCGAGGCCCCTGAGTCAACCATCCATTCTTCATTAGCCCCATTGGATGTTTTCATTGTTGCCAATGCTTGTGGAACTTCTTCATCTTGGTAAGCTTTGTCAAACCGATGCCAGCATCAAAGGGCTTCATGTCCTCTTTTTCCACAGATCTGGCAGGTCACTACACGATTGCTAGCATGATTTTGTTGGGGCTGGCCAGAGCTATTGATGGGCCAAAATTTTTTGGGGATGGAAATCCTTACCTTGAGAAGAAAAATGTTGATGCAAGTGAAATTTCTAGGAACTCTCCTACTATGGTCATGAGTCACGTTTTGGATAGTTGTTTTTGTTGAATTAGAAAGCAACATGATCAGTAGTCTTGCTTTCATGCAGGGTAAGGCATGCTTCATAACTTTGAAGGAGAAGAATAATTTATGCATATGAGGGCATTGGAGGTTTTAGCATGGTAGTGGTGAAGGGCTCATATTTTGGACCTAAGCTATTGAGAAGGGAGAAGACTTTGTTTCGATCATGGAGAGGGGTTCCTATGGTTGCTAAGTTGTCACAAATGCTCTTAAATTTGCATAAGTAATCATGTAGATTAGAAACATGAGGTCTTACGCATGTAGCAGAGTTTTTACTGTAGTTGAAACTGGCGGTCTTGAGAAGCTTGGGCATATGCTTCCTTGAGTTCTTGCCATACTTGTTCTGTGGTTTCCAGACCTAAGGCTTTTTTAGTTAGTGTGCCAATAACCCATCCTCTAAGAAGTCTGTCCAACTGTCTCCATTTATTGTACTTGGGATTAATTTGAAGTTGTCCATCACAAGAACCTTCAGGACATGAGATGAATTGAGCAGGGGCGGAGAGTTCCCTTGTGAGTTGTGAGTAAGCCGATGAGGTCTTGGCTCTTGGCCAAGCCTATAATTTGTTCCCTCTATAAAGGGTAGTTTTCTTGCTCTAAATGCAAGGTCACAAAATTTCCGACGTTAAGGGAGAGACCATGAAGGACAGAGAGTGTAGACTAGGGAGAAGAAAGGGGAAAAAATGAGGCAAAAGGAAGGATCAAAAGGGTATGAGTTTGTATTCTCATGTGTTGGTCTGTAATCACGGTTTTCCTCCGCCATATATGAGAGTTTTTTAATAAAATTAGGGTACCATCCTCTGCCTTTAAAAAAAAAAAAAAAAAGTATGAGCATGGCTCTATGATAGCATAAAGAAAACATGTTTTGTAATATTCAGAATGTGTCTAGTTTATCTTATTTATATTCTTGAAATATTACAGCTTACCATAATCTATACAAGGAGAAAGTAAAACAAAGTACATCTGGCAAGAGTAAAACTGGAGAGCATTCCAACGGTAAAGAGCATATATGCTATGATTTAAGGTTGCAGCATTAGGAATCTTGTGTGCCGTTGGATTTGCCAATCATCCAGGATTTTCTTCAATAATATCTGCTTGGTATGAAAACTTTCAACCGTTAGCTTGAGGTTGACTATTATTTTCAGTTACTCTACATACTAAGTATATATATATATATATATATATATATATATATATATATAAGTGCCACCAACGTTTCGCACACATCAAGATTGGGAGAATGCTTGGATGTTGGATTGTATAGAAAATTTTGGCGGTGCCTTATAGAATCTGAAAGAACCTAAAAAATTACAGCACAAACTGATGTGACTAACCCAGCAGTATTAATAAGAAATCACTTCACATAATTAAGAGGTTGTGGTTGGCTGAAGGAGGGAGGAGCAAGTACTTTATTCCAAGACTAGTCGATTTTGAGCAGGCAGGAAGAATTTCGAGAAATCAAAAGTGCTATATATATATATATATATATATATATGCTGGCAATTACCATTTATGGGTGTACAAAACTCCTCCCTATCCTCCTGCGTTTAAGAATTTCCTTCTTGCAATGGAAGGAAACTTGGAGGAATTGTATGAGAGATTTATCTAACACGGAACAAGAAGGGGAAGCGATTCAAGTGGATACACAGAGGCTCGAAGATGCAATCATCCGAGGAGCAAAGTGCCTGATTATCAAGATATTATTAGAGAGGCATTTAAACAAATGATGAAAAAGGTATGGAGACTAGTGAAGCAGATTAAATTTAGAGATCTAGGATCTATTTTAACTCTGATGGAGTTTGAGGATATTCGAGATAAGGAAAGGGTTATACGAGAGGTGTAATGGACCCAAACTTGACCTATTCGAGAAGTCACTCTCCAGATTGAAGGAAGAGAAGAAGAATGAAGGTGAAGAAGGAAGAGAGAAGTCTGTAACTGAATGAATTATCCGTTGGGTCTTTTCCCCCCAACTTCTTCTATTTATAGTGTTTATTTGAACAAAACGACAGTGTTTAAGCAACACTTATTGTGATTCCCATAAATGAAACGACTGCGTTTACAATTAATAAGAAGAAAAGACATTAAACGGCAACGTTCTATTAAAGACTGAAACTACTTTTACATCATACGACGTCGTGCTTAGTTGCTCGCATACAAGTAACTACCCTCAACGACCTTCCACTTCTGTCTTATGAACACCAGGCAAGCCTCCCTTCGTACTGCACCTTGCCCACACACCCTTAACCAGACTGCCATCCTTCCACTCCAGCACCTCTTCCATCCATAACAAGAGGGTCCTTGGTCCTTCGATAAAAACTTGGTGATGATAAAGGAAGTGGATGCGAACCAACAAGTTCATCAGATTCAATTTACAGAGGCTCTGTTCTAGGTAAGAACCCATGATTTAACGAGTATATTGGGCATCTGATAGGCAGCTCAATAGGTCGTGTGGAAGAAGTGGATATTGAAGGAGGAGAAATGGCTTGGGGAGAATTTATGCGGCTTAGAGTTGGCCTGGATATATTCAAACCTCTTCTCCGAGGGAAGAAGATGAACATTGGTTCTAACAAACCCTGTTGGGTCCAATTTTCATATGAGCGACTCCCCAACTTTTGCTACTGCTGTGGGAGATTGGGTCTACGTGCAGGTAGTGATGGAGGAAAGAGATGGGAATGTCGAGAACAGTATCGGACCGATGGGGTAGCAAATCACAAAGAAACGCCGGCGACAGGGAATCGGCAGCCATTAATTTCGGCAAAAAAAGGGAGGAAATAGCAAGTAAAAGGCCTGTATCTCGGATGAAGCTAATGAGGAAACCGAGAATCTCTCTGATGCAAAACAATTGACTAAAAGGGATTCCCTGAATCACGGAAAATCTGGGATGGATGCTCATCAGATGGATTTCCAAATTGGAATAGAAGAGGAAGTAGCAAAGTCAAGGGAGGACACGAGGAGCTGTGAAAAGGAAACGGGCTCCGAAGTGGGCCAGGTGGAAAATACGAGGGGCACGATCGCCCAATCAACAGAGCAAAGCATTGAGAGCCCATTAGCTTCTTTTCTTCAACAAGCTGGAATGAAGGAAGGAAGAAGGTGTAAGAGGATATCTACTATGAATAAACATATCTCAACATAGCACAAGAGCACGAAATTTAGAACAGAAAAAGAAAAGGATTGCTAGAGAGTGAAGAAGGATCGCAAAGGGTAACCAAACGGAGTCAAGTGCAGTAGTAACAACATGATCAGCAGGTGGCAAATCCAGTTTGTATATCGACAAAGGCTGGAGTCCAGCCCTGTCGGAAGCCATGAAAACACTTAGTTAGAATACTCGTGGGCTTGGGAACCCATGGGGTATTTGAACACTTCGGGACCTGGTCAAGAAGGAAGATCCTGAAATCCTGTTTTTCTAAGAAACAAGACTAATAGCTTGAGCTATGGAGAGATGTAAGTTCGCACTTGGTTTTTCTAATTGTATAGCAGTAGAAAATATTGGAAGAAGTGGTGGAGTTGCTCTATTATGAAAATCAAATGTAGAATTGTTGGTGTTAAACTATGAGTAGAGTTACCCGACCCATGATCTAGAACTTGCAATTGTTGTATTGGCCTTGAAGATATGGAGACATTATCTTTATAGTGAAAAGTGCGAGATTGATACTAATCATAAGAGCCTGAAATATTTCTTCACACAAAAAGAGTAGAATATGAGAAACGCAGATGGTTGGAACTCCTGAAGGACCATTCGAGTAAAGCAAATGTCGTAGCAGATGTACTGAGTCATAAATTATCTTCTGGTACCTTGGCTACGATGTATACGTCCCAAAGGCACATATTGTTGGATTTGGAACGAGCAGATATTGAGATGATCAGGGATACCCAACCTAAATTAAGTAGTTTGGCTTTAGGTTCAATATTGATAGATCAAATTAAGGTTGCTCAAGCTAGTGAGATAGAATTGGTGAGGTTATAGGTGGAGGTATCAGAAGGCAAGAGACATGACTACTCAATATTAGATGATGGCACCCTGAGGTTTAGTGGAAGATTATGTGTACCTAATGACAGAGAGATTAGGGATTTGATTTTGAGAGAAGCCCATTGTTCACTATACATGGTTCACCCGGGTAGTACTAAGATGTATCGTGATTTGAAACAACACTTTTGGTGAAATGGTATGAAACGAGAGGTGATAAATTATGTAGCACAATGCTTGACTTGTCAACAGGTGAAGGTAGAACATCAAAGGTCTTTAGGTACACTTCAGCCACTTCCTATACCAGTATGGACGTGGGAGGAGATAGGGATAGATTTTGTATCAGGGTTTCCTAGGACACCAGGAGGTCAAGATGCGGCTTGGGTGATTGTTGACCGATTGTCAAAATCAGCTCACTTTATTCTCATTCAGATGAAATGCTCCATTGATAGATTGGTAAAGTTGTATGTGAAAGAGATTGTCAGATTACATGGGGTACCATCTAAGATTGTCTTTGACAAAGATAGTCGTTTCACCTCAACTTTCTGGAGAAATGTACAGAAGGAGTTGGGAACTCAACTAACTTAGAGCATCGCATTCCATCCTTAGACAAATGGTCAATCGGAGAGGACAATTCAAATTATGGAGGATATGCTCAAGGCATGTGCAATGGAGTTTAAGGGTAGTTGGATATGATATTTACCTCTCATTGAGCTCGCTTATGACAACAGTGATCGAGAGAGTATTCAGGCAGAGCCATACAAAGTTCTCTATAGATGTAAGTGTAGATCACCTCTTTATTGGGATGAAGTCGAAGAGCACAGAATAATGGGACAGGAAATTATTCAGGACATGTGCGACAAAATTTCAATTATGCAAAAGAAACTTGTTGTTGCACAGGAGAGGCAGAAGAGATATGCGAACCAGCGGAGATGAGAACTAGAATTTGAGGAAGGCAGCAAAGTGCTACTAAAAGTTATGCCGATGAAAGGGATAATGAGATTTGGTAAAAAGGAAAAGTTGAGTCTGAGGTATATAGGCCATTTTGAAATTCTAAAAAGGATAGGAGTTGCAGCGTACAGAATTGGCACTTCCACCTCAATTATTAGCTATTCATAATGTTTTCCATGTCTCTATGCTTCGGAAGTATGCCCCAAACCCCACTCATGTGTTAGAGCACAAGCCTCTTTAGATTTGAGATGATCTTACTTATGAAGAATTTCTGGTGATAATATTGGCACAAAAGGATCAAGTCCTATGCAACAAAACTATCAAAATGGTGAAGGTACTTTGGAGTCACCACATAGAGAGAGAAGCCACATGGAACACGAGGACAACATGAAGGAAAAATACCCATATTCATTTTGAGAGAGGTACGTTCCATTTCGAGGACGAGATTTGTTTTAGGTGGGAGATTTGTAACAGTCACGATTTTGAATTAAGGATTTTAAATTATTTTATTATTATTAGTACCATTATTATAACTAATTTTAATTATTAATTTATTTCCTTGAAAACCTTCAGATTTTCAGCCGTTGTTTTCGTTTCAATTTCTCAGACAGTCTCTTTGATTTTGAGATGTTATAATGTAAGAGCTGAACCCTTCAATTTATATTCATATTCTCAGTGATTTCAGCAGAGCAACAAATCTCCATCTTCTTAATTATATATTCTCGATGTTATAGCACCAAGCAAGTTTTTCTCTTCTCATGACCTCGTCACCAACCACTGAGCTTTAGTGTTGCTGTTGTAATCTTCAATCTAGCATCTGAGCTCTGCAATTTCTCTCGATGAGTTTCTATTACACTTATATTTGTTAGTGATCTCCATTGCTTTCTTTTCCTTCTGTAATTAACCAAATACTTTGTAAATTTTATTGATACCACTGTCGACCACCACAAGGGGTTTGAGGTTTTTGGGCAACCACTGTGTTTGCTGACTGGGCTCTTTCTATTAGACTCGTGTTACTCCGAATTCCTCCACCGCGCCATAGAAAAGCTGCCACCGTCGCACGGTAAGCCCCCTCTATCTCTCTCTGTTCCTTTGATTCTCGATAAGCACTACTGAGATTAACCCCTTTTCTCTCAGTGCACCACCACGATCAGAGTCCAACTCCAACCGCACCGCCGTAGATCTTCACAAGATTCGCCTTTTTTCACAGCATATATTTCTCCCTAGGTATGCTCTCGCCGAGATCTCATCGCTCCACCATGTCTCAGTCTAACAAAATCCTAACATCTTCTATGTTGCATAGAAGTGCACCTCACCGTCGATCTCACGCAGGCCACCAGTCCTGGCGTATCTACCTTCTCTCACGGTGAGCCCTAGCATCCCACTGTCGCATGATGTTTTCTTCAGTGTTCTTTAGTTTAATTCATTGTGTATCGGGTGTCCCTTCTCTTGCGGTGATTCCCTTCTTTTTACTTATAGCTTTATACAATAAAGCCCCTGCATATATTTGCTTATCACAAAATTGCCCTTCAAACAATACAGTGCAAACTTTCGTAAAAGGCCTCTAGAAGCCTCATTGTTGTGTAATTCTAATTTTGCCCTTAAACACATGTTGTTAAGTTTCACGTAAAAGTTTCTTGAGAGGTTTTGTAAAATGGGCTTAAGTTGTTTTATTTATGTGGGCTCAACTTTTATGATGATTCTATTCTTAAGTTTAGTAGCTTTTTTAGATGGGCTCCACTCTGATGTTGGGCTGATTTAGTTGTTGAAATACAAAACTGTTTTTTAAGTTGGGTTAATTTATTTAAAGTGAGCCTAGAATCATTATTTTAAACAATTAGCCTAGAAATCTTATTTTTTTTTCAGAAATACGTAGGAGTTAAATTATTTCATTTAGTATTAACATATTACAACAGTATTTTATGAGGAGTCGGATTTTATTTCTTAATCATTTTGAATGCAATTAAACCTATGTTATAAAGTGGACTTGCCTAAGAAATTTGTATTAAGTTTAAATTATGCTACTAAGTATACTTGGAAGATTAAATATGATTTTAGTGTTTAAATAATTATATGATATTAGTAGTATATAACCAAATATTTTAAATTGCTTTCTCTAGAATGTGGTTAATTTAGTGGAATGCGATGACACGTTTTTTCTAAAAAATTAGAGACGACTAGTGATTCGTATAGGTAACGAACTACAAAGTGAGATTGTGGAAGCAGCGCTAAGAGGTAAGTAATTTTATCACAAATTAGGATTAGCACATAGTTAGACTATTACTATTAAAACTAGTTCTTTGATAGCCGTTCTTTTTATGTATCATGCATGGTATGATCTATGTAAGCATATCAATCATCATAGCATATGATCATGTTAATTTTTTTCATCGTGTTCAAATTTAGCATTTTACAGTTATTTATGTTTGTATGTATGTCATGCATCTCACGTTGCATAAGTCACATAAGCCATCTTAAATCCAAGTGCAAGATAAGATCAAATCAGTTATTCAATGACCTTTTAGTTTAGTTTCAGGGTGGATGTGCAACCCACAAACTCAAGCGTGGTCCACCATAGTATACCAGAATACTACTCAACGGCTCCCCTTGCTGCAAAGGGATGTGGGCGGTGCACAACGTTGCACACAAAGTTAAGTGTGTGAACTAGTCATATCAGTCAGTTAATTCAGATAAATTAAGACAGTCATGCATAGCATGAGCATCAACATGATATGACATGAATTTTATTCTTTCAGCATGAAAATTTTATGAAAACTTTTTATTTATTATGTTTACATTGTGATGCGTTCTTGTTGAATCTTCAATTCATTTTAGTTTTATTTCATTTTTTACTACCCAGGTGAGGAGAATGAAACCTATGAGCAAGTGGACCAAGTTTAGAAGGAGCGGACTAATGAACCTTAGACTAAGAGTAATTGCTTCATGGCCATTGATTTTTGCCTAAATATGACAATAACAATCGTGATATTGGAGATATTGGAATGCCTTTTCCTACTCTAGATCTATATAAATGAAACCGATGAAATTTTGTAGAAATTGTAAATTGAACCCTTCTGTTATGGTGAATATTAACAAGAGTAATCCTCTTCCAGAAAACTAGTGTATGTTAACTTTGTCTTTGAAGAAAACCAGGAAAAACAGGAGACGACTGGGAGACCCCTTCTGTGAAACCACCTGGTTCAGGCCATCTTATCAAGAAGTGGAGGGCTGAAATGACTGTAGTCGTTTTCTTGGGCCTAACCCCACTGAAGGACCAAAATGGACCAAGCTAAAGCTAAGTTCATGAATAATGAACATGGATGTGTCATGGGATTTTAGACCCATCCAGAAAAGACAGAGAATATATATTAACATGCTCCAATTATTCAATTAGTTAGGTATGACTCCAGGATAGATCATTCAACTTGATTAGTTGACCCGACTCTCTTTCATTCCAACCAGCAACTTTTCAAAGAAAAAAAACCATTTCTTTTTTTAAATGAAAAACTTTGACTACAAGATTAGAAATTTGTTAATTGATCATGTCTACCCAAATCGAATGGATTTAAGTTTATTTTATTTTATTTTTAGTTTTTTTTACTTTTTTTTTTCTTTTCTCGCATGCACCTTATTACATTACAATGCAACTTTGGAAAAATAATTTATAGATGAACATGTGTGTTTTGAGATATCTTTTTTTTTTTAAAAAAAAAGTCATGGAAATTTGCATTTCTTAAACCATTAGGTGATGCTATTTGAAAACATTTACATCACACACCATCCACATGACATAATTTGATTAGTAAGATTCAAATTTTAAAATTTATAGTAATACTAATTATGGATTGTGCAAGCGCCGCGCACTTCTTTTGAAAAAGACACTACAAGAAAAATTAGTTTTTGCTACCAGTTTTTGTTGCTACGGATGAATTTTTGATGTAATAGAGGGAGTATTACTGTAGCGGCATTTTTGTTGTGGCGGGTCATATATTCGCAAAGATACTAATTACAGCGACTCTCCGCAAAATGGGTTTTTTCCTTTATGACACCGATATTTTTCCTATCTTCTCGGCGACCCTCGACCTCGACACCTGACACCGTCCACCTCATACACGCCATCGTTCCACGCCTCCTCACCTGGCCGATAAGTCATCTCTGTCTCTCTCTTTATCTTTGGTTGTCCGTATAATTCTCTCTCTCTCTTTCTCATTCTCTCTTCCTCTACAATCAAAGCTGCACCATCGTGCCCCACCGTCGTGTGCCACTTTCTCCACGTGGTCCCTATTTGAGGAAGCTATCTCCTCTCCTTTCAATCCGGGTGGTATTTCTCTCCCACAATCCGTGTCTATCTCTCTCAAATTTTGGGTATTTTTATTTAACTAGGTTTTTTGTTCTTTTTCAACTGATAGGTAAAATTGCTGTCAGTTATCCATATTACAAATTTTTATTTTTTTGAATGATTTGTTTCGATAAGTTTTTAGATGCTGATTTATAAGTTTTTTTTTTTTTTTGAGGTTTGGCTAATGTTATTGTTGGATATAAATATGAAAGTTCATGTATGTGGAATGTTGTATGATTTTCGTGGCAAATGGGGTTGATCAACCCAATATGGATTCTATTATTATGTTGGATGCCTTTAATATTAACTAATGTCAGCTGCTCAACAGATTAACAGCTACCGGAACGAGTGTATTTGTGTGTAAAGTAGAGAAAATGTAATAATCAGTAGAAATAGGTAGAAATAGGAGTGGAAAATAGTCACAAGCTTCATAATCAGTACAATGACATGCATACTTGTTAAAGGATAGAAAACATGTATTTCATTTCCAGAAACCAAGTTACCAGTTTCATAGTGAACCCAAAAAATGTAGTTAAGTACAATAAATTATTATTAACCTAGATTATATAACCACAGTTACCAGTTTCTGGCCAGAAGCTGAAGGTAAATAGTTTGAAGAGAAAATGCAATTTCAAGAGAGAATCTCATGCTAGACAAACTAGATTTCGGATTAAATCAGGGATAGGGGCATGAGTGTCAAACATCAAAATAACAAATGACTAAATTATCCAAGAGTACGTGCTGAGTCCCCAATTTAGGATTGTACCTAGATGGACTCTTTTGACTTATTCCTCTCTGACATTCACTAACAGACTAAGGAAAAGTAAAGGTGAACTCTGAAACACCTTCCTAGGTCATAGCTAACAGGTATAGAAGGGTCAAAATTAAAAAGAACATGCCAAAACGTAGTGCAACACTGGCCTTCACCTGTTCAAAATGGCAACAATTCACACTGCCCTGTTTATTTCTCAGCACTTCATTTAAGTTCTAACATTCCAGTTCCAACACTTAACTTTGCACAACAACTTCCACTTTGAGTTAGGGTTACTTCCTCTTTTCACCCCTAACTGCTAGAACCCCAACAACTAGCCTCAAAGAAATTTAGTTGCGATAAATACTTTTTTTTATGACCTTTATTTTTAAAAAAAAAAATCCTATTCAATTAATTTGTCCAAAGAGGTACTTGATTGTTGAAATCACATGCATTGCATGTTTTAACGATAGGGAAAAAATTCAGTCTTTGTAAGATACTCAACACTTCCACGAGACTTGCTTTCATGCAAAGTGTTTCATAGTTTCTCAAGAACCAAAATATCTTGTCATAGTGCCTGTTTTACCAACTTTGACATGATATTTCTTTAGCTTAAGTTGAAAACTATCCAACTCCACTATTTTCATCTTACAATGATTTTGACATGGACAAAAGTTGGATACATATTATCGACCGATTTAGGTCCATAGAATATCGGCAAAGGGTACATCAATTCATTACATTGACCCAACCTCATGCAACAACAAACAATATCAGGTTTCCTTATCATAACTATCGTAATAACTTTTTCCACACTATGAACTTGGTGCAAAGACACCTATTCACCATAGGAATTGTTGAAAACTATACCGAATGGATCTTTCATGGCGAGGAAGAGACTTGGGATGCTAATGAGTTTGATAATGATATCAATGAAGTGCAAAATGACGAGTACGTTGATAATATGGATAAAATGTTAGATGACATTCGTCTTGGATCATTTACAAATATGGAGCTAGTTGAGCCCAATACCAGTGAAAGACCCACCTATGTAAACCCTAGAGCAAAAACCTTCGATGAATTATTTGAAGATGGCAAACTTCCACTCTATCCAGGATGTGCTAAGTTCTCAAAGTTATCCTTCATTGTGAAGTTGTTGCATATAAGGACGATTGGAGGGTGAAGTGTTAAATCATTTGACATGCTACTAAAGTTGTTAAAACCTTCATTTCTAAATGCACTTTTGCCTAACTCATACTGCGAGTCACGACGGATGAAGCAAGCCCTTGGTTTTGGTTATATAAATATTTATGTATGTCTAAATGATTGATACTACACTGGAAGGAAAATGCTGACAAGCATTTTTGTCCCAAATGTAGTATGTCAAGATGGGTAACCCGCACAACTAAACAGAGAAAAATTTCCCACAAAGTGCTTCGATATTTTTCGCTATAACCTAGATTGAAAAGGTTGTTTATGTCAAAAGATACAGTTGTAGCCATGCGATGGCACAAAGAACACCACATCGACGATTCGAATGTGATGAGGCATCCACGTGACTCACTTGGGTGGAAGGAATTTGATCAAGAGCATATCTCATTTTCTCTTGATGCTCGTAATGTGCGCCTTGGTCTAGCTAGCGAGGGATTCAACCATTTCAATAATATTAGTAAACCTTATAGTGTATGACCAGTAATACTTATCCCTTACAACCTGCCACCATGGTTGTGCATGAAAGACCATTTCTTCATATTGTCTCTTTTAATTCTTGGACCAAAGGCACCGGGCAATGAGATCGATGTGTATTTGCGGCCTTTTATTGATAAATTTATTGATTTTTGAGAAAATGGTGTTGAGACGTATGATGCATCGAGAGAACATATGTTTCAATTGCATGCAACATTATTATGGACGATTAATGACTTTCCCGCATATGAAAGTCTTTCTAGGTGGAGCACGAAGGAAAAATTGGCATGTCCAACTTGTAATGGTGACACTGACTCTTTATGATTGAAATATGGTCGAAAATATTGTTCATGGGCCATCATCATTTCCTATCTTCAGAACATACTTGGAGGAAGAAAAAGGCTAATTTTAATGGCAATACTGATCGCCGCACCCCACCTTGTGAATTATCTGGCCACGATCTATTGAATCGACTAAATAATGTTGGAGATGTATTATTTGGAAAAGGTGGAAGGAAGAGAAAGCGAAGACCTGATGAACTTAATTGGACAAAAACAAGTATCTTTTTTCCAATTACCTTACTGGTCAACATTGAAAATTCGACATAATCTTGACATCATGCATATTGAGAATAACATTTGTGACAACGTCTTAAGAACGTTGATGATGATTTCAGGCAAAACAAAAGATTCAGTTAACGTATGTAGGGACTTGTTAATTCTTGATATAAAGAATGAATTACATTTACAAAAATATGGACAGAAACTTTTTATGCCACCTGCATGTTACATGTTGCATGGAGATGAGAGGAGGTCCTTTTTGTGAGTGGCTACAAGCTGTGAAATTCTCAGATGGATTTGCTGGGAATATTGCTAGATGTGTTACATTAAATGGTTGTAAAATTTCAATAATGAAGAGTCATAACTGTCATATTTTCTTATAAAAACTACTTCCTATCGCTGTTGCCGGGTACCTGTGACCTGACATTCAGTTGTCTTTGACTGAAAACTAAACACATTTTTTAGACAGTTGTACACTCGCACATTTGCAATAGATGTCTTGAAGTGTCTTGAGAATGATATTCCAATCATTCTTTGCAAACTTAATATGATACTCCTACCTGCATTTTTTGATGTTATGGTGCACCTATCTATTCATCTACCATGTGAAGCATTGTATGGAGGGCCTGTACAATATAGATAGATGTATCCATTTGAGAGGTTTTTGAAAAAATTTAAGCGATATGTTCGAAACAAGGCCCATGTTGAAGGCTCAATTGTTGAGGCTTACATTCACATCGAGTACTTGACTTTTTGTTTGATATATCTTCTTGATGTAAAAACTAGATATTATAGAGAAGAACGCAATGTAGATGTTTGTGAAGGACGTCAGCAATCATAATTTTCGATATTCACACAAAAACTGTGGCCATTGGGTGCTTCAAGTCCAACTCGACTAGATAAATTCGTATTTGCCAAACAATGTTGGCATGTCCTTAACAATTGTCCTGAGATTACCCACTACCTAGAGTAAGTATCGTCTTTCAATTTGCAGTCACTTGTTGCACATAAAATATTTGCCTATTTTCCATGATAGAAATTAGTTGACAATATTTGCTCATGCATTTTGCAAGGAGCATTACAACAAATTAAAAGATGAATGTGTAATTAACATTGATGTTGTGCACGAAAATCTATTTCCGTTATGGTTTAAGGAGCGCGTGAGTGTCTTGTTGGTAACTAAGGTGGGCCAAATGTAGGTCCTTTTTACTTTAGCGGTGCTTCAAATTGTCTAACACTGCATTATTTTTATTTAAATTAGGCAAATGCGTAATTCAAGCCCCAAAGAGGTGTCCGATGATCTTTATGCGCTAGCATGTGGACCTGACTCATGGGCTGCATCATATACTGGTTGCATTATGAATGAAACTAGGTTCCATATAAAGCAATGTGAAGAACATCTTCTTACACAAAATAGCAGTGTGCTTGTTCCTTGGGATAATCACGGTAGGCCTATTGACTTCTACGAAGTAGTAATGGACATTATCGAACTCAACTACCTACGATGGCGCCATGTATATTTATTCAAATGTGATTGGTTTGATGTATGTGATATGAGAAGAGGAGTTCATGTTGGCAGTCACTTTATAAGTCTGGACTCAACTCGAAAATCTTATAAGGATGACCCTTTTGTACTTGCATGCCAATCATCACAAGTCTTTTATCTAAAAGATACGAGTTTAGGGAGAAATTGGCTAGTAGTACAAAAGGTCACCACTAGGAATGTTTATGACATCCCATCACAACAGTTAGCGATGAGGATGATGATGACTTGCCTGAGGATGAAGCATACCAGGATGAAGAATATTCTCCACCAGCCCATTGTGTACATCAAGATGATACATGCGTAGATATGTCTTTGCATCGATTAGATATAGACCTGCTTGTTGTGCATGACATAGTGATGTATGACTACCCTAATCCAAGAGTTGAGGAGGATGAGTTTCTTACTAACGACTCATCCTCGAATGAGAGTGATTGAAATAATGACAACACATCAGAATCATGCGGAGAGGATGAAGATGGTGATCATGAGACTGACTCTAATGATTAAGTAAGTCGAATATTGTTATAGTTCACAATATGGCTGCATTCGTATTTGTTAACATGTGTGTGTGTGTGTGTGTGAGAGAGAGAGAGATTATAAAAAATGTATATTTAAATTACATTTAAATTTATGTCTTACTTTTCATTTGGTAGGTTATCCGACATTGTTGGTAGTGCAGTGATGCAATCGTTGTGCTATACCAATCGTTGTGCTAACATCTACTTTCAACTCTTGCTGCTACCATTTTTAATGAAAGGAAATGGCAGTTGCATATAGATTTTAAAGTACAATTGTATTTGAGAATTATATATATATCTTGTTGAGACTACATGTGTAATTCTTATTGATGAAATGTGTATTATTGCAGATGATCAAAATTTATGTAAGTTACCAGCAACCATTTTATATCAATGGTATGCAATTTTATGCTCAATTGCCCTTTAATTGTAATCCTCATTAAGCATGTGGATGTATAGTACTGTAAATCTAAAGTTTTGAATATGAAGAAAAAATCTAATTAAATCATGTTGGAATTGCAGGGAAACAATTGATCCTTTGCATTTGATAGGTTAGATATTTTGATCAATATAGTTTCCTTCATTTGCATCTGCTTTGGCCTTCGTCCTCTGGAATGTGCTATACATAAATTAGTGGGAATATTTTCTTTTGTGCTGCTGATATTTATTTCATCTGTCTTTTATTTATTTACTGAGTTATTGCATCTTTTATTTTTCCACAGTGTTTCAAGTTCTGTGATCTATATTGGAGAAGTTGGTGGGGAAACAAACTTAATTCCAGTAATGTTGCCGACTGCTATTTATTGTATTTGCAGATTCTTGATGATGAGAATTCAATTGTAACCTTTTTCAATAATATTTTACTTTGAATATCTGTAACTTTTGGTGATCTAGAACATTGTCATTGACTTCATCATGTGTAGATATGAAGATGGATCCTGTAATAACAACTTTACATAAATTATATATATGTACTTGGTCATTTACTTCAAATGGCATATAGGAACAAATCAATATTATAAAATTTAATGGAAAAAATTTAATATAGTACAATTTTCAAATCACTACAGGGACGATGGTAACTCCTATGGTAAGGCCTATGCTTGTATTAGGTATATACATAATACAACTATATATATATATATATATATATATATATACTTTATTTGTTGGAGGCATAGGAATTCCTTTCAATGAACAAAGAATGGATTTTGTGAAGATTATCAAAATTGTTAATTCCAGCTATAATATATTCAAATTCAAATAATTCTGTGGATTGGCATATATATGTGACAAATACAAAAAAATTTATGTGGTCATTAATTACTTCAGGAATAAGATTCTCAATAGAGACTTAAACAATTATTTATTTGGTCATATATATATATATATATATAATTACATTTTATGGTCACTTGAACTATTCTTGTTGTCCAAAAAGCTGCGTAGCTTTTTGAAATTGATCTTCACCGAAAGCCAAGGGAATAATGACTATTCGATAATTAGCAATATGTGGACGCATGCGTGAGTTGAAATTCAACTGGACCGAAAGCCAAATTATATTTAAATTAGTGTTCAGTTATAAAAATGAATTTTCAATATGTCCAAATGTAATTATGTATATATATATATATATATATATATATAGATCAATTGTATCATTGGAAGTAATTGGTTAAAGTTGCTAACATTAAGAAGGTAGAATATATGCAGAATTGGGACTTGCATCATTTGCCTAGTATTGTTAGCGGCGAAAAGGCATGTTGACAATAAAATCGTGTGTATTTTTCAATTGGGTCCCATGAGCTGTACAAAAAGGTAGAGTACAATCATCTGTGAAACTAACAAGCGTGCGAGAGTGTGAAATATTTAAGTCGCAAAATGGCTGTCAAATTTTCAGTGTAAAAATAACTTAAAGTAATTACAAGGAGTTAGGGTATGGAGCTGTCCTCAGAAACCAAACAGATTTGGATTTCCCCTCTAGAGTCACTTTCTCACTCGATGGAATAGTCATACTCAGCTTTTAAATACTAAGAGATCCATGTAAGTATTTTCCTACATGCTAGAGTTCTAGTTATTCCACTGGCTCTGTGGTGCATCCTCGTATTTGGTAACCTAAAATAAGTTGACATACTTGAATAAGTGCAGTGATTGTAACTGCCGAGTAACAAATTTTCCCATCAATTTGTTTTTTTGTATGTGATTTCTTATCTCCTTGTTAAATTTGTCATTGGGGCTGAGAAATATGTTCCCTTGGCTGTTTATAGTCATTGTTCACCACATGAAAATACCCATGTCTATATCCACAAATGAATGTAATAGAAAAGAAGGAATACGTTCAATATATATAGTTTTTGGACCAAAAGTTTCAAAGGAAATTTACATTCAGTCTGGAACAGAGAAGAGAAAAGTTAGGATCAAAAGTTTTACCAGGAAATTTATGTTGGCATCCTTTGTACAAGCCCTTCTCCTAAATGGTTGAATGCTATAGTGCCTATTTTCAATAAATGTGTCTTATTTGCTTCATGCAAATCTAATTGCTAAGTTGATTTCCCAATATTATAATGGTGAATCTAAAATCTTTGTTGATGGATTTTCTCAGTCTGAAAAATCCATAAGATTTTCCTTAACAAACTAGGTATTTGGTGGATTAATGATATGCAACATTGGAATTACAATGTGGTAATGTGTACTGAGATTAGACATTTTTCTTGATGTCTAGGAACATTTGAAATAAAATTACTTTATTTCTATCTTTAATAATCTGTGAAATCAGATTATTTCATCCTAATAATAGAGCTAAACCGAGGTGACATAAATTGAGCTGATGGATTTTGTTGAACTTAAGAATAATATGTGCACGAACTAGACTAGCAATTAAGTGCAAATTTAACATTTTATAAGTCACCTACATGGAACCAACAACACTGAGCACATTAGGCCATAATCCATATTGGTAGTTGCTTGTATTTCAATATTTTCATATATAAGTTCATGATGTTAACCCTATCCTCTAAGTATTTTCACATGACAATTTTAATTTTCATTAATTGCAACTAGATTCGAGTTTCAATCAATTGTAAGTACCATTTGCCATGAGAGGAACAAGAAGTGGAGTTAGTGGACATGGTCGAATGACACAAACTCGCATACGCCCAAGTCATGGCTGCACATGGAGTGGTCCAACTCCTCAGGAGCAACCTAGTAGGTGGACACGAAGGGTTGAGCAAAGCTCATCATCGGATGACTCAACACCACCCCCAGATATGGTTTTGGGTACAGAGTTTAATGAAGTTAGTAATGGTACTCTAGATACAATGCCTGAAAATAATGGTAAACTCAATTGTATTTGTATTTCTTGATGGACAAAAAATATGATGTTATTCAATTCTGGCAGATGCATTTTCTGTGGTTTTATTTGGTGGATGTGCAATGTATAATGTTGGTATACAGCAGAAAATTATTGTCACTTCTATTCAACATACATTCTATCAATGGCAGGGAAACAAGCAGTGTAGAGGTGTCGTGGACCAGTTGGGTGCACTGAGTTTATGAAGTTTCGTAAACATGATCTCATTCCGTTGCAGATTAATGATGGTGAGAGGGCACCATGATGTGAGAATGCGGTGTTCTTTACAACAAGAGTAACATGGATTATCAAACATCATGCAACCATGATTCAAAATAGTTGGGATGTTGTAGATGCTGACAAGAAAGAGGAGTTGATCAATCATGTCATGGTATTGAGCTAGTTTCATTAAATTGGGAATTTAAAATGAATTATGTAGCTGGTATAAGACAAAAATATGTTATGTATATGGATTTACCTGTCAATTGGTGTCATGTTACAGGCTGATTTCATTTTAGATTGGTGCAAAAGGAATCATCGTGAGATGATCAATAAGAATCTTGGGAAGAAGTTCAATGACTTCCACTACCAACTTCATAAAATATACAGGGGTTGTGCAACACACCAGGAGGCAGTAATGAAATCAACGTCATTGGTGGAACCAGATGTATGGAAAAAGTTATGTGAGAGATGGGAGAGCGATGAATTCATGGTAACAAGTGACGTGTAGAAGTAAATGTGTTGAATTAGATAGTATTACATTTGATGAAAGGTTAATAGAAATTGATATGTGTTGAGTACGGACGTAACTATATCATTATTTATATTGCAAAAAATATCAAATCAAAATAAAGTCAATAGGAAAAAACAGCATGTGAACCACACCGCAGGCAAAAAGTCTTTTGTGAGGTTAATACAAAAGATGGTAAGATTCTAGTGATTTTCTTCTTTATAAGCTAAATGATCAATGCTAGTGCATAATAGAAAGAGGGGTGGGTAATATTTATGTATGTAATTGAAGTGTCCAAGTACATCAAACTTGGTTAACTCCTATAAAGGAACTCATTGGTCAAAGAAGAAATGGGCATTTGTCACTCCCATGATAGAAACGTACTATGTGTGTAGTCTCTAACTTACTCATTTTAAGCTATATTGTTCCATTCATAGATAACCATGCTACTTAGTTTACTTCAACTATAACTCATATAAGATAACTTGTTTGCATCAAAATACAATGTGTCAGAAATTAGATGAGATTCAGTTTGAGGAACGCACAGACGAGGCTGCAAACAATATTCAGAGATGTGCTAGAACACAGGTCTGGTTATACAAGAGGACTTGGTGGTTCAGTTATACCCGAGACTAGACCATCAGATATGTTGGCACAAGTTGAGCACCTAGCCCAAGAAAATGAGAAGCATAAAAATGAGGCATTGATGTACAAGACTGAATTGGATGAACTGAAAAGGGATGTAAGACAATTATTTGTTTGGCAAATGTACTATGACCAAAGGATGAATGACTCAACATCTCAAAGAGTGTCTAATAGAGGCATTCAAGGAGATCTTTAGCTAGATGGGTTTCTAAACTAGGAGTTTTTTAAAATTTTGTTAACAAGTATTAATAACTTTTGGTGGCAGACACATATTTTGTTACATAGTTTTCAAGGAAGACTGGTGCAGGTTTTTGAAGTTTTTTTAGTTGCTGGAATGGCATCATAGTAAAGTCATGGGCATATATTTGTTGCAAAATGGTGCTGTGAATTATTTTGTTAAAGGTCTGTCTAACACTATGTAAGTATGCTTTAAAACCCATTCCAACTGCATGTCTTGTCTGCAATGGTTAAGAGAGTTACATAATTCATTATATTTGTGGTATTAAAACCTGCAACTTGAGAAAAGCTAGTTTACTAGGTAATTATTGGAAAATTTTCTTTAGGTATTTCTGTAATGGAGTATAGGTTATGGATATATGTTAACTATGCATGTAATTGTTTTGACTATGGAATTTGGAGAAAAAAAATATAGTGTGATCAAAATGCATGATTTGAACATATCTTCTACAAGATGCATTTCTTAGCTTTGATAGGAGTCTAGTTCTTCCACTTTTTTCGGATTTTTTTAAAGGATTATATTGGAAGGTTGAAAATTAGTACATTGACTCTCAATGAATTTATTTGTTAAAATAAAACAATCTTCTCTAGAAGACACATATATCAAAAGTTAATACTAGATGCAGTTTTATACTTTCATATTGCACATTCCTACATTTTCTTACTTTTCTAATGCTTGTATATTATTTTCCTTTTCCAAGATACGGTGATGCCAAGTACAAGTAGTAGTAAGACAATGTTTCATTATGTTACACAAATTAAAGCCTGCACCTTCAGAGAATCTAACTTACTAGGTAAAAATCAAATTTTCTCTAGGTATTTTTATAATGGAGTATAGGTGATGGATTTATGTTCAATATGCATGTTGAATGACGTCATGTAGGCTCTACACTTGTTTTGACACTCAAAGTTTTCATCTCTATAATATGCAAATAGCTCTCACAGGTCGATATGAGTTCAATTGTAATTTTTTGATGCACCAATGAGCTTGCCTGCATGATGCTATATATTGACTTCACTCCTAGGTTTAAATGTATAGCCATGTTGACAACAATCTTGATGAGTGTCACATGATATTTATGTGTTTAGTGGTAGTATGTAGTTAGGAATTTAAGCTTGATTTTGCATGACATTTAATCTTTCTACCTGCTATAATGTATGATGTGCAAGTAAATTAGATGTTCATTCAAGCTTGTATGAAAACTGGATGGCAATATTGTACATGAAAATGCAAGTAAATTATATGGTGTTTTATTTTGCCAAACATGTCAATTTCCTACATTAAATCTAAAACAATAAGTTCTGAAAAACAGGCTTGGTAGAGTACAAAAAAAAAGTCCTCAAAGACAGGAAATTGATACAAGCTGGGTTGTTCAATTCGCTATATATTGAGAAATAAGTTGAAAATTTTTTACAAGGTTGTTCAATTGATAGATGTACATATTGTAAAAATGGGTGACATGCAGTTGAGATTGAGGAACAATTACCTGGGTTGGTTTATGATATTTAGTTCCAGCCATACTAACATAGTTAATGAATTCGAAAAAAACATAAAAATTATGACCTTTATTTATGCAATCTAGTAAATCCTCCAACTAGTTTTTGTATTGGTTTCCAGCTACTATTGAGAAGTTTCTAACCGCAAATACCCACGATCTTTTGATTTTAAAAAGCTAAACAAATGGCATTTTCTGCGGATTCACCCCTTCCCGCATGCACTACTACGAATTCCAGCGTAAGTAAATTCACCGCAATTGAAAAACTTGATATTTGGGTTCTGCTTGACAAAATCTAAAGTTTCCTTTTGTGGTGACCCAAACTCTCTATATGTCCACAATGGTGGCGTCAATATCTGGCGATAATTGCTTTTCAAACCAAATTGGGATCGACCATGGTTGTTGTTGGAGATGTCGGCAGCAACATCTTGAGCACTTTCAGTGCCCCAAAACTAGCCGAAATTTGCAATTGCGGTGCCCCAAAAAATGGCCAAAAATGTCTATGATTTTCGACAACGTCCCGGTTGAAACTGCCCTTCAAACCCTATTTGTCCATCGAATTTCGCTGTGGGAAAAAGATTGGCGGCAAAATCTACAGGAACAGCGGCCAACTTCACTTTTCACTGAAATTGCTCTGACCAGACGTATTACTCCCAACCGATTTGCAGTGAGTGGAAATTGTAGCTCATTAAGTTTTGCTACGGGAAAGTAGGGGAATTGTGGTGAGCTCGCACCCCACAAAAGAGAAAAATCCTTCTAGTAAGAGTGGGGTCCACCATTAAAAAATTAATTTTTTTACATGGGTCTCATACTTATTCACTTTTTCTAAAATGAGTGTATGGTGTTTGCTCACTCTATAATTGCAGATATCATTTCTCTTTGTGTAATCTTAATAGATTTGGCCTACATCCAAAAGTGAGAATACTCGACACTACAAATAAAGAAACATGGCAAACTATTTGGTTTTAAATACCTAAGGTTAGAAAACAGCATTGCGACAAGAGCTAGTGAAATAAGCAAGTGTTCAATGGGTATGTCTTTAACAACCAAAAAAATGATGATGCTAGCACTTCTTCGGGCAATTTACAAACCTTACCCATGGCCAACAACCAAGCGAAGGGGGCAAATCAAGTGAAGACTCTCCAGCCACCTACAAGCCATCCCGAAGGCCGAAATTAAAGCCAATGGGAGAGAAATAAAATAAGACCCTCTTTATAAGTACGAACCTTTTCCAAGGCCAACCTAGGGAAGGAAAATCAAATGAAGGCCCTTGTGCCAACTATACACCTAAAAGCTGTCCTTGAATGTCAAGTAACTTTCCAGCGGGGCATACTCCTTAATACTAAACATATAAAGATCACCATGCACAAGCAAAAAGTAATCATAGCAAAAGGATAAAAAAGAGTTTCTCCATTCGTAAGACTATCATATGCATGTAACTATGACAAAATATGTTCGCAAAAAGGAAAAGGAAACAACTGAAAAAGAAAAGGAAAATCAAATAAAAGTCATCTAGGCCTGCCTGAAGGCCCTTATAACGATTAATAAGGGTATGGGGAGTAGCTCCTGTTGTACAATGTGAGTTCTCATTAAAAATCATCAAAGCTCACCTTTGTACCAAGAGTTTCCGCACATTAGGCACATAACCAGGGATGATCCTTGTACAAGTTGACTATACAAAACTTCATATCCTTGGTAGTAGAGGCTTTTTGCTTGATGGTCTTCTGCTTCCACTCAGCCTTAAGTATTCTTGGACAACTCATAACTCTTCCCATAAGGAGACGAACTTCTCCATGTCACAGTTAACCACCACGATTGGATCATGAGAAAGCTTGTCGTGGCACCATAGGTACTGTTATCTACGTCAAGTTTAGAGCCTTATTGTATTGACAACGATACAGCACAAGGAAAAAGACAAAAAATAACTGACAAAAAGGAGGAAACCGAATGTGGTATTTGTGTATTGCGTTTTCCTCTGTCATGTACAACAGTGTCTATTTATAATTACAAGATAATGGAAATAACAAATAATGAATAAACAATGTATATGTACAGCTCAGCAAGAAACAGAATAACGAATTCAAATGTATTATTTTGGGTGCGTATCGGGTGTTTGATGAATTGCTTCCTTGAACTTCAATACCCCCTCGCAAGATGGAGAGTAAATGTTAATTACTCCCATCTTGGTAAGTAGTCGATTGAATGTTGGAGAATGAAGAGGTTTAGTAAGTAGGTCAGCTAACTGGTCAGATGATGAAACGTGAGTGGTGGTCACTTGGCCTTCAGATATTCTTTCTCGGACTAGATGGCAATCTAGTTCGATGTGCTTTGTCCGTTCGTGAAACACCAGGTTGGCGGCAATGTGCATGGCAGCTAAGTTATCACAGTACAATTGGGCAGGTGTCGGAATCAGAATGTTAAGATCATTGAGCAGATATCGAACCCAGGTGAGCTCACATACGACAGCTGCCATGGCTCTATATTCGGACTCTACAGATGAATGTGAAATTGTGATTTGCTTCTAGGACTTCCACGAGACCAAGGAGTTGCCAAGAAATATGTAGAAGCCAGTGGTTGATCTCCTAGTGTCTGAGTAGTTAGCCCAATTGGCATCTGAGAAAGCTATAAGTTCTATTTTGGATGTTGAAGGAAAGAAAATGCCTTGCCTCGGAGTACTCTTCACATATTTTAGAATTTTGATAACAACATCATAATGTGGAACTCTTGGGGTATCCATAAACTGACTCATCAAATTTACACTGTAAGTCAAGTCTGGTCATGTATTGGTCAGTTAAATTAGCTTGCCAACCAATTTTCGATAAAGAGCTGGTGATTAAAGAGTTCACCTTCGTCCTTCCGTAGTTTAATGTTTGGCAACATTGGCAAAAGAGAAGGCTTGCAAGCTAGTAGACCAGTTTCTAAAGTATATCCAGTGCATACTTACGCTGACAAAGTTGGATTCCATTCTGTGTACAGGCAATCTCTATTCCAAGAAAGTAATTAAGGGAGCCTAGATGTTTGATCCGAAATTTTGTTGCCAAGAACTGTTGGACAGAGGAACTGGAAGCAGTATCAGAACTCATCAAAATTATATCATCAACATAGATAAGCAAAGCAATGAATGCAGTAGGAGTGCTCTTGGTGAAAAGGCTGTAATCAGCCTTAGATTGGTGAAAACCAAACTCAGCAAGAGAAGAGGTGAGCTTGGTGTTCCATTGGTGCGAGGCTTTTTGCAATCCATACAAACTTTTGTGGAGACAGCAGACCTGATTTGTTTTAGCTGCGGCATGGCCAAGAGGAGGTCGCATATAAAGCTCTTCATCGAGCTCTCCATAGAGAAATACATTGTTGACGTCCAGTTGCTGTAGATCTCAGCCTTTGATGGCATCAATGGAGAGTAAACATTGGATGGAGACGTGCTTGGCCACTGGCGAGAAGGTATCATGACAGTCAATGCCTTCACGTTGGGTAAATCCTCTTGCTACCAACCTGGCCTTAGCTCTTTCCACTGTGCCGTCAGCATGGAACTTGTATTTGTAAATCCACTTGCAATCAATTGGTCGTTTGCCAGGAGGTAAATCCACGATAGTCCAGGTTTCATTAAGTTCAAGAGTAGTAAGTTCTTGATCCATTGTCGTGCGCCATATCGGGTGTTTGACAGCTCGTGTGTAAGACAATACAGAAGAGAGAGGGAAAGAGATGTGCTTACCTGAAGTTGAAGAAGAAGCAGGAACCCTAGTCTTGGATGCCGCGGCGTGAGGAACAGAGGTATGCGCGTGGTGACAATGGTAATCAATGAGATATTGAGGGGCCTTCCGGGTGCGGATTGATTTTCGTGTGGGCTAAATAGCAGTACTTGGATGTGGATCTGTGGTTGTTGTTTGGACGGGTTGGGAAGGTGGATTTTCTATTGTATCATTGAACGGGCTAGGAAGGTTGGCTATGTTGATTGTATCGTTGAGCTGGGAAGGTGGGTTATGGGAAATGGCTTGATAAGGAAATGTGTATGTGTAGTTTTCAATAGAGATGGGCCGATGTAATGGGGTGGTTGAAACGGTAATGTCGTGTGAGTGTTTAAATGGAAATATGCTCTCATGAAAATTTACATCTCGTGAGATGAATATTTGATTGGTGGTTAAGTCGAGTAGTTTGTACCCATTTACTCCATATGGATAGCCAAGCAACAAACATTTGCGAGCTTGTGGATCGAATTTGGATCGATTGTGAGGAAGAGTGAAGGCAAAACATAGACAACCAAAGGTCTTGAGAGTGGAGTAAGATGGTTTGGTATGATATAAAATTTCAAAAGGAGTTTTGTGATCAAGAATTGGGGTGGGAAGTCTATAGATTAAGTACACAGCAGTGGTAACAAAATCAGACCAATATTTCATGGGTAATCTAGATTGAAATTTGAGTGCGCGGGCTACATTTAGTATGTGTTGGTGTTTATGTTCAGCAATGGCATTTTGTTGAGGTGTAGCAACACATGTGAGTTGATGAAGGACACCTTCGAAATTGTAGAAGGTAGGCATGTAAAATTCTGCACCATTGTCAGATCGAAGAATTTTGATTTTAGTGTCAAATTGAGTTTCAACTATGGAAAAGAAATTTTGTAGTGAGTCTCGAGCTTCAAATTTTGTTTTGAGGAGATAAACCCATGTGCATCTTGTGTATTGGTCCACTAGGGTGAGAAAATATTTGTAACCATTGTAGGAGTGGATGGGGTTCGGTCCCCAAATGTCAACATAAATTATTTCAAATGGTTTGTTTGTTTTGGAATCATTTTTGGGAAATGGTAATTTATGTTGTTTAGTAAGAGGACAAATTGGACAAGGAGTATCAAGAGCATTGGAAATCTTAAAAGCAGGATTAATATCATGTAAAATATGCCTAGTCATTGAGTTGTGCCCAAGCCTATAGTGCCAAAGAGTAAATAGAAAATTGAGTAACATTGTTAGCTGAAACTGTAGGTAACTGAGAATGGGGAAATCCGTGTAGACTGTTCGGGTTTGATCTTGTGAGTTGAAGATGATAGAGTCCATCACACACCGTCCTCACTCCAATCGTCATCCAAGATGAAAGGTCCTAAATATAGCAAGAGGTGGACAAAAAAATTAGACAGTACTTTGAATGACTTGCTAGTGATTTTGCAGATATGAGATTAAAGGAGAAATCAGGGACACATAATGCATTATGAAGAATTAAACCAGTGGACAATTTCACATCACCGATATGTGTGGCAAGACTTGAAGTGCCATTTGGGAGCTTGATGGTTTGACAAATTGGAGTAACATTGTGAGTGAAGTATTTGAGGCTACAAATCATGTAATCTGTAGCTCGAGTATCAATAATCCAAATGTTGGTATCGTGTGTGCGTGTAACATTAGAAAAGGAAATACCAGACATGGATGAGGAATTGGTATGAACATTGTTGGCAGCCGGGATGGTAGCATCATTTTGGGAAGAGTTGAGTAAGGCAAGGAGTTGGCCATACTGCTCTTGAGTAATGGATGGACCAGGATGGATTGTATCCTACACAAGTGAAGATTGATTAGCAGATGACTTGAACTTTGGGTTATTCTTGTGTCTGGGAAGAAATCCATTCAACTTGTAGCACTTTTCTTTCGTATGACCAGGAATGCGACAATGTGAACACACTGGCAAATTAGGATTTGCTTTGAAGCAACGTTCCAGGGAATGTCCATGGATGTTGCAGTGAGAGCAAAACAAGCGTTCCCTACGGGAGTTAGACTAACTGCAAGAATTTGGTCCTTTTGTGAACATGGCAAGCGGTGCTGGTGCAAGGGTGAGTAGTCGGCGTCGTTCTTCTTGTTGAACCAAGGAGAGAACTCGATTGAGTGTTGGGAGCGGATCATAAAGTAAAATTTGAGCATAGATCGAGTCAAAAGAATCATCAAGAACCATAAGAAATTGCATCACCTTGCCTTGATGGGTGGATTCGAGCAGAGTATTGACTGCTCCACATATGCACGCTGGCATAGGTTCATAGATCTCGAGCTCATCCCAGTAGCTTTTAAGTTTGTTGTAATACTGGCTGACGGAATCAATGTTTTGTGTTGATGAGGAGATTGACTTTGTGAGTTGGAAGATGCGAGGTGCATTTTGGATGGAGAATCTCTCTTGCAGGTTTTTTCAAACATTGGCCACGGTTTCTGCATGAGCTATGCTTGATCGATGTTCTGAGCTAACAAAGTGTAATATCCAGGCAATTATTACATCATTGCAGCGTTCCCAAGCAGAATAAAGTGGATCAGATCTATTCAATGGCTTAGTAATCTTGCCATCAATGAAACCTAGTTTATTTTTTATGTTCAAGGCTCGGTGCATAGTTCTAGCCCAGGTGACATAGTTCTTGGTGGTTAATAGATTGGGAACTAAGGGAGAAGAGGCTCCTTCTCCAGGTTGGATGAATAAGGGACTGGCGGGGTGGTGGGGATTGTTTTCTGGGTTGGAGAGTGCGTGAGATTGAGTGTTTGAAGACATTTCTCTGGGACTATGGGGATTGTTTCTGGGAGTGGAGAGGGAGTCGGATTCAGAGTCTGAGGTAATTGCTCTGGTACCATATTGACAACGATACATCGCAAGGAAAAAGATATCTTTTTATAACTGACAGAAAGGAGGAAACCGAATGTAGTATTTGTGTATTGCGTTTTCCTCTGTCATGTACAACGGTGTCTATTTATAGTTACAAGATAATGGAAATAACAAATAATGAATAAACAATGTATATGTACAGCTCAGCAAGAAACAGAATAACGAATTCAAATGTATTATTCTGGGTGCGTATCGGGTGTTTGATGAATTGCTTCCTTGAACTTCAATATATTGGATACCCCTAATGACTCCATGCATGTAAGTGTTGAATTGCAAAGGATATCCAAGTAGGAAAAGAGAGTTAATGATAAATAAAAAGATACAAAATTATGAATGAAATATAATAGAACTCAATGGCCTAATTACTCTGGACTATGTCATAATAAGCTTGATCACAGTGGCTCGAGAAAGAACATTGTCGAATTCCTTGAAGGGTTCCTCATTATCTAACGAAAGGTCAAACTCATCTCTTGCCTCATCTTCTTAGAGAAAAAGTCCTTGACTACTAGGAAAGGACAATGTAGGTGACGAAAATGAGTTCATCTTTAGGGAAAGGCGTCATTCCCCTACTTCAGGGACGAATCAATTCTTGACCTTTTATGAGTAAGAAATGGTCATTATCTTCAAAATAAGTTGGGATGTCTATCATGGCACGAAAGTTGTCATGGGTTAGCGCTTCAGTTTTCTTGGTTACTAGTTTTGGGGCAAACAACAATGTTGCATTACTTTTAAAAAAATGCTACGTTGCTCACTCAACTTGTCCCTCATCTTGACACCTCATGTATTTTAATTTTTTTTAAGTTTTTTCTTTACTTAATAATTACAGAAATGACTATTAATGTATTGCTATTTTTTTATATTTTTTTAAAATATTTTAAAATGATAAAAAAAATATGAATAAAAAAATTGAAAAAAAATAAAAATGTGATTTTGGCCTAATGGTAAATTGCAGCGGACTATTCTAAGCAGCAGAATAGCACCGCTCTTACTTTTAACTTCCTTGTTTGTACGCAAAGCGATGCTGCTAAAGAAGGCCTTGGAACACCACCCACTGAACCTATAAGTTAGTGTTCAATTGGATGACTACATTACTAAAACAAAAGGGTCATAATAAAATTATAATGAAACCAAGAAATGAAATAGACACTCTAGGAGAAAGAGACAGCCAATAAATAAGCAGAACAACTTGAATATGATTGTATGTATGGGAAAGAATTGATCATTCGTTAATAGCCAACTAAAAATCACCATTAGAAGATACTTTCAAATGATACATAAGAAGCCAACAACCAAGTGGCAAGAAACTATAACTATTTAAGCAAAAAAAGGATAGCAAGATGATTACTCAGATTCTCACCAATTGATGGAATCATGCATGGGAAGGAGGACATGTGGTGGGCATGATAAGCCTTGTCCCTACATAGGGCCCTAATCCAAGGTTGCCTTCTATTGGCCATCCCAATAGAAGTCCTGTAAAAAGGTGGATTTGAACAAGAGTGGCTGATGTGGAAGTCCCCTCAACACACGTCACCCCATGGTCATTTGTCTTCCTACATCTCAGATATAATCAATAAGGGAAATGCTATACATCTGCCCCACACCGGTACACACTTCACATCATTTTTTTTTTACACTCAATATGTTGAGTGTGTGCCGGTGTGGGGCTGATGTAAATATTTTTCCAATCAATAATGTATCTACATATTCAACCCCTTACTATAGAAATCATTTACCCAATAAAAGCCTTAGGAAGGGGTGATGAAAGAAAGACAAAAGCGACGTTCGAAATTCGAGTCCCTTCTAGAAAACAGATCCCTTCAGTCTTCAAAGGCATAGCTAGGGCCCCAATATAGGTTGACGCCAGCCCTTGGAAACATGTCACCCTAGAGGAATTCGTCTCTGTATAAACGTAATGATTTGTTGAAATATACAAGTTTTTGGAAGGTTTTATTTGGAAGAATAGTAGGTTTGAGGAGTAAGATGATAATTTTGTATTTTGTTTTGAAGTTTAAAAAATTAAGTTTTAATATTATTATTGTTTTGGAATTTGAAAAATATGTATTAGGATTTGAAAAAGTTGAATTGTTTATTATATTTTGTATAGAGATTTGAAAAATGTGTAATGATGAGATGAGATGAGATGAGATGAGAATTTTATATTTTGTTTTATGTCCCAAACCTGCCCTAAAAACTGCTTTGCCTTCCACATTTATCGCTTAAGTTAATCGCTTGATAACTTTTTATTCTTTTTATTTAATGATTAAAGAAGTAATTTTAAATATATTGAGGTATTTTTTTTATTTTTTAAAATATTTAAATATATTAAAAAAAATGAAAAAAAAATCCAAAACAATGTGCGGTCACGTTGAATGGGCTACTTACTCTATTTTTAAATGACCCAATCATAAAAAAAAAATATAAAAATAAATTCTTCTTTTATGCCGATTTACTTCTTTATGAAAGATTTGTGTGAAATTTATACAACTAAAACTTATACCTAATATTAGATCTCGTTTAGTTGTTGAGATAAGATAAGAAATCTGTGAATAATAAAAAAATAATTTATGAATATTAGTGAAATATTTTGTAAATAGTAATGAAATATTTTGATTTAAGATTTCTTATTAGGTTTTGAATTAAAATATTATTAGAATATAATTTTTGTTTTAAAATTAAAAAAAGTTAAATTATTTTTAAAGATTTAAAAAGACACAGCACACAAGGTTGGAACAAGAACGGTATTAAATAGAATGAAATATAATTGAATTTGAATTGCTAACTTTGGACATCGGCGGCTTCACCTAGTGGACCACTGTGCACGCTAATTGCCAACATGTACATCTGCTTGTTTGTTTATAACGCTTTTTTCTACGCTTGATTGGGTTGTCTGTCGTTTTGGTCTTCCTTTGAGTCGCCGGCCAAACAACATAACGTTGGATCGCTATTATTAATTTTATTAATTAATCCTAACCCACACCTCTAATATTCCTCGGCTTTCCATTTCATTTGAACATCTTCCTCCTCTGACTCTCTTTCTCCCTCTCTCTCTCCTTGATTTTCATGATGAACGACCTGCTCACAGTACGTTGATTCTTTCCAACTATGTCATATGTGTGTGTATTTGATTGTTTTGCGATAGTGCTGGATTGATATCACAGTCTTGTTGTTGGTAAATTCATTTCAATTACTGGGATATTAAAGTGGCGGCTTTGCTCTTTAGATTTTGAATTTCATACTCTTTGTTTATTTGACGGCCAGATTTGTATTGACAGGGTTGGATTTAGAACTCTTTTATGGGGGATGACAGATCTATTGTCTGTTTTTTTTTTTTTTTTTTTTTTTCCCTTGTGATTTTTTTTTAAGTTTTAGCCGCTTGGGAATACCCCTCGTGATTCCTTTGACATCTCAATTTTTCTAACTTGAATTTGGCAACCAAAAAAATAGCTAATACTACTACTGTTACCAATAATTATGTTTGTAAGTAATTTATTTGTCACTTTTGTCTACAACTTTAAAATCTGATTCACTTGAAAAGTATAGAAATTGATAGAATTTAGATGGGAGGATTGTTGAAGTTAGAAATGATCTGAGTTTTGTTCTGTAATTTAACTGTTTATTTGGAGTGGGATATACGATGCTTGCTCTTATAGAACATATGTTAAAGAAATTTTATTTTTTGTGATTTTCCTTTGGTTAAGGATTCATTTGTTAGTGATGCCAAGGGTCAGCCTTCCAGAGAAAGCGATATCGAAATGGGAACACGTGTCCCAGGGAACAACCCTGATATGGGAATGGCTGCTTTCAATAAACAGGTTCATCCTACCCATGATGCTTTATTTTCTTTTGCAGAACTTATATGGACCAGGAACCCAATTGATCATCTTGAGTTTTGTGCTGTTTTTAGTGAAACATATACTGCCTGATAGGTTACATTAGTCGGGAGGAGCAAGAAATATCAGATCACGCTTGATTCCCTTTCAAAATCTGTTTTCTAGCCTGAAAGAAAATCCTATAGTGTTATCAATAATAGTTTTTTCTTTCTAACAAGTTGCTCCTCCTTCCCTTCTGATTTTCCTGCTATTCTTTGTTATTAGATAGAAGAGGTCGAGAAACAGGTGCAGAAAGTCTCCATGCTTCTTAAACAACTAAAGGTATGTTGATTCTCATCCAGGGCTAAATGCTATTATGGTTTTGCATTGAGAGTAAGCAGTTTTCTGGAAAGGAAGATGATCCACTTACAACTATTTTGCAACTAATTTACAACTCTACATAAAATGAAGGGTAATTTTGTAATATTGAAATTTATTTTTAATTGAGTGGCATGATTGTATTGGTTGATTGAAAATGAATTGTAAAATAGTTGTAAAAAAATTGTAAGTGTATCATTATCCAGAAAGGAAATGACGTCTAATACAGGTAAAATGTCATTGCCTCTTCTTAGTTACTGTTTTGTATGTGCTGTGGTGCTACAGGAACCAATTTTCTTTGCTTTCATAATCTTTCATTTGTTGTAGAACAAGAATTTGACTCTGAGTTACTTCAGAATTATTATATAGTTTTGTTTTATCTATATGGCTTCTTCTGGGAAGTGTGGTAGCACCTACTTTTTGTCATCCAGAGTGAAGTTCAAGTTGGGAAACCTATATGGCAGCATCCAGTCCAGCTCTTTAACTTCTTGGTTAAGCCACCTTGTGCATGATATAATGATGAGAACTGTGAGGGGAAGTGTAGTAGCACCTAGGTTTTGTCATCCAGACTGAAGGCCTAGTTGGGAAACCTAAATGGCAGCATCCAGTCCCGCTCGTTAACTTCTTGGTTAAGCCACCTTGTGCATGATAGAATGATGAGAACTGTGAGTATAAAAGAAGGATGAGATAAAGTCAGAAACAAGTTTAAAAGTTTCATTAAAAAGTGTTACTAATATTGTAATAGTTCTAAATTTATTCTTTTGGCCACTCTATATAATGATCTTAGTGTTCTCAAATCCAGATTTCAACCTTTTCGGCCAAGGGGGAAGTTTCTGGTCCAAATGGCATGCTTGTCTAATCTGTTCCATGATTTAGATGGGTTTCACCAGCTTTTGTTAACAACTGTAACATGTGACATCATTCTTCATGATTCTATATCAACCATACCAACATACTCTTTTTTTTAGTAGTTCTCAGAAGACTAACCAATCATTAAACCTTTTCCATGCTGTTGAAAAGAAAGGGAATTGGAGATTTTGATTTTGCACAGCACTATTGCAAAGATATGCCACCATGAATTTATAGTCGAGATGTTAAACAATTGTGAAATCTTTGAGCTATCAGGTCTTGCTTCTATAGAGAGACGAGAGAGCAAATAATGCCCAGAAAGGATATTTGACTGGCACTCAAAAATTAACTTGAAACTCTCCCTCCCTCCCCTCTCTCTCTCTATGGTATGATTAAAACGGTAAATGTGGGCTTTTTTACAGGATGCTAATGAGGAGTCAAAGTCTGTTACAAAAGCATCCACCATGAAAGGTAAATGTTTTGTTCATATCATTTGCAGCTGGAAGACTTGTATTTGGAGCTAAATTTCACCTCATTATTATTTCACTTAAAGTTGGATAAGTGGTGAGCCATTAGTTAGGTACTAGACAGTGATATTTGTTTTATCCTCTTAAGCTTGTTGTTTAATTGCTCATCTGTTGTATGTTCACACTCTAAATAATTTTCTCTGCTGAACTATATTCAGCTATTAAGAAGCGGATGGAGAAAGATATTGATGAAGTTGGAAAGATTGCACGAAGTGTCAAAGGAAAACTAGAAGCAATTAGCAAAGAAGTAATACTTTAATGGCTTGCATCTAAATCTGATAGCTTCTACTGAGGGTAGTCACCCTCTTTCGGGATGATATATTGACCCCTCATTCTTTACAGAACATCTCCAATCGACAAAAGCCTGGTTGTGAAAAGGGAACGGCTGTAGACAGAGCAAGGATGAACATGACAAAGTTCGCCGCGAGTGCCAATCATTATATTTTAGACAGCTTCTTAATTATTTTCTTTTAGAATGCTAATCTAAAATATTGATATATGAATTAATATTGATGGCAGTTCCTTGATGAAAAAGTTTAAGGACCTAATGACAGAGTTTCAGGTATATCAACGTGTTATGCTTTTTACTGTTGTACTTAGCTTCCACTTGTTTTCTGATCGGTGTATTATGTTTCAGACGCTTAGGCAGAGAATCCAGGATGAATATCGTGAGGTTGTGGAGAGACGAGTTGTTACAGGTTAGGAAAGTTCATCTGACAGATTATGTAAACTGCAAAATGACAAAATTAAGAATTACTTGTTGAAGTAATTGTGTTATAGTGCTTATCATTTTCTTTTTGAGTTGGTGATCGTGTTTTTATTGATTTGATTGAGCAGTCACAGGAACTAGACCAGATGATGAGGTGAGCCTGAATCCTCATATTATAATTTGACCGATGATAAATTTGGATTTTATTTTAATTGGCTAAATTTAATTACATTTGCTAGACAATTGACCACCTGATAGAAACTGGAAATAGTGAGAAAATCTTTCTGGAGGCAATCCATGAAATGGGACGAGGACAGGTATGTTCCTTTTTAATATCTTTTTTCGCTTTTTTATATTTGAAAAGTATGTTCCTTAACAACCGCAAACACAATTAATTACATAGATCACCAAATAAGCAGATCCTTCTCTGGAATAAGTTTTTTTTCATATCACGTTTTAAATAAGATAATAAAGGTAAGGATTAGTTGGATAGGACATGAAAGTAGGACTTGGAGAAAGTCATGATTCTTCCAATTGGGTGCATGTTTCTTGTTCAGCTTCCTGTCACTGGTCGTCAATGATAGAACGAGTTGAGTGTTTTCATGGTATTGTCTTTAGTTTATCATGGCAATACAACTGCAGAGAGTTTCCTGCCAGCTTTTGATCTAGGTTACAAATAGATCTCCAGTCCAATGGTCTTTCCTCCCCGGACCTGCGCTATGATTATCACTTACCCATGCAAACTTTAATGTTGTCTTCTTTTGCAATTTTTTGATATGGTTTCTTAATCCCTTTTGCTATTTGGATGATCTATTGGATCCCCCTACCCCACCAAGGCTGTATGCGAGTCTTTTGCAAAGGCCTGAAACTAAATATTTTAGCTATATTGCATTTGAAGCTTAAAGTCAGTGAATCGGAGAATTTTCCGGCCACCTTCTCGACTGCAGTTAACTTTATTTTAGTATAGGGCACAGGGATAAAAAAAATAATGATAATAATAATAAATGGTAAAAGAGCATGGTTCTTTGATTTTTGCAATTTCAAAGTTCTGCACTTGTAAAGTTAGCTATCATACCAAGTTTGCTTTGGGCCACAATTGCAGATAGTAAATACCGTTGAAGAAATTCAGGAGAGACATGATGCTGTGAAAGAAATTGAGAAAAAGCTGCTAGACTTGCATCAGGTATATATCTGCAGCAAGTAAGTTTTCGCTACTGGAAAGTAGATGTCTTATGTAACATTTAAATATCTCGACAGATTTACCTTGATATGGCGGTATTAGTTGAGGCTCAAGGAGAGATCTTGGATAACATTGAAAACCAGGTTAGCTCCTACTTTTACATCATTTAGCTTGTGAATCTGTGCATATCTATGTATAATGCATGAATACATATTGCTGGGTATTGGGTGTTAATGGGAATCTTATCCAGGTTACAAATGCAGTCGAACATGTCCAAAGAGGGACAACTGTACTTCAAAGTGCAAAGAAATTGCAGAAGAACTCCCGAAAATGGATGTGCATTGCCATTATTATTCTCTTAATAATAGTAGCTGTTATAGTTGTTGGTGTCATCCAACCTTGGAAGAGTGGCAAGGGTGCTTGAGTCTGCCCCCCTTCTCTCTTGCCCATGTAGAGTTAATTTACAAACTATCTACGATACTAAGCCGCCTGTGTTACAGTGGTTCTTACCTTTTGTTTGGCTTTCTATTTATTTATTCTTTTTTTTTTTTTTAAGTTGTTTTAATGGTTGTGGTGTGCTTTGTGGATGAAGGATTTGGTACTCGTATATTCTGTTGTTTTGTCATTTTATTTTAATAGTAGAAGAAACTTCATTGCTTGCTGAGAAATTTTGTTTTTTTGTTCACTCCCTCAGTGCCTTATCTTTGCTGCTGACTTGCTAATTTTCACCTCTCTCGTATGATATGTATCCTCTAGTTTTTTCTTTTTTTTTTCTTTTTTTTTTCACAAAAAAGAAAATAGAAACAAGTTAGTTTGTTCTGGCCAATTTGCTTTTCTGTGAGCTAGACTTAGGTTGCGTTTGGCTAGATATTCTTAGGTATTGTGTGAATAATAGTGAAAAAATAATGAAAAAGTAAAAAAAAAAATAATAGAATAGTAGTGAAAAGTAATAACAAAATAATAAATAATAGCAAATTCCTGGAAAAAGAAAAAATGGAAGATATGACTATTACATAGCAAGACGGAGGGTTGGCATATACTATTTAGATTAGATCTTGTTATTTTCGACAAACCGAATGTTCATATCATGTCTCTTGGTTACAATGTAATTAGGCTTTCACCATATGGTTTATTTCTTCGTATCTTTTTCTAACTTTCCTTTCTGTATTTGCCCAAAAAGCTAAATATTTATTTCATCGTACACTACTACACATCAGACCAATGCTAAATTGCCATGCCTTTTTACAAGAAGGGTTCTTTTAAAAGATAAACATTAAGTGAATTAGCCTCTCTTTCCTAAGCCTAAAATTATTCGTTTTGAGAACTGAACGCAGCAAATAAAGATAGTTGGAAAAAAAGCATTTGACTGCCAGAATGCACACTTCTGCTTGCATTCTCGTATAAAGACCCACGGGCAAGAGGGCATGAACCTAGGTCAATAGCCACTTCTACAGGGATTTATACAACACCAAAGTATCACTGCAAGCTGTACAGGAGCTTTCCGTCGCTGACCATGACATAGGACTTGTATTGTTGCTCAAGATTGTGCTTCATGTATACTGCTATTTTCCTCCCTTATGTTTATAGCATGCTTTTCATTCTTTGTTTAGTCTCTGACTCTGTACTCTTTTTGAACCGTTGGGTACATGAATCCTATTTCTCAATCATTATATAAAAAAAAATTCTATATCAGCCACTATTCTTTTTGCAGGATGTGGAAGTATTTTTAATAGAGTATGAAGTAATAAATAATGAAGAGAAAATATAAATTTAAAATCCTCGATTTCTTGATAATGCTGCATGGTAGTTGTTATGCTGTAAATCAATCCAATGATTGCTGCTACTCTTGGGAACAGGTGACAAATACAGTGGACCATCTGCGATCGGGTACAGAAGCTCTCCAAACTGCAAAGAGTTTGCAGAAGAAGTCAAGAAAGTGCATGATGATTGCCATCATATTGCTCTTGGTTATTGCACTCATCATCGTCCTCTCGATAGTGAAACCATGGAAATGACAACAGAGCAAATCGCATCTCATCTGTCGAGTCTGCCTTAAAAAGGAGAGGAAAAAAAACCATCTGCATACTGTCGTACAGACATTCCAGAATATAAGTTAGAAATAAAAAGAAAACTGTTACAATTTGTATTATTTCTTTCTTTCTTTTCCCTTTTCAATTAAATTGCATCTCTGTATTCTATTACTTTTGAGATAGATTAACAAATAAAAGAAGTTGGCACATGCGCTTTTGCTTGTTTGTCTCTGAATTGGGTTGTAGAATGCTTGCAAGGCTGCTTCTCTCCTTTACTTCCTCCAACATCCATAATTTTAATAGTTTTGGGTGAGTTAAATCACTAATTTCAGGCATATTTGGGCATTGATAGCAGATTTTAAAGAACTGAGGTTGGATTTGAAGGACTGCATATTCTTGAGGTAAGATCAGATTTCTCAATCTTTAACAAATGTATATCGAAGTTAAGTAATGAGAAATAGTTATATTTATCATACATAGGTAGAAATATTGCATGAGAAGTGCTAGATCTACAAAGTAGGGCTTTTTCAAAGATGCATGGTTTTCTTCTCTATATATGTTCGACAAATGATCACTCTTATAATTGCTTTGGAATTCTCTTGACTAATTCAATGCAAATGTATAATGCGATTCAAATAAGGTTTCACTAAATTTAGACTCATCAATACCTGAAGGGACTTAAAGCATACCAACTTGTGTGCGCATCAAATATATGATGAAATAGAGATGAGAGAGTCAGCTCACGTGTCCATTACACCCTTCACACCAGCTATTATGGAGAAAACCTAGCTAACACTTGCCCAGTTAATCAAGCGCTGCTACTAGTTCCTAACCATCGTTATCAGCCATGAGATGACAAACTCACCCTAGAACAAACCTACCAGTCAATGTCTATAGCCATGAATCCTGTGAAACAAAGTCGCCTTAGCTCTAAACAGTTAAAAGTAATCAAAGCACCTTGGGCAGTCTGCCTGAGCATCTAGTTGTGTGTATGTCCACTTTTCTCGGTGATTCTAACAGTGGAAATCTCACCACAGGGACAACTTAATGCTAGCATAAAATGCAGGAAGATATTCCTTGACACAGTTAACAGGCGATAGGTTACTGATACGCATTGCATGAGAGTCCCTATCTGAGAGAGGTTCCAAAAACAGGACAGTAGTGGTTAGAAAATTAGCAGTGTTTTCTGATTGATTTAGATGTACAGATACCAAAAAGAAGACAAAGAAAGCAGAGAAACAAACGAACTTAGGATAAAATTACAAATGTAATAGCATCACGTTAGTTCACAAACATGCACAAGATCCAAGGACATTGAAAAACAAGGCATCAGGAACAATGACACTAAAGACTCAGTTGTGCACATTGCATCGACATTAATTGAAGAGCTTTACTTACAGGGGACTAGATCATGTTGCTTCTATTGCAAAATCATCCAATCATTCTCAAACATGCTAAGTAGGGGTGCTACCCGCCCTATGTGGGCGGTAACCACCCTCCCCGGCCCCCGTCCCCTCATGGGGTGGCTATTTTGGCCCCCGGCCATACTGTCTATCCAACCCTGCTGACAGGGCCGGCGGATTCTAGAAGCCACCATCTGGGATTCACAAGTGAAAAATCAACCAATAACCAACAATGAAACACAATCGCAAAAAAAAAAAAAAAAAAAAAAAAAAAAACAACAACAACAACAAACTGAAAAACCATCCACAATTGCAAAGATCTGTGGACAGATCTGTAGATCTCATCAGATCTGACCAAGATCAGATCAGATAGGAAGAGTCAAATTATATCTGATATTCTAATCGAATCTCAGACCTACGGCGCTGCGCATCAGAGACCTACAATGCTGTCATGGCTTTGGAGATGAAAGGACCCACAGCCACAAGTCAATCCGTTGGAGGTGACCAGACCCACGGCCACAGCAGCAGGTCCTTGCGTTGGAGGCAACAGGACCCACAGCAGCAGGTAATTCAAGGGGAAGTTCCCGCAATCCAGTGGTCTCTAGAAATTGTATACACCCAAGGGTTTGAGCCTTAGACTTGGAGGTGGGAGCATACCACCAAAACCAAGGCTCTTACCACTTCTAAAGACTACAAATAACTCTACTTCTAAAACTGTTCCTAAATTTCCTTCCAGTTTGTAAGGCTGCTTCCAGCATCCATTTAACTGCTTGAAACATGCTTTCCCCGGTCTTGACCTCCCTTTATGCACTCTTGCATTTCTATGTAACAAGAGGTGATATATAGTAGCAAAGCATGCAAGTTTACGAAGAATGATTTATGATTCAAAGACGGACCCTTCAAAGCATTGACATCCCAATTCAATCCTTCACCCCAGCTTCTAATCTATCAAGCAACCATGCATTTCCGTCCAAATTCTCCTGGGAAAAGAAAATTCATAAAAGTACCCTCTTCTCTGCAGCCTAATTCTACAAAAAGTACATGATATCGTATAACCCCAATTAGATAATCTATCATTGGTAGTGGTAGGGCCAAGAGCCAAGTCTTTATAACAATCCAGCATAAAAATGGGTCTCTTTGATACAGCACCAGAAAAGGAATAAGCTTCTAACATGGGACATGAGGCATCCTGTGTCTATCTGCCTCCCAAATGCTAGTGGGTATTTTCCCATTCCAGGAAGGTAATAAAATAAGCTTCCAGCATATGATACAAGTAATCTCATCTTTAATTACAACCCAAATATTTTTTTTATTGGCACCGGGTGTCCGAGAATAAAGTACCAACTAATCTCGGAGGTGCACAGGCCCTCGGCAAGAAGTTTCTCACATGTGCATCTCGGGTAATTCAAGGGAAAGTTTCCTAAGTCCAATGGCCCCTAGAAATTGTCTGCACCCAAGAGGATTCAAACTTTAGATTTGTAGGGAGCATACCACCAAGACCAAGGCCTTTACCCATACATCCCAAATATCAATGGAACTGTATTTCCTATTCTGGGAAGAAAACCAAGTAAAATGCTCTAAACCATTAGTTTCTTCTTCAACTTTGAACGGCTAGCTTTGTAACTCCACATATAGAATTCATGTCCAAATATATGGTAAAGAGGACCAAGAGGCTACCAAATATCACGCCAAACAGAAATAGAACCATTTCCCACATTATGTTTCAAAAACCACTTCATCCACCCCTCCCCTCGCCCCAAGCACTTTCTTGAGGAAATGGAAAATCCAAAAACATTAGGGTAAAATATTGGTTTTGTGATGGCTTCTCTATTTTTCCATGTTCAACACCCATGCAATCCGTTGTAACCTTCTATGCAAACAATTTCCATGCATGTCTCGACACAACAGCTTTATTCCCATCTGCAATTTTCCCAATCCCCAAGCCACTCTCTACCTTCAAACGATTTCATCTTCTAATATATACACATGTATTTCTCTCATGAACTTCTGGACGACCAGTTCACACAAAAAAAGAAAAAAACAAGCAAAATAGAAAATTCGATGTTGAATAACTGCACAAATGCATGTACAGGACTAAAAAGCTTTCCTTGTGATAATGGGAAATTCATATCAACCTAAAGCATAAGATTCAAATTTTCATGAAGTTTCTCAGCACCCAAACAGAGGTAAACACAAATGGGTGAAATCCTCAGCACCCAATTGGTCAAATATAGAATACATAATACCGAAACTGCAAAACGAAGACAGAATTAGAACCATCAATACTCGAAACACAACTTCGAATCATGCATTTTAGAATTCTGTACCTTAACACGATCTGATTTCGTTGAAAGCCCTAATTTCTGATTCGACTCAGAGAAAAAAGAGTGAGAGCGTGAAAGCGACACTCGATCCTTGAAAACGATGCTAGATCTATGGTTAGTCGCACTGGCCAAGGAAGAGAGACAGACAGACAGACAGACAGACCACTGAATAGTAAATCGCCCAGCTGGAAACAGGCTTTATAAATTATATTTTTATGCTGCCCGAAGAACGTTGAGCACGATGGCATTAGTATTGGTCTTATATGTATATATAAAGTTATATCTGTATAATATGATCTTAAAATTTTTCACATTAACTTATGCATATCTAAATATTTAGTTACGTATGAATAGTATTTATTCAATTTTGGATAATAATTATTCACCCTACAAATTATATTTTCGTCATTATTTTTCTTTCCTCTCACTCTCTCTCTCAATCATTTCTTTTTCTCCCTCATTTAACAACACAACAAACCTTCACTTGCATATTCATTTTATTATTATAATATATTATATATATATTTTTTATTATTACATTTGTATTATTAATGTCAAATGTATGTAGTAGATGTTAATTGTAAAATATATATAAAAAATTAATTTTAGTAAAAAATTAATAATAATAATATTTTATTATTATTTTGTCTCAAATATACATAAGCCAATGTGTAAAATTTTACTTGAATAACAAAGTAAATATATAAAAAATGTGATTTTATATATGCATATTCATAAACCAATACTAATGCTCTGCAAGCGCCATATTATATTTTTTGAATGGACCTTAAAATCCCATTATTGATATAGAGCATTGGCTAGTCATTTGTCTAACTCTAAATTTTGATTAAGAGTTGAGGTTTTAAAGTCAAAATCTTTAAAAATGTTAATCTGATTAGTCATTTTAAAATTAAAATAATAATATAATATTATATATTTTAATAATTTTTTTAATTTTTTACAAATACACTATATATATTAATTAATAATTTAATTTTTATTGTCTAAACAAATTATTTAATATGAATAAGAAAGGAAGAGAAAATGAATGTAGGAAGAGAGAAGATGGGGAGTGAGTGAGAAATGTGTGAATACTTTTTAATAAAATATTATTTTGATTGATGAATAGTTACTCATCAAATATGACTTTGATTTTTTATTTATTGTGGCTTAATGCGGTTGATTTTGAAAATATTTAGTCAAAATTTAAACTTAGCTGCCATTTTACTTGTCCAATATCAGTACTCTTAATGACGTGGCATCGTGTTATTGGATGAAAGAACCAAAAATCATATCAAATACATGCGGTGGCAAATAGATTCTACGGAGCTTTTGTCTGAATTTTAGGATTTAGAAGGAAACCACTTTGTGTATCATCACTTAGTATTTAATAAGAAATTCTATTTGCAGTCCCTGAGTGATGACTGCATGTGCAGACCCTTTATTAAATGAGAAAAAACATCATTTTAGGAGGAATAATTTTATAATTTTAAAAAATTTTAAAGTTAAAATAGCCTAGGCTTGCATTGCAGTCCCCTAATAGGGACTGTACCTAGCATTGCTCTTTATTAAACATTTAGAAAAAATATATTTATCATCTTTTTTTTTATAATCATTCGATGTGGCATTAAATAATATATTCACAAGTGAGACGTAATAAATAGTTTATCATCATTTAATATCACATTATAGAATGATAAGAAGATTATGCAAAAAATTTATTTGAACAATCATAAATATTGTGACACTTATTTATGTCTCCATCTCTTCCTCATTTTAAATCCTAAAGTTCGGGCATGTATATGGATAATAAATTATTAATAAAAGAATTTATAGTGTGTGAAGAAGACAATCCTGTTTGTATTACAAAAACATAGTCTAATCTCATTTCAACATCAAAACATCACAAATACAATTATTTTTTAATTTTAAAATTTTAATTTTTTCATCTAATTATTACTTAATTATTATAACTTTTCTAAACTTTAAAAAAAATATAAAAATAATTCAATTTTTCAAATTTCAAAACAAAAATAATATTCTAACAATATTTAAATTTTATAATATTTTTATTCAACTTTTTTATCTCATTTTTTAAAACTCAATAAAACATCTTAACTCAAACCATTTTATTACTATTTACAAACTATTTCATTAATATTCATAAATTTCTAATTTCAACATCCAATGTAAAATGACCAAAATAACACATATTTTATATTAAATAGATACAATCTACTTTAAGTGAAATAAAAATAAAGGGACAATGGATCCAATGAATTAATTTTAGTCAAGCTAAGTAAATAAGTGCTAAAAGAGAGTTTTTTAATGGTGGACTAAGGAGCTACGATTGAATGTCACAATTGATAGAAGAGCATTAGAATCGCATTTAAATGATATCCATCATTTTTCAATATCTTTGAGTCTTCATTTGGATTAAGCAAAAATATAATCAAATAGATAGTTTGGATGAATTGACATGTGGGATTTACAAAGGTCACAGTGGTATGGACTTATGGGACTCATACAATAAAGTTCGGGTGGAATACATCTTGAGACTGGTTAATTAGAGAAATCCAGAAATCTCGTACGTGTTTATGGTAGATTGAGGTATAAATTATAAATAGTCTAGTCTGAATTGAGAGTAAAAAAATAAGTTTGTAATTTGAAAAAATAAAAAATAAATTAAAAGCTAAAATATCGGCCAATACGGGCCGAAATACAAGCTAGTACAGACCGGTACGGCTGGTATTTGAACCAGTACAAAATATACGTAATACCTGTACCGAATTTGTCGCCAGTACAGCATTTAAAAGAGTGCTTGTGCCTTTTTTTTTTAACCCATCCATGTGAAGTAAAATATCATAACAGAACTCATAAGTACTTGCGATAGTATTTAAAACATGTGGAATGAACCAAATTACAGACAGCTGCGATCTTAACAATAGCTTTGAGCTAATTAAACCGACGGGTAAACATGCACCAAGTGGCCAAAATTTGCCCAGAAGGATCCAAATTGTCTATGAAATTATTACAACATCTTATTCTACCCAAGTTCCAAAATATAGGAACCTGGAAATGTTCTCATTAGCCGGGACCAAGTTCAAATTCAAGGCAACTCTTCTACATTCTTGCCTTGGCAACCACGACACTGCCATCACCCATGTCCGCAGCACCTGGCCTAGTCCATGTTTCTTTGAATTGCTCTTCTGTCACACCTGTGTTTTAAAAACAAAAGAAAGAAACATAAAACATGCAAACATCATGAAAGGATTGTGATCACTTTCTACCAAACCACATTTTCATGGAATGAGGTGATGACTTACCTTTGCCCATAGCAGCAGTTGAAGAAATGCCTCCCTGGACGGTCTTGAGGTACTTGTCATAGTAGTTTGCACCAGACCACTTTTGATGAGCAAGTGTGTCAACCCCATTGTTCCTCTCCTCTCTCTGGATCCTCTCCACATAAGCCAACATCCCCCTCCTTGCAAAATCCCTTGCAAAGGTGTCGATCACAAGAGCGTCAGCATGGAAACCTGCCAGCGTTATGAACTGCCAACAGTAGCCCAACCTGGCTATTCTGGGAATGAACTCCTTCATTTGTTCATCGGTCATTCCCGATGCATCCCAATTGAAAGAAGGCGAAAGATTATAAGCCAACATGATCTCTGAATGCATGGATTTCACCCCCTCTGCAAACTTGGTGCATTCAACCAAGTCAGGACTCGAAGTCTCCATCCAAATAATATCAGTATGTGGAGCAAAAGCCCAGCCACGGACAATAGCTGCCATAACAGATCCCTCGAACCTATAAAACCCTTCTCTAGTTCTAGGCAAGTCCCAGTCCCAGAAGAGGTTCTTGAGCCCAAGTCTCTCGGCAATCTGGCGTGCTTGCTCATTAGAGAGGCACTTATGATAACTAGAATGGTTCATCCATTCATTTAGTCTCACTCTCTTTTCATTCTCTCCAATGTTCATATTCTTGATGGCATCCACAACACAGTCAGAAAATGTCTTCAACTGTGCCATGGATATCCATTGGTCTTCAATAGCTTGAAGTTCAGCTCCTGTTTTGCCAGCAGACATTGCTCCTGCCAAAATGGTAGCCAAATTCTTCCCCTTAAGGTTTGGGTTTGTCACACCCAAAATGAACTGATGGTCTCTTGTGTCAATATTGGTTTGGATCAGATTAGCTGCGACTGCATCAGTTCTAGCAACCAAAACTGTTTCAACCCCCATGACATCAAATTGCAACCTTGCAGCCACAAGCCTATTGATGTGCTCGCTAACGGCAACAAGTACTTTCCCAGCCATGTGGCCACATTTTTTGGTCACCGAGGACTGGTCCTCAATATGGACTCCAGCTGCACCACGCTCCACAAAAAGCTTACAAAGCTTAACTGTTGCTGTAGTGCCACCAAATCCAGTATCACCATCAGCTATGATTGGTTTCAAGTAATCGACATAAGGGGTTCGAGCTCTCTCTTCTCGGCTCAAGCCCATTCGTGCCTCTTTTTGCTTTCTGTCATGGTATTGTTGTGCAAAAAATAAGTGTTCCACTTTGTTTGGGACAGTGTCATAAGGGTAGTCAGCTAGGTCAGGGCCAGGTTCATTTGTGCTGGTGTGGGTGGATGAGCACTGCCAACCTGACACATAAATGGAGTCCAAATGCTTTGCCATCATAGTCACTTGGACAGGGTCAAGTGCACCAAAAGTCCTGGAGGCTGTGCCATTGGCTTGGTGGGTCTTGAGAGTTCTCCATAGCTTTTTTGCCATTTCATTTGAGCCATAGCTTTGTCTTAGGTTGCCTCGTAGTGCCACTACATCTCTAGCTGAATATGGTCTTCGGGTTAGCTTGAACCTCTCGGAGTTCCACCAAGCTTGCACCTCAGCAACTTCAGCTTCAAACCTCCCTTCTTCCTCCATTATCTGTTTACAAAATTAATGACTTGTTATGTCATAACGCAGAGCTAATTTACTGATTTCAGCTCAGTTCTACTTGAAACGACACATGGACTTTGCCCTATTGGACATTGTGTGAAATGCATTAGAACTGGATTTTTCCCTTCAAAATTTATTTCATTTTAGTTATCTACAGAATTTGGAGGAACTAACATAAGAAAGGCCCATTGTCCCGAGTGAGGTTGCATGTGATCTCTCTGCCTCTGCAGGATACGTTTATATAAAACTAAAAGTATCCACAATTTCATGCTTGCAAGCAGAAAAGGGAAGTAATTTAAATTCCTGAAACTAGGAACAAGTGCTTGGGGAGATGTTATCGAAAAGATTCTAGGAGATTTCCACATGAATTTCTGCGTATTACTGTCATTGTTATACTGGGGTCTTAGTTCTTCCGATCCTGTTGGGACCGAGATCTGATATACAAAAGCTTCAGACTGGCAAATTAAGAAGTATAAGGAACAGATGCTCAATCTTCTAGCGAGAGAGAGACAGAGATCCATGCAGACCAGAATAGAAGGTATAAGGAATCACGATATAGATGTGAGATACTATGAGTTAAAGAATAATAATATTTTTCTTTCCAAATAAATAAAAATATAATATTTTATCTTCCCTAAAATATCATATTGATGAAAGCATCCTAACGAATTTCCCAAGGTTTCACTTGGCCGATTAAAAAATTTATATTTATCCACACATAAAAAAAAAAAAAATTATATTTGAATATGGTCATGATTTTAAATTCCTTTAATTTTTAATGTAATATAAACAAAATATTTTAGTCACAAAGAGATCTCACGAAAATAAATCCAGACGTAATTTAATGTAATATATTAAATTGTAAGGCTAATAAAAGTAGATCTAACGTATCATGTAAAGCCATATCAATTTGTAAATTTACTTTTATGAGATCTTTTAGTAATTGTAGCACTTCTCTAAATATAATAGACTATAGAATTTTGAAGGGTTAAAATCTGGTCCGGAGTTGGTGCAAAATCTAAATAAAATTTTTATATAGGATTCAAACAAGAGATTTGGATTTTAAAGACCCAAATCCAAATCTCTCTCTTCATCAAATCCAACCATATTACAAACGCGCCATATATAAAAATTCCCAGATTGTTTCTAAGGAGTAACTATGTGGAGAGATTCAAAATATTATACTCAAAATCTTCTAAAAGCAAAAGTCTATTGTTGCTATAAATTTGTAGGCATTTTCCGAGAAGGGGTAGCTCTTAACCTCCTACATTCAGGCATATGATCACGATGTGAGCAGAGGCATTGCTAGCTATATGTCGTTATGCAGAAATAGCCAGCCAGCAGTACTTTGAAATTGATTCAGCATGAATTATATCCCACATCCAATATAATAGAGCCAAGAGAACCACCACCCTCTATACCTGGGTGCTGCTCACCATGATTTGTGCAGGGCAACCAGAATCAAAGAAATTCTAATAATGCATCATATCAAATGAAAAACATGCATGCAAGACTCATTGCATCATGAACATCTCATTACGAAGTCGTCTTGAAATACTTTTAAGCATAAACATATATGGCTTTAAGTGATTGGACTCCCCATTGAGAGAAAACGAAATTTAATAAAGGAAAGAATTAAGAGAAATAATTAAAGGCTACTGGTATATATGCATGCTTACCATTGAAGGTACTGAGTAAGTTCCAGCCATGGCGAACTTGTGCGCTTTTTTCTGCTTTTCCTTTTAGGGTGTGAAAATTTTCTTTAGCAACGAGCTGGAGATGTTGGTGCAAAAGCTATCCCAAGGCCCTCAATTTATAACACATGCAAGCTGAGGGGCATCATCACCTGATCCCTTCTGAAGATAGTAAAAATTAAAAATCGATGCCCCATGACCAGGTCGTAAAAAACAAACCCAAGTTGTATACTTTCTCAGTCCGATTTATCATTTATGTCTATCCGAATATTTCTCGAAATGAATGTGAAACTTGTCCGAATGGGAGCGCCATTTGCAGGCACGTATGATTGTGGCACCTCTCCACCTATCCCGTGCGACCATGCAGCTTCTCCTTTCATTTTGTGTGATGTCACTACTCTCTTTCTTGATAGATGACTGATTCTCGTTTTTCTGTTTGTTTCTTTCGTAAAAAAAATCATTTTATTTTGGTTTTTTTTTTATTATATAAAATTTAGAAAGAAAGTAACCCTTGCAGTATTTGATGGGTTATTTTTTTCATATTTTCTGATCATGTGGATTTCAATTTATTGACGTATGATGTTATTTAATGTCATATGAATAAGTAGATATTAATGGATAGTTATTTTCTTGAGAGAAAAAAAAAAGTAGATATATATGAATAGAAATAATTACAAAATCTAAAATAAATATGGATCAATCGAGTTCTAACCATCAGGCAACCACAATCATGTAGGATCCAGATCCATAAAAAACCATGATGAATTAACGTTTTGAGTTATTTCTATATATATATATATATATAATGTATGTATATAGCTGAGCAAAAGACGTGGTTAGGAGAGAGCATATATATATTGTTCTTAATATTGTATTAATCCCTCTTTCCATGATGCTTTGAAAATTATATATATAGCATATAGCTAGTTTGAAACAAAATTAGTAATTTAATTATTATATATACGTTTTTCATTGCATTAATTTAACTTAGCCTCGTTTGTTTTCAGGAAATATCTCATCTCATCTCACCTCATCATTACAACTTTCTCAAATTCCCACATAAAATAAAATAAACAATTCAACTTTTTCAAATCCCAAAACAAAAATAATATTAAAAAATATATTCTAACAATATTTTATTCAACTTTTTAACTTTAATCTCAACTCATCTCATCTCATCTCTGAAAACAAACGAGCAATATATAATATTGTATAATAATTTGGATGATGCAGCTTTATGAGAGAAAAGCTCTATATATACTTTAAAAATTATGGAGTGTATATATATATATATATTATATACATAGCGGCAAATGATCTTCATTGTTACAATGTTATTCCTTGTCCATTTGCATCTAAAAAGATGAAAACTCTTTTCATGGACTGTAGAAATATAGGATCTATATATATATTGGGCCAACAATTACAGATAAAGACTTTCCTTTTTAAGCATTTGTACGTCCTCAATCAGTTAATTAGAGATCGAGGATTTGGGTCTTACCCATTTATTAGGCCTACATACGTACGTACATTACAACCCAAAACCAATATCTAATTATAAAAAAATTCTTAATCCTTAGAAAATCATGCTCAAGACCAACCCTACCTCGCGTTTAAAGATTAGGCAAAATTTTCATTTTCTCCTTTTTTTTTTCCTCTTTATTTCTTTTTACCCATTTTTTTTTATTATTTTTTTTCCTTGTTTTGAAGTTTCGACCCATGTGGCACCAGAAAGAAAGGAGCACTTATATCGGTAAATTTTGGTATTGATCTGGGAATGAGAAATGTAGTTTTAGAAGGTAATTCCAAAAGAGTAATAAAGGAAATTCATAAACAATTGGTAAATAAAAGCTATTTTAGGATGACCATTTCAAATATCAAATCAAGAATTACATGTTTTGATGTAATTGTAATATTAAACATATCCATAGAGAAGGCAATGTTTTTTTTTTTTATAAGAAATAGACTTCATTTTATTTCATCCATGAAGGAAGTTATAACTGTGACTAATCAATACAGAGAAAAATTCTGAATACAAGCCAAACTACACATTTGTTGTACGCCTCCCCGCACACAAATTTCTTTGCGACGAGCATTGTCTTAACTTCTAGAAACCATCATAAGAGAGTATCAATCTTTGTATAAAACAGAGATAAAAAACCAACCCCTACCTCCAAAGGAGGGAAGGGTATCCAAATCGGTATCCAAACCCCCATCCTCCAAAGGAGGAGAAGGAGATAACCACCCCATCCTCCAACAGAGGAGGGGTTCCCATGCTATGGACATAAGTCTAATAGCTTATTCCTTTATTAATCAACACAAACAGAGAAACATAATTACAAAAAATTAAGAAAACACTATAAAAATGGAGAGAACACAGCACAAATAGGCTGTAGGAGCGTGTGCAGGACACTTTCCAGTCGAGGAAGAAACCGGGTAGACGATCGTGTAGGAGCCAGAGGCGCTAGATCCAACGGCGCAGTGCATGGTGCCAAGAAAAGAAACTGCACGGAGGCGCGTGACGGCCACGCTCAAATTTCAAACTGCACGTGAAGGATACGCGCCGCTCCTTTGGACACCGCGTTCGGTAAGCTTATAGATCGGCAGCCTTTGAATCTCCCTGTGGGGCGCGTGATGTCCTCCGACCACTGAAAAGTCTCCGACCGGCACTCCTCCCTTATTTGGCCTATAAAAAAAAATAAAATAGAAAACAGAGAAAATGATTGGGCTGAGAGGAAGGAGAGGGAGAGGGAGAGGGAGGGGGGGGGGGGCGAACCTTGATCGGTTTTTTCTGGTGAGTTTTCTAGAGAGAAGAGTTGGTTTTCTAAAGGAAGTTGTCCCATAGAGAAGGCAATGTAGTTGCACATACACTAGGTAAAAATGCTCTGCTTATATCAGAGTGTATAATGGATTCGGAGGAAACTCCACACTGTCTTCAGTGTCTATTATAGTACAGTTGATCAATGGAATGAGGTTTTTTCAAAAAAAAATGAAAGTGTCAAGTAGAGTAAATGATTTTTATTATGTGTCAAGTAGAGGTCAAATGGATAATAGAACTTCTTCCATAGTTATCTAATTCAGAAATATATAGTTTACATGAGTTTGATCTCTTCCATTCAAACCTTTTATATATATATATATATATATATATATATATATATATATATATATATACTAGTAAAGGGCAAACACGTGCATTGCACGTGTGCCCAATTGTGAAAATATAAAAAATATTTTTAAAAATAACATTTATGAAATCTAAAAATATGTAATAATAAAAAATAGGTTCATATATATAATTATAAAATGTAAGTTTGTTTATTTTTTTAGATTTTTATTGATTATAAAAATAATTATATATATTATCTGCAGAATATCTATGAATATAACATATGAATTTGCACGAACATATTTATAATTACACAATTTTCTATTGTAGATAAAAAATTGACTATTGAAGCTAATGCGTTATCATCATAATTACAAGTAAAAAGAAAGAGCTATCTTATAATTACATATGAATTTCTTATAGCTATACACGATAATAATTGGAAATATGTAAGAAAATTTTGGAAATAGCTATTATGATGTCCCAGGTATGCTATTTCTTATAGCTTCCATATATCTTTTACGCATATCTCTTGGACCTCCAATAAAAGATAAAGGTAGGATAATGCATTTTACAATTTTTGAAGCATTAATTTCTCCAATCAAAATACTATCTACAATGCCTTGATATACATCTGATCTAATTTCATGTTGTTTTGAACGAAAATAATCTAATCTCGATGTTTCTATTTTAATGTACATGTCAACAACAAATTGTTGTAGCAAGCGAGCAGATAATAACAAAACTGATCTGTATGTATCTCTCATTTGTAATCTGAAACAGTAATATTCACGACAAGAAATTGTTGGCACTTTCTTTTCTTTTTTTTCCATCAGTATTTGTTTATTTCAAAGGAATTCTTCTGTGCTATTTGAATGTTTAATATGATGTAATTCTAATGTTTGGGTGTTTACTGATATTATTATTATTTTTTTCTTGATTCCTTGATGTCAACACGAGTTACCGAAACGAAACAGTAGTGGATATTGTAGCGAATCATAACAACCAAAATAATACTGAACAATGTGACTTATTTTGACTACATGTGCATTTATATAGATTAAAAAAATTAAATAACATTTTCTTAAATAATGTAGAAGAGAATATACCAAAAAGTACATGAGGACTAAAACAGTAGTGTAAATATAGGAAATTGACAACAACTGGAATGAGGAACAGTAAAGTAAAAACAAAAGCACCAAATTTGTAAAAAACAAAATACATTAGAAAATATTAGATCTATATTAATAAAACATATATTTTTTACATTTTTACATATTTTTTTATTTTTATGATCATTATTATTATTTACAATACATATTATACGCATAATCTGCATAATGTTTATAACTATAATACGACAATTTACAAAAATCAAGTCACAACTTTGAGATGATATGGCCAATTTTTATAATCATCGAGCATCCCAACCTAGGTATCAAAGTACCTGAATGGGTTTTGTTCCTAGTCTTCGCCATGCCTATTTATACCAGAGTTCAACATATTGGTTGAATGAATAGCCACATACATTTTAGACGTAAATTATATATTTTGAAGTGTATGATATGGCTATATAGCTATTCATTCAGCCAACATGTTGAACTTTAGTGTGAATAGGCATGGCGAAAACAAGGAGCAAAACTCATTCAGCTACTTTGATACCTAGGTTGGGATGCTCGATGATCATAAAAGTCGGCCGTATGCATCTCAAAGTTGTGACTTGATTCTTGTAAGTCATTGTATTATTATTATAAACATTATGCAGATTATGTGTATAATATGTATTGTAAATAATAAAACAAATTTAAAAATATAAACATAAATCTATCCATTTATAGTTAAAATTTCTAAGTTATGGTTTTCAAGAAGCCAATTTGCATCCTAAGTTGGATTATGAGATGTTAATATTCTTTTTTTGAGAGATGTGGAGATTTATTTGTTTGTGACATATATGTCTATTGTCTTAAACTTGAAATCTTAGATATTTGAAGTCTGGATGTTAATATGATTTATTTATGAGACGTGGAGATTTATTTGTTTGTAACATGTATGTCTATTGTCTTAAACCTTTTGTGACATATTCAAATTTAAATTTTGAGATGTTTGTAGTCTGAAATGTTAATATTATTTTTATGTGAGATGTGGAGATTTATTTTTTTGTCACATATGTTATGATCTTAAATTTTAAATCTTAGATGCTTTCAGATAATAACAAATATATGAATAAAATAACAGATCTACAGATTTATAAAAACACAAGAAATATCAAAATTATTCCAAACAAAATAAAAAAGGAACAGTAACAAACAATCAACATTCTAAATTTAACAACATGCACTATTCCAAAGTCATAACACAATTCAAAAGTTCATATTCTTTATTTTCATTTCATCACAACCAACCTCCAATCTCTATATTTTAAGAGAAGATAAGAAAATAACAGTGTGAAAAAGATAATTATTTGTAAAAAAAGTAAGAAATATGATTTTAAACAATAAAATTATACCGTCATTGTTGTATAGATTTCAAACCTTCGGCAATTTCAGATGTTTTTATTAATGAATCAAAAGAATTGCCTAAAGTCGACGCACATGGCCTATTAAAATTGTTTGCAATTATTTCTTCAACCAATGTATTTTTTATTACCCTCGAAATTTGAATTAATAATTAAAGCAAAACATTGAAATAAGAAGAAATACATGTTAGATATATATGGTAATACATCAAGAGATTTTAGAATTATTTGTAATAAGATGTAATGTTCAATTTTTTATTTTTAATCTTTAAACTATTTTTTTTTCTTACATGCAAACATACAAAACATAGAAATAAGATTCTAAAAAATAAACAATAGTACAATTATCTATATTTAAAGCATAAATAAATATCATTCAATCAATAAAATACGCTTAACATTAAAACAAAAGTAATTAATATAATATTGAACTATTTACAATTAGAAATCTTAATACAGATAGAACAAATATTGATCAATTCTAATTAACAATCATAATTCTATATATTTGCAAGATGCCTTGTAAAAATAAATGCATTAAATATTATAAAATATAAATAACAAAATCTATTTGTATAAACAAGTATAAAATGTACCTTGGATAGGGGCAAATAAAAGAGCAGTGGAAATAGAGTCAAACAACGAATAGCAAGACAAATACAAATGACAAAACCAAAATGCCTGTTATAAAGAAATATATTATACAAGATCACATAATCATTTCAATAATATATCATTTCATTTCAATAATCATTTGAAGATGGTAGCTAAAAGAACAATAAAAATAGGAAAAATTGACATTAATCAACTTGAAAAACAGTAAATGAACGACAGAAGCATTGAATCTATAAGTTAAAAAAAATAGAAAACATTAGATCTATATCAATAATTATAGTTTATTGCATATGGCGTATATTTATTACTTCCAAAATAAATATATAAGCACTTTGAATAAATTGTAATATATTACAAATTTTATAAGTTTTCAAATGTTAATAATCTTGGATTAGGTAATAAAGTAGGAATTAAAGAAAAAAAATGCAGAAAAGAAATAGAGTATATTTTTTTGAAGACTCTTTTTGTTATTATAATTTTATGGGTAATTGATATATTAATTTAGATTGAAAATTATTTTTAGTGCCTATGTATTTTTCACATCTAAAGTCTAAAAAAGCACTATGGTATGCAATATCACTTAGCAATGTTTCTATTTTTTATTTTTATTTGAAACCTAGGCAAAAAGAAAAAAAAAGTCAGCCTAGGCCCAAAAACAGCCATGAAGCCCAACCCACTCATCAGCCCAAAATACACAACGGCACCGTTCTGAGCACCAACTCGTTGAACCCACCCCATCCCAGTTGACAGACGGTGTCGTTTTCATTAAGAGAAAACCTAATTCTACACTGACCACTATAAATTCATCCTTACCCACATATGCCTCCATTTCATCCATTCTAGATTGTTCTTGCCGTCTCTCTCGCTCTCTTTGTTTCTTTTTCTCACATTTCTTCTTCTTCTTGTCTCTTCGCTTTTCGTCTCATCTCTCTCTCACAACTCGTCTCTCTTCTTCCTGCCGCTCACTGCCTCTTCTCTCAACAGAGAAACAAAAATCACCACATCCATCTTTATGTGTTTTATGATATTTTACAAGTTTGTTTTTCAAAATCTTACAAATCTGAAGCTCCTTATTTCAGATCTAAGAATTGTTTTTTGGTTTTTCGCTTGATGTGTGTTGCTTTGTACTTATTGCTTTGTGTTTTTCCTTTCTCTATGGTCATTTGTTTATTTCGCATAAATAATTTTTTGTGAACACAAATATGAGATTCTTTTTCTTAGATTTCGATTTTTTTTTTTTTTTTTTTTGCTTTTTATTTTTCTGCCATGGGTTCCTGTGGCGAATATTTTGAGCATGGGCATTTTTTTTACGGATGCTTATACAGATCTCTAAATTTGTAAAAATCAACAGCTCTATTTATATTTTTTTCTGAATTTTTAGAAAGAAAATTTTAAATCTAACGAATCCGAAAGCTTATCTTTCATATATGAGTTTTTTTGTTTTCCACCTAATGCGTGTTGATTATCCATGTGTACTCGTTTGTAAATATTTTTTTACAATACAGACGAATATCGGATTTATTGTTGATTCATACAGATCTGAGAATGTATTTCTCAAATCTTGATTTATTGTTTTTTTTTCCATCTATTTATGTGCGTTGGGTTGTTGTCATGATTTTTTTGGTTGATTTTTTTTTTCAAGAGCCTACATATCTTGAGTTTAACAAATCTATGTACATGTACAGATGTATTACATCTTTTGATTTTTTAAAATTTTATTTATTTGTCGAATGTCACTGCAATATTGTTTCATATCTGACCATCTTGTTGTATTTTTTTTTTAGATACTCTATGGCTAGCAATTATCATCTTCTGAGGTTTGTTCCTGATCTGTTTGCTCTTTATGTCTGTGCTAGTATCTAAACTATTATTGTCAATACATACATATCTGACGTTATATTTATGACATTTTTGTTCCTTTCTTATTTTTTTCATTTTATTTTATGTGTTGGGCTGTTGTGATGATTATTTGGTTGCAAGTTTTTATTTTTTGGATGTCTATAAATCTTTATGTCTGTGTTTCTTATCTTCTGATTTATTTTTTTATATATATGCTTTCATGTTATTTTAGCATACTTTACTATGTTTGATATTTGTTTAGATGTGATTTGAACATATGTAATTTGTGGGTTTTTGAGAATTTTGTTTTTCGGCTTATATTGGTAGTTTTTTTTTCCTGAGTGTCATTCTTTTGAATTTAATCATTATGTGTAGATGTAAAGATGTACTATATGTTTTGAAGTTTTTATTTCTTATCTTATGATTTATTTTTTATATTTGCTTTTGTGTTGGTTTCACATGCTTTAATATGCTTGATATTTGTTTAGACGTGATCTGAACATGTGTAGTTTGTGGGTTGTTGAGTTTTTTTTTTTTCCTTTTTTCTAACCTATATCGATAGTTTTTTTTTAGTAGCAGTTTTCTTTTGAGTTTAATGAATATCTGTAGATGTGTAGATGTAGTACATGTTGTGAAGTTTTTACTTTTATTTATTTCTCTCATTTCATTGCTTGCTTGTTTTTTTTCCCAGATGCTATATACGTTAATAACAGAAAAGGGAAGGTAAAGGAGTCAAAAACAAGAACACAATAAGAAATGAAGATCCAGTCCTCTTCTCATGTGTTAACTAAATTTAGTTTTCTAAATTCAAAGAGTCATGTAACTTTTTTATTTCTTAACTATTGCATATTATGTAAATAACTGAAGAAAATAGTCAGGAAATGAACATATAAAAACTGACCTGTGAAACTGGAGAGGTGGGAGACAAATTTAAAACCCAGAGTCGAAAGAAACAGATCTGAGAAAGTTAAAACGAGAGATAGGAAACAATACAAAATAAAGAAGATGAAATCTACTCTTATACGAAGTGGTTGGCGGTTTAAGCGGTAGAAAAGATAAAATAAAATCAGATTCTGATAATTGTAAAAATGAAGATAATTCTTATACCAAGAAATAAGCGGTTGAAGCGGCGAAGGAATGTAAAAAAAAAAAAATTGAGAATGTGATAAGAGGAAAACAATGGAGGCGGTGGGAAACGAAGAGAAAAATCTAGAATCTGATTAGATGAAAAAAAAATAAACCTAGAAGGTAGTGAAAATCGGGAGAAGAAAAATGTAGAATCTGATAAAATGAAAACGCACGAATTCGAGAAGTACAAAAAAGGATAAAATTGTAAATTTATTAAGAGTAGCAAGAGGGACAAAAATTACAAACAAACACCAGTTGAAGGACAGAAATGGAAAAAAAATATGAAAAAAAATCCTCCAGGAAATATAGAAATTCAATTGAAAAGAAATATTAAGTAGGGATAAAAATGGAAGGACAAAATTGAAAAAAAAAAGATCCAAGCGGCGACCGCTTCGGCTGGGAGGAAAAAAACGAGATGAAAAAATTATTGAGAGAAAATAGTAGAACTTACGAGGTTGTAAGAAGTGGAAAAGGAAAGAAAAACAAATATCAAAGCAAGGGTAAAAATAGGCGACTGCAGAGGCCAAGGATGAAAGGGAAAGACAAATAGAAAATTAAGGGTAAAAATGGAAAAGAAAAGGAATTCAGAACGACAAACATACGAAAATTGAACCGAAATGTAGGGGTAAAATCGGCAGGAAAAATGGAATAAGGCAGTAAGCTAAGGGTGCAAATGGAATACTAATAAAAAAATAAGGGCAATCTTGGTAAAAAAATATTGCCAGGACAAAAAGTAATGATGCAAAAGACAAAATCATAACTTCAGTAACTGAAAAAAATTTGCCAGAAGCGAGTAAAAAGTTAGAATGTAGTGGAAGTCGGAGAGCGGGAAAATGAATAAAAATGGAGGACAAAAATAAAATTTGAAAACAAGAAGAAGATAATACCGGAATTTATTCAAAACATTAGGGGCAAAAATGAAAAAAATAGTGTACGACAGCTGCCTGCTTATTGACGTTTATTATATATAAGATATATATATATATATATATATATATAGTTATATATGTACATATTTCTTGGAAAAATATTCTAAGAAGTTTTTTATTAGTTGCGGGCGTACTGAACATATTGTTTTTGGCTCAGAGAAAAAGAAACAAAAAAAGTACACCCTTTTTTGTGGGTGTTTGTTCTAGCTAGCAGTGACGATACCAACGGCTGAGAAATTGGAAATTGGGACTCCCAAGAAGGATAAGCCTATCTGAAAACAACTTGGCAATTCTATCCTCAAAGTATTATTCTTTCCCTTTGGTCCAATGATCTTGTGCTCATCATCTTCTACTGATCAAAACAGAAAATCCACATAAATTCATGAAAGGAAGTCGACGTACGTGCATGACAGGCGCAGTCATGGGCATCCACCGATAACTCGATAAGGTTGCACCAAGTTTTATGCTACGTACTCCATGTAATAATTAATGTATTCTCATCTTGTGTAATCTCTCTCTCTCTCTCTATAAGACTTTTCGTGCGCCCGACATGCATGTATCGATCGATACATGTTTTGCGGCAACCTTATTAACCTTTTTAAGACGAAAAATATGATCTAAAACAAGCATTTATGTCGTAGTAATCATTAACATATATAGGTCGTAAGAGGTGCATGAAACATGAAACCAAAGCATAACAAGTTGAAGCTCTACTCGTAAATTGTTTGATATTAAATTATTTGCCTATTTAAACTTGTAAAGATTAAATGACAAATTAGGAAATAATTAATATTAATTATAAACCGCACATATATTGTCAATTTGTCATCGTGCTATAACATTGATAACAAGAGAATTATCAAATACATCCAACACGTACGTACAAATATAATGGTGTGGACAAATTAAAAGTCATACAAAGAGGCATTCAACTTTCAAGTAGGGCGGGCATGCAGTATGCAGGATTCGTGTTTTTGATGAAGTAGGTATAAAAAATAAATAAAAGGATTGGGATGATATACGTCATGGACATGGGAGCGCTGCTCGTAATTATTCGCACCGTCCCAACATGCAGCTAGCATGTGATTAGATGCTCTTGATTTGGACTCTAGCTCATCATGGTTTAATTCTACAAAAAGGACGACGCTAGACATTAGTGTTCGAAGAATGAGGTTTTTCACTCACGCGCAATAGCGGTCCAGAATCGTTGGCGGTGATAAACTGGTAGCGGTAGGGTTAGGTGTTCAGCATTTCGAGGAACAAGAACGTCCTTTCACATGATCTTCCTCACATTCTTTTGGAGATTGGTATCCCCAGTTATCTAGGAATAATATTGAAAATCTACTTGTATTATGTATATCGAACATCAATCATACTTCGTCTTTATACGGGACGATCGATGCCACTTACTCTTATCTTCTACGTCCAAGCTTTTTAACTCATACGATTTCTAATTTATTTTAATTTAATTAGATGGCCTAATACACGTCAAGAGTCTGGTCTAATCACATCATTTGGTTCTCCAAATAAAAAATTTAGGTTCAAAATAGTCTAATACACAAAAAGATAAATATGATATCAAATATTAAATGTTTCATGTGCGATCGATATATCATGCATTATGTATTGCTCCTAACTTTTATGCAAACACCAAATTATTATATTAATACCGGTAGGCTCGCATAAATATTTGTCCATAGTTCCATTGGTTGCATGCAGCAGTCATCTAAAATGATATTTACAATCATAAATTGTGTAAATGCTGCATACTCGTTTTGAAAAAATTAAATAAATATAAGATTATGTGAAAAAATTAATTTTTTAATAATCAATTTTATTCTTTTTTAAAATAAATGTGCAGCACTTGCACAATCCATAACTATATCTACTATTACTTATTTATTTATGACTAAACTAATTATACGGAATAAATTAAATTATAAAAAAGTGTAGTAATAAGAAGTAAAAAATAAAGAAAAAAGAACGTGAATTCTCAAGAAAATTTTCATCTCATCTCATCACATCATTATAATATTTTTTAAATTTTCACACAAAATATAATAAATAATTTAATTTTTTCAAATCTTAATTTAACATTTTCAAATCTCAACACAATAATAATATTAAAAAATAATATTTTAAACTTTTGTTTAAAATTTAAAATTTTCATACTTTCAAGCCTGTCCTTTCTCCGCCATAGTGGAGTAGATGGACAGGAGGACTTTCTCCCCTCCAGACTCGAGAGAAGAGATAAATACAGAAGCCATGGAAGTTGGATGCAGTTTGGGCAACAATGTCGGGGTTCGTGCACAGTTTATGGGTAGAACAAAGTCCACGTAGTAGCCTATAATGTCTTTGATAATGGTTTGACTCGATCCCCAAAAAAACAAAAACACTGACCCAAAACGTAATGCGTTTGATTTTGCTATTCCACAAAGGGTTCTCAATTCTAGATGATCCATTGATCATGTATATGTTGATTATCTCTATCAAAGAACTATATCTTTCAATTGTAAGTGTGTACAAATCCTATATTCTAGCCTATAGCAATTAGAGGGGTTTGATGGTTCAGTATATATTATAGTTAATTAGGGCATAGACTATCTCTACGTATTATTGCTAGAGTGCTGCTAGGATGCGGCCCAGTCAGTGGAGGAACCAGCAATTTTTCTGAGAGAAGCCAAATTTTTTAGTGTGTGACACATTGAAGTTAAAAAATAATAAAAACATAACTATATATAAAATTAGATCTTGATAATTTACAATATACACATAAAAAAATTCTAAAAATACAATGTCTTTATATATGTTGCATATTTTTGATGTTAAAGTTTCATGAAATAATATTCGTCCGTTATTATTTTTGTAATGAAATATTTATAGTATATTTGTTTTATAGAAACTATCAAGTGATCTTTTAGAATGTCATCTTTCATTCTAATATCTAAATTAGTTTATTAAGTTTATGAAAACTCTAGACATTTTCGTGTCACATTAAGCATATAATAGTCTATAATAGAGACTTTAAATAAGTTTTTTCTTACTCAATAAAGTCTAGAGGATAAAACCTCTCAACCATTTTCCATATAGATCACTAACCTTAAATGATTTTCTTTAAATTTTTACTTTGACTCCATATTAAGAAGCCTAATATTGTATAACAAAAAACTTTGGGATCCATATTAATAAGTTTGGAATTTTATAAAATTTTAGAAAACATATGGGGATTATAAATCTTTTTTTTTGGGGGGGGCATTTTCTATATTTATAAAATTACGATTAAAAATTAGTGTATATTTTGATTTTTCAAAAAAATTAGGGGGGGCCATGGATACACGTAGGTTCGCCATTGCTCCAATAATGACTACTAGGCGTGCCCTAGGCAAAATTTATTTTTTTAATTTTTTTAATTTTTCTTATTCATATTTTTTTTAACATTTTTTAACATTTTAAAAAATATAAAAAAATATCAATACACTAATAGTTACTTCGTTAATTAGTAAGCAAGAAAAAAATTTTAAAAATAATTAAATACATGTGCTGTCAAAATAAGGAAATAAAATAATGGAAACAATCATGCAAGTTACAACTTAAGTCCTTTCTAGATCTACATTGTGTACACTGTACACTATGTGACAGAATCTTCAGCATTAAAATCTTCCTATATATGATGATGCACTATTGTTCCCTTATGTTGCATTCCCGAGAACATGGGGAATCAATGATTGTGTTGAATGTGCTGAATTTAATATTTATGGCTCTATCTATCTCCCTCAAAGTTGGTCGGGAATCAAAGCTTGCCAAGTTTGGTTTTTTACAGACTGGAAAATTGATTTTGAGAGAGGCTAGTTTGGTGAAGATGTTAGCCATATATAAGTTCCAAGTTTCTAAGCTCCTAATTTCCACTCTTTCTCAAATATAATGGTAATCTAACTCAATGTGTGACACTAGTGTGTTTGTGAGAGAGATGTTGAGGTCACATAGCAAAAAGGAAAGTCATGTAATTTCGGCCGCAGTAGCTGCCATGAAGCGATATTAATAGATGACCAAAGTATGTTCTGAGTAAGTATATATATTGTCTGTTCCCATATGACATACCAACTAGTGTGCCTTTTATATTTTATTTGCAAGCACCTGTGCCATGCGCCTTGGTTGGTTGGGCAGAATGCTTAGAAAACCCTTCTTGTCATAGAGGTGATTCGAACCCTTGCCCTTTGGGTTAACCAAGGGCATAATTTCCACTCAATTTATTAAAACTATAAACATAAGGTTATAAACTTTCCTTATCTCTCTTTCAAAAATAATTCATAACTTCCAAAATAAATCCTAAATTATTATTAATATTAAATATAACATATAATTATTTTGAAAATATTTACAGATGTTAATCAACTGGATGGATGAATTAACAAACCAAGTTTCTAAGCTTCCGCGTTCCACTCTTTTTCAAACATAATGGTAATCTAACTCTGTGTGTTTTATTCAAGCATGAAACACTAGGTCAATGGTTATGTACAAGGCATTGAGGTTATCATAATGTAACACTGGTGTGCTTGTGAGAGGGATGTTGAGCTCAAGTAGCAAAAAGGAAAGCCATGTAATTTTGGCTGTAGTAGCTGCCATGAAGCGATATTCAGGTTCAACACTGGATCGAGCTACGATAGGTTGTTTCTTGACACAACAAGAGATGCAATCATTGCCAACAAAGAAAAGAGCATAAACCACTTGTTGAGTGGCGGCTAGTGATGTAACTGACCCAATTAACATTTGAAAATGTATACAAACTAGGTGTGCTTGCTGTCTAGACCAAGGTTTGTCGTGCTATGAACATAGCAAAGGATGCGCTTAACCGGTTGATAATGCACCATTTTTTGAGATTGCATAAACTGGCACACATAGTTCACATTTTAAGGAAGATCAGGTCGTTTGAATGTGAGATAGTGCAAACCGATAACAGATAACTCACGTCTGAGATCATGCATGGGACAAAGCCTGAAATCCCGCATGGGACAACGTCTAACAAAGGAAACCAAGATTCTATCCCAAGAAAAGCTCAATCAACTCTGCCATTAAGAACATAATCCTCTCTATTAGGAAGTCGACTATTAGCTAAATAATTCTTACAACTTGTATTATTTATAGTTTCCTTCTCTAAGCTTTGTACACACGCTTTGGGTATATAAACCCCTGCTGTTCACATCTCCAGTATCAATGCAAAACATTCACTTTGTTTGATCTTTTCTTTACTTTCTTTATGGTATCCAAAGCCAGGAAAAGCTAATGCTGTTTCCTGCAAATTTTTTTTTCTCTTTCTTTCCTCTTTTGTATTTTTTCTTCATCATCAACTCTGAGCACATGGGTTCTTCCTCCTTTCATGTTAGAAATTTTGTTACCCTCCGCTTAAACCATGAGAATTATCCCTTGTGGCGTGAGCAATTTTTAATCTTGGCAGAAAGCCAAGATCTGGTCGGCATTCTCACTGGCACAAGCCCAGCCCCTGCTCTTTTTATTTCTGCTCCTGAAGGTTCTCGTGATGAACAGAATACGCCGAATCCTGCTCATGCAACCTGGAAACAATCTGATCGCTTGCTGAGAGGATGGCTTATTGGGACTCTCACCGAAGAGGCCCTTGGTCTCGTCATCGGCATGGATTTTGCTGCCAAAATCTGGACAGCACTTCGAGAGGCCTATGCACAATCATCTCAAGAACGTGTGTTTCAGTTACGCCATGAACTCTCTTATATGCGTAAGTCTCCTGATCTCTCCCTCGACGATTATTTACGTAACTTTAAGCAACTTTGTGACAATCTTCTTGGGATCGGGAGACCTGTGGACGATAAAGAGAAGGTTTTTTCCTTACTCAATAGTCTTGGAGCACAATATGAAGGTTTCCCTACTGCCATGCTCAAACCTCGAATGCCTTCCTATGCTGAAGTTGTGCCTCTATTGCGAAGCTTTGATATTTGCCACAAACTTCATGCCACTGAACTGAGTAATCATGTGGCCTTCTATGGTAACAAACAAAAGGGGTCACCTTACTCCAACCACAAAGGTAGCAGCCGCAACACAAATCCAAACTTCTCCTCCAAAGGCAAAGGTTTTCCTCATCAAAATAATCGTGGCTCTGGTAGAAACTCTCACACTGCTGCCAACGGTGGTCCTCCACAATGTCAGATTTGTAACAAATTTGGCCATCATGCACTTAAATGCTGGCACCGCTTTGACAAAGCTTTTCAAGATAATGATATTCCTGAAGCTCTTGCCGCTCTTACCATCCACAACCCCAACGATCATGAGTGGATGACCGACACTGGAGCTTCGGCTCATATCACTTCCAATGTAGGTATTTTACACAATCTCCGTCCATATACTAGATCCGAATAGGTAATGGTAGGTAATGGACATTTGCTTCCTATCACGCATATTGGGGACACTTATATTGGCTTAAAACCTCTTCAACTCACTCTTAATTCTGTTTTACTTGTTCCTGATCTTGAACGCAATTTATTATCTGTGGGACAATTGACTACTGATCATCCTGTTAACTGTGAGTTTTTTGGTGTTGGTTTTGTCATCAAGGACCGAGCAACCAACAACGTCCTGCTGAGAGGCCACAAGAAGGGTAACCTCTATACCATTCACGCACCACACCAAGCCTTATTTTCAACTCGTCTTCAAGCTGCAAATCCAGATTTATGGCACCAACGGCTTGGCCATCCACAACTTGCAACAGTTGATGTCTTAAAATCACTTGGGTTAATAGAATTAGTTGGCAAAAATAATTCTTCTCTTTGTGATAATTGTCAAATTGGCAAATTTAGTCGCCTCCCGTTTCTTTCTTCCTCTGATAATAAGTATGGTTTACTTGAAAAAGTTCACTGTGATCTTTGGGGTCTTGCCCCCGTACAATCTTTGGATAAATTTTTGTACTATGCGGTCTTGATTGATGATTTTAGCCGCTTCATTTGGTTTATTCCTTTAAAAAATAAATCTGATTTTTATGATTCTTTTTGTGCCTTTGTGAAATATGTTTCTTGTCAATTCTCTACATATATTAAGGTGTTTCAATCTGATGGTGGTGGTGAATTTTCTAGCACACTTTTTGCTCATTTTCTCAAGGATCACGGTATTCTACATCAAATGTCCTGTCCCTACACCCCGGAACAAAATGGCCTCGCTGAAAGACGTCACCGAAATATTCGAGAACTTGGTCTTACAATGCTCTTTCACAGAAGTATGCCTAAACATTTTTGGGTAGAAGCTTTTTCTACCGCTGTGTTCTTAATCAACCGGACACCTTCTTCCACTCTTGGTAATGACTCTCCCTATTTTAGATTACATGGGCGACAACCTGATTATCTATCTCTACGTGTTTTTGGATCAAAATGCTTTTCATATCTTTGGACAAATAAAACTAATAAATTTGATCCTAAATCATTACCATGTGTGTTTATGGGTTAGAGTAGCAAACATAAAGGCTATAAATGTTTTTATCCGCCTACCAGAAGAATGTTTGTATCATGACACGTTGCTTTTGATGAAACTCAATTCCGTTTCAAAAATCCTGCCAGCCTTCACGCCCCCTCACACCTCCCGAGCACCATCTCTGTTTTTACCGAATGGTTGGAGTCTTCCTCTACCTACTCCTCGACTACGCCTCCTGTCAAAGATGCCTTCAATCTTGCACCTGATTTTCCATCTACTCTTGCTAATATTTCTTCTCCTCAGGTTGCTTCCTCAGAAGCTCAAGCTCCTTCTGCCCCGTCTACTGAACTTCCCTCTGCAGCATCTACGTCTCCATCATCTCCCCTTCGTCCCTCCTCCACTGATACTTCTTCACACACTGTGGCATCACCCATAGCTCCTCATCTCTCCACTGTCCCAGACTCATCTCACCGAATGCTCACTCGCCTTCAAGTAGGTATTCGAAATCCCAATCCTAAGTATGTCAACTTACACACTACTTTGTCCTTGCCACAGGTTCCTAAAAACATCCGTGCTGCCTTAAATCATGAAGGATGGCAAAACGCCATGAATGAGGAGCTCGCTGCCTTGCAGAAAAATAATACCTGGACGTTGGTTCCTCGCACCACTGACATGCACATTATCGGCAATAAATGGGTCTTAAAACCTAAGCTTAATGCACATGGTGAACTTGATCGCCTTAAAGCTCGCCTCGTCGCCATTGGTTACCATCAAATCGATGGTGTTGATTTTCTTGAAACATTTTCTCCCGTTATTAGATTAGGCACTATTAGAACCGTTTTATCCATTGCTCTTGTGCGCAGGTGGGAAATTCGACAGTTAGATGTCAAAAATGTTTTTCTCCATGGCTACCTTCAGGAATCTGTTTTCATGGAGCAGCCGTCGGGGTTCCTCGATCCCTCCTACCCCAATCATGTTTGCAAATTAAACCGTGCCTTATATGGTTTAAAACAAGCCCCAAGGGCTTGGTTTGATCATTTTAGTTCCTTCTTACTTGAGTTTGGTTTCTCTTGTTGTATATCTGATCCTTCTCTATTTTCTTTCCGCACCCCTGATGCAATTATGTTCCTCCTTTTATATGTGGATGATATTCTTCTTACCGGATCAAATACTTCCGTATTAAATCACTTTGTTCAAGCTCTTCATAGTGAATTTGATATGAAAGACTTAGGACCCTTGCATTACTTTCTCGGTATACAGGTTACTCATAATTCTGATGGTTTCTTTCTATCACAGACTCAATACGCCTTGGACATATTACGCCGGGCTCAGATGACATATTGTAAACCTGTTGTCACTCCAATTACATCCAAATCTAAGGACCTGGAAACTTCTACTGCTTTCTCGGATCCTAAGCTCTATCGTAGTCTTGTTGGGGCCCTCCAATACCTCACGCTCACACGTCCAGACTTGGCTTTCAGTGTTAATCATGTTGCTCAATACATGCACAATCCCTCCTAGGCTCATTTTCAAATGGTCAAGCAGATTCTCCGATATGTTCATGGTATTTCCAATCTCGACTTTCAGCTTTTCACCAACTCCACTCTTGATCTATATGCTTTTGCCGACGCTGATTGGGCTGGCTGTCGAGAAATATGCCGCTCCACCACTGGATTTTGCACTTTTCTCGGTAGAAATTGTATTTCATGGAGTGCAAAAAAGCAACATACCGTTTCCCGCTCGAGCACTGAAGCCGAATACCGAAGTCTTGCTCATACCGCTGCCGAGATGAATTGGTTAGCTGCTCTGCTTCGTGATCTAGGCGTCCCGCTAGACAAGACTCCTTTGCTCCTCTGTGATAACCTTAGCGCTCTCCATCTCACTTGTAATCCTGTTCATCATTCTCGAAGCAAACATATCGACATCGATTACCATTTTGTGTGAGAACGTGTTGCCTTGGGTCTCATTCAGACACGCCATGTTCCTACATCTCTTCAGTTAGCCGATATGTTCACCAAGCCCTTATCTCATGCTCACCTGATTGGCATTGCAACCAAACTGAACCTCCGACAGCGGCTCAGTTTGCGGGGGGGTGATAACAGACAACTCACGTCTGAGATCATGCATGGGACAAAGCCTGAAATCCCGCATGGGACAACGTCTAACAAAGGAAACCAAGATTCTATCCCAAGAAAAGCTCAATCAACTCTGCCATTAAGAACATAATCCTCTCTATTAGGAAGTCAACTGTTAGCTAAATAATTCTTACAACTTGTATTATTTATACTTTCCTTCTCTAAGCTTTGTACGCACGCTTTGTGTATATAAACCCTTGCTGTTCACATCAATGCAAAACATTCACTTTGTTTGATCTATTCTTTACTTTCTTTACAAACATCCCACAAGGTTGTGATAGTGTGTTGGATACGAAAAAAATGCGTTGTTAGTTGCAAGTTGTCTCCCTTTTTTACCATAGAGGTTTAGAATGAAATAGGCTTGCAACCACTCATGGCAACATGGTTCAGTAGGTCCAGAGCATACCTAGTTTTAGTAAGGCGTGTTTGACTGCACGTTTGAGTTGACACACATGAGTAGGCTGAGTTTGATTGACACAGCCTGGAGGTTGTTGCATATAAACCAAAGTGGATAGAAAACCATTAAGAAAATCATTTTTAACATCAAGTTGGAGCAATTCCCATCCTTTTAAAATAGCAATTGTAAGGACTAACCAATTGCTTGCTGGTTTGATTACTAGGGAGTAGGTTTTAGAATAATCAGTACCAGCCATTTGAGTGAAGCCCTTAGCTACCACTCTGGCCTTGAGGCTTTCAATAGAGCTATCAGGTTGCAGTTTGGGCGTATAAATCCACTTGCATCCCACCACATTCATAGTGGGTGAGTCATTTGGAACCGATGTCCAGATATGGTTGGCAATAAAAGAAGTGATTTCTTCGTTCATCGCAGCAAACCAACCAAGACGATTTAAGGTTGCCTTGGTGGATTTTAGCCTAGCAGGAATATCAAAGAGAACGTGGAGATTTGCATGCCTAAAGTTTGGTTTTCGAACACCTGCTTTAGCTCTTATAAGCATTAGAAGAGCATGTAGTGAAGTGCTTGGACCAAAGGACAACTCTAGTTGAGTTGGAATTGAAGCATGGCCATGCTCATTACTTGGTTGAGGAGCAGTGCTTGGAGAGGAGACTTGGTCAGTCATTATAGTAGGCACAGGGTTATTGTCTCACACAGTTGTCGAGGGGCAAGAGCCGAGATAGGAGTGCTATGCAAATGCGTTGTTGGAGCAGAATCATGGGTCCAATCAGAAAAGGTGGTAAGCTCCCCCTCCAGAGAAATGTTGTTGAGAATATTATTTTGATTCAAATGATCAATCATTTGATAGTTTGGATCCCCAGTCGCTGATGTCAACATCCCTTGTTAACTTTTTGAAACCGAGAAGAGAAAAAGGCTTGTCACCATATTGATATTAAGGAAAGTGATTCAAAGATGGACAGCTCACAAAATCAAGATATTCTCTGTAATTAGTGTAGGCTAAAATCTTGCATACGTTTCTATTATTTGTAACAATTAGTATCTTAACATTAATTACTATATATTTACCTAAGATGGAACAGTTGCATTGTATATATAGTTACGGATCAAATCAATAAAAAGTGTGGGAAAGTTTCCTTTGAAAACTGCAGTATCTTATTCTCTATATGGTATCAGAAGTTCTATTCTCAAACGAGTTTTTCGATCCCTTCAATGGCTTCCGCAACAAACACCAACACCCAAACCATTTCCTCCACTGAAAATCCTCTTGTCGTCTTCAACATAACTGCACAAATCAATGAGAAACTCACACCCTCCACCTTTCCCCAATGGCGTGCTCAATTTGAGGCACTCCTAATTGGTTATGACTTAATGGACTACGTCAATGGCGACTCTCTGTGTCCTGTCTCCGATGGAGCCCCCTTATCACAGACCAAAAGAACTCACTGGATTCGCCAAGATAAGCTCATTCTTAGCGCTATCCTTGCTTCTACATCCACCACTATCACACCTCTCATTGCCACAGCCAAGACCTCTCAAGAAGCTTGGACATAACTCAAAAATATGTATGCTAGCAAGTCGCGTACACGAGCAATGCAGTTGAAAGAAGAACTGACCTTGATTCAGCGAGGGAATCGCACGGTTCCGGATGATCTCCATGCTGTTAAAGCACTTGAAGAAATTGCTCTCATAGATCATCCAATCTCAGATGATGATCTTACCCTATATATCCTCAATGGATTGGGTCCGGATTTCAGGGACATCGCGGCTCCTATTCGCGCGAAAGACGCGCGAAAGAGAAATCCCTAGCTTTCGAAGAGCTCCATGACTTGCTTGTTGGACACGAAAGCTATCTGCGCCGTATGGAGGTTGCCGCCACGCAGCTTGTCGCCGCCGCTAATTTTACTTCCAGGAACCCCAGCTTCCATGGCAACCATTCTGGAAGAGGAGCATCACGCACGGGAAATGGTCCATCTCGTGGATCTTCTCACACAGGCAATGGGAAACAACGAGACCAGCATCGCCCAAATACTTCTTCGGGCCGTAACAACTCAGCCCAAAAACGGTATTAGCCCAAGTGTCAGTTCTGCGATCAATTGGGCCACATCGCAAAATCGTGTCCCCAGCTTCGATCCACTCCAATGTCAGTTAACTGTGCTGCTACATCAAATTTTGGCGACACCAAATGGTTGATAGATTCTGCGGCTTCTCATAATATCACTGGTGATTTATCAAATTTGTCAATTCATTCTGAATATGACGGAACTGATGAAGTGGTCCTAGGTGATGGCACAGGTTTGACTGTTTCACATATTGGTTCTCTTGACCTATATTCCCCCCAAAAAATTTTCCATTTAAATGATACACTTTGTGTGCCAAATCTTCACAATAATTTAATTTCTGTTCATCACTTTACCAAACAAAATGATGTTTTTGTTGAATTTCACCCATTTTATTTTCTTGTGAAGGATCGGATCACGGGGGCGATATTACTAAGAGGGGCGTGTGAAAGTGGTGTCTACACGTTTCCAAACTCATTGGCGGCTTCTCAATTCAAAATGGTTGCAAATGTGCATGAACGAACTTCAATTGATGGATGGCATAAGCGTCTTGGACACCCCTCACTTAAGATTGTTCAAAGTCTTGTCAATTTGTTTTCTCTTCCGCTTTCCACAAAAAAATTACCATCTTCATGCGTTTCTTGTTCTATTAATAAAGTACATCAACAACCATTTGGTTCTACTAGTTTTCAAAGTCATTCGCCTCTTGAAATTATCTATACTGATGTTAGGGGACACGCTCCCTACACTGGCTTGGATGGTTCTCGGTATTACCTCATACTTGTTGATCATTATACAAAATACATGTGGTTTTATCCGATAATCACTAAGTCTAGTGTCTCAACCATTTTTCCACAATTTAAAAATCTTGTTGAGATGCGCTTCAATTCAAAAATAAAAAGTCTATATTCTGACAATGGAGGAGAATTCATAAGTCTAAAATTTTTTTTATCTCTCCCTGGGATTAGTCATTACACCACGGCTCCATATACACCTCAACAAAATGGTGTTTCTGAACGACGTCATCGTCACCTTGTGGAAACGGGTCTTACATTACTTCATGATGCATCATTACCTCTTTCATATTGGCCACATGCTTTTCAAACCGCTTCTTACCTCATCAATCGTCAACCCACGCCACTTCTTCAAAACAAGTCTCCCTTTGAGGCACTTTTCGGTCAAAGGCCAAATTATCACAAATTAAAAAAATTCGGATGCCTTTGCTATCCTCTTCTCAAGCCATATAAAGCCAATAAAATGGAACCCAAATCATCACCGTGCATATTTCTTGGCTATTCTCAAACTCAAAAATGCATATAAATGCATGAATCCCTTGAACAAGAAATTGTATCTTTCTAGACATGTTCTCTTTGATGAGTTGCAAACCTACTCCTCACGGCTTGAGCCCGAAAGCCCAATTCCTTTCTCAAGCCCTAACGTGTCTTCAAAGCCCTTGGGTCCAGTTGAGTTTCTTTCTTCTTTACCTTCTACGCCTTTCCCTTCCCGTATTTCTCAAATTCGAAATGAAGCTCTAGTGCTCTCATCTGCAATTGGTCTCCCATCTCAGCCATTGTCGCCGCTCACAAGCTCGGAAACTGTAGTTGCTGCTGCCGCCGCACCTCCAGGTAATATTTCCTCTCTCTCTCCTCATACTTGTTCTCATATACATGAAACCCTAGATCCCACACATTCACATTCGCATGACTCTGTGGCTGTTAATGAGATTCCTCAAAACCCCAACCCACCAACCCGAACCCATTTGATGACCACATGGTCCATGAATAACATATATAAACCCAAACAGCTTCATCTTGTCACCAAACATCCATTACCATCATCCATTGAACCTACATGTGTCGGTCAAGCTGTGTCTCACCCAAAGTGGCGTGAAGCCATGTCTAGTGAGCTTACTGCTCTTATGAGACATGGTACCTGGGATTTGGTACCACCACCGAAAGATTGTCACCCAGTGGGCTATAAATGGTTTTTCGGGTAAAAAGGAATGCAGATAGCTCAGTTGACAGATTTAAGGCCAGACTTGTGGCCAAGGGCTACAACCAACGTCCAGGAATTGACTATAAGGAGACTTTTAGTCCGGTTGTCAAGCCTGCAACAATCAGGTCTGTGTTAGTAATTGCAATGCTAAATGGTTGGGAATTGAAACAAATGGATGTCAATAATGCGTTTTTACACGGTAATTTGACAGAAACTGTCTATATGATGCAGCCCCTAGGCTTCAAAGATAGTTCAAAACCTGAGTATGTTTGTAGACTAAGAAAGGCTATCTATGGGCTTAAACAAGCCCCACGAGCATGGTATTCAGCACTTAAAAATGCAATTGCTCAGCTTGGGTTTAAAAATTCTCTTGCTGATTCCTCACTGTTTGTTTATTCTCATGCATCCACTACATGCTACTTACTTGTGTATGTTGATGATCTCATTATTACGGGCAATGATAAAAAGTTTGTATTATCTGTCATTCACAAGCTTGGTACTCAGTTTTCATTAAAAGACATGGGTGCTTTACATTACTTTCTTGGAGTGGAAGTTATTCCTACACGTGCTGGTTTATTTTCATCACAACATAAGTATGTTCGTGATATTTTGGAAAGCACAAACATGTTGGGTGCCAAAGATGTCTCCACTCCTATTTCAACAAGCACCTCTCTTCAACTTTTGGATGGCACTGCAGCAGTGGACAGCACTGAATATAGGCGTGTACTTGGCAGCTTGCAATATTTGTCATTGACGCGTCCAGATATTTCTTTTGCTGTTAATAAGCTATCCCAATTTATGCACAAGCCTACTATTACCCATTGGACGGCAACCAAGAGATTACTCCGATATCTCAAACATACAATCTTTCATGGAATTCAAATCAAGAAGTCAGCAAAACCTCAGTTAACCACCTGCAGTGATGCTGACTGGGCAGGGAATCATGATGACAGAACATCAACATCGGCCTACATTACCTTTCTTGGCTCTAATCCCATTTCTTGGAGTTCCAAGAAACAACGTGCCGTTGCAAGATCATCCACAGAGGCCGAGTATAGAGCATTAGCAAATGCAGCAGCTGAAACCATGTGGTTATTATCTCTGTTCAAAGAACTTGAGTTTCCGATCAAAGCTCCACCTTCTCTCCTTTGTGACAATCTTGGAGCTACTCATTTAAGTCTCAACCCAGTGCAACATTCCAGAATGAAGAATATCCAAATTGATCTTCATTTTGTGCGGGATTTAGTTCAACGAAATCTGCTTAAAGTTTGTCATGTCCACACTCAAGATCAGTTGGCAGATTTAATGACAAAAGCACTGTCAAAGCAACGAACAGAAACTTTGAGGAACAAGATCGGTCTTGCCGATGGAAGCCCCATCTTGCGGGGGCGTATTAAGGAAAGTGATTCAAAGATGGACAGCTCACAAAATCAAGATATTCTATGTAATTAGTGTAGGCTAAAATCTTGCATACGTTTCTATTCTTTGTAACAATTAGTATCTTAACATTAATTACTATATATTTACCTAAGATGAAACAGCTGCATTGTATATATAGTTACGGATCAAATCAATAAAAAGTGTGGGAAAGTTTCCTTTGAAAACTGCAGTATCTTATTCTCTATATTGAGAGCTAGCAAGGAAATGGTCAAGAGTGTAAAGGTCCTTCTCCTACCTGTTGTTACCTCCCAGTTCAATTTCCTATCTTTTATCACAAAATCATGGCCATCAAACTCAAAAATAAGTTGAAAATCAGTGGTTAAACGGCTAACAAAAAATCAAAATCTGCAAACTTATGAAGCTAGCGGCTTTCTAATGCATCATGTTATATGTGCTAACACGTGAGTAAAGTTGTGATCATATGCAAAGCATGCGAGGAAAATTTCATTCAAATCCTCATCTTCTGTTTTACAACCAAATTCTTAGCCTAAACATGATTTGTCTTTGTCGTTCAATTTAGTTCTTAACTCTAGTATTTCAAGAGAACTGACTGAACATCAGCTATGAAAATGGACTTCCGGTCTGATGTGTAATACGTTAGTAAAGTAATAGAATTAATTATCCGAAAAAGTTGGACAAAGAACACAAGCCCCAAATTCCAATGCACCTAAGTCTTATTCAAAAAGAAATTCTCCTGTTGCAACACCACGCAAATCAAAATCTTACATCTACGTGAATTGGATAAGGTATATATATGTATTTATATTTCTAATCAAGCGTACTTTTTATATTGAAATTCATAAACAACGTTCTTTGGGTAGATCATTTCCGCTGTCAATATACAAAATACATCTAGGTAATATATCTAGGGGTATATATCCAAAAACTTGATTAGTTGCTGCCCATTGCGCAAAAGAGTGCGCACATCAATTTTGTACTCGATGGATTTATTTTAACGCTCCAATCATCTCACTTACGTAGATTTTGATGAGTATCATCAATGATTGAGATTATTTGCCATATTGATGAGTCCACATCTTCTATTGTTGAGATGACGTATTGTGCATCTCCTTCCAGAGTGAGGGAATTTAGTTGAAGAGAAGAAGCTAGTTGTGATGTCAATAGTTCAGCAAATGCTTTAGCAATGATTGGTATTGTGGAAAGGATTTTTGAGGTCCATATGTTGTTTATCAAGCCTTCCAGATTACAGTAGACCGTTGATGATATGGAATATGAGTCTCCAACGCTGCATCAAAAGAAATGCTCCATCGATTTAGGGGTGGTGGAGACCAGACTGGGATGAGTGAAACTTGTAGCTTTTGTCTCCAAGCTTGTGTATAGGCCTAATAAGAGTTTTCCAATTGGGCACTAGTCATCTACACAGATGGTTTAATATGATCATGAAGTATTTCATTTCTATGTTTCCAAGTAAGATTAAGTGTTAATACTGCAAAAATCTGGAAATTGTGTATCTCTGGACCTTTTAATCTTAAGATTGATACAAAATCAATTATCATTAATATCTAATTTGAGATGGGAGTTAATCGACAGTGAATCCAAGTTCAAAGGCCAACTGCTTTGACTCCCATAAAATCCTTGAAAAAGTACACTGGATGAAGAGGTGAAGCAATGATTCTTCTTCACAATTACATAAAGGACAAAGCACTTCTTCATCTTGGGGATTTGGGAGAATATGGCTTAACCTCACTCTGTTCGGGAGGATATTCCAAATGATTTTCCAAACTAGTAATTTGTGACGGTCGTGAATTTTTAACTTCGACATTTTTTTCAGTACTTGGCATGGAAAGTTTTGCAATGGGGTTGAAAAACTTCTTACTCCTAAATGATATGTTGATTTCACAGAGAATCTCCCAGAGTGATTTGGAATCCAGATCAAAAGATCTTACCTATGATTGTTATGAGAGAGAGGGATTTATAATTTTCTGAAATACTATCCGGATCAAAAAGAGATTCCAGTTTTTGAATATCCCATGTTCGTGGAAATTGCATAATTAAATTTGCAACTTTTTGACAAGGGAATGCCTCATTCATTTGTTGGATTGCCCTTGGTTTAAAATTATTCAGAGTAGGAATCCAAGGCTCAGACCAAGTATTGACAAATAATCCATTAAAGGTTTGATAGCATGTACATTTTGAAAGTAGATCTCTTGTCTTTAGAATCCCTTTCCATAGCTAGGAATCCTATAGTTTTGGTTGGACTGTCCACAAGCTTGAAGAGTTGAGATATTTTGAGGAGAGTAATAAGTGCCAAATGCTACTGCTTGTTTGACTTAGTTCCCAGCCAGTCTTTACTAATAATGTTTTGTTCATACTTTTCATCATTCTTAAACCAATTTTACCTAAACTTTTTGGTTGTCAAATTTCAAAGATTTCAAAGTCAAATCTTGCTTTCGGTCTATGAAGAAGCCCCACCATAAATTTTTGGAACTAGTATCGAGAGACTTACAAACTGATTTCGGTAGGAGAAAGGAGGACATTTAATAAGAGGGTATGGTGCTTGCCACAGTTCTGATTAACATCCCACAACCCGCTTGTGAGAGTATTTTTTATTTCCAGCCCTCTAGTTTCTTTTGAATTTTTCCTACAATTCTTGAAATGATTCTTTTTTCCTTCTACCAAAGGATGTTGGGATTCTGTTAAGGTTCCGTTTATGGCAAGATGGTAGGAGGAGACAGGAGCTGAGTAACGGGAGTCAAGGGTAGGATCTGTCGAAATGGAGAAGATAGACTTGAAGTAATGTGAAGAAGCTGGAACGACGTCGTGGAGCTGAGATTGAAGAACAAAACGCACCGTAGAGGATGTTTGTTATTAGCTAGGATGGGTGCTGCACACCGTTTAATATGTCGGTTAAGTAGTGGGTCTGTAAAACGCAGCGTTTGGAATTGTTCTAAACAGTGCGTTCATCTATTAGTTTGCTGTTTTTATAATTGGTCTGTCATTTACTTTCATGCTATGAGGTCAGGTTAGTGAATTTGAATTCTGTTAGGGAGAACGTCTTAAGGTAGGGAAGGTAGTGGAATGCGGTATTGAGGAATATTTTCTGTAAGAAGTGGATTCTGTGGAGGTCTGGGGAGCTCTCGAATTACTCCCGTATCAATACAACAGCCTTCCGCATTTATTCAAACACCTAGTGTTCATCATCTCCATTCCATCAATACACTGCATTTTTATTCCTTACTCATACTACATACAATCATCCGCAAGAATAGAGACCATTATTGAGGTCTTAACAGTGGTATCAGCAAGCAGCAGTTCCTATGGCCGACAACACACGCTCCAAAAATCAACAATATGATGCCCTCAATCAACAGGTGCAGGATATCCAGCAGCAGAACATTCATCATCATCAAACAATGGAAGACCTGAAAGCAGATATACAGCAGTTAAATGACCTGGTACGTACCATTGTCATAGCCCAAAATACCCAAGTTCCCCAAAACAGAGACCATCACCAAGAACACATCCATTTCCAAAATGACCATGACCAAAATGACCTCAGGAGGCCAAATCTGAGGGGAGTTAAATTGGATTTTCCCCATTTCCATGGTGATAATGCAACAGCTTGGCTATTTAAAGCCAATCACTATTTTGAATTTCATCAAACACCTCTACCTCACCGTTTACTTATGGCTTCCTATTATATGGATGGAGAGGCTCTTGTGTGGTACCAAGAGGCATTGGAAGGAGGCCAGTTTCTGGATTGGGATACCTTTGCAAGGTCTTTGCTAATTCGGTTTGGACCAACAGCTTACGATGACCCCATGGAGGCACTGACTCGTTTGAAACAAACAGGTTCTATAGCTGCTTATCAAGCACAGTTTGAGGCCCTTTCTAATCGGTTAAGAGGATTATCCGATGTGCACAAGCTAAGTTGTTTCCTAAGTGGGTTGAAAGATGAGATCCGTCTTCCTATCCGCATGTTCAATCCTGTTAGTTTAAGTGCTGCGTACGCATTGGCTAAAATACAAGAAGAATACCTTGCAAGTTCCAAGAAATCCAGCAAGGTGGGGGTAGATAAAGTCAGTCCAATGGTAGGAGGAAGTTACAGCCGTGGATCTTACTCGGGTGAAGGAAACAACACTCATTGGCAAAAACCGTGGGGGGGAACGAAGAAGGTTTCGTCCATTCAAATGGATGAAAAGAGAAAAAAAGGGTTATGCTATCACTGTGATGAGAAATGGAATCCACAGCACATGTGTAAGAGCCCTAGAATCTACTTGATGCAAGTGGATGAAGAGTTACCTGAAGCTGGAAAAGAACCAGTAGTGGTAGAGGTCACTGAAGATGAAATAGGAGTGGCTGAAACTAGTGTGGAAGCACCTGAAATTTCTTTAGCAGCCATTACAGGAACACCCACCATGAGTACCATGCGTTTACTAGGAACTTTAATGGGTGAACCTATCGTAATCCTAGTGGACTCGGGGAGCTCACACAACTTTGTGGAGTCCACTTTGATAACTAAGCTAAAGCTGCCTATTGATGCTTCCAGCAACTTGAATGTAAGGGTGGCGAATGGACAAAGTTTGAGGAGCGATGGGGTATGCAAGGAAGTGAGATTAAAGGTGCAAGGTATAATGTTCCAACCTTCTCTTCATTTATTAAATCTTGCTGGTTGTGATATTGTGTTGGGCATTCAATGGCTGGTTACGTTAGACATTATAACGTGGAATTTTTCTAAGTTGTTGATGGGTTTTACATATGGAGGAAAAAGTGTGGAATTAAAGGGGTTAAAATTAAACCCATCTGTGGTAGAAGATGGACACAAGCTGCTCAAGGCCACCACGGCTAAGAGCAGGGGAATTTTGTTACAAATCATGGCCCAAGAAGTAAAAGAGCAAAAAGAGGAAGTGTTAGACCCGGAATTTACCAAACTATTGGTTGAGTTGGGAGGGGTTTTTAAGGAACCTGAGGGGTTACCACCACCCAGAAAATATGACCATAAAATTGTCCTTAAGGAAGGCACTCAACCCATTGCTAATAGGCCATACCGGTATCCGTATTACCAAAAAACTGAGATAGAAAAGATTGTTGCAGAATTGTTAAAATTTGGAGTTGTAAGACCAAGCATGAGCCCTTTTTCATCTCTTGTTTTACTAGTAAGAAAGGCCGATGGGAGTTGGAGGCTTTGTGTGGATTATCGGGCTCTTAATAAAGAAACAGTGAAGGCAAAATTTCCCATTCCTGTGATTGATGAACTATTGGATGAGTTGGCTGATTCTGTGGTGTTTTCTAAGCTTGATTTAAGGTCCGGTTACCACCAAGTGAGAGTAGCAGTGGATGACATTCCAAAAACAGCTTTCCAAACACATGAAGGGCATTATGAGTTCTTGGTAATGCCCTTTGGTTTAACTAATGCCCCGGCCACTTTTCAAGGGTTAATGAATGATGTTTTCAAACCGTTTTTGAGGAAATTCGTGCTTGTTTTTTTTAATGATATATTGGTGTACAGCCGGTCTCGAAGGGAACATTTGAACCATTTGAAACAAGTGTTATCACTGCTGGAACAGAAGTCATTGTTTGCTAAGAGGTCTAAGTGTAGGTTTGTTGTGGAAGAAATCGAATACTTAGGCCATGTCATTAATGCCAAGGGGGTAATGGCCGACCCCTCTAAAATTGCCACCATGTTAGAATGGCCCGAGCCTAAGAACGTGAAGGCCCTAAGGGGATTCTTAGGGCTAACGGGTTATTATCGAAAATTCATAAAAGGATACGGGACCATTGCAGCCCCATTGACAGAATTGTTAAAAAAGAATTCTTTTGAGTGGAATGGCAAGGCTAAGAAGGCCTTTGAGGAGCTGAAACAGGCTGTATCACAGCCTCCCGTGTTGAGATTACCTGATTTTAATAGTCCTTTCACTATTGAGTGTGATGCATGTGGAACGGGGTTGGGTGCCGTGTTAATGCAAGCGGGGCAACCCATTTCCTATATGAGTAAGGGGCTTAAGGGGAAGGCCTTGTTACTATCCACGTATGAAAAGGAACTCTTGGCCCTTGTGACAGCAGTTTAAAAATGGAGAACTTATCTGCTTGGTCAAATTTTTATTGTTAAAACTGACCAAGAAGCGTTGAAATACTTGTTGGAACAAAGAATGAGGACTGAAATGCAGCAAAAATGGGTGGCTAAGTTGATGGGCTATCATTTTTCTATTGAGTATAAGAAAGGAAAGGAAAATAAGGTGGCAGATGCACTCTCAAGAAGGATGGAGGGCCTATGCAAGGGGGAATGTGCAGCCATACTCTCTTTCCCCACCCCTTCATGGTTAGATGAGTTAAAACATAGTTATCCAGAATCCTGTGAGATGATTATGTTGCTTGATCAACTCAAGGCAAACATGAATGTGCCTAAGGGGTATTCCTTAAGACAAGGGGTTATTCTAAAAAAGGGGCGTATTGTGTTACCTGAAGATTCTGATTTAAAAAAAAAAAGTGTTGCAATTTATCCATAATAACCCACAAGCAGGCCATTCGGGGTACTTGAAAACTTATAAGAGGGCCAAAATGGATTTTTTCTGGAAGGGAATGAAAAGTGACATAAAGAGGCTGGTCCAAGAGTGTGATACTTGTCAGATTATGAAGAATGAGACAGTACATCCAGCAGGGTTACTCCAGCCACTCCCCATTCCCAGCCAACCTTGGACTGATATATCACTTGATTTTGTAGAGGGGCTACCAGTGTCGAAGAGTTTCAGTGTAATATTGGTGGTGGTGGATCGACTCACTAAGTATAGCCATTTTATTCCCCTGGCCCATCCGTATACTGCTCAAGTAGTAGCATAAGAGTTTATGAAGAATGTTTTTAAGTTACACGGTTGCCCTAGGTCTGTGGTGTCAGATAGGGACCCAATTTTTCTAAGTAATTTCTGGAAGGCCATCTTCACTGCACAGGGATCATCACTAGACTTCAGTTCAGCTTACCACCCGCAATCAGACGGCCAAACAGAAGCAGTGAATAAATGTGTGGAAGCCTACCTACGTTGTTATGCTAGCTCCAAACCTAAAGTATGGGTTCATTGGCTTCCAATGGCTGAGTGGTGGTATAATACCACCTATCATACCGCCACTAAAATGACCCCCTACCAGGCTGTCTACGGCCAACCCCCACCCACTCTTCTATCCTACATACCCGGCACAGTTACAAATGAAGCAGCAAATCAATTCCTCAACAACAGAGATCAAGTTATCAATGTACTCAAGCAAAACTTAACAGAGGCACAACAAAGGATGAAGCATTACGTTGACAAGCAAAGAACTGAGAGAGAATTTACAAAAGGGGATTGGGTTTACCTTAAGCTTTAGCCATATCGCCAAAAAACCCTAGCTTTGAGGAGGAATCTGAAGCTCTCTCCGAGGTACTACGGGCCTTTCCAGGTGGAAGATAGGGTCGGATCAGTGGCTCACAGACTCAAACTCCCCGAATATTCCAAGATCCACCCCACATTTCACGTTTCTTGCTTGAAGAAGAAAGTGGGATCTCGAGTTCCCATACTTCAGACCCTTCCTCCCACTGACTCTTCGGGGGAGATACAACCGGATCCGGAGGAAATTTTAGAAAGAAGAGTGAGAAGAAAAGGGGATCGTGCGGTTACAGAGGTGTTAGTCAAATGGAGTGGGTTACCAACGGAAGAAAGTACATGGGAAGTGTTGAGGAAGCTTAGAGACCTTTACCCACACCTTGTGGGCAAGGTTTTTTGAAGAGGGAGAGATTGTTAAGGTTCCGTTTATGGCAAGATGCTAGGAGGAGACAGGAGCTGAGTTACGGGAGTCAAGGGCAGGATCTGTTGAAATGGAGAAGATAGACTTGAAGTAATGTGAAGAAGCTGGAACGACGTCGTGGAGCTGAGATTGAAGAACAAAACGCACCGTAGAGGATGTTTGTTATTAGCTAGGATGGGTGCTGCGCGCCGTTTAATATGTTGGTTAAGTAGTGGGTCTGTAAAACGCAGCGTTTGGAATTGTTCCAAACGGTGCGTTCATCTATCAGTTTGCTGTTTTTATAATTGGTCTGTCATTTACTTTCATACTGTGAGGTCAAGTTAGTGAATTTGAATTCTGTTAGGGAGAACGTCTTAAGGCAGGGAAGGTAGTGGAATGCGGTATTGAGGAATATTTTCTATAAGAAGTGGATTCTGTGGAGGTCTGGGGAGCCCTCGAAGTACTCCCGTATCAATACAACAGCCTTCCGCATTTATTCAAACACCTAGTGTTCATCATCTCCATTCCATCAATACACTGCATTTTTATTCCTTACTCATACTACATACAATCATCCGCAAGAATAGAGACCATTATTGAGGTCTTAACAGATTCCTAGGTAATTCATTCTGGAGGATAATGATTTGTATGGAATAATCCGTGAGAGTTCCACTTTTGAAGCCAAATTGGTGTTTCGGGTGATGAAGATAGAGGACTTGTATTGGTTGATCTTTTGACCAGACTTGTTTCGTGAGAAGAAGTCTCAAGATGTTCAATTTATAAATATTGAGAATGAAGCAGTGGTCACACATTCCTTTACCATGTTGATCCAAATCTTATTGTAAGCCAGAATCTTCATCATTAAAAATAGAAAATCTCATTCAATATAGTCGAAAGCTTTTTCCACGTCGATTTTGATCACCATGAGTCCTTTTTTTCCCCTTTTTTTTTTCAGGTGGTGGAAAATTTCTTGGGCAATCATTGTGTTTTCTTTGAGAATGTGACCTAGCATAAAAGTTGTTTGAAATGAGAAGATGATACCGTGAAGAGTGAATTTCAAACGGGTTGACAAGATTTTTGATATGATTTTGTATGCAACATTTGTAAGACTTATTAGGGGGTAATGATGAGGAACACTTGGATTGGAAACTTTAGGGGTCAAAGCAATATTTGTGTGGTTTATCTATTTCAAGAGGTTTCCATGGAGGAAAAAAGTTTGAACTGTGGTTATGACCTTTTTTAATGATATTCCAGCAATGCTTGAAAAAAAAAGTAGACATTCCATCCGGTCTCGGGAATTTCTAGGCTGGAATTGGTTTAGTGCTGCTACAATCTCACATTCGTTTGGGATAGCACAAAGATGGTCGTTATCTTTATCAGTGATTTGTCTCTCAAACAGATTTTCAAGATTATCAGGGATAGATGGACTAGTGGTGGTGTATATGGACCAAAAATGATTTATGAAAGAGGATTCAATAATAGATTAGTCCATAATCCAATTACCTTGTCCCAATTTGAGGGAGTCTATAGCATTCCTGAGCCTTCGGATTGTTGTTAAGAGATGATAGACTTTTGTGTTGAGATCTGTTGTTGTTAGCTAGGAGATTGTTGATTTTTGCCGCCAAAGTGCTTCCTCATATCTAAATTGCTCCTGGAGATTGTTTTGTAGGATTTTTTCTCGTTCTTGATTATGATGTGATGGGTTAAGATATTGGACTACCAACGGCTCTTTTTCTATTTTTTTGGATATTGGTTTGAATTTTTTCAAAGTGGATTTTAAATTTGAGAGCTTCTTTGGTTGCTTTGATCTTCCTACAGAAAATATAGGCTGGGGATCCAAGTAGTGTTTACTCCATACTTCTTGGATTATGATATTACTAAGTGGTTCATGTATCTAGAATTCTTCCAACTTGAAATAGTGTGGTCTTTGTTGTTGAGCAACTGTGTCCAGAAGCAGCGAATGATAATCAGATGTTGAGGAAGCCAGATGGTGTAGCTTGGCATCCAGAAATAATATCCTCCACTATTGGTTTGCTATCCCTCTGTCTAGTCTTTCTCTAATAAGTGCACTTCCTTGTATGTTATTGGACCATGTAAAAGAGGGACCTAAGAATCCAATATCAATTAGTCCATTATTTTCCATAAAGGTTCTTAACCCTCCTACAGATGAGGATGGTACTGGACGACCCCCTTCTTTCGATTGCTTTATGAGGGCCTTGAAGTCGACCCCCTTCTTTCGATTGCTTTATGAGGGCCTTGAAGTCGTCTATGCAAATCCATGGACCCGAAAAGGCTTGATATATGGAATTCAAGTGTTTCCAGAAGTTTTTTTTATGCCATTGAGTGGCTACATAAACAAAGGTAATTAGCCAAGGTTGGTGTGGAGGATCGAGTAAACCAAAAAAGACAGAGTTGATATTAATACTTATATGTTCAACTTCTACACAGACGCCATAAAAGCAGAATATCTCATTTGTACTTAGAGGCTAGAAAATAAACAAAATGGTGGAAAACCTAAACTATTCACAATAGATAAAGTGCGTTCATCAAACACCATGGTTTTTGATAAAAGGGTTTAAGTATGGACTATATTTCCTAATATTAGCCCTTAAATCATGAATTGCCTTGGGTCAGGCAATGCCCCTGCAATTTCATACAAGTGTTTTCATATTGTTAGTGGAGGCTGAAGGGAGCTCGCCTCTTCAGATTTTTTGAACTGTGCAGTGGTGGCTGTGGGAGATCATACCTTGTGGCATGGGGTCGATTGGTTTTGCACTCTTGTTTTCTTGACCTTGCCCAAGGAGCTTGACTGAATTTCAAGGAGCATGGCTGCTAGTGTGGATTCTTCAGTAGGATGCATGGTTGAATTGGCAGCTTGCATTGATTTATCTTCAGGCGCTATTTTCACCACAGTTGACAGTTGGGTAAAATGTTGGAGAGATTATTTCTTGGGTGGTTTGTTATCCTCCGGTGACAATGAGAAACTTTGCCTCTTTGTGGATCGGTTGAGTGTTTGCGGAGTTTTTGGTTAAGACACGAGAAAATTTATTGGGTTTATGAGAATCGGCTTGATGGGCTTTGGTCTGTGGATGGATTCTTCCTCTTCACTTTTCTGTAGGCCGGGTGTGATTATGCCTTCCAGGAGCTTGTTTGGTTCCGAGTGAGTGTTGTTGAGTGGGCTTTGGATATTAGCTTGATGGGCCCTTTGAGAGAAACCTTGGTGTATGTAGTTGGAGAAGATGGAATTGGGCTCTTCATTGTGGGCTTGGGTCTGGGCTGGCTGTGGTTGGTTGCACAGATATGATCTGCAGTGTTTTCCATTTGAGAGCGCCAAAGAGGCTTATTGCTTCCTGTGATGTGTTGTGCCTCACTAATTTGAGGAGGGAGAGCAACTAATGCAGAGGAATAAATTGATGGGAAGTTTTGGAGTTGATTTGTGATTGATGCTTGGGGGTTGATAGAGATAAAATTAAATTCATTCTCAGCTGAGGTTGTTGTGGTCTTTACTTCTGTTGAGTAAATTTTTAAACCATCATATCACTGCCACCTAATGCTTGATATTCAAAAGGCAGTTCCATCGGCTGAGTTTTCGATGGGAAGTTAGCTGGAACAATGACTTGGGGATTTTTCTGGTAATTGTTTGGAAGCTTCCTGTGGCCGTGCACATGGTGTTTAGAACAGGAAAATCGTTCCCCATGAATTCCGATATATTGTCTGCAACTATTTCTTTCCCCTATACACTTCTGCTTGCATCATGGGTTTGTTGTGGCTTATGGAGACTTCTGCTGCTATTTGCTTTAGGAGATCCTCCCGTGTTGGTTAAAATATTCTGCATTTCCGTTTAAGTTGCTTATGGAGCATTTGGTGTTGGGTTTTGTGCACGTAGCCATGAACCAAATGGGAGATTTACAGATGGGATATTAAGGAAAGTGAAAACAATCAGGAGTGGCCTAAAAGCCTACATGCATAGCAAAAGTTGAGAGCCTTTCATATTTGATGGATACCCAGGTGTCTACTTTTGGAACTCTAGGAAGGAGTATTCCTTGTTTTAGAGGAAGTGTAATGTCTATTTCCACTTTAACTAATTTTAATATCACCGAGTATCCAAGAACAACATTTCAGTAATCTCGAACTGCATAACTATTTATTAGAAATTTTATATGAGCTAATCTTCAGTCCAATTGCTAGTTCACACCACCCCCAATGTCAGCATCCCATTGATTATGTAAATGACGGCTGACGCACGGAATAACATTCTGTTCACCTTGTTGATCTCTGTTTAGTGTTTATATCCAAATACAAGCCTCACACCAAGTGCAATGTCACCGTTGCTCATGTTTACTCCGAAATCTAGCACCACATTCAGCCTACAATGAGTCACTACAATGAGTCTCTAAAAAAAACTCTCTCTCTCTCGATATTGGTGTATTGTGTCTTGTCTTCCATTCACATAGGGAAGCAAATTTTTCTTTGCATGCATTAAATCCATGACATGCTTTCATTGAAAAGATTTGTGCTTTCTGAAGAAGATCTGGATATTAAAAGTAAAATTCCAAAATTAATGAAAAATTCCAAAATCCATGACATGGTAGTGTTTACTGTTTCTCCTTTACTTCCTAATTTGAAAAAAGTGCTCTGTTAGGGTTTAAGGTTTTTTCTTCGATGGCAGCCGCCGAGGCCCATCTGGGCATCTCGGTGACTGGCTCGCGGTAGCGCTCTTTTGCCGATATGGTTTTGGCTTCCCCACAGCCGATCCCAGAGGTGACTGTTCCGTTTCGTGCTCCATCTTTTGTGGATGGGTAGGTTTGTGTGCTGTTCTCTAGGGAGGAGATCGAGCAATCTGCTATTCCTTTCAAGTTCTCACTTGTTCTGAAATTCATTCGCCAAAGGCCATCGCTTGATACCATACGGTCGTTCATACGATCCCACTGGGGTCTGAAGCTTCAACCTATTGTTTCTGCTATGGGTAAACCAAGACATGTGTTCATTCGTTTCTCTACGGAAGAGGACTTTCTGAAAGTTTTTGCTAGAGACGCATGTGATATAGATGGTGCCTTCTATCGTGTATTTCACTGGACAACTGAATTCCATGAAGACTCAAAACCTACTGGGGTCCTGGTCTGGATCAATATGTCGGGGCTTCCACCTAACTTCTACCATGATGCTTTTCTTTGTAACATCAGTGCACCGGTGGGTATGGATTGGTTTGCATTGAAATGGATATTTCCAAAGAACCTCTTATGGGGGTATGGATTGGTACGCCGAGGAAGCCGCAATGTTTTTATCAAGAAATAGTGTACAAAACGCTCCTTGCGTATTGTACGAAGTGTAGGATCCAATGACATAATTTGAAGACATGTAAAAAAGAGTCTCATAGACGTGATCTTGATGCTAAAATTCGGAAAGATGGAGGGAGGGTTGAGAAGGTTTGGGTTCGGAAGTCTCGTGAGTTGGTGGTTGAGGAAGTTTGTGAAGATGCTGCAGGTTTGAAGGATGGTGTTGTAATGGTTCCAGAATCTCTTGCTGGGGAGGTTGATGTTCCTTCTACGTTGCATGTTGATTCAAACATGCATATTGATGTTCCGAATGTTCCTTTGAAGGAAGCTGATGTTATCTTGCAGGATGCGGACGTGCAGAGTCCATGTGTGGCAACTATAGGGAATAATTCTGAGGCATAGGAAACCGTGGTGATTAATACTACTATTGTGATAAATATTATTGATACAAGTGCGGCACGTATGGTGAATAATGAGGTTAGTCTCAAGGTTACAAGAGAACCGAGTGGCACTAAACGTGTGTTGGGATGGTTCTGCTTCAGAAATTTCTTCACAGGAGATTGATGACCACTATTTGCACTCGGAAGCAGTATTGCCGTGTTTGGCTACGGCTGTGGGCCCAGTTGAAGGATTGTTGAAGCCTGTAGCTCCAAACGCTCCTATTCAAGATCATGTTACTACACTGGAAGAAGTGCAGGTTTGCTCAGATACTGAGTCTGAGGGGGATGTTCAGTTGATGTCGTGTGTAAGAGATAACTTGTCTGATTCTTGTTTGGTAACTGGGGCTGTGAAGAGTATAAAAGAAATAAAGTTACGGGGTTATACTAGGGTTGTGAGCAAACCCTATCGCCTTAACCTATGAAGAACTCTTACTTTTACTGGAATGTTCGTGGCTTGGGTACGTCGAGGAAACATTTACGGCAATTAGTCACACGGTATTGTCCTAAAATTATTGCTTTGGCTGAACCTATGTTAACTATTTCTAGATCACAGTGGTGGAGACATAGGCTTCATTTTGATGCTTGTGGATCTAATGTTGAGGCAGGTGGGAAATTATGGATTATGTGGAAGAATGAAATGAACTTGATTATTGACAATATGAGTGAACAACATATTACAGTGCGTGTTGTTGATAATTTGAAACCTGTGGTTTTGACTTTTGTTTATGCAAAGTGCACGTATCATGAGCGACGCCGTTTATGGAGTCACCTAGAAGATTTTAATTGTTCAGAGCCGTGGATTGTTATGGGGGATTTTAATATAATTCAGCATGATGGGGAAAGATGTGGTGGTCGTCCTCGTGTTGCTGTTGCTATGGATGAGTTCAATGCATGTATTGATAATTGTGGTCTCAATAAGATGGGTCATTCTAGAAATTCTTTCTCTTAGTGTAGTGGTCATCATGATCTCTCTCGTAGTTGGGCTCAGCTTGATCGGGTTTTGTTAAATGTAATGGGCATGGAGGCTTTCTTGGATGCAAGCTTTCGGTACCTTCCTCGCACTACTTCAGATCATGCCCCAATGGTCAGTAACATGGAGAGAAGTGAAGGTAATTATGGTTATCCATCCTTTAAATTTCAACAAATGTGGACATTACATGCAGATTTTATGGACTTAGTGTCTCGAGTTTGGCTGGAGGAGACTAATGGTTTAGGCCTTTTCAAGCGGGCTCTAAGCTTAAAAAGATGAAAATTGCTTTGAGGGTTTGGAATAAACAGCTTTTTGGGATGACTAAGGTACATATCGCAGAATTGGAAGCTCGTATTCAGGTTTTAGAGACCAATTTGCAAGATGGTTTCTCAGCTGATGTGGAGTCAGATTTGTTGGCTTCTGAATTGGAATTGTTAGTTTGGATGGATAGGGAAGAAACTCGCCTGGCTCAACAAGCTAAACAGACTTGGTTGCAAAAGGGTGAGGGAAATTCTGGTTTTTTCCGTGCTATGAGTGAAAAGAATCGGTTTCTTATTAAAACCATGAGGCTTGGGGATGGGACCACGCTTACTTCGCCTAAGCAGATCCATGTGGGTGCGATTGATTATTTTCAGCAATTCTTGGAAGCTCGCCCGCGTACAACACTCCCAGATTTAGGTGCCTTGGTTGATCACATTATCACAGGAGAAGATAATATTGCTTTATGTAAACTCCCATCATCTCAAGAGGTTTATGATGCTCTTTGGTCCATTCCAGTGGATAGTTGTTCGGGGCCTGATGGTTTCAACTCGGGTTTCTTTAGGTGCTGCTGGCACATTGTTAGTAAGGATGTTATTGAAGCCATGGTTGAATTTTTTCGAGGTGGTGTGTTGTCTCGGTTTTACACTGCTTCATATTTGGTGCTTATTCCAAAAGTTGAAAATCCGGGGAGCTTTGATAAATTTCGCCCTATTAGACTTTGCTTGGTTATTTATAAGGTATGTTAAAAAATCCTTGTAAATCGTTTCTCTCCGTTGCTTGCTCGTATTATTTCTCCTGAACAAGGTGCTTTTATCCCAAGGCGTAGTATTTTTTAGAACATTAGCCTGTCTCAAGAGCTGATTTATGGTTTAAATAAGCCAACCCGTGGGGGGAATGTTGTGCTGAAGATTGATATGGCAAAGGCGTATGATAGCATCGACTGGAGTTTCCTTCTTCATGTAATGCAGTCTTTTGGGTTTTCTCCTGCAGTGTGTAGTTTAATTAATCAATGTATCTCCATCCTGTGGTTTTCTATTGTTCTGAACAGCATCCCCAAAGGCTTCTTCAAGGGTGGTCGGGGTTTGCGACAAGGGGATCCCCTTTCTCCTTATTTATTTATTATTGCAGAAGAGATTCTCTCTCTGTTGATCAAACATCAAGTAGTAATGGGGAAAATTCAGCCTTTTTTTCATTCTAGAGCTTCTCCCGTGATTTCTCATTTACTATATGTAGATGATATCGTTATATTTTCTAATGGGGGAAAAGCTTCTATGAGAACTATTATGCAGGTCTTGCAGGACTATGAAGCCTGGTCGGGTCAGGTTGTCAACAATGCTAAGTCTTGGATTATTTTCTCCAATAAAATTACGCTGGCTCGGCGACGCATGCTTTTGAACTTATCTGGTTTTAGTGAAGGTAAATTGCCTTTTACACTCTTGGGAGTTCCTATTATTTCTGGTCGTTTGTTGACATGTCATTTTGATGATCTGATTAATAAAATCCGAAGCCGTTTAGAAGGGTGGAATTCTAAATTGCTTTCAAATGGTGCCCGCCTCCTTTTACTTAAACATGTCTTGGAAAGTATTCTGATTCATTGCTTATCTATTTTATCCACACCAAACTCAGTGATGGTTAAGATCCAGAGGCTTTTGAGTACTTTCTTTTGGGGTTTTCGAGATGGTAAGCCAAAACGGAGATGGTGTTCGTGGGATGTCATGTGTAAACCAGTTTTGGAAGGGGGTGTGGGCCTTTGGAACCTTCATGAAGTTCAAAAATCTCTCCATATGAAGCTTGCCTGGAATCTTCTCCAAGGTAAATCTCTTTGGTCCCAATTTTTCCTTGCTAAATATGTGGGTTCGGAACATATATCGTTTGTTGATCCTCGTAAAGGAACTCGTTTTTGGCAAATGATTATGAAAAGTCTCCCTTTTGTGCAAAATAACACCTTGTGGCAGGTAAAAAGTGGTAACTTATCTTTTTGGAGGGATCATTGGGTTGGTGAGGCCCCTTTGTGTGATCAGCAGCAAATTACAGATCTTCCTTCTTTAAAACTGGCGGATTGTAAATCTGGGGATGGTTGGAATATTGATCTCTTTCAAAGATTGGTTGGTTTGGAAAAAACTGATATGTTGATTGAAAAATTGGGAAAGCTAAAAAATGGTGAGGATGTTCTTATTTGGGTCCCTAAGGCGGATGGTTTATTTTCCAGTAAAAATGCATGGGAGTGCCTTTGTGCTTGTTCCCCGTTGACTCCGTGGATGGATTGGGTTTGGCACCCTTTTATTCCTAAAAAAATATCTGTTTTGATGTGGAAGGCACTGCATGGTTGCCTTCCTGTGGATGATAGATTACGAAGAGTTGGTATTATTCTTGTTTCAAAATGTGATTGTTGTGCTTCGGGTGCTTATGAGGATCAGGATCATGTGCTTGCTTTGGGTGAGTTTGCATCCCAGATTTGGAGTCGTGCTTGTCTTCAGTTAGGCATGCCACAATTGATTGGCAAAAATTGGAAAGAGCGGGTGGAATGTTGGTTTCGACGGGCTAAACGTTCATCTTGCAGTGGACAAATTCTTGATATCCTCCCTATTATTATCACATGGCGTTTATGGTGGAGGAAATGCAAGGCTCGGATGGAGGGCTCCTTTGAAACTATTGATACGGTTTGGGTTTCTATTAAATATTGGCTGTCTTGGGTAGCCTTAAAGTTTAAAGATCAAACTTCTTTTAGAAAAAGGGATGAGGATTTGTTGCAATCCTTACACCTTCCTATCCCGAGACTTCGTATGAGGGGTGATAAGATTGTGAGGTGGGAGAAACCAAACATTGGTTGGTGCAAACTTAACGTAGATGGTTGCTCACTTGGAAACCCGGGTGCTTCAAGAGTAGGAGGTGTCATTCGTGATCATGATGGGAAATTGCATTTGGGGTTTTCTGCTTAAATTGGTTGCGGATCTAATAATCATGCTGAGGTTATGAGTTTGCTTCATGGCTTGAGACATGCTAGGTGTATGGGTTTTGATGCCATTGAGATAGAGATGGACTCTAATTTGATTATTGACAGGATTGGTAAAACAAGATGTGGTTTGTGGTATCTAGAAGACTACTGGGAAGAAATTACATTCTTGGTCAGATTCGCTTCACATGTTGACACATCTACAGGGAATGTAATGCGGTTGCTGATTTTCTGGCTAAATCTGGTGCTAAAGGGAGTAATGTTATTTATTCTTCTGTTTTGGATCTTCCACGGACGTTTAGAGGTTTTCTAAGACTTGATAAGGGCGGTTTGCCATATATGAGAAGAAAATAAGTCCGGCTGCCTTGGCTTTGTAGGCTTGTTTAGTTTATGTTCTTTTCTTATAGGCCTGTTTACTAGTTTGTGTTGGTTTGGTTGGTTTAAATTTGTTTGGATACTAGGGATGGTTTTAGTGTTTTATTTGTAAATCCCTAGTGTCGATTTTGTTACCACGGTATTCCTCCGCCACAAGTGAGGGTTATTAATAAAATTGGGACGATGTCACTATTAGACATGTGGCCTCCGGCTCTTCTTAAAAAAAAAAAGGATAAGGATATGACACATATGCTACTTTCATTGAACTCAGAAGCCACTGAGAAAATACAAAAGAAAAAAAATATTATCAAGAACAAGTCGTATACTCGGGCTACATCAAAGTTGGATTCATCAGAAAAGAAAAAAGAGGCGGGGGCATCAAAGCCCTCAAAGACTCCATGAAAACTCTTGTATGGAATTGTCTGGGACTGGCTCAACCCAAAGCAATTAGAAGTCTTAGGGCTAATATAAGAAAATATAATCTGGATATTATTTTTTTGTCGGAAACCATGGTGCCTGATACATGCACCCATAATATAGTTAATATCTTAGGTTTCCAGAATTTTGTACACTTCCCTGCCTCTGGGAATAATAGAGGCCTTTTGTTGTTATGGAGACCGGGTATAAATATAGAACCAGTGCATGTTAATACTAATGCAATTTCTATTTTGATTTACTCTGAACCTTCTTATCATCCATGGTTAGCCACTTATGTTTATGCTCCTGCTAGATGGCAACAAAAAGCAACTTTCTGGGCTAATTTGAAAACCATTCATAATTCCTATCCGGGGCCATGGTTATGTATAGGGGATTTCAATGATCTCATGAATCAATTAGAAAAAATAGGAGGGCGGCCAGTAACTTCTTCCTCTTCTATTGGTGGTTTAAAGAATTTGATGAACAACCATGGACTAGTCGATATTGGGTTTTCAGGACCTACTTTCACTTGGACTAATAATCGTCATGGTAGAGCTCTTATCAGAGAACGACTTGACAGAGGAATTGCAAGTGTACAATGGAGATTACTATTTCTTGATGCCACAATTCAACACTTAACATTAGGAGCCTCGGATCAGCATCCTCTATTGCTAAACACTATGAAAATACAAAAGAGAGCAACCTCTTTTAAATTTGAAGATTCTGGACAAAAGAACCCTTTAGCAGAATTATCATTTAGGAAGCATGGTGCAAGCAAGTAAGTGGAAATCACTCTTTCATTCTCTGCAGTAAAATTAAAGCTAAAAAGGAAGTGCTCAAATACTGGAACAAAATGCACTTTGGGAGAATACAAGTTAATATTCAGCAATTGGAATTAGAGATCAATCATCTTCAATGTGCTCAAGGGAATCCTAGTAATCTTCATCAAGAATGCCAGTTGCAAAAGCAGCTTCAAGACCAATTGAAATACGAAGAAACTTTATGGCGCCAAAAATCAAGAATCAATTGGCTCACTACTTCGGATCTAAACACAAAGTTTTATCATCTATCGACGACAATTCGAAGGAGAACTAATGGTATTGACTCTATAAAGCTTGGTCCAGGAAATTGGACAATGGATCAAAATACTATTGAATTAGCCTTTATAGATCATTTCAGGATTGTTTATACCTCCACAAATCCTATCTTTCCGTCAGAGCTCGATGACTTATTCCAAAGGCAAGTCTCAGATCTAGATAATGCATTCTTAACGGCAGTTCCAGCTAAAGAAGTAATCTATGGAGCGCTCAAACAAATCTCAAACCACAAAGCGCCAGGTCCAGATGGTATGACAGCTCACTTCTATAAGCATTATTGGAATATTATAAAAAAAGAGGTTATTGCAGCAGTTCAAAATTTTTTTCGTAGTGGGAGGATTCTTAAACAGATGAATCATACCAATATTGCTATAATCCCAAAAGTGCCAAACTCGAGTTCACCGCAACATTACCGGCCAATTAGCCTGACCAATGTCATCTATAAAACTATCACAAAGATCCTGGCAAATCGGTTGAAGACAACTCTTCCAAGTATAATCTCTCCCTTTCAAACAACCTTTGTTCCGGGTAGGAATATCAAAGAGAATTCCATTATTGCGCATGAGCTATTTCATTTTCTGAAGAAATCGAAAGGAAAGAAGGGCCAAATGGCAATCAAACTGGATATAGAGAAAGCTTTTGATTTTATAGAATTGAATCCTATTTGTAGTGATGAAGGCTCTAGGTTATAATAGTCAGTGGATTAATCTAATCAGAGAATGCATTATGACGGCATCATTCTCAGTTCTTATTAATGGTTCTCCGAGAGGTTTTTTCAAAGCAGAAAGAGGACTTAGACAGGGTTATCCCACCTCACCCTTTCTATTTATATTATGTACGGAAGTTCTATCAAGATTAATTGCCAAATTAGAGGCTAGCGGCAATATTAAAGGTATTAAACTTTGTAGAAATTGTCCACCAATTTCTCATCTATCTTTTGCAGATGACCTTATCATATTTGGGAAGGCAAAAGAAAATGCAGCAAGGTCTATATATGTGAATCTGGAAAAATATCAGGCATGGTCAGGCCAAAGAATCAATAATGGAAAATTATCAATTTTCATTACAGGAAATACAAATCAAGCAACAAAGAGAGCCATTCTCGGGAAGTTGGAGTTTAAGGAAACAACATCCAGTATGAAATATTTAGGAATCCAAACCTCCTTTGGTAGGTCCAAGAAAGAAAGCTATAGAGAACTGCTGGAGAAGATCAATTATAAGCTAGAAGGATGGAAGTCAAAACTTTTATCGCAAGCATGCAGAACGATGCTAATTTAAATAGTAGCAAGCACAATTCCCACATATCAAATGTCCACACATCTTCTACCACAATCTGTGTGTAAATTGATGAATAAAGGCTTTAAAAATTTCTGGTGGGGAACGAAGAAGGATCAAAAGCACAAGCTTTATCTGAAATCATGGAAGTCGATTTGTCAATCAAAAATAGATGGAGGTTTGGGATTGAGGCTAATGGAAAATATGAATGTTGCACTGCTAGCCAAGACGGGATGGGAATGAGTCAACCAAGCACAAATATATGGCACAAGCTTCTTTCGAAAAAATATCTGCTAACAAACTCATTCTGGCAGGTGAAATCAAAAGCTACAGATTCCTATTTTTGGAGAAATTTATTGCAAACACAAAGAGTATTAGGCAAAGGTATGTGCAATCAAATTTTTCATGGAAATTCAGTGAAAGTCTGGTTTGATCCATGAATTCCTTCCTTGGAAAGTTTTAAGCCACAACCTGTCTCATGCAATTAATGCCTTCTCTTAAAGTTTCTGATTTCATCAACAATACAACCCATTCTTGGAATCTACAGAAAATGCTCAACTTCTTCCAATGGGATATTATTAGAGAGATACTTAAAATCCCATTACCTTTAAACTTCAAAGAAGATTGCAGTATTTGGATTAAAACTCAATGTGGGAAGTTCACAGTCAAAACAAGTTATCATTTGGCAGCAACTATGGATTGTGATCTTCAAGTAAGTTTCCCTAACTTTGCAATAGAGAAGATTTGGAAACTAAAAATCCATGATCGTCATAAACTTCTTTTGTGAAAAATTCTCTGGGATTTACTTCCAACTAGAGGAAGGCTAAAGAACTCTATACCATCTATGCCTTCTTTTAGTTGCCCTTTGTGTAATGAGAAAGAATAAACGCTATTTCATATTTTTCTGGAATGTCCAGTATCAAGAATCCTCTAGAGTCAAAGCAAGTGGCCACTAAATCTGTCTTCATTGACAATTGTTACAAACCATGATTGGATATCTTTCATCTTAATCCAGAGCAAAAGCTGGGATTAAGCTCATAGGAAGTGCATCATTTCCAGCGATTTGCAGTTCTGATATTGGATTTCATCTGGAGATTGAGAAATGATATAGTCCATAATCAAACAGCTTTATCTATTAGGAATGCTATAGATCAATTGGGTTTCCTTTATCAAGAATATCTATTTGCTTGGCAAATGAAACAAAAAGAAAAGCAACCACAACTATGGCAAAATCCTCATCTCAACACAGTAAGCATTTCGTTTGATGCGGCAGTCAGAACATCGTTCTCTTTGGCCTCTGCAGTAAGTCATGATTCTGAAGGACGCGCAATTGAAATATGGACATAAGAAATTGGAACAACAACTCCAATAGTAGCAGAAGCAATTGCGGCAAGACTTGCAGTCAATATGGCTAAACATTTAAATTTTCCAGAAGTTACAATTGAAGGAGATTCTCTTCTTGTAGTGTCAGTAATTCAAGGGTCATCATCAATCTGGCAAATTTCTACCATCTCTGAAGATATAGCTCTTATCATGTCCTCTAATAAAGGATGGTGTTTTAAAAAAATAGATTGATCTCAAAATCGATTTGGCATTCGATGGCGCAATGGGCCGCAACCAATAGAGTAATTGGTCGCATACCAGTAGTTATTTTACCTTCTAGTATTGTACTTAATGATAGTAGCAAGGATCCTCCTATTTCTGTAACTTAATCTTTTTATATATAAATTTGCAAGCTTAATTAGAAAAAAAAAGGGTAAGCCTATGATTCGTAGGTGCGAGACTCTACTTGTCTACCCAAATTAATGTTTAATTTGCATGTTTTGCAGTCTCCCTTTGGTCTAACTACGTGTTTGTGTACTTCGAGCGTTTGAGACTGTGTTATAATATTAAGAATGCCTCAAATGAAATGAATTTATTTGTAAATAATAGTGCATTAGGATATTTGAGTGGATTTTGTAGATGTAATTGTCTCAATATGTTTGGATATATGAAATAGGTTGGGCAAATTTTTAGAATTCTCAAAACTTCTCATTGTCATATGCTCTTTACCATTGCACTGCCCTCCAATTTTACTCTTGCCATACGCACTCTGTTTTACTTCCTCCATTGTATAAACTATTGTCAGCCGTAATATTCCAATAATATAAATAAGAAAGATAGAGACATTCTCAATAATGAGTGGTCCTTACAAAACATTGCTTACTTAATGGTATAAGAGTAAAAGTCCTGAATTCAAATTCTAACTCTATACCCTATTCCATTTAATTAAATATTTCATATATTTGGCATACTCAATTAGAGAGTCTGGCCCGTACGTGAGTGTGAGTGTTAAGAGTATAATTCAAATAATCAAATCTACAACTTCCTATCTGCTTAAACTTTTGGAATAATTGATGATTTCATATTGTATCAAGATCCAACATTGAAGTTGAATACCATGCTATGGCCCATACTACTGCTGAATTGACCTGGCTCACCTCACTTCTCCATGATCTTCGTGTTAGCCTACCAAAAATACCTATTTTGTTTTGTGACAATCTTAATGCTTTTCATCTAACTTGCAATCCTATACTCACAGTAAACATATTGAAATTGATTATCACGTTTGAGAACAGGTCGCATTCGGACTTCTTCAAACACGACACGTTCCTTCTTCCTCGCAAGTTGCATATATTTTCATAAAACCCCTTGCTCCTTTTACCTTGCTCAAATTCTAAGATTATCAGTGTCCAAAACTTCTAGATTTCACAAAACGTTGTAGGTGAAACTCAGTTTTCTCGTTTTCCGTAACAAGAGACCGTACCATTTTATTTGTCACCCAAATACTTTTTAACAAATCCCACTAAATTCCTTTTTTTTTTTTTTTATGAATAAGAATTGTGAAGACTGTGTAAATGCAACGTGTCTTTTTACTTTATTAAAACAAACCCCAACTCATACAAGGCAATGAGGCATTTCCATCGTACATGTTCAGATAAATTTTTGACTTTTCATCGATAGAATGTGCATCGTGACTAAGGACAAAAGGGAGAAATTCATAGGTTGTAAATGTGGAGACCTTGTTAAAGGGTGAAGGACGCAGGGAGGAAATGGAAAACGTGGTCTGAAAAGCAAAGGGCAACTTCAACTTTTCTTAGCACAGCTAGGTGCACTGGTCTGTGTAAACGGGCCCTCACATTAACAATGAAAATACTGTTTACATGGATTCTATGCACCAAGCATGCTATGCAGCAGGTAATGCAGTCTGCAGAAACACGAGGGAGACTTTTCACTGGATCCTCGTAAAAAACAAACATTTCTGACAAAGGGGCACTCTGCTTTCAGGGATGCCCTGTTTTCCATCAAAACCAAAGCCTGACAGAGGAATGTGCAGTCTAACCAAGATATTATTCAATCCAATCTTGAGTACTTTAAACCAATAAATCAAAACAAAGCATTCCCATAATAGAAAATTATATTTCAATTACACACATTCATCACCATACCAGTAAGACAACCCATTGTACATTTACTTGCTTTGAAGTAATAACACTGCCCCCCCATTCAGTAAAAACCCAGGACACATTTTGTGTCTTTCAGGAAAGGAAACTGACATATTCGACATAAACAAGCTTCACAACCCCCCACCCCAAAATTTTCCTGCTCTAAAGGAGAAACACCATCCACAATTTTGGCCTTTCATTCACTTGTCGAGTATCTTGAAGTCCAGTACTTCTCAATTTCCTCAGCTGTTCGTCCTGGAATTCTCCCAGCAATCAGAGACCACCTGGGGATTAGCAACTTCTTCTCATGAGCTCATTGGAGATTCAAAACCTTTCCAACAATAAGTGTGGGAAAATCAAGCATAAAAGGATAGAAAAACAAGCCCACCTCTCACCAACCAGGTTAAACATCCTTGTAATAAGGGTTTCCTCATCTTCAGAGAATTCAAGCTTGGAATCTTGACAACCATTTGCATCTGCAGAGAAAAGAGAAAAGCCATTACTTTCTATTTAGCTTCAGAACGAAGGACCCAAAGGTAGAAATCCTAAAGAGAGAGTCTTCAAAATAGTAATATGTGTAGGAAGGTAGGAAGACCTAGGATGCAAAGACAATCTCAATTAATAAATTACACAGGAAATTTAAGGCAATAAAACCAAGAGTTTCTCGGGACTATCTGTGAAACCAACAGGTGTGTATTATTATAGAAGTGACCCAAGTCCTTCCCCCAAACTCCCCTTTTTGTCCTGGAGCTCTTAGAGGCGAAAATTATGAAGAAGAGACACAATAGTTCAAGTGTATCGTAATTTCAAACGTCTACTTACTAAATTCACAGAAGTGGCATCCGGAAACCGTCACGGAAGAGTTGAAGATGCCAAAAAAAAAAAAAAGAAGCAATAATTTCAAACGGGTACCTCTGGAATCCACGGAAGAATCATCTGAAGAGTGACCCGAGTCAGCCATTTGGATTTGAAAAATAAGACAAGCTCAAAGCGCCACAAGTTTTTCCACTATTATAGCTAACAAGTATATCGAATATTAAAGCAAGTGGAGGAATTGAGTGTTGAATTGAGGGGAGTTATTAACTAGTATTAATAGGAGTCCATGGAGGAAGAAGAATGGGCGGTGAGAAAGAAGGTGGAAGGAAGGAAGAATGGTAGTTGACAGGGTGGGCTTTGGTCCAACGTTGATAGGTTGTTGAACTCTTCGCATGGTGGTTGGTGTAGATTTTTGTAGTTAGGCTATTCTTGAGTGTTATTGCTCACACCCGTATGCGAAATCTTAAGCAACACAAAGCATGAAAAGTCTTGAGTCATCATTTAAATTTAACACTTACTATTAATATTGGATATAATTTTAGAATGCGTAAATTTCGTGTATTTTTTTTTAAAACAAGTAATATTTATTATTAAAAAATAATATTTTTATGTGTATTTTAAATTTATTCATTTTTTTTAAAAGAGTACATAAAACTTATACATTCTAATTTTAAAATCGTAAATATTATTTCTCTCATGTCAAAATATAATATTTTATTTCAAAGCTTTTGATATTATGTTGTTTTTTCTCTATTCTATCGTGGGAGACGGGGAATCATGGAATAAAATGTTAGAATCACTTCACCGTTGACTTGGTCTATGGTAAAAGAACATTTTGCGATGTCAAGGTATATCTAACTTCTAAGTATTGGCCTGGCCAATCACGATCATGGTCAGAGATTGTTTTTGGTGCGAGTAATGCATACAAAGAGCTCCTTCATGGACATTGTTTGGTGGGAATGTATTAATAAAGTAGATTAGCCTGGTTGTGTTCGCAAGTAATAAAGAAGAAACTGCCAAACGAGAAAACAGACAGGCCTTAAGACACCACAGCTACTTCTTGTGCCTATTAAAGTAGATAACTTAATTCTATACTCTCTCTCTCTCTCTCTCTCTCTCTCTCTCTCTGGGACTGGTTTTTCTTGCCTCCTTATCAACTATGTCTCTACTTTGTAGGTCATTCATTCATTCTAAAATGTCGCCATCGGCTACCAAATCATCGAATGATAAAGAGATACTGAGAAAATAACAACAATAATAGAGAAACCATTCCATGCATGTTTTCTACAAACCGCAATACATCGCTAGCTTCACAGCATTTCCAAATTATGCACAACAATCTTTTTGACAAGGAAAAGAATGTGTATATCATCAATCCCAATTCATGTAAATCCCTCGTATTGCAAATGATTATAGTTTTGAGATTGATATCCTATAATTCTTTCGGATCCTTAAAAGTTGGCTAAGTGATAAAACTTTGGTTAAGCCTATATTTCCTAAGTTATTAAGTTTTTTTTTTAAGAATATAACAGTACCTCAATTTTATTGATTAACCTTTATTTATGACTAAGAAATACCTTATACAAAGAGGAGCAAGGGGTTACATAAATCTCAAAATTGGACTCCTATAAAAAATACTATAATCCTTAATAAAACTAGTTACAATTGAGAACGAAAGAAAAGAAAATTAATGACGAATGTGGGAGTTCCAACACAATCCAAAGAAAAGATACCAATCATGTGTCTAGGTAGTTCATAAACGGTGGAAAAGCTTATTGTATTGCCCATTGTACCGAAGGAAACAAGGTTATTAGCTAAGGCATTGTCTTCTCTATATACATAGAATATATCAAATTGGAAAGCACTTTTAAAATGAAGAATGGCATCCCAGATATTGAAATAGGACTAAGGGGACAACAAATTATTCTTGAGAGTAACAATAAGATCAATAATACTTAGTTGATAACATAAGGTAAGACCCAACTTCAGAACAAAAATTTCAACATAAGTATTAGTATCAACACTCAGAAATGAGGAAAAACCAACAATAAAAGAACTATCATGGGAATGTAGAACACCCCCACAGCCTGCAGGACAAAGGTTGTTGCCCCTGAAGGCGCCATCTATGTTTAACTTAAACAGACCAAGGGGAGGACAAATCCATTTGACTAAGATGGGTCTTCTAGATCTAATCGTGAGGATAGAGAGATGGAGGGTGTCCAATGTGGTAACACTAGAGTTGGACACAATAGCTTTCGGTTCGAGGAGAAAATTGAGATCTCTCAACCATGCTTTAATGTTGTACATAATTTTGAAGCATTAACTGTAAATAATTCTGAAGGATGATCTCCTATCGGTGAAAAGCATGCACAAGTCTGGTTGCAACCCCTTAGAAAAGAAATTTGGGTATCTCAAGAATCCAAAGATATCTTCTATTTCTAATTTATTAAAAGTGAAAAATCAGTGGTTCATATTGCTGCAACCAGGTAGCTCCAATAAAGAAACAAGTAAAGCACTATCATAAGAAATGCAGATAAAGTGTTTGAGAGAATGCCTCAATCGATAATTTTATTATATCATTTCATCTTTGTTGCTCATCACACTTATACAGACCCTTACAAAGAATATTTATACAAGACTCATGACAGAGAACAATCCCACTATTTTCCAGATCACACGACCCCTAACACTCCACCTCATCAATTTTGTTATACAAGAATATTCTAGAGCTAGCTCTGCACCTCATCATTTGTTGTTATAAGGAATTTTTCCAGAAGCTTCTAAATCTGGTAGCATATCTTCACGTTGCAATATCTCCTGTGGACATGTCTTTGTAGAATCTTCTTCTTGAGAGATGATTGCCTTAATAGCCCCCCGAGAATCAAACGGCACCAGAGAAATGGTGAGGCTTGATCGTAAAAGATTGAACGAAGCAGTAGAAAGTGGCTTAGTGAAAATGTCAGCAAGTTGATCTTTGCTAGGACAAATGAGACTTTAAGGCCCGATTTGGTTAGGCAATTCAGATGAGATGAGATAAGATATTTTGAATAGTAGTAAGATTTTTTGAATTAATATGAGATGAGATAGTTTATAAAAGAGTGTATGTTTGGATAGTGAGATGAGATGAGATAGTTTTGACTTTTTGAGAATTGTTTGAGATGTTTGAGATGAGTTTGAAAATTTATAGAGGAAATAGAGATGAAATAAAGATGAAATACTAACTTTTGGATGTCTAAAACCCTCGCATCCGTACAGACCAGATGAGATAAAACTGGCCATCCAAACCAACCAGAGCCTTGGTAGCCCCTCGATCTGGAACAAAATGGTAGTCAAGGTCAACATGCTTCATACGAGAATGTAGAACAAGATTAAAAGACAAGTATGTAGCACCAAGGTTATCACAACGAAGAGTGGGTGAATTAGGAAGAAAAATATTGAGCTCACCAAGCAGTGATTGTAACCAAAGAAGTTCACAGGTGGTATTAGCTAATGCCTTATATTCGACTTCAGTGGATGACCTAGCTATGGTGGGTTGCTTTTTAGAATCCCAGAAAATAAGATGTAAGCCAAAGTAAACATAGAATCCACCAATGGACTTGTAGTCATCAGGGCAACTAGCCCAGTCAGAATGAGAAAAGGTAGACAGAGTAAAAGAAGAAGATGTAGAAAAGTGGAGACCAAAGTGCTGAGTGAGACATAAATATCGAAGAATTCATTTAACAGCCTGCCAATGAGGAATCTGAGGACAATGCATGAATTGACACATTTTATTAACTGCAAATGAAATATATAGCTGAGTAAAAGTCAGACATTGCAAACTACCTACAACACTGCGATATAGTTGAAGGTCATCAAATGAGGGGCCATCGAGGGTAGTGAGTTTAACCAAGGATGACATAGAAGTGGACACAGATTTAGAATTATGCATATTAGTGCATTTGAGCAAATCATATATGTATTTGGACTGAGACATGAATAAACTATGAGGATTTCGACTGACCTCTATGCCCAAAAAATAATGTAAAGAACCGAGAGCTTTGACTAGAAATGAGGCACGAAGAGAATCCATAAAATCAGAAATTAGAGATGAATTAGAGTCACTAACTATAATATCATCAACATAAATTAATACATAAATGGAATCAGTGGAAGTGCAGAGAATAAAAAGAGAAGAGTCTGACCGAGAACCATGAAATCCAAGAGACAAGAGCTTATTACTCAATTTAGAAAACCAATCCCTAGGGGCTTGTTTGAGACTATAGATAGATTTGCGCAACTTACATATATGTTTAGGGTAGTCCGGATTTGCAAACCTAGGGGGTTGTTGCATGTAGACAGCCTCCTCCAGATCACCATGTAGGAAGGCATGCTAAATATCCAGTTGATGCAACAACCAGTGAGATGACACAACAATGGAAATGAGAAGCCTGATAGTGACAGGTTTAACAATAGGGCTAAAGGTTTCGGTGAAGCCAATACGAGCTTGCTGATGAATCCCTTTAGCCACAAGACGTGCCTTGCGGCGCTCAAGAGTCCCATCGGCATGGTGCTTGGTCTTAAGCACCCATTTGGAATCCAAATTATTGAGAGTGGAAGAGAAGGGAATCAAATCCCAAGTGTGATTTTGAAGAAGAGCTCGGAACTCAGTGGCCATAGCCGCACGCCACTTTGGATATTTGGAAGCGTTAGTGAAGGAGGTGGGCTCTTAGGTACGGAGGAAGGCGTAGAGATCGTAAGGGCAAGGAAGGGCTTGGGAGGGGGCCACAAAACTGTACCGTCAAATCAAAGAAGAGGGCAATGAATATTGTCTTTAAAACGAGTGACCATGGAATGAGTAGGAGGTGACCGAGAAGGCATTGGGGACAAGGGAGGGCAAAGTTGTATGGTGCTGGTGAAGAGAGATTTGAGGAAGATGACCTAGTCAAAGGAATGGAGGAAGTTGGGTTTGATAATGAAGTAGTGGGAGTGTGGGCCATGGTAGGGGACTCGTGAGGGAGAATGCACCTAGTGGAAGTAGGAAGTGAGGAAGGCCTAGGAGAAAGGGATAGGGGTGGAGCTATATTAGGAGATGGGCTGGAGAAAGAACAAGAAGGCAGAGATAGTGGTAGAGACCCAGGAAAAATAGGGTCCGAAGAGGGATAAGTATTTTTGGGCACAGGGTGGGTCGAAGAAACAAAGAGAAAAGAGGTTTCATGAAATTGAACATCACGAGAAATATAGGTTCGGCTCGTGGGAAGCTGTAGACAGCAATAGCCTTTGTGATATGGGCTATAGCCCATGAAAACACAAAGTTTAGATCAAAGGTCCAATTTGTGACGATTAAAAGGTCGCAAATTGGGTCAACAGACACATCCAAAAGTCTGTAAAAAGGTATAATCAGGAGGATGGTGAAAAAGAGCCTGAAATGGAGAAAGATTATGGGGAATAGGCGTGGGCATACGATTGATAAGAAAAACCACAGTCTGAAATGCCTCAGCCCAATACTTATGTGGAACAGAGGCATGAGCTAAAAGATAAAACCCAGTCTCTACCATATGACGATGTTGTCGTTCAACAGTACCATTCTGGGCAAGAGAATAAGGACAGATTATACGATGGGTAATGCCAACCGATTGAAACAATTTATGAAGGGGCCTAAATTCACCACCCCAGTCAGATTGGACTGACACACCATTAAAGGAGAATGAATTACTAACATATCATAAAAAAACTAAGAAAATAGAAGAAACATCGAATTTAGACTGAATAGGAAACACCCAAATGTATTTAGAAATTCATCTACAATAGACAAATAAAACCGACAACCAGAGGAGTAAAGCACAGGCGCCGGCCCCCAAACATCAAGAAATAAAAGTGCAAAAGGCTGCTGTGATCGAGATGGAAAGGAGTGGTGAGGCAGGGCATGGGACTTTGGTTGAGGGCATGCAGGACAGGGAGGAACACCGGCAGTGACTGGAAGCTGAAAATGACGAAGGGTGAAAGAAGTGGTTCGAGAAGATGGGTGACACATACGAGATTGCCAAATTTGAGGAGAGGTGCATTCACCGACAAACGCTTGAGGCGAGGAACTGGAGACAGAGAGAGAGGGTGAGGCCGAGACATCAGTTGGTAGAATGTAAAGACCATTCCTAACGTGACCCTGAAGAAGAGCTGCACGGGTATGCAAATCCTTCACAAAGAAAAAATTAGAGTGAAATTCAAAATAGACCGAATTATCAAGACAAAATTGACATATAGACAATAAATTGCGAGTAACATAGGGGACATGAAGGAGTTTGCGAAGAATAAATTTGCCAGAAGGAGCATGCAATTGAGCTGTATCGATTTTCGGATAGGAAGAGTTGACCCATCACTAATGCTGACTTGATCGGAGCCCCAATAGGCAGCAGTGTCCAGATTCAGGTTGGAAAAATCCTTAGTAAAGTGATTTGTCACAGCAGTGTCAAGGAACCAAGCACTGGACTAGGGTACAAAAGAGGGCAGTGTCATGAAGTGAGCTGCAAGTGATGGAGGGCCAGAGCTTGATAAGCTTGGTTGAACTGATGATAGCAAGACAATGTTGTGTGACCAGGTTTTTGACAAACTTGGCACATTGGGTGATTATCTGGTCGATTGGAGAAGAAGTTATGGTTCTGCGAGTGACCACCTCGGCTGCCCCTGCGTCCTCTTCGTCCATGATGGAAGTTCCCTCTACCCCTACCAAAGGGAGTTGATGAAGTGGGTTGCCTAGTTGTAGTAGCATGAGCGGCAAGCTGACCACCTAAAAGAAGAGTTTGAGTTTGATGAGCAAGCTGAGACTCATGATTAAAGAGATAACTGTAAAAGAGTCAATCGCGAATCTGGCCTAGTAATGGAGGTCATGAGTGATTCATAGTCAGTACCAAGGCCTTCCAGTAAATAGATAATAAATTCAGCTGAAGAGAGCGGTTGGCCAGCAGGGCCAAGAGTGGCAGCCAACGATGTTGCTTTGTGAAAATACTCTGTAATAGACTCAAATTCTTTCTTCAGAGTTGCTAATTGATAATGGCTCTGCATCACCTGAGCGAAGGATTGAGCTGCAAATAGGTTGTGTAGCATGGTCCATACCTCGTGTGAGGTTGCACAATCAAGAATTTGAGCTAGGACCGTGTTTGATAAAGAGGAATTGATAGCCGAAATGATTAACTAATCTTGCGAGACCCATTTGGTGTATGCTGGGTTGACATTTCCTTCCGACCAACGAACACGTCCACACCAATGAATTCAACAATACTCAAACAGAGCACAATATGTTGGAAGTTTGTTTATCAAGGGAGAATCGATATTCAATGTGCAATGAATCTCTTTAGGAATTTCTCTCAAGAATTCAATGAATATGATAGCTCTAGCCTCTCTCCACACCTTGGAGGTCATGCACATTATTCTATATATACTTTGGGTTGAGTAGACCACTTAAAGAGTCCAAACCCTAGTCAAAAGTTGATTCTCATCATTTTCACTCGAGCAAACTCTCTATGCAATGTTTAACCATATAAATGTTGGAATTTGAAGTTCCTTTTGAAACTTAAATTTCTTAGAGAATTGAGTTAGCTTCCCAACGACCCAATATAATCTCAATCCGATATGAGAGTCAAAAGGTATGACTGATTTATTCCGACTAAATCGATCTCATCAAGTCTTGTGAATTTGCAATCTTTACACTTTTTCTTTCAATTTCAACCTAGACTCTACTCAACATATTTATAACTCAATTGAGCTAAGTTTTATCGTAAGAACATTCTAGCATATTATTTTTATACTAACAAAAGGAAAATGCTCAGAGAAAACCATCCATACCCCAACAATAATGTTCCGCATAACTGTGATTCCATTTGCTTCAGCCTACATATGCTCTTGTTGCAAGCTCAAAGTTATGTTTGCTTGCAACCCAGATCAAGACAAGTAAAAATAATATGACAACAACACACAAAAGAAGGAAAACCCCATAAAGAACTTTGCAATAATAATAATAATAAAACGAAAATCTTAAAGGCTTCTTTGAGTTTTTTCAAAAAAATACTAAGAAATTCTGACCCAAATTATAGTTCAGACATTTTCCTGGGATGCATCACATAGCCAGATGTGAGCACTAAGAGCACTCTCAATGGATTCTTCATCTTATCTTTTAAAATATATCACCAAAATTTACTTTTTCTATTTTATATGCTGATTTTTATAATATACCATACATCAGCTTATCTATTTTTTCTTCATATCATTTAAATATTATACTTTTTAATATTTTTTTATTCATTTCAAATATTTTATCTAACTATCAATAATATCCTCAATTCTTTTGATATTTGCAATATCTCTCCATATACAATGTCATATAATTATGTTCTATTTTAAATTAATCCAAATTTATAAACTAAACCAAAATATAAATTAATTAAAAAAAAAGATTATATAATGAAAAGAAGATATTAATTCAGCTTCAGATTTTGTCTTTGGCACCCAGCAAAGAAGAGAGTGTGGGAATGAGAGAAAAGATCTGAAATAAAAATAAATGACTATTGAAGAAATAAGAAAAATCAAATAGTAGGAGAGAGAAATAATTTAAAATGTTTACAAGAATGAATAGTTCCCTCCACATCTAGCATGCTACTGTAGCAGAATATAAAATGAAGGATAGAATATAAGATCCATTGAAGGGCACTTTTAAGAAAATTTCTTTATATTTTAAAGAAAAATATATTATAGAGCATCCATTGGGAGTGCTCTAACATTGGTTTAGTTAAATACCAGTGCAATGCAAAAATTGGCTAAGATGTTTCAAAAATACTCTACATTGGCTTAGTCATAGATCAATTAAGATGGATTTTTGCTACAATTGTTTAACAAATAGTAAGGAACTGTTGCTCTAAGCAAAACATTTTTAATTTTTATTTTGTCCCTCCCCCGATGGCCATCATCTTTCTCAACGTGTGAATTCTAGGAAACCTTGAAAATAATAAAAAATAATAATTTAGCCAACCTCATACCTAATTTAATGTTGGATGAAATTGATTGAGGTTAGCTAAAGCCACTTGAATGTCATTTTTAGCTCAAATTTGGCTACAATTACGCACAAGCCAATACTGATGCTCTGAATATTTCTTGAAGGATCTAGATTCGAGAGACTCTGTAATGACTAATTTTCTTTTCTTCTCCATTTCTTGATCTGAGCTTAAGGGTTTGGGAGGGAAAGAAAAAAGGCCTTTCCGCTACCTTAAACTAAAAATTCGATTTTTTTTTTTAAATCTTGGATATCAGATCCTTTTTTTTTTCTTTTCATAATCTAGATCAGAAATCTTTTTAGCTGTATTTAGAACTGTTCATCCAGGTTCCGTCCTGGAACCTGGGCCGGATTAGCCTGGGTTAGACCCGGGCTAGAATCCAATCCAGGTTTTTTAAAATTCGGATTCCGGGTTGAACAAGAATTTTTTTTTTCCTTATTACCTTGGGGGCGGCCTTGGTGCTTATTCCCTCGCTTCGGGCATGGGTTTTGTCGCTTGCTCCTCCACTCTGCAGATACTTCCGCTCGATCTATGTTTTTTTTATTCTAAGCAATATGATGGGTAGGTTTGACAGCAAGCAATAATATTGTGGAAGATAGCTGTCGTTTGTTGTGGTAGGCCGGAAGCAGCCAAATTGGCAAAAGACTATGAACACATTACTTTAGGACAACACAAAAAGCTATATCCTCCAAACACAAAAGTCATAAATATTAATATAGAAGACCTTGATGCACCAACAACAGCTACTACAAAGGCGCCGTAGGCATTGTATAGCATTGTATAATCTATTTTTTGTCTCAAGTTATGTAACTGAATTGATTCCTTTTGATTCTAGGAATATTGTACAGATTATGTGTATAAATACCCCTGATGCAACATAGAGTTCACAGAATATTTCATTCTATTATGGTATCAAAGAGCCCACGACTAATAGTCTTCTGATCCATGGCTTCTTCTCCCTCCCTTCCCTCTCCAAACTCCTCAGCCATGTCCTCCTTCTCGCATCTAGTCACCACTAAGCTCACCAACGATAACTATCCATTATGGAATGTGCAGATCTCTACCTATCTAAGAGGTCAGGATCTTTATCAATACATTGATGGCACACTAAAATCTCCTCCTGCCCTTCTTGAGTCTCAACCTAATCCATCTTATGCCTCCTGGAAAAGAAATGATCAGTTAGTTCTCAGTATACTGTTCTCATCCCTCTCAGACTCAGTCCTTGGGCATGTTCTTTCATCTCAAACATCTCGTGAGCTTTGGAGGTCTCTCTCCTCAGTGTTTGCCTCTCACTCTCAAGCCAAACAGTTTCAAGTTAGATTCCAACTGGCTAATCTGACTCGAGGTGACCAAAGCATCACTGACTATTTTGGTAAAGTTAGATCTCTCGCTGACATTCTTGCTACCTCTGGTACTCCCTTACCTGACCCTGAATTTGTCATATACCTCCTCATTGGACTTGGTTCCACATATGATTCTTTTGTTACTTCTATAACAACACGGGTAGAACCCATTTCTTCTCATGAGCTATTTCAGTTGCTTCTTGTCCATGAGAGCAGACTTGCTCACAGTACACGGAGTCTATCTCCCCGCAACCCTCTATCAACTTTACACATACTGGTGGGCGAGGTTCCACTTAGTATCATGGTGGACACAATGGGAGAAATGGGCAAGGTAGATCCAATTATCCAAATAGAGGTGGCCATAGTTTTTCCCCTACTACACAACCAAATCCCTCAAATCCACAAAATCACCAACGTCCAACCTACCAAGTATGTCAAAAAACAAGACATGTAGCTCTACAGTGCAGGCACCGTTTTGATCATAGCTATCAATTTGGTGTGCCTACTTCCTTCTCAACAAACTTCACCCAGCCTAGCCCCTTCCCAGATCCTACCTGGTATCCCGATTCGGGAGCAACCCATCATATAACCCACACCTTCAACAACCTGAATCTTGCCTCCGAGCCTTACTGTGGTAATGAACAAATTCTAGTAGGAGATGGTTCAGGCCTTTGCATTCATAATACGGGTGAATCTTTTTTATCTTCTTCTTATTCTCCCTCTTCCTTTCTTCTTAAAAACCTGCTTCATGTTCCTAAAATTACAAAGAATCTCATATCTGTTTCAAAATTTGGCAAGGATAACTCATGTTTTTTCAAGTTTCATGATTCTTTTTTCTCTATGAAGGACACATCGACGGGGACGATCCTCCTCACATGGCCAATCCGTAACGGCCTCTATGCCTTCCCTTCGGAGTCAGACTCATCCTCCATCATCTCGTCTCCATCTGTCAACATAGGTGAAAAAGCTTCTGTAGCTCAGTGGCACCGTAGGCTGGGCCATCCCCATCACTCAACTCTCTCGCGTATTCTACGCACCACCTGCTTGAAAGTTCCTCCCAACGCCTCCAGCTTCCAGTGCACTGAGTGTCCCTTAGCCAAAAATCATCAGCAGCTGTTTGTTTCTCATTTGGCCCATTCAAATAAACCATTAGATTTGGTCTGTGCCGATGTTTGGGGCCCTACCCATTTTGTTTCTAGACAAAGCTACAAGTACTATGTCTCTTTTGTGGATCAATACATTTGGTTTACTTGGTTTTATCCCTTAAAATTGAAATTTGATGTTCTTAATGTCTTTTCCAATTTTTTACCTTTTGTTGAGTGTCTTTTTAATACAAAACTCATCACTCTTCAAACCGATGGGGTGGTGAATTTCAACCACTCACACCACTATGTCAAAAACTTGGAATTCACCATTGGTTTTCGTGTCCACATACCCACCAACAAAATGGGCTTGTGGAACGAAAACACAGGCATATAATCGAGACTGGGCTTGCTCCTTTGGCCCAAGCTTTTCTTCCATCTTCTTATTGGGCCGATGCCTTTGATACGGCAATATATCTCATTAATCTCTTACCTTCCCCAACAATTGACAACAAAACACCATTCTCTAAAGTTTACAATCATGATCTAGGTTATCATTTTTTAAAAGTGTTTGGATGTGAGTGCTTTCCTAACTTACGCCTTTACAATCAACATAAATTAAATTTTCGCTCCACCTCATGTCTCTTTCTTGGGTATAGCTCGATTCACAAGGGGTACAAATGATTAGACTTAAAAACAAATTGGCTACACTTCTCCTGAGACGTCATATTTCATGAAAATAAATTTCCTTATTCAAACCATCGGCCCACTTCATCGTCTAACTCTCAATCTTCCTCTCCTTCATACGTTAGTTTACCCATTCTTAATCTGCAACCCTCAATTTTAGCCAGGCACAAACTTCATTCGTCTTCTTCTCAAAGCCCACCAACTCACAGTCCCCCAATTTCCTCTTTGTCTTCCCGATCTGAAATCCCTAGTTCTTATTCCCGTAACTCCTCTGATCTTCCTCTTCCCATACCACCCTATTCGGCCATCATAACAAGAGCACAAACAAATTCCTCTCGACCCCTTATTCGACTGGATGTAACTGTTCCTTATCCTTCTAGGCACTGTCTTGCTACCACAGTCACCCCCGAAACACCCAACAGCTATGCCATTGCCTCTAAACATCCCGAATGGCATGAAGCCATGAACCAGGAGTACCAAGCCCTACTACAAAACAAAACTTGGTCCGTCGCTCCCCCTAACCCATCCTTTAATGTACTTGGTTGTAGATGGATTTATCGCACAAAACTACATGCAGATGGGTCTATTGAGCAGACGATGGCACGACTTGTAGCTAAAGGCTACCATCAGCAGCCTGGACTTGATTTCAACGAGACATTCAGTCCTGTAGTCAAGGCACCTACTATTCGATTGATCCTCTCATTTGTTGTTGCTCGTGGATGGGCCTTGAGACAGATTGATATACAAAATGCGTTCATGCATGGAACACTCACAGATCAGGTATATATGCATTAGCCTCAAGGATTTATTGATTATCAATATCCTCAATATGTTTGTAAATTGCAAAAAGCAATTCATGGTTTGAAACAAGCTTCACGGGCATGGTTTGCCCAATTAAGTTCATGGTTACTTGATTATGGTTTTCGGGCATCTCAGGCCGATGCATTTCTCTTTGTGCTTAGTCAAGGTGATCTGCGTATATATGTTCTGGTTTACGTTGATGATTTTCTAATCACTTCTTCTAAAGCCTCTACCATTGATTCCTTTATTTCTGACTTGAGCTTGGCATTCTAAGTTAAAGATCTAGGTGCTCTATCCTACTTTCTCGGTTTAGAAATAACTCATTTGAGCACTGGCTTATTACTCTCGCAGAGAAAGTACATTAAGGATCTCCTCACTAGGAGTAAAATATTACATGCATAGCCTGTTACCTCACCCATGGCAGCAAACCTTAAACTGTCAAAATTCGACTCACCTAGTTTTGACTATGCTAATCTGTTTAGAAGTATTGTTGAAGGGTTACAGTACTTGTCCCTCACCAGACCCGATATATCTTATGCGGTCAATAAGGTGTGTCAATTCATGCACACACCAAAAGTGCCACATTGGGTTGCAGTAAAACGCATACTGCGTTACTTGAAAGCAACAATCAAACAGGGTCTGCTTTTCTCCTCTCAATCTTCATTTAAATTAAAAGCTTACTCAGATGCGGATTGGGTTGGATGCCCTAATGATAGAAAATCTACGGGTGGTTCTTGTATTTTCTTGGGTAAACATCTCGTTTCTTGGAGCTCCAAGAAGCAAAGCACAGTTGCAAGGTCAAGTACTGAAGCTGAATACAAATATGTAGCCTCAGCAGCTGCTCAACTCATCTGGCTCCAGACACTTATTTATGAGCTTGGTTTACCACTTAGTCAAGCTCCAACATTATGGTGTGACAACATTGGAGCCACTTACTTGGCTGCCAATCCTGTCTATCACTCAAGGACAAAACACATGGATATTGATTTCCATTTTATCAGAGACCGCATTGTTGCAAAAACACTAAACATCTCCTTTATCAACTCCAAAGACCAACTAGCTGACATATTTACCAAACCTTTGGTAGCTGATAGATTTTCTAAGTTGAAGACGAGTCTCAATGTTGCTGACACACCTTTGGACTCGAGGGGGCGTATTAATATAGAAGACCTTGATGCACCAACAACAGTTACTGTAGAGGCACCATAGGCATTGTATAGCATTGTATAATCTGTTTTTTGTCTCATGTAATGTAACTGAAATGATTCCTTTTGATTCTTGGAATATTGTACAGATTATGTGTATAAATACCCTTGACATTGTAATGAGAATGCAACATAGAATTCACAGATTCTATTAATAAATAATGGATTTGTTCTTCAGAGCGAAGACGATTGAGTTTTTCTTTGAACTAGAAGAACAATCACCATCGGAAAATGATGTTTTTCCAATAATATAGCATGCAGCATCGATGTTTTCTCCAAAGAATGACCAAGTAATACTATGTATAAACAAAAAGCATGTTTTGAGAATTTGAAATTTCAATGGGAAGAAATAGGAAATTACTTTGTTAGCAGCCTTTACTGATCTTGTTTTGAGCATATGATTTTCTTTTTCTTTTTTTTTTAATGTACACCTTTTCTGTGAATATCTAAACTAAATTGTCGAAGTTCTTAATTACATGACAGCTTTAATAATTAGACATCCAAAATACATTCACTCCCCACATAACATGAGAGCTAGTAGCAGAACTAGCAATTCAATACAGACGACAGTAAGATTATATGTGAAACGACATGTGACAGATCGAATTAGATTACGCTGCTGTATACGCGCATGAACATGCTCTTTTCTCCCATCACCCGAGTCCTAGCTCATCATTTGCCTCACCAAATTAAGGGATCTGCATGCCCAATAATGGAACCACTAAGGTTATTCTCAGGTTCAGAGTAAATAAATTCATGGTTTCTAATTTATCAAATCATTTATAAGCATATAAGCTCGAGGGAATTGAAGAAAAACTACCAAAAGCTGTATGAATCTGACATGAAACTTGGCTGTTGGACGTAAAAGTACCAAGGAAATCCTTTGATTTATGATCGGAACTGCTCAGAACTGAAATGAAGGGCCGGCAAAACCCAATTAGCCGGAATTTGGGTTAGAAAAACCAAACCATGCACTGCCATCTCTCATTCTAAGATAATCATATGACGTCATTACTATCATCCAAACTTACTGGGGTTGTCAACTTCCACTAGATAAGAGTCCCCACCCGCAACACCATATGCCACTAGAGACTATCCCATACTCTCTTTGATTGTGAGATTCATCTTCCAACTCTATCCCAGATTAATAGAAAAGTGATTTTCTTTTGAAGGTACCATCAATGATATGAATTTCTCCTTTGTACTTCGCAGGATTTATGCAACATCTACCTCTACGTTCAACTTCCTATCCCAGATTTTCATTATAACTTGGATTCTAATATCCATGGAGGCAAAAAAGACTTTGCATGGATTTGATTACAAGTTCAATTTTTGTACATTCAGTGACAATTGGATAGTCTTCCATGTCAAGTCCATCCACCAAATCTCATCTTGATACCGAGAGATCTTGTTTGTTGAAGCCACAGGGACAGCAGGAGTACATTGTTAGATCTTCCTTTTTATTTCAAGAACAAGGTCTTCGAGAATCGAGACCCACTTCAAAGAAAAATTTGTCATGTGCCCATTTAACAATGATTTCCAGCATCGTATCACAAAAATGTAGCCAACTTAATTGGTAAGTCTGAAGGATTAACAAAGAGAAGAAAAACTACTGTTAAACTGATATATGCATGGTACCTTCGATGACTATCATTTTTTTTTAAGGAGTACGGCACCTCCGACAACTTTATTAGAAAACATCACTTTTGGCAGTGGAAAACCATAAAAACATCAAAACTGCACTAAAACAAAGAGCAAAAAAAAGATTTGAGCTAAAACAAAGCTAAAAACGAATTTGTGGCAAGCCTAATTTCTCTAACTTCAAACACCCTCTTGACAACCGTGGAATATCAACATAATTGGTCCAAGTATTCATGCAGCCATCCGCTCCTAATTTTGCAAGAAAATCCACCGACGAGTTCCGTCACGGAAGATCATATGATAAACATTAAAATCCAATCCCGCCAGCAATAATTGGATCTCCTCCCAAAAATCTTCAAGATACTAAACAATGCATCTTTTATTCCAAAGCCACTTTATAACCAACAAAGAATACATCTCTATATCTATACAAAAGAGACCCAAGGATTTTACAATCCGTAAGCCATGTAATAAACCCAAAAGTTCAGCTTTATTATTCGTACCTTCCCCAAGATGAACAGCAAAACCAGCCTGTAACTTACCTTGTGAATTTCGAATTACTCCTCCAGCACCCATCATTCCCGGATTACCAAGGCAGCTCCCATCAATATATATTCGATGACTATCATTAATTTTATGATTATTCAAAGAAATGTAGCCACAAATTAAACTGCCCAAGTTCTTTCTCAATTTCCCAGTTTGATGTCAGCCCGCCATTTATCAAATACTTTAGTCAGTCCAAAATCAAACATTTATCAATATATAGGACAATAAAAGTGGTTCATTGCTTACATACACGTATTGCAGTACTACTTCTCTCAGGAGGCACTGGCTGTCAGAGAGGTTCTTTCACTCTTCTTTCTTCAGGGCCTTTTTCTTACTGTATTACTGTTAGATCTCAGGGATGATGGGCAGGGATTGAAACTCGAATTCTCACTACAAGAAATCAGGTATTTTCCAGTACTCAAAATCGTCGCTAATACCCATAATAATCGATGCATTTGATCATTTTTGGCGATTTATAAATCGTTACAGGTTCGCGATAATCCTAAAGCAGTTTTTTATCAATTTCAACGATAGGTAAAAATGGTCACAAAAAATTACTATTTCCGGCAATTTTAGTCTATCGCAAATATTCAAAAATTCAACGGAAATGACCTTCCCGTTTACCATTAAAATCCCTGAGAAAAGTTATTTCCGGCGATATGTATTATCACAAAAAGTTAATAAATCGCCGCAAATAACTCATTACTTTTCCTAGCGATTTTAAATTATCGTCGTTATTAAGTATTTCCAGCAGATAAGTTTCGCCGCAAACAACTATATATTTTCGGCAATGTCATGTCGCCGCAAATATGTTTATGCTAGGAAAAACTATTTTCGACGAAGTTTACTCGCCGGAAAAGTTGTTTCAGAAAATTAAAAAAAAAGAAGCACAAAACAGAATACAGAAAAAATATTATACACATCCAAGTTTTGCAGTCTTCACAATTTTACCTTACACTATGGATTGCACTAATATTCTTTTTACATACTCAAAAAAGATCCAAAGTATGAGCTACTAATATGACCAAAATTGGCATCGACTGTGTTTTACAATATACAGTTTCTAACCAACCAGAGAAAGCATTATGCTTGATAGTTGTTCTCTCCAATATACACTATTTAGTATTTACCCTAATCCCCTTGTGCAATCCTGCTTTTAGAATTAGTATGCTCTACAGGACCTATTAATCTAAACCTCTATAGCTAAGACCATTACATGCTAACTGCAACTACAATATACAATATCAAAGACAGATTTTGTTCTAGGATGCTTATGTTCTGGAGGTGTTTTGGAGGTGCTTGGAACTCACGGAGACTCTATGGCATGAAACGTGGAGAAGTCAATACAACATAATTAGTTCAGATCCTGCAAATGAGGGAATCCAATACTTGATCCTTTCAAATCAGATATCCTCCTGATAAACATGACAGATCAGTACAAATCAAATGTAACATCCTTCAGATTTCATATTTCTACTCAATTAATGTCTGGGAAAGGAACATATACTCATAATTCTTCTAAGTTCGCCAACCTGGATATGTTAGAAGGAATGGGGCCTTCCATGTACTTTCCTTGCATATCTGATATGAACCCGCGGGAATGAAATCTCTTGAACCCATAATGAATTTAAAAACTCCCAAAGAAAGTCAAAATCAATTCAATGGATGGAGAATCTAGACCCGATGAGAACTTGTTTCAAGAACCTAAATTATATTAAAATCTAGACCTGTTGAAGAACCCGTCTCAAGAACCCAGATTACAAAAGAGGAACGTTACAAAGGTTGTGATTTACCTTTGATAAGTTCAAAAGTTCAATTAAGAACAAGAGAAGTAAAACTCAACTCATAATGAATAAATTCATCAAATTTCATAAACTTCTTAAAATGAGGCTACAAAGAGTATTTAAACCAAAACCTAATTAAAACCGTAGCTAAAATAAAGCCCCTTTTACCCAACATGCCCCTGGATGAACAGTGTCGCGGCTACATTAATGCTACAGTAACATCTTGAAACCCTAGTTCCTAAAAAGTAACTTTCCAAATAAGCCCTTAGCCAAAATACAAGGCCTTCCCAAAAAACCCTAGTTCATAAGAAATAATAACTTTCCCAATTTACCCTTGAATAGGTGCCTCCCTTAAGTCCTTCTCATAATAAATCTTATTATTCTAAACTAATAAAATCAGTCTTTTAAATGAATTAAACAAGTTGGGCTCTTGCTAGACTCGTCCCAAGTGGATTGTATCGCCTCATTGATCTTCTTGGCTCTTGATCTTGTGATTGACCCATATAGAACTTGGAAAAGATTTTTAAGACTAGGCCCACTTTGGTTCCCATCAATATCACTGCCAAAAAAATATCCTCAGATAGGACAGAAAAAAAAAAAAAACTAAACTTTTATGACTCCAAGGAGGGAAAGACGGCAAATAGATGGAATGGAAGTACAAGACTCACATTCTTATAAGATTGATCCAATTCCCAACAAAATCAGGTATTTTCCCTGATATTTTGCTCCCATCTATCCTACTGCAAGCAGTAGCTCAATTTTTAAGAATTTCTGAATTCTAAAAGCTGCATCTCCAATTAAAGTTTAGAGAATGACACAACTTACAACCTTCTAAATTATTTAAATTGCCAAATGTTTTCGGTATTGCATCCGTAAAATTGTTTTCAGAAAGAAGGCTGCAAGATAATGAAACATTAGGTCATGGATGTGCATGTCCCAAAACTATAAATTATACACAGCCAAAGGAGAGCTATCACACACTCTCCTAGAGAAAAAGTGCAGGTGCAGAATATTGCTTGAAGAATGAGGGTTTTTTCAAAAAGTAAATTCACTAGAGAATTGCAAGTGGATTCAAAAGAATTAGAAATGTATAGAAGAGGACCACATTTGGGACAAGGATCCTTTCCAAGTGAGTTAAAGAGGAGCCATTTGGTACAAAACATGCGGTGTCACTGTCAATTCACTTGTAAGTCTAATTCTTTTGGATACAAAATGGCCAAAAGAACTCTATGTTTTACACTAAATGTCTTCCATTTTGATCTTATTCCCCTAAAATCAGATGCAAAAATGCTGCCCTGAAATCTTTTTTGAAAACTTGCCCTGAAATTCTATGGTGGATGAACCAGCCTCTTGAAAAATATAGCTATTCCTACCTAACCATAATTGCCAAAGAAACACATAGAAACTCTTATTTTCATTCAGTTACGCTTTCATTTAGGAATGACAAACAACATTTCCAAGCCAATAAATTACATAAATGGTTTTAGATTTATATCCTATGTGAGATAAAAGTAATAAAACACAGGAACCCAATCAATGACAGGAGTAGAAACTAAGTGAAACTAACCCAACAAGTCTAAGGAACACACAGAAGAAGATGGCAAAAGATATACAAGCCATAGGCTAAAAAGAATATACTAATCAAATGAATATATTAAAAGGGAAAAGGCTCTGTCTTGAAAAAAGCATCAACCAAATAAGTACGCCAACAAACCACATACCTGTCATCTCAATTTATAAGCTGTTGAAGATTCTCTTCCAGATTCTTTTGAACTTCAGTATCAGCATATTATTGTCTGTCCAGAACTTCTTACTCATCTCTTAGCTTTGCAGTTTTCATACCAGCATCCTCCTTACTGTAACATCAGCATTCCAATAGGAATTAAAAGCCTCTTAAAAAAACAGAAAATTCATAGATAAGATATCTTGTTATGTAGAATAAAGAAGTAGAAAGATTTTCAGTAATCTACTTTTATCGGGCAAGGAAGGAAGCAAGCGATATGATATGCAGCTGCTATGGACAAAACTACAAGATGATAAACTAACACAGACCAATCTATTCACCTACTGCCAACTGACAAGATTCATGGTAGTTTCTGAGATTTCTCTATCTAATAACCATTATGTATGATTTCCGTCAACAAGTGAAATGGCCACATGAAAAACATACTAAATACATACAAACAATTACGCAAAACTTCACTCACCAAAACCATGGACAATAATAGAGAATTCCATTGAACAACTAATTCCAACCAACAAGAAACTTTGCTTAGCACAGCGCATAGATTTGTTCTAGGATGCTTATGGATAATGAAAAACCACATTACAACCTAAAACAGTTCCTCAAAGCAAATAGTTTGCCGCCCAATTCTTAATAGGTACACACTGCAGTTGCCATTGAAGTAAAGGACACACTAAAGAACTCTTATCCATTGAACATTAATTGCATGCGTTGTCTTTGATTTTGTATAATAGGACTTAGTTCCAGAGTTTATTAAAAAATCTTCACTTATGGCGGAGGAATTTCGTGGTTACAATCAAGGTATCTGGGAGATTATTAAAAACCTCCCAAATACAACCCAACGAGAATCAAGCAAATAAACAAACTAAATAAGCTTAGATTAAGAACAATACTAAACAGGCCTATATAGTAAAAACCAAGAAACCTCTAAAACAAACCTGAAAAGAACAAAGCAAAAAAAGAACAAACGCTGCATACTAACACAACGCTACAAGCTTTCTGCATTTAACTCGCAAAAAAACACCTTTGCATTAAAGCCTTGCATCATGCGATTTACACCGAATTGAGGGAAGGCCCCAGTTATCTATTTTAATCAAGCCTCGCTGCAAATAAGGTAACTCAGTTATGTTTCTTCATTCCGCATCTCCCTCGCTTGCACCCTGTTGAGCAAGCCAATCCTCAATAGCATTCCCTTATCTAAAAATATGAGAATACCTGTAATCCATGGTCTTTATCAGCTCTTGAAGCGCCTCCCAATAATCCTCCAAATACCAAATGCCACATTGATCCTTCTGTAGCCACGACAAGACGAACTTGGAATCAATTTCAATATCAACAGCAGTCAAGTTTAATTGTTTACCGCGTCTAACCCCCTCCAATAACGCCTGTAATTCTGCTTTAGTACTGTCTACATAGCCTAAATTCATAGAGAATGCCAACAAAACAGACTCCTGCATATCCCGAATCGCCCCTCCAGCCCTCGAAATTCCTGGGTTACCCAGGCAACTCCCGTCGTGTTTAACTTGACTCTACCCTGCGAAGGCTTAGACCAAGAAATGAATTGAATGGGTTGTTGTTTAATAGGAATAGGATAAACATTCAGGCTGAAGAATGTAAGAATCGGTATGGTTAAACTTTTTAAACTTAGCGAGACCTTGGCCAAGCACGCCTACCCAGTGTTTGATAGAATGACATACTGCCTTAATTGACTCAACTTTGTTTTCCATTTGAGCAGAGCACCTTCGGCCCCATAGTCTCCAAGAAATGATAATAGGCAATAAACCAAGTATGACACCTATTTGGGAGGGATTAGGGGCTCTCCGAAACCAACTAAGACAAGTTTCACGCCACGATCTTCCAACCGGCAGACCAAGTAAAGAACCACATTTTTGCCAAACCTCAACTGCAACCTCCCCTTCAAATAACACATGCTTAAGGTCTTTGATGGGAACCAAGGTGGGCCTAGTCTTAAAGATCCTTTGCAAGTTTCAGATGGGCTAATTACAAGATCAAGAGCTAAGAAGATCAAGGAAGCAATACGAGCATTGGTGCAATCCACTTGATACGAGTCTAGCAAGAGCCGAATATTCAAGATGGGTTTGAGACAAGGAGATCCAATGATATTCCACGTGATAAAAGCTATGGAAGAGTGCAACATAAATTGGAGCTATTATTATGATTATGTGATTGAAGCTCTTGGACTTGTTTATTTCATTAAAGGGGCTTATTTTATTAGTTATAGGAATTAGTCTAGAATAATTGGGCATGAGGATGTTTGAGCCACGTATGTCTTATTTCTTATGAACTAGGGTTTTTGATAATGCCTTGTATTTTGGTCAATGGCTTATTTAGAAAGTTAATTTTTAGGAACTAGGGTTTAAAGAAGTACTGTAGCCGCGGTACCATTCATCCAGGGGTATTTTTGGAAGAAAGGATATTATTTTGACTAAGGTTTTAAATAGGTTTTGATTTAAATACTCTTACTAGCCTCATGTTAAGGAGTTTATGAAATTTGATGAATTTATTCACTGTAAGTTGAGTTTATCTCCTCTTATTCTTGATTGAACTTTTGAATTTATCAAAGGTAAATCACAACCATTGTGGCATTCCTCCTTGTAATCTGGGTTCTTGAGACAGGTTCTTCAACGGGTCAAGATTTAATATAATCTAGGTTCTTCAAACGAGTTCTCAACAGGTCAAGATTCTCCATCCATTAACTTGATTTTTGGCTTTCTTGGGTGAGTTTTCAAATTGATTGTAGGTTCAAGGGATTTCATTCTCACGGTTTCATATCATTTGGTATCAAAGCCAGGTTTCCAATCAGGTCTGATTTTATCTTTTAATTCTTGTATCTTTAAATTTAATTATAGGGCTTCATTTTTCTAAGGTTGCAAAAAAAAAGAAATAAAAAGTAGGCTACCGAAATTCTTAGGGTTTTTGGTTTGGTTGAAATTTGCATCACCTAAGGTTTTCACAATTCTAGGGTTCCTTACATCTTTAAGTTTGTCAATTGCTTGGAGCGTCGTTCTATTGATTCTCTTCTACTTCATTGTCAATGCTTGTGTGTTCGAATTCAATTGCTTGATTTTCATAATTGAATATTTATGTTTGTGATTGAATTAGAAAAAAGAAAAGAAAATAAAAGAAAGGAAAATAAAAAAAAAAAAAAAGAAAGGAAATGAAAAGAAAAAAAAATTAGAAAAAAAAGAGAGAGAGAGAAGAAGAAGAAGAAAAGAAAAGTAGCATATTCAAAAGTTGCTACATAATTACAACAAAGAGAAAGAAAGACATGTTGATTGAGCATTATCATCAAAGGGGCTGAATACATCTTTCTAGTTGGTATCTTGTTTTATAATTACTCTTTACCTCGCATAAATTCCTTGAGTCTTGTATCATTTTATTCCTTCCTTATTTTTTGTTCTTGTTTCTTGGATCTATATTACTGGTTGGAATAATACAAGATTGTATTGTCTCGATTTAGTTCAACTAGTTCTTAAAGAACTTGAGCGGGAAAACTATTGAGGTCAAAGGCAAGAGAGTGTGAGACTATTATCGGGAAAAAGTCAATTAAGAATGAAACACGAGTAGAGTGTCATTATTCGAGTGTAAACACGTAAGAGAGTGTGTGAGGTTTTCCACTAACATTCTTTTTGGGCAGCATATTATGGTGTATCATAGGAGAGACTCATCACCAAAGGGGATGACAGATAACTCATCCTTTGTGTTGCAAGCCATTCAACAACAATTTGAGGGGTTGAACCTGGTGTTGGGTGAAGTGAGGGATAGGATGGATCACAAAGAAATGGTAATTAGAAATCTACAGGGCAGGAGAGATAAGAGGCGACGTGAGTCTAGTGTTGAAAATGGGTATGAGAATGAAGAGTATAGTGATTCTCTTGTTACCATGCATGCACTCAATACACAAATTAAGATGGATGATACATAGCAGCCAATCGAGAACATTTTTCATATTAGATGTCACATCAACAACAAGGTATGTAGTATGATCATTGATTTGAGGAGTTATATTAATTTGGCTAGCATTACTTTAATTGAGAAATTAAATTTACCTACCTTGAAACACCCTAGACCATACAAGTTGCAGTGGTTGAGTGATTATGGGGAGGTTAGGGTAAATAAGCAAGTGCTAGTGTTTTTTCAATTGGAAAATATCAGGATGTGGTACTTTGTGATGTAGTGCCTATGCATGCTGGCCATATTTTGTTATGGAGGCTATGGCAATATGATAGGAAAGTGATCCATGATGGGCTAAGGAACATTTACAGTTTTGAAAAGAATGGAAGAACAATCAAACTTGCTCCTTTAATTCCAACACAGGTCCATGAGGACCAACTAGAGCTGAAAAGTGAGATTGATAAAATTAAAAAAAAAAAAAAGGGAGTAAAAGTGAGGATGAGATTGAGGAAAAAAGAAATAGTGAGACCGAAAAAGAGAGAGAAAAAAATGAGAGACAAAAGATTAGGGTGAGGCTGAAATCTCAAGAAAAATAGAAAATGAGTTGAAAAACAATTGTGAGGCCAAGAGTTCAAAAAAGAGGTGAGTGAAAGAAAAAAAAGAGAGTGAAAAGGAAAGAAAAGTGAGAGGAAAAAAGAGCATGAGGCCGAAACATCAAGAGAAAGAGAGAGTGAAAAAGAAAATAGAGAGGAACCTAAAAGTTAAAAAAAATAAATAAATAAAAAGAGTGGAGCCACGAGAGGAAAAATAAAGAGAGATTGCAAAGAGAAACGGAAAAATAAAAGTGAGTTTTTATGCTAAGGCAAGCTTTTATACTAACGAATTTAACGACCATTTGCCTAGTGTTGTTGTTTTTTCGTTGCAGGGATATGCAGTCATGATTCCTAGCGGTGTGTTTAGTGGATTGCCACCTATTAGGGAGATAGAGCACTACATTGATTTTGTGTCAGGTGCAACAATTCCTACCCGACTTTTCTTTGAAAAATATGAGTCCTTGACACCCTTGAAAGGACAATATAAGTTGTTGACTAGAATGCCAGCTAAGTGGGAGGACTGTATTGAGACTTTTCCTCATGTAATCAAATGCACACATAGTGAGGAAAATTTTGTGGATAACTTTGCTAGTGTGTATGGACCATGTGAGAAAGCATCGTTTGGTAAGTTCTATTAACTAGATTGGTACTTGTTTAGAGATAATAGACTTTGTGTGCCTACTAGTTTTATGCGTAAGTTGCTTGTGTGTGATAGATATGGTGGTTTGTTGGGTAACTTTGGTGTAAGAAAGACTTTTGATGTGTTGCATGAAAGTTTGTGGGAGTATCATTTGCTATTCATTAACGTGATGCATGAATGTTTGAGGAAGTATCATTTATCATTCATTAACGTGTTGCATGAACGTTTGTGAGAGTATTATTTGCCATTCATTGAATTGTTACATGGACGTTTACGGGAGTATCATTTGTTCTTATTAGAGTGTGCATATAATAAAATCTTACAAACTACTATTTCTTATTTTCCGTTTGAAATTATTTATGATTTTAATCTACTTACTCCTTTAGCTTTCATGCTTTTAATTGTTGATGACAGGAGTAGCTTGCATGGACCTTTTCAAATTCTTGAGAAAATTAATGAAAATGCATATAAAGTGATCTTCCAAATAAGTATCATGTTTTTGTTATTTTCAATGTTACTTAACATTTTTCCCTTTGATGCAGGTGAAGATTCGAGATCGAATCCTTTTGGCGAGAGGGGAAATGATGGGAACCAAGGTGGGCCTAGTCTTAAAGATCCTTTGTAAGTTCCAGATGGGCCAATTACAAAATCAAGAGCTAAGAAGATCAAGAAAACAATGTAACCATTGGTGCAATCCACTTGGTACGAGTCTAGCAAGAGCCGAATATTCAAGATGGGTTTGAGAGAAAGAGATCCAGTTATCATCCATGTGATAAAAGCTATAGAAGAGTGCAACATAAATTGTGGCCTATTATTATGATTATGTGATTGAAGGTCTTGGACTTGTTTATTTTATTAAAGGAGTTTATTTTATTAGTTATAGGAATTAGTCTAGAATAATTGGGCTTGAGGATGCTTGAACCACATATGTCTTATTTCTTATGAACTAGGATTTTTGGGAAGGCCTTGTATTTTGGCCAAGGGTTTGTTTGGAAAGTTACTTTTTAGGAACTAGGGTTTAAAGAAGTACTGTAGCCGCGATACTATTCATCCAAGGGTATTTTTGGAAGAAATGACTTTATTTTGGCTAGGGTTTTAAATAGGTTTTAGTTTAAATACTCTTTGTAGCCTCATGTTAAGGAGTTTATGAAATTTGATAAATTTATTCATCGTGAGTTGAGTTTATCTCCTCTTGTTATTGATTGAATTTTTGAACTTATCAAAGGTAAATCACAACCTCTGTGGATTCAAGGGATTCAATTCCTGCGGGTTCATATTTCATATGTATACATATATATATATATATATATATCTATATGTGTGTATATATGTATATATGATTCTACCTTGAGGAACTGCCAACAAGCAACATTGAAACTTAAATATGTAAAATTATTGACTCATTATAAAGGCCACATTTGGTTATACTTCACAAGCAATCATTCACAAGAGAAACTTTCAGGAATCAGTGCATAAGCCTGCCTTGTTTCTGCCATAACAAAACGGCATGTTTTAAAAAGAATCATTTAAGGAAGCACAACCAAATGAACTTGCTGCAAAGGAAGACTAATTATTAAAAAGTATCAACAAGAAACTTCAAAATTTTTGTTTCAAGAATGCAATATACCAATGTGATATCTACCACACCACTAACAAATAATAATAAAACAAGAAAAATTGCAAGCAAGCATCATAATTTCATTGAGTATTTATGTTACAATGTGACAGATCAATATAAGAGTGTTTCAAGTATCAATACAAAAGCAGGAAACATTTCATTTTGAATAAGTAGTACATAATCAAAGTATTTATCATTTACATTCTAAATGAGATAAAAGCTCAGTAAACAAAATAATGAAGCTGATATAGTTGCTAAAGGCATAAAAATTATACCCTAAATTTTAAATTAGGCTGTTAGCAAAGATTCCACGTGTCATCAAACTCAAGCAAAGTTAAAGAAATAAAACCCCATAAAAATTACGGAACATATCCTTACCTAATCAAGTACAAGAATTTCACAAGGTGATCGATGGATGCTGATAGAAGTAGACCAGCTGGCAAGCATTTTGGTATACCAATAATTCAAAATCAGGGAAGAACAAAAAATATATAAATAGGAAAATGAATCTAACAGTGAGTATAAACATCCAAGAATCTAAAATAGCTGCTAGATTTATGAGTTATATTCACATCTATCTACCAAACCCACCATCAAGGAGCTAAAAATTTAGCTTAATTGGAGATAAAAGCTACTTTCCTATATGCTGGTAAACAAAAGCAGAGGGTTACTCTGTTCTGGGTTGGCTTACGGCATTGAAGGGGAGGCGGTGGAGCATGGGGGTGGCATTGCGACCGTGTGGAAGGCTGACTTGCGGTGGTGCTGCGCCGTGGAGGAAGGCGGCCAAGGGCTTGTACGAGGCGCTTGAGCGAGATCCATGCAGGGTAGAGCAGATTGATGGTGAGAGAGAGGGAAAACTTGTGGAGGGGCTGGGGACTATTGGGGGATAGCTATGCCGGTAGCTGGAGGTGGTGCGGTGGCTGAGGATGCGGCGGGATTAGGAACCCGAGAGAGAAAGGACTTCAAGGGTGAAGAGAGAGGGAGATCTGCAGGAGAGAGAGAAGCCGCGAGGGAGGGGCTTGGCTGGGTTGGTCGGCGACGGTGGAGTTGGACAGTGACGGTGGGTCGACAGCAGCATGCGGTGGCAGCTGCTTGGAGGCGTGAAGAGTAGAGATCGAGGGAGAGAAGCAGAATGACACTGGGGGAAGAGAGAGAGGGGAGGGAAAAAAGTGAGTATAAGGCGTTTTGGTGCCGAGTGATTAAAATTGAGTTTTTACAACTAAATTTACATCGCTGGAAAATGGTCTTTTTTTTTTGTTTTTGATTATTGCAGCAATTTTTCCATCGCAACAAGTAAAAACTCGCTGGGAAAAACCAATTTGAATATTGTGCTGAATTATAGTCATCGTAAAATGTAAAAAAAATCGATATAAAAGACAATTTCAAACTTTGATGTAAAAAATTTGTGACGACATCAAAATTGCTGGAAAAAGACCTTTTTCTTGTAGTGTCTACAAGAATATGCATGCATGCATACGTAAGTACAAACATATATACAAACTTACATATAAGCCCCGACGACAGGGAAGCTATTGTGTAAAAACTTATAATGTAATTCACTAAAAAAAAACGATGTGGCGGCATTTTTATTTCCTGCATTTACAGAGATTCTGGCAAAAATTAGTCATTTACTGATATTTCATTTTTTACGTTGATAATTATCGATGTGTATACTTTTACGTCAATAATTAAATATACATTTGCCGGCGCGCATTTGTGAAAATGTCAAAAAGGAAAGAATACTTGTTCCTGCATTAATTGGCAATAACAATAAGAGTAACTATTTTATAAACAATATTATTTAACGACAAAGTTATATAAATATAATAACGTTTTAAAACAAAACTCTTCACCAAACGAAATGAAAACCCCAAACACATGGGCAGTTACATTCTGATTGAGAGGAGATAGAAGTTAAATAAAGAGAAACTAAAAGGGGAAGAGGAAGTCCTTAGCATGCATCTAACGTCCCGATCCCGGAAGGTCGGAGTGTTACTTCCTGTCACCAAAAATCGTACCTCACCGTACAAATATAAACTACGATTCCTCAATTACTCATAGACCTCATTGTTTTAAACTAACTACCCCAAAATAATTAACTATAAATACGACAAAGTCTCAAAATGAATACCAACTTTTCTAAAGTGCGACGTCAACAAAACAAAACAAAACTACTAAATAAAATTCTCCAACAACAAGTACCCTATTTCTATTTAATACACTATGCTCACATAGCCTTACCCATGCTTCCTATTCTTGAACTTCCGTTGAATTATCCAAAATATCTTAAAAAAATTGTGAAGATGAGGGGTCAATTATCAACAACTTAGTAAGTAGAGGACATATACTAGCATGTAAATATCACTACAACAGAATGTGTGTTTTGTGACAGAGAAAACTGTCACAAAAAAATGGCAAACCGTCACTAAACATATTTGGTGACGGTTTGAAACCGTCACCATGACCGTCACCTAAAGTGCGTCACAGAAAACATTTGGTGACGGTTTACTGTTCAACCGTCACAAAAAATATTTTTAGTGACGGTTGGAAGTGTTCCGTTCGGTACAACGTTCGAATGTTCCTTTTTTTGTGACGGTTATGAACTGTCACAGAAAATCACGTTCGGACGTTATACCCGACCGATTGGCGTTCGAATAAGAGAAGTTGACGTTCGTTGGATATCGTGTTCGAACGTATCATATTTACGTTCGAATGTTAATGCGTCCGAACGTTAATTACAATAAACGTTCGAATATTTGTTCGAACGTAAACGTAAATGTTCAAACGTAGCGCGTTTAATGTTCGGACGTTATTTCGAATGTAAACGAAGGAGCGTCCGAATGCAAGTTCTTTGTTCGAACGTTAGTCGCTTTACCGTTCGAACGGTTTGTTCGTTTTAGCGTGAGTACGTTCGAACGTATAGTTTAACGTTCGAACGATTCAATTGTATTTACGTTCGAACGTTTGTTACAGTGTGAACCAACGTTCGAACGATTTTTATTTACATTCGAACGTACAGATCAGAAATACTAATTTCATAAAATTTAAAAACATAATACCAATTGTATCATATTACATACCCAATTAACAAGTAACAATGTCTTATAAAAGCACAAAATTAGATATTAAAACTAGTCAGAAATATTGATAAAATTTATTTCTTCTTTTTCCCTCGCCCACGGGGATTCTGTTGCAACGACATAACACGCTCCATTTGCACCATCATCTCCCGTTGCACTTGCTCTTGCACTTCACTGCGTATTCTTTCCTCCTGGTCTCTCTGTTGGTCCTGCAAACGCGTCTCTAAATGAGACTGTCGTTCTAAGAGAGACTCTAACTCTTGTTGTCAAGACCTCATATACTCATTATCACGCCGTGCAGCTTCTAAATCTGCCGTAAGATTATTAATTTGTGAAGCCGATGAGGTTGAGGAGGATGAACATTTATGCTTGATAGATCGTCCCAAACCTCTTGCCATACTAGACTGCGGCCCGAGCACTTGCGTGAATATGTCTGTCACTAGGAGAGGATTCCTCAGAAGTCGACTGCATCTCCAACATTTTGCTCTGCAATTTAAAAGGTAATGATCGTAAATAATTAGTAACGTATTAAAAGAAATAGAAATAAGAAATAAACTATTAAAATATTATATAAATAATTTATTTAACAAAATTAACACTGCTTACATAATTATCTGCAGCGACAGGATCCATCCACTCACTATGCTCATTAGTGTGAGCAGCAGCATAGACATGAATGAGGGAAAAGTTTTCAGGATCATCACGTTTCTAACAAAGCGACAATATTAGCAATTTTAAAAAGATAATATTAGTACTTATCAGAAATAATATCAGGAAAATAAATGAATTCTATAATTTTTTAATTACCATTTTTTCAGCAAGACGGTGGAATGACCTTGAACCAGCACGATGGTGGACAGTCAGAACGGATCTATTCTGTGCATTTGTAGAACTCAAGTGCTACAAAATATATTAAAAATGTTAATTGTAATATGTATACATATAATATATAAAACGAATATGAATGTCAATAATTAAAAGATATAAATGTAAAATACCTGATAATCTGGAGATGCGAAAAGATCACAACACTTTCTCCAATCATCTAACTTCATCTGCTGAAAAGGAGACTGCGCAGCCTCTTCCAACGTCTCAAACTTCTTGAAGTGGTCATGACATCGTCCTTTGTGACGTCAGAATAGTGTAGCCATCAACTCATTCACGGTTCTCAAATCCTCGCTACGGCCAAAGTTGAGGTCGAATTCATCCTAATAAGGGAATCAGGTAAAAAATATAATATATTAATCTAGGTGAAAAAAATGTACTGAAAAGTAAACTCACCAGCACACGACTTCGAATGTGCTCCTTAATCTCATTCGGAACATCTTGCCATGAGCGCACATAAAATGGAGCATAAGCTCGAACTACTGTGCCAATATAGGAGGAAAGCGCTGCTGCACTATCATCCACTCCTCCAGTGGAATTATCAGGAATTGTGATCTTCAGTTTACCATGCCTTCTATTTTTTTCAAGAGAGATTCCACGTGTATAGCCACGACCGCGACGTGCAGATGCATCAACTACATGATAATAGATATACTATAATTATAATTATATAGTTATTGAGAAAAAAGTATTAACTATATATATAATTATCAACGACAATATTTCCTTACTAGTAGGTGTCGACTGGCTGTTGTTCTCTTCTGTGTTAGCTTGATCTTCAGGAACGGATTCCTCGAGTGGGGAGTCCTCAATGGATTCAGGACTTGGACTTGGCGGAGGCACATTTATTCGTTGTCGTTTTGGCGACATTCTTTAAAATAATTAATTATATCAAAGAAAATTAATTAGAAGAAATTATGAAAATTCAAGATATTTTATAGTCACCTATATGAATAAAATATTTAGTACTTTTATTCTTCAGATGAATTTTCCATGCTTGTTTCAGAATCTCCATCAATAACATCTTCATCATCATCATGCACCTCTTCTTCATCATCTTTATCCACCTCCTGCCCGGATAGAAATACGTCTTCATCTTATGACTCGTCTTCTTCTTCTTCCTCCTCACTGACTTGAATTGAATGATCATTTAATACAGACGGGTCGAGATGTACGGGTGGGACATCATCTCTACACAAGGGGAGCAACTCGAGTGCACCGAGGTCAACAAACAAGTTAATACCCTCTCCATCTTCCTGGTATGCCTCAACAATCGGAGTGTCATCTTCATCTCCACTATTCTCGTAATCTGCACTCGTTCCTGCTTCATATATATTTTGAGGAACAAATTTTTGTACGACTCGCCAAGTTATCTCCCCACTATCTTCATCAGCACTTTTCATTGGATCAATCAAGTAACAGACTTGGGTAGCTTGACAAGCCAATACGAATGGATCATCTTCGTACCATTTAGATGCAGTATTGACACTCGTAAAGTGATTATCCCTATGTATCGAAACCCGACCACCGCCTAGATCCCACCAATCACATTTAAAGACATATGTTACAGACCCACCCAGATATTTCAATCCGATAATATCACGTATGACACCATAATAGTCAATATCATCTGTTCCATGACTCCCCTCGACCAACACACCACAATTTTGAGTCTTTCTATTACGTTCACGGTCCAAAGTATGGAATCTATAACCTCGAACCGTGCATGCAGTATATCGAAGTGCTCTATTTGAGGGACCACGGGCCAATGCATACAATTCAGAAGAAATTGATCCGGGATCACGAGCACATTGTTCCAAAATCTATAAATTGAAATAGTATATATTTATTATTTCATTATCCAGAGTTAAAAATTTCACAATATAACATATATATAATTTTAGTTCATACACGTTCTTCAAACCATCCGGGAAATTCTTCCTCGTGTCTTGCCTCTATATTTTCTACGCCTTCCGTCCTAAGTTTGTCCATGTGGTCACTGTTATAACATGTTGCAAAAGAAGTATATTTTGAGCACAACAATTCTAATTAATTTAAAGAAAACTATAATTATTCAAAGAAATGAAATGACATACCTAAGATAATCATCAATCTCTCGGCAGTTATTTAGCACATACCACCGAACTTTACCCAACTCTCCATCAATTAAATCGTAACCTGTTTGTGTACCTAAGGGTCGTACATTCTGGGAAAACACTAATAGCTCACGAGGAGGCGGAGTAGCAAGATCAGCATTTCGCTCTTGACGATTAAATCGTGTCTCAACACCACGAAGATATAGAGAGCAAAATGTTAACCATTCATCGTGTATATAGGCCTCTACTATTGAACCCTCAGCTTTGGCTTTATTCCCAACAGTGCGCTTCAATCGACCCAAATATCTTTCAACTGGATACATCCAACGGAACTGCACCGGTCCACCCAGAAGTACCTCTCGCGGTAAATGTATTGCTAAATGAACCATGACATCAAAAAATGATGGTGGAAAGATCTGCTCGAATTTACATAGTATAGTAGCAATGTCTTCTTCCAATTTCGACAACACATCTCGATTTACTACCCGAGCGCACAAATCCTTGAAAAACATACATAGTTCAGATATGGCCACACGTACATTAGATGTAAGCTTCCCACGAATTCCCACAGGTAATAACTTCTGCAAAAATACGTGACAATCATGACTTTTCAATCCATTGATTTTCCAATCATCAGGGCTCACGCATCTACCAATATTTGAAGCATAACCATCTGGCAACTTCACACCTTGCAACCATTTGCAGAAATCCATCCTCTCCTCCCTCGTCATCGTAAAACATGCATGCGGCATGACCACCCTGTTGCCTTCCACCCGCAAATACAGATTATGTTTAATTCTCATTCTCTCAAGATCTTTCCTCGTCTTGATCGTGTCTTTCGTCTTTTTGTTAATACTCATCAATGTACCCAGTATATTATCACAAATATTCTTCTCTATGTGCATTACATCCAAACTATGTCGCAACTTGCATGACGACCAATACGGCAAGTCAAAAAAAATACTACGCTTTGTCCAATTCAATTCTGGTACGGCTCGTTTTCTCTTGTTCTTTCCCCGACCTTTGCCAAAATTGTTCGCTCTAACATGTTGCAGTTGTTCCACTATCTCTTCTCCAGACAACTCTTTTGGTGCAATCCTATCCTCTACTCTCCCATCAAACTTGGCAAATTCTCTTCTCCATGCATGATTTGCTGGTAAATAACGTCGATGACCCATGAAACACAACTTCTGAGAAAATTTTAGCCACTCACTAGCAGTTTCTTTATTACACGTCGGACACGCTAACTTCCATTTCGTACTCCAGCCGGAAAGATTCCCATACGCCGGAAAATCATTTATGGTCCACATTACCGCAGCATGCATCTGAAAAGATGTCGACTTAGATGCATCATAAGTTCTAACCCCTGTTTCCCATAACTCTTTCAGCTCTTCAATCAACGGCTGCATGAATACGTCAATATCATTCCCAGGTGATCTAGGGCCAGGGATGAGTAAAGTTAACAAAAAGTTTGGCGCCTTCATGCACCTCCATGGTGGAAGATTGTACGGAATCAATACCACGGGCCAAGTGCTATAACTTGTACTCATATTCCCAAAAGGGTTGAATCCATCGGTTGTAAGTCCCAGGCGCACGTTCCGAGCTTCTAACCCGAACTCTGGATACTGATTATCGAAAAACTGCCACGCAAGTGAATCAGCTGGATGCCTCATATACCCGTCATTCTTAACTCTTTTCTCCTCATGCCACCTCATATCATGAGCTGTTTTCTTACACATATATAGTCTTTGCAACCTAGGTTTCAAGGGAAAATACCGCAACACCTTAACCGGGACGTTTTTCTTACCTTTCCACCTCGACTCTCCACATACAGGACATGCTTGTTTCTCCTCGTTCTCCTTCCAGAACAATACACAATCATTCTTGCATGCATGTATGGACTTGTACTCAAATCCTAATCCCTTTCTCAACTGCTTCGCTTCATAAAAGTTCTTAGGCAATGCAGACCCTTCGGGAAGCACCTCGTTAAATAAGTCCAATACCATGTTTATTGCTTTCGTCGACATCCCACACAATGATTTAATGTGAAGCAACCGCACAATAAACGACATTTTGGAATGTTTTGTACAACCTGGGTAAAGCTCGCGCTTTGCATCTTCCCACAGTGAAGGGAAATTTTCACAATCAGTCCCTGATCCACCAGTTGAGGCATTGTCGTTAACCTCATCCATAAACATCCCAGCTCCAATGTCACCCAACATCTCCTACATCTCATCATGCTCATAATCATCATCCATGTGCCGCAAATAATTGTGATGATCGACCAATACATCTGCTGACCCTTCATACGGCTCACCATGCAGTACCCATCGCGTATACCCCAGATCCATACCGTTCACAAATATATGACGCTCTACTTCATCCAATCCTATCGCACACAAATTTTTACACCCTCGACATGGACACTTAATGTAACCACGACTATCAGCAGAAGCCCGTGCAAAATCAATGAAAGTTCTTACTCCACATGCATAGGGTACGTAATCCTTTCCAAGTCTATCGTCCAGACGCATCCAATTTTTGTCCATTTCTAAAAACATCTATATATTAATAACACGTACATTGAAAATTCACATGCATGTCATGCTCCAATTCTCATTACTTTTTTGATAAGGTAGTTGGTCCTATCCCATTCGAGATTATATTCTCCATATTGCACAAATCTCGTCACTCTACTAATTTCTACGTTAGTAGAAATTTCGGCAGCACCTCCCCATAATTCTCCAAGTATACATGTTCAAATATCAGGATTGTGACCCTACGAACAGTATACCCGAAGAACAGTAGAAGAAGACACCGAAACTTCATATTAAACGTGGAAAGTAGCGAGTAACAAAAATGTGCAATACAGATAATATAATCTCAAACTGTCCATACTGGACAATTCAGGAATCAGTGGACACATAAATGTACACTGATTCCCAAACGGGTCTAAGGGTATTTATGCAATGTCACACGCATCTAGCAAAAAATCATACAACAATATCTCCATATTGTTAAACTAAAGAGGGATGGAAGATTATGTGACCCTACGTTTCGTGTCTTGTACACAACGAGGGAGAATGATCTTGAAGAAATGTTTAAATTTTAGTCTAATTACTTAACCGTCACAAACTGTCCGACCTTGACAACTCTCAAGGCCGAAGAGACTATGACAGTCAAGCAATTAGACTAAAATTTAGAGATTATAATTGTTATATATAATTTTAAAAGTTATTATATAATTTTAATTATTATCATTCCACAATTATAATCTTAATTGTTATACTTAATTGAGTGAGTTATTTACTTATATAGACAATAAGTATATAATTTTTATATAAGAATCTATTTGATCCTTATTTCTTTTCTCTTTAGTTTATAATAAATAAGTATATTTACATATTCAAACTCTACTTATTTAGTAGTTCAAAGACTTTTTTATTGAAGAGTATTTTAAAGGTTATATTATAATTTTAATTATTATCATTCTTAAAATATAATTTTAATTGTTATACTTAAATTGTAAAAGAAGTATAATATAATTTTAAATATTATAATTCTTAAAGAGTTAGTTTTATTTGTTATTACTTAATTTCAAATATTATTATAAATATTTAATTATCATTCTTAAATTTCAATGGATATACAATAATTTTAATTATTATAATTCTTAAAGAGTTACTTTTATTTGTTATTACTTAATTTGAAATATTATTATCACAATTTTTCAAATCCATATCACAACATATTCACAATAACTCACAAACTATTTACAAACTATACAAATAATAATCACAATATTTCAATTGTAAGCATAAAATAACATGCCACATGTATTAATAAAGCTTAAGGACAATATATTTGTAACAATGTAAACATATTCAAACGTCATTCACAAATAATAATTTAAATATTTCAAGTCCATATCACAAAATATTCATAATAACTCACAATATATTCACAAAATAACATGCCACATGTATTAACATATTTCTAAAGTTGAGTAAGCAATAAACATGTATTAACAAAGCCTAATGAAAATATATTTCTAATAATAAACACAATATTTCAAATTCATATCACAACATATTTACAATAACTCACAAACTATTTACAAACTATACAAACAATAATCACAATATTTCAAGAGTAAGAATAAAATCACAACAACATATTGATAAAGTTTAGAAATATACCTAGCACTCACAATATCCTCTTACAAATCAAAATCTTCCAACTTCCCAAAACAAGCAATCCTTCAAAAAAATACAACACTAACTTATTAGAAATATTCTATAACAAAAACACATTGTATAAATATCATAAAATTCAAATAAAGACAAGAAATAAAAAAAAATTTCTTACAAAAACTCAACTCTCTCTAACTCTCTAACTCAACTCTCTCTCACTCTAACACCCTCTCTCTCTCTCTTCTCTCTCTCTCTCTCTGTTGCGCGCACGGGAGAAGAAGAAATGATCCGCTTCCTCCCGTGCGCGTACTGATTAAGTTCTAAAATTATTAGTTTAAACGTTCGAACGTTTAAGTTGTACGTCCGAACGTTATATTCTAAAATTATTCCCACCCAGAACGTTCAGACGTTTACAATACACGTTCGAACGTACCCTTCTTATTTATAAAATAAAATCTAGCGGGAAAGTTCCCGCACTTTCCTCATATATGTTCGAATGTATCACAATTTTTCGTTCGAACGTTCGTAAATTTACAGATGAACGTTCGAACATTTAACTTAAACGTCCGAACGTACATTTCATCAAAGTGTTACCATATTTGAGCGGGAAATTTCCCGCACTAATTTAACTAACGTTCGAACGTTAACATATTTGGTGTTCGGATGTACATAATTTTCTGGTGATTTTCATCAAATAACGTTCGAACGTATAGTATAAACGTCCGAACGTCTGAATAATCACACAGATACCTTAATCGAGCGGGAAATTTCCCGCTCTTAGTTTAACGTTCGAACGTTAACTTGAAACGTTCGAACATACGATTCCTACTATACTAACTTATAATATAATATATATACTACATTTTATATATATATTTATAACTATATACTATATTTGTTTTAACGTCCGAACGTACGTCAGCCAATATTTATTTACTGCTTATGTTCGAACGTATTTTTTTTACGTTTGAATGTAAATATATTGACATTATTTTACGTGCGAACGTATAAATAAACGTCCGAACGTTTTATCTTTAACGTTCGAAAGTTAAAGATAAAACGTTCGAACGTTACGGCAGAGCATCTTAAAATAAATACAAAAAAATGCATTATTGTAAATATTTTTTTCTCCTTTTCTATTTTCAGGATATGGCTCTTCCACTGCATACTAGGAAACGAGGGAGGGAAGGAGGCACGTCGGACACTGCCCGTATCAGAGCTCGTACTGTTATGGTAGAGCGAGAGGTCTTAATTAATGAGTTCGACGAACTCTGTTGGCAGCAGACGAACCTGAGAGATGTTTTCCTCAGTAGAGGCTGGGGAAATATCTGCACATTGAGGGGGAAGGTATACCCCTCAATGGTTCAAGAATTCTATATGGGGATGTGTGACATGCCTCAGGATGCATCCTCTCACACCGTGACTGTACGCGGTGTTTCCATTGAGGTATCAGCAGATGTCATCGGCGAGCACCTTGGGATTCGTCGAGGAGTGGAGACATTTGCACACTCAACACCCCGTGAGGATGTAGGCACTTCTACATCATCTACTGGCCGGGGATGTGAGCCAGCATCAGCCAGAGATGCAGGCCAGTTAGAGGCTGAGGATACTGGCGTCGAGGCTCGGGATGATGACCGAGACGAGGATTTCTACATCCTCACCGGGAGGGATCGCATGCAGATCGAGCAGAAGAATGCCTTCAACCAGAACCATCTGCTGCATTTCTTCCGCATGTTGCACCTTATTGTTGCAACAAATGTCGATCCTGTGGCTCATAAAACCACATTTAGTCAGCTTCGGGCACAATTTTTGATACGAGTGGCATGTGGAGATCCTATAGATTTGCCATTGCACATCTTTCAGAGGATCCGTTACGAGGCGAGCATCGTCTCCACGGATAATCTCCCATATGGTGTCCTCATCAGCCGACTATTACTTGCACGGGGAGTGCCGACCCAGCCAGAGGAGCGGGTCAAAGATCAGATGAGCCCCCTCGACATGACCATGCATCGACGTAGCATTGGACAGGCGAGGGGACGTCAGCCACCCCTGTAGAGGATCTAGTTCCTCCGACGCAGCCTGAGCCAAGTCATGTTGGGAGTAGTAGTCAGCATACGCCGAGTACATCTGCAGGAGATGTGCGGCCTGCTTGGGTTGATGCGGTCATCTCACAGCTGACTGCGCATATCGATCATAAGATCGATCGATCATAAGATCGATCGATCGCTCGAGGCTATATCGGCGTCTGTTGCCGAACTCACCCATCGTGTAACTATCCTCAACGACAAGGTTGATACCTTGACTGAGGAGGTACGGAGTTCGACTTTTGCGGATAACGTTATCATCTGACTGTTGTTTACTACATTCTATCAAATTTTGTATTTTGTTTTTAATATTTGTAACGAAAAATATTATTGAATATTTCTATCATTTTTTAATTTCAATTTTTAATCTTCTTTGATGTTATATTTTTCAACTTTAATACTAAATCACTGCATTTCAAATATATATAAATCAATAATATATATTTATATATTACAAAGTGTGTATATATAAATATATACAATTCAATTTTTTAGACTTGTTCACAAATTATGCACAATAAAAACCACATAATTTTTAAATTAAAGTCATTTAATTTAAATTTACAATGAACGTTCGAATGTTATTACTTAACGTTCGAACATTGGTGCAAACATTTTACGTTCGAACGTAAAATTAATAACATTCGAACGGTTGCGCCAAAACATTTTACGTTCAAACATAAACAGACTTAACGTTCGAACGTATATGTAACGTTCGAACGCATATTTCCCATACGTTGGAACGTAAAAAAATCTCATTCTATCTTTAGAGACGGTTTCCAGAAACTGTCACAGAAAATGCCTTTTAGTGACGGTCTAGGGACTGTCACAATTTTCCAACCGTCACTAAAAAGCAATTGTGTTGTAGTGTATGAACATTTACAAAGTACAATATATAGAACAAAATATTTTCCAGAGTTATCATGCATAACAAAACATGTTTTCAAATGTAACAGAGTAATGGTTTTAAGACACATAAAACCTAGAGTACTTTGGCACAACGAAACTGAGCATCATCATCACATCAAAATAGAGCATATCACAAAGCAGAGACCATGTTTAACCCCTGTAGTAGGGTTGTGCTATCCCCAGTGGCCAAACCAAGTAAAGACAGAGGTTAATCTTCCCCTTATTATTCTCGAAGCCCTGAGTGTACATACAAAAAAAATCACATAAAAACCACTTTGTTTCCAAAGTGGGTGCACTCAGAGACAGAGAAGTTGGTACCAACCCAAACAGAGCAAAGCAGAGTAGAACAGAGACAGAGTCAGATAAAAAATCAGTAAACCATGGCAAAGGTTTTCAGATGCCATATCAAAACAAAACAGAGTATCGAAACATATTTAGATCATTCTCACATACTGAAAACAAAAGTCAGAGCATCTTTCTAATCAATGCAAAAATTTTCAGATTTTCAATATCGCTCTTTTTTACATTTCAAAGACAGACAAAATAAAGCTCATGTATACACAATGCATGTCAGAAAACACTTTCCCCCTTTCATATAGATTTCATGAGTAATGCGAATAAACGACTGAGGTTGTTTTTCCCAAGTTCTCATTTCACAACATAACATGCAAAATTTTCAAAAAGTCAACCTCAGTATAAACAATTCGTGTAAAGTCTAGCATAGGAAACCCACTTATCTGGACTTTTAGCTTTCCAGAAGTTTTCCTCAATAATACGGGACAAATATTACTTGTCATCTATAAAATAGTCATGTAACCTCTGTAAATTTTCAATCGAACACATACTTCGATATGTAAACTTGAAATGTTGAAATATCCTATTTTAATTCCTCAAAACCTAAACTCCTCATAACCCTAAAATCTCATCGCTTCCTGAAATTCATCAATATCCATTTAATTTCTCCGACTAAAATGTTAAATCCTAACTTATTTACTATTGAAGTCTAACTATATAATTTAATACTAGATAATATAATCATATCAAAATCTATAAAATAAACCATAAATATTAATAAAAATAAACTAAATTAGGTTTAAAGCGTTCAAAATAACAATACCTTCTAAAATTAAAAATGTAAAATCTATACTTAATAACATAATTTAAATCGTATAAAATATTTTCTTTTTAAACAACTTTCAAACTAATTAAAAGTGAGCAGAAACACCCTAAAAAAAACAATAGTTTTCTATAATAAAACACAGGCCAGCGTAAAAAAATAACCCACTGAAATATAACTTTAAAACAAATTTTTTTAAAACTGAGGGCAAAATTATAATTCCACAGAACTAATCCTTCCACGGTTCCACCTACGTAAAGGGCCTTACATAAAAACAAACATAAACATAGCTTAGTTTGCGGGAAGGTATTCGCTAGAACTAGGGTACTCGTGCGGCAGACACTCACCATGAGAGCAGCTGCGAGGTGGCGGAGACACGGGCGGAGCTGACGGCTGAGCACTGAGAGAAAGAGTGATGAGAGAGAAAATGAAGAAAGGGAGAGAGAGTAAGTCGAGAGAGGGAGAAACGGAGAGGGTGTCGGTGGCTTACCGTGAGCAAAGCGGGGGAGTCGGAATGGTGTGTAGTTCCCGGCGGTACTTTCTATGAAGGTGACAACGGCGTGGAGGAGCTGTCGACGTCGCTGGATGTCTTCGTGCCGTGGCTGATGGCTAAGATGTCCATTCGGGAAAGGTTGTGGATGGCTTTGGGGTACTTTGTTTTGGGTTTAAGAAAACGAAGGTGATTTTCTTTGGGTGTTAACCGAAAGGTATGCGGCTCACGGTGGTGTTAACCATAGTGGTTAGTGGTTTGCAGGGGCGTCTCACAGTGATAGCGTGGTGGTGTAGGGCTAAGGTTTAGGTTCTGGGCTTGCCGTTTCTGTCTTGCTGGGTGATCTCGGCACGTTGGTTTCCATTCGAAGTTGTTGTGCTGCGAGATGGGGGCGGCGTTGCCGTTTATGGCAAGGGACAAGGTGGTAGCAGTTTCTCGAGGGGTTGGGCAGTGGTTGCTTTCCCGTGGTTGTGGGGTTGAGAGGGTGAGCAGTGGCTCGTTGGTTCATCTGTGAAAGCCATAGGTTGGTGTGATGGTGGTCGTGAGGGATGGTTGGTGATGCCGCAGCAGTGAGGGATGGCCCTAGCTACGGTGACTGCATGGAGGTTTGCAGTGAACGAGAAAGACTCTGAGAGAGAGAACCGAGAGTACAAGAGACATGGATAGAGAGAGTTTGTCAGGTTGGAAATAGAAATGCACTGGAAGTAGATGACAATAAAAAGTAGAGATGGAGAGACGTGAGTGATGGATGGAAACGAAATAAAAAAGAGAACTCAAAAATGGAAAGGAATTTCAAACTGCCTAGACGTGGAGATAATGGAGATTTGGGTGGAGGAATTTTTGGAAGTGCAGACACTGAAAATGAAAAACCGTCGGAAAGATAAAATGCATGTGGAAAGATGAAGCTCACCTCAAACGACGTCGTGGGGGTAGGGGAGGTTACTCAGTGTTGTGGCTACATGAAAAATAGGGGGAAATTGGGGAAGTTTATCGGGACTGGGGGAGGCAGGAGGGAAAAGAAAGAGAAGGGAAAAGAAAATAATCCAATGGGCCTGGGTGTTACATAGCAAGTCCTCAACAACACACCAGAAATCAACTACTAGGAAGAGGAAGGAACACCGAGAGCTGGAGGAAGAGCAAGGTAGATTATCTAAGAAAAACCAAATTTAGAAGCAAATTAATGGGGATCATATGGATATACAAGCGAAGTTATCGATGATGGCTGGGGTCCAGCCCCACCGGGTGCCATGAAAACACTTAGCTGGAATGTCCGTGGGCTTGGAAACCCACGAGGCATTCATACTCTTCGAGACTTAGTCACGAAGGAAGGGCCTGACATCGTTTTCTTACAAGAAACCAGGTTGAAAGCTCGAGATGTTGAGAACTGTAAGTATAAGCTTGGCTTTGTTAATTGTCTAGCAGTAGATTGTGAAGGGAAAAGTGGGGGAATTTCTTTATTGTGGAATAAGAATGTTAATCTTAGCATTCTCAGTTATTTCGAAGAATCATGTTGATGCTTACGTTAAGGATGAAAGATTGAATAATTTGGTCTGGTACATTACGGGTGTTTATGGACACCCTAATACTACTCATAGAAACATGACATGGTCACTAATTCGCTCATTGTGTAGAAGAAGGGAAGAGAAATGGGTGGTCTTTGGATATTTTAATGAAATCTTATATCAGAATGAAAAATGGGGAGGAAGGGATAGATCTGAAAAACAAATGTGTGGTTTTAGAAAGGTTCTAAATGAATGTGCATTAAGGGATTTGGGTTATCGTGGGCCAAAATTTACTTGGTGCAATAGAAGAGAAGGCAAAAACTACATCAGTGAAAGATTAGATAGATTTTTGGCTAATTCCCAATAGTATACTTGTTTCCCACAAGCAAGTGTTACCCATGGAGTTGCGGCCTACTCTGATCCTCTCCCTATTTGGTTAAAATTAGAAGGGGATTACAAACAGGGGCTGGAAATTTGGAATCGTACTAATTTTGGCAGAGTTCAACATCAACTACATAAAGCAAAATAGAAAATTCAACGGGTACAATAAAGGGATCCCACTTTTGTTGATAGAGAGGACCATATTTCAGCAAGAACGAAGGTTCAAACATGGCTAGAGAGGGAGGAGATTATGTGGAGGCAGAGATCAAATGCATTGTGGCTGAAGGAAGGAGGCCATAATTCAAAGTTCTTTCATACTAAAGCTTCACATAGGAGAAGAAAGAATAGCATAAAGAGATTACAAGATGAAAATGGGGAATGGCAGGAAGGGAAAATAGAGATAGTATTTCAGGATCTTTTCTCTGCTTCTCAAGAGAGAGGTCCGATTAATTTTCTGGAAACTTTGGCAAGAAAGGTGACTGGTCCAATGAATGAAGAATTAGAAAAGACTTATATTGAGGAAGAGGTGATTGCAGCACTGAAAGAGATGAATCCCTCAAAAGCTCTTGGACCAGATGGCATGGCCCCAATTTTTTTCCAAAACTTTTGGCATTTTGTTGGCAGATCAGTTACTGCAGCAATTTTGAAAGCTTTAAACACTAGTGAGTTTCCCACTTCGTTGAATCATACTTTCATTACAGAAATCTCTTGTGAAGGTGGCAGATTTTCGTCCAATTGGTTTGTGTAGTGTAATTTATCAATTGATTGCTAAAGTAATTGCTAATAGATTGAAGATGATACTTCAATCTATAATTTCTTAATCCCAAAGTGCATTTGTTCCTGGTCGTTCTTATTACTGATAATGTCCTTGTTGCATATGAACTTATCCACTATTTGAAATAGGAAAAAGTAGGGAAAAAATGATACATGTCCTTAAAGTTAGATATGAGTAAAGTCTACGATCCTGTTGATTGGGAATTTTTAAAGGCTATTATGAATACTATGGGGTTTGAGAAGAAGCTGATAAACATGATTATGAAGTGTGTGACTACAGTGCCCTTGTCTATATTTATTAATGGAGTTCCAAAAGGGCCTCTATTGTCCCTAGTAGAGAATTGAGACAAGGGGATCCTCTTTCCCTTTATCTGTTTTTTCTTTGCACTGGGGTATTAATTTCCTTATTAAAAAAAACAGAGAATGATCATAAACTCATGGGTATTCAGGTTTGCAAAAGGGCTCCTTAAATTAATCACCTACTTTTGCAGATGATAGTGTGATTTTCTATAGAGCAAATCCTGAAGAAAATAGAAATGTTCAAAGGTTGCTTGATACTTATGAAAAGGCCTCGGGACAAAAGATTAACCTTATGGTTTTTAGTAAGAATGTGGCAACTGAAGTGAAGGATAAAATCTTGCATCTGTGAGGGGTCAATTGTGCTCAATAGTATGAAAAGTACTTAGGCTTACCTCCAGTGGTAGGTCGATCCAAAATCAAGGCTTTTTCAGAGAAAACATATAGTTTGGCAAAAATGACAGAGCTGGAAGGAACAAATGCTATCTCAAGGTGGCAAGGAAATACTTATAAAAGTTGTAGCCCTTTCCATCCCAACATACTCTATGAGCTGCTTCTTATTACCTAGTAATTTATGCACATGATTGGAATCCATGATGGCCAGGTTTTGGTGGGATCAAAAAAAGGATGAGAGAAAGATACACAGGATTAGTTGGGAAAGAATGTGTGAACCTAAATTCAAAGGTGGTTTAGGCTTTAAAGACTTGAGAATCTTCAACTTGTTTTTGTTAGCCAAACATGGGTGGAGGATCCTGCAAGATGAAAGTTATATGCTACACAGAATCTATAAGGCAAAATACTTCCCAAGAGACAATTTCTTTGACTCTTGCCTGGGTAATAATCCTTCATACACATGGAGAGGAATATGGACAATAAGGAAATGGCTATTCCAAGGATGCAGGTGGAGAATTGGTGATGGAAAAACCGCATAATTATGAACTAATAACTAGATCCCAAGACATCAAGCATTACAGATGGAAAGCATAGACTCAAGGGCAGGGCATGGAGCAAAAACAGTGGATAGCATTATTGACAATAATACAAAAGGGTGGAATGTGGAGAAGATAAGATCTCTATTCAATCCAAAAGTAGCCACAGATATACTGAAAATCATAATATGTCCTGGAGAGCAACCAGATAAATGGATATGGACATAAGTAAGAAGTGGGAAGTTCAGTGTTAGGAGTGCTTACAGATGAATCAGAGAGAAGATAAAAAGCAACCCAGGTGAGTGCTCATCTGCCAGCAGACACTAGGTTCTATAGAAGGCTCTATGGAAGATGAAAGTTCCCAACAAAGTAAAGGTATTTGCATGGAGAGCTTGCAAAGAAGGGTTACCCACTTGATACAATTTACAAAAAAATAATGTCCTAACAGAAGAGAATTGTTGTTTCTGCAATGAAAGAAGAGAAGATTTGCCTCATGCATTATTTCATTGTATTAAAGAAAGGATTATTGGAGTAGTTTTGTGCCTATTATGGGAGAAATGGACAAGGAGTTTCCAGTACTGGATGTTGCTATGAAAGTGAAAGAGACTGGAAAAGTTAAAAAACTGACAATATTTTTCTTAATAATAGCTTGGGACTTCTGGTTTAGAAGAAATAAGATGGTGAATGATAAAATTTGCATTCAGCCTAGATAGATAATTGAACACATGCTTTATCACTACAGAGGATGTCCAAAGATATCAAGTCTTTGCCTAACAGCAAGACAAAGATCTACTGCTGCTAGAAACCTCTCCCGACAAGTTTTCTGAAACTTAATGTGGATGGGGCAATGTTCAGTGATCTGCACAGAGCTAGAGTTAGGGCTATTCAAAGAAATGACAAAGGAGACATTGTTATGGCTGCTTGTAAGGTGGAGAATGAAGTTGTTGATCCAGAGGACTTCAACCATGGGCATTCAGAAGCTAATACTTGAGAGTGACTGTCTATTGATAATAGAGGAGCTCAAAAATCCATCATATTCTTTATCAATGCTAGGGAATCTCATGAGAGAAACAAAGAAGAAAATCTTTATTATGCTTGGAATGTTGAAACTTTAGAGATGTGGTGGGATTGTATTCCATACTTTATTTCTCAAACTATATGGTTTGATAAATGTTTGTAATGTTTTCTTGATTAATGATACTCCTATCAAAAAAAGAAGAAGAGATATATACATGTGATTTTAAAAAATATGAATGTTGTGGCAAAACATTATTGGCCTTCAGATTATATATTTACACTTTGTTTTCAACCCACTTTCATTTTCCTCTAGCCAACATAAAACCTAATATAATATTAGTTAACAAGCTCCGCATTCATTTTTTCCAACCCACTACTATCCAGTCGACCCTATCATTATTCCAAGTTTGTCCCTTTCATGGATGTGGAAAAAGATCAACAACTGGAAAAATTTATTTCTGTCAGCAGCAGGTAAGGAGGTTATGATCAAGGTTGTTTTACAAGCAATACCAACCTACACCATGAGTGTATTCAAACTCCCAAAAAACCTTTGTAAGGAGTTGAACTCATTGTTGGCAAACTTCTGGTGGGGTAATAAAAAAAAAAAACAGCAGTATGCATTGGTGTAGTTGAGAAAAGTTAGGGAAATCGAAAGGAAGAGGAGGTTTGGGCGTTAGAGACCTAGAGTCCTTCAATATGGCCTTATTGGCCAAACAAGGTTGGAGGTTCTTACAGAACCCGAGGAGTATGGTAGCTAAGGTGTTTAAAGAGAAATATTTCAGATCAGTTTCCTTGATAGATGCAAAATTGGGACATAGACCTTCCTTTATATGAAGGAGTGTATGGGGAGCAATGAATCTATTGAAAGAAGGCTTAAGATGGAGGGTTGGGAATGGTAGAAGTATAAAAATATGGGGACAGAAATGGTTATAAACTCCTTCTTTATGTATTCAATCTCCTTGCACGATACTGGACAAAGAAGCTAAAGTTTGTGATCTAATTTCTGATAAGGAATGGAATGAACAGTTGATTAAGAGAATTTTCTTTCAAGAAGTAGACCAGATATGCAGTATACCAATTAGTAAGATGGACTCTGAGGACAAATTGATATGGGGCAACAATAAAAAAAGGCCAATTTACTGTTAGTAGTGCTTATCAGCTGGAACTGAGTAGGAAAGAGGCAGTGAAGGGTGAATGCTCAGAAGGAAGAGAATGGGAGAATAGGTGGAGCGGTATATGGAATTTGAATATCCCAAGAAAAGTCAAAATCTTTATGTGGAAAGCTGCAAAGGAATCAATTTATACTTGATGGGAATTATAGAAGATCAAATATGCCCAATATGTAAGAGTGATGTTGAAACAACAATGCATGCAATATGGTCCTGTCCAGCAGCAGCAGATGTTTGGTCTAAATCAATAAATGTGATTCAGAAATGGAGCTCAAATGAACTTGATCTTTTAGCTTTGTGGGAAAGACTGGTGGAGAAGGTAAGTATAGAAGAATTAGAAGAGATAGTTATGGTTATGAGGAGCATCTGGCTGAGAAGAAATGAACTTATATTTGATGGCATTTTCAAAAGCCCAAGTCAAGTGATGGAACTAGCTAGAGAAGAATTAAGAATGTTCCATCTGGTAATAGACGCAATTCCATGACTAAAATGTAAGAGCACCCATAACAGATCAGGAATAGTTTTAAGAGACTTGGATTTCGTCACTTGGGGGTTTGATTCCTTGATTTTCTTAATGGGTCTCTTTTGTACTTTAATTACTTTTTTGTAATCAATGGTTTGTGGTAGAAAATGAAAGAGAGAATCTTTCATTGGTTCCAACTCTGACATTCAGTTTGGGAAAATAGAGTGAAAAATGTAAGTTTTTTTTTTTTTTTTTTATATATATATTTAATGTTCTCTTTTGGTTGGTTAGGAATATAGTACTTAAAGAAAACAAATGATAGTTTTTGGAACACAAAATTTTGCTATTGTTTGATACCAAAGAAAACAAATAATATATTATAAATTTATGTTAGGATTATAGTTTTTAAGTCTACAACTCTTTTTTTGGCATAGCCAGACCTCTCTCTCTCTCTCTCTCTCTCTACGGTCCTTATAAATTTGTAGTCTCTCTCTTGTGCAGCTATATATGGGTTGGAGTTGGACTATTATCAAAGAGAAAGAAAAAGGCAATTCATAATATAAATCGCCAATTACAGGTATTGCTTGCAAAAAATTCTTATTACTCAATTTCAAGTTCTAAGTTTCAAGTATAGTACTTTTTCTTTCTATTCATAAATTTTATTTTTTCGCTAAAAAATATGGGTTCGTTTTCTACTGTTCCTCATTTGTGTCAAAATCTGATGAAATTTTGGATAGCTTTTTCGTGTAACCCATATTGCATAGTGCAATAAAAGTTTAATTTTTCGTACTAAATTAACTCAATTTATTTTTAGGACAATTCCATATATATATATAGGTTGGAAAATTTCTAAGGCTATCTAATAATTATAAACACCATATTCAATCTACCAAAATAGTGAGAATTATACCAAATATCTTCATTTTTTCGTCAATCCCTATTCACTTTCCTTTTTTAACAATTTGATCTGAATCTTAATATAACTTTATTTCTTAACTTCCAAATTCCACTATCGTTTGACCCAATAGCTATATGGATAACTTTATAAGACTCAACTTCCTTTCATTCGGGTTATTAAGTCTTATTTTAGCTTAACTATCAATGCATGTATATACCTTAAATCAGGTATCCTATCAATCCACAACTCGAAACGAGTCTTTGATATTACTTACTAGGAACATGGTCTAAAATATACACCGTTATTTTTAAGAGTTTTATTATACATTTTTCAAAAAGAAAGAAATAAGCCAATTCGATGATTTTCATGACCTTCACCAATTCAATGATTTTCACATTTCTACCTAGTTAGTTGTATTTACTTCCCATGCAAAGTATCTCAAGATTGCAAACGGCTTGAGACTTCTCATCTCGCAGATAGATTCATCCATACCATGAAAGTCATCTATGAAAATAATGAGATACTTCTATCTATCAAATATTACAGGAAACAATGCCTACATGTATCTATACGCATTATCTCAACAAACTTTATATTCCTTGTGGCATCTTTTATTGATATATTTGACTTGCTTTCCTTTAGTACAAATCCACACACACTAGGATTATAAAATCTAAGTGCAGAAAATATTTTATGTACTAATCTCTACAACTTTTTTTTAAAAATATTCTCCAAGATTTTATGTCACAGTTACGGGAGTTTGTCTTTAATCATGCTTCAAACTTCTATGCCATAAATTGTAAGAGTTCTTCATAAATCATATTTCGCTTAGTTCTAGTACATGCCTCATGAGCGTAAAAGATTATTAACAAAAACATTATAAATGCATGACGAATACAATTTTATTGAAAAGAAAAATAGAATCAACATAAATGGCATTTTGAAACAAATTGGAACATGAACATTTACACAAGTTTAACCACCAAAAATGAATATAAGCATTCATATTTGTAGAAATATGAAAATTTCTACATCCTAAGGATGATGGCCTCATGAGAATTTCTACATCTTCACTGGGAGAGACCGCACACCGTTCGAGAAGAAGAACACGTTCTCCCAGACGTTGCTGCTAGCATTTTTCTGCATGTTGCTTCTTATAGTTGCAACAAACGTGGATCCTGTGGCACATAAGGCCACATTCAATCGGACTTGCGCAATTCCTCATACTAGTGGCACGCAGAGAGTCCATTGACTTGCCACTGTAAATTTTTAAGAGGATCCGTTACGAGGCGAGCATCATCGTCACTGACAACCTCCCTTATGGAGTGATCATTATCGGCTATTACTGGACTAGAGAGTACCACCCTAGGCGAATGAGTGGTTGGCTAAGCATATGAACTCCTTCGACATGACCTCACACCATTGGAGCATTGGACAAGGAAGGGGGCGTGCTCGGCTTGAGCCTGTGTCTATCTCAAATCTTGTTCCTCTGACTTAGTCTGGGCCCAGTGTTAATACCCATTGTGGGAGTATTAGTCAGCAGCCGATGGGTACATCTGTAAGGGATGCGCGCCCTGCTTGATTCGATACCCAGCCTGCTTAGGTTGATGCGATGGTCCCAGATATTACTGCGCAAATCACGCATATACAGTAGAGTGTCACCGAGGTTGGCCATCATGTAGATATCCTAAACGACAAGCTCACCACATTGACTAAGGAGTTTCATACATTTGTAAACAACAAGTTCTAAGTGTTTTGAACTTTTATCATATTTTATATTTATATTTTAATATATTTATTTTTCTATACTTTATGTAATAAATAATATTATTTAATATATCTAGTGCTTTTGTATTTGAATTCTCATTTTTTTTGTATTTGAAAATATTCGATTTTTAATTTTAAAACAGTTCACGTTCGAACGTTTAAACGAATAACTTACGCATTCGCATGTAAGTGGGCTTAATGTTCAAACGTACATGAACTGTTCGAACGTAACACTTTATACGTTCGATATACGTTCGAATGTAATCATTCCAAAACGATATCATCTTGCTTACGTTCGAACGAAACATTATTATAATTCGAACGACATCATATTTTGTGACGGTTTCAGGATTGTCACAAATTCAAAACCGTCACAAAAACTCAATTGTGTTGTAGTGAACTATGAAATTTTTGTTTTCATTTCATCTTAGGATTTTGAAATCCATTTCTCTAGCATCTAGTTTTGCCATTTTGTAGAAAAGGTCGTCGTTCATCAGGATGAAAGGCTCAGAGACTGGGGTCAACTAAATGATGTTTACCCGAATTCGAAAGGAAAGCTCCTATCGAGGATGTTTACCCATTTTTTTATATGTATTTTTTTTTTTATTTAATAGTTAAGAAAGTATTTTTTTAAGAAAGTTATGTTTTTTTTTTAAATATTTAAAGGGTTTAAATTTCGGTGAACACTTTTGATGACTCCTAGCATCACCCAATTCTAAATGGGTAACGAGGTTTAATTCTCTCTCTGTTGATATGATTTTCATTATTTGATATTTTGGAGATGAAGAAGATTTCTAACACATGTTACAGGCAACCGCTGCCCTGCCCAAGGGCAGAGGTTTATACAGTTTCCTCGCTAGGGTGGAAGGCAAAAACTCCGGCTACCGATAACATCCCTATCACTATTTATTTTTCTCTCTCCAATAATCGCCTTCACATAATCTATTGTATGATAGAAACTCTCCATGGAAAAATCTATAATTAGGACGAGGTTTAAAATTACCTTTTATACCCTATAATCAGAATAGCTCTTTAAAATTTGAAGAAATATAGACTGAATGATCTGCATTGGAGTAGTCAAACAATATTGTTTTAATTCGGACTTAAACTATAAGCTACAGCATTTGGAAATGTTTCTTCATATTTAAAGACGTATTATTCATCTTCAAAAATAATATTTTATTCTAAAAAATTAGATCCAACTAATTTGATATTTTATTCTAAAAATCAGACCCAACTAATAGTTGAGAAATAGGTTGACGAAAAATGATAGTAGGAAAATAATAACTTAAGTAAAAATTAAATTATTAATTAACATATAGTTAGTATAATTATAAAATATGAAAAAAAAATTATTAGTAAAAAAATAATATTATATTATTAGTTTGATTAATCTAATGTGAAGTTATGACTTTAATGATTTTAGATTTATAAAAATATGTACTTTTAATTTAATTTTAAAAATGACTTTGATGAACTAATGCTAACGTTCAAAACTACCAGCCTGCCATGAGATTTTTTCTTTATCATAACAACAATAGACTCACCCACATGTACACAATCAACTTTTATAATTTGTTTTCTTAAAAATACCGTAAAGTATGTTGACACGTGTCGGCCATCGAACTCCGGCAAACTCTTAAACATATTTCACTCATAAAAATATTTGGCATTAAAGTTTTTAAGAGTTCAGGTTCTTATTTTAGATTTTAAAATTTTCATTTAAAAATAATTTAATGGATCGAGTGCGGTTTTGATTTTTGTAAAATTGATAAAATCATGCAGTGATAGTGTATGTAGGAGTGTAACCGGTCCGGTTCGGTCTCGTTTTTTTTTTTAAATTTTGGAATTGAATCAATATATACCTGTTTTGAAAATTTAAGAATCGATACAGACTGATTTATCATCAAAATCAAAACTTTCAGTTTTTCCAGTTTCGGTCTGGTCCTGTCCGATTTTTCGGTTTACCATTTATACATGTGACACTATATATGTTTAATATTATAATTTTTTTAATACTAAACTTAATTGTGAGAATTTAGTATTTATTATTAACAAGTACTAATTCTTTAATGTTCACTTATAGTAGTATAATATAAGCAATGTCTAGCTTATTAGTGAGATTAATAAAGTTGAATGATAAGATTAAAATAGTATAATTAGTGTCTAATTATACTAGTATATTAATTTTATGTTATAAGATTAATAGACTTGAATAATAAAATTATAATTTCATGTTATATTAATTAAAAATGTAGCATATAATATATATAATAATAATATAAAAATTATATATAATATAAAAAGTGATCAGACGGAAATCCATTAATTGTTATTATCTCTTTCAATGTCAAGGGACTTGTCTTCTACATATATAAAGGTCGAGCCTGTCTTTTATGAGATGTTGATTATGCGGTCTACCACTTGCAATATTTAGACCAACCAGACTTCAACTTTGCGTATATATTGGGGTGGAAAAAGTAGATTGGGACTGCTTTAGTTCTTGTTTAAAAGAAAAATATAATTTTTTTTTCATTGACAAAAAGTGAAAAGATATTCCAAAAACTAAGACGTTTATCGAAAATCCATTTTTCAATAATATAGAAAATTAATTATATGTTTTCAGAGTACATAATATCGTTGTCAGCTTGTAGAGATATATTATAGTGTCCATGCTCATAAATGTGGATTGAAAAAAAACTCAACAATCGAGAGGACCTCTACTAGTAATGTGGATTGGGATTATCGATCTAATCCAAAATGAAAGAAAAGTCTTGACGTACGTTGATGGTCAAGTCATTAAATTTGAAAAGTCATGCACTGATTAATTAACAGGCGGTGGACGTGAAGAATATTATGTTTATGCATGTTTTTTATGACCCATCGATATCTAGGAAATCTCTTAGAAACTGTTGAGATTTATAAGGGTATGTAAACAAATTGAATTCGTACGTACGTGGTTAGACTTTAGGAGAGGAGTATGATATAATTTTATTCAAACACGACTTGAGTTTACTTGTTGTACATCATTCATAACCTTATAAAAGCATCACTCAAGAGTTTGAAATAAAAAAAAAAATAGAAAACAAAATGATAAAAAAAAAAAATTTACTTTATACAATCTCCCGTGGATAATACGCCATTTTTGTGAAGGCTACATATCCTATCAATTGTTGAGATCCTTCTCTGCCACTACCGTGGATGAATGCTGTTTTTTATGATGCTCATATAATTTCATTATGTCATGTTTATTACATTTTGCTTTCAAATTTTGTACCAACTTACACATCAACATTATTACTTAGCTTGCCTCTAGTATTTTATGTGAACACATAATTAATATATATATAATGCAATACTAGGATGATTATCAATTATGATATATAATAAAAAATCATATAAAAATTATTTTATACAATATAAAAAATTAATATATATATATATAAATCGGTCCGGTCCAGTTCAGTCTGGTATTAGAAAAAAGAAAATCAGAATTGGATCAAATTTAACCAATTTTAAAATAAAATAAAATCAGTACCAGATCGAACCAAACCCGATACCGGATCAAACTTACCGTCCATTTTTTATTTTCTTCACCCTACGTAGGTAAAGAGTTATTTGCCATTATAGGGAAAGATGCACGTGATGCTGTAATCCCATGAAAGTCTGTGTTTGCGGGTTTCACATGACGTGAACTTCACATTTACAAGTCGACGCTGTTTTGAATATTCAGCATTAGCGCGTTTACAAGTCGACGCTATTAAATTTTTAATATTTTTTAAAAAACATTTTTTGAATTTATTCTTTTTAAAATATTTCAAATTTTTTATTCATTATTCATATAATAAATATTTAATAAAAAAAATAATAAAAATTAAAAATAATGTGAAGTATGGAGTGTTAAAAAATTATCAAAATTTTTTAAAAGCTGAATATTCAAAACAACGTCGACCCCTATTACATGGCCCATGGCCGTCTGCTTTCATTACCTTCAGCTTCAGCATCACATTGTAATTTTTACACTCATCAATTAGCGTGCTGCTCCTTGTACTATATCAACATGTCTCATCTCCACATAATATGGCAGGATCAAATTCAGAGTCATGTGAAGACAAGTTCAAGTTGTGTTTCATTATTTTGTTGCCACAGGTTTGTCAATGAATTGAATATCAAACGAAAATGAAATGTTTTGGGGCAGAAATTCACGGACTTTAAAAGGGGATGCTGAAATTTTTTACTGTTGCAGTCTAGCGCTGCAATTTACCTCATTTGGTTATGCAGTTCAGATGAGATGAGATGAAACGTTTCGTTGAAAGTTGAATAAAATATTGTTATAATATAATTTTTATTTTAAAATTTGAAAAAATTGAATTATTTATTATATTTTATGTGTGAGTTTGAGAAAATTGTAATGAATATACGAGATGAGATGAAAACACTCTCAATGGCTTTTGTATTATACGAAAAATGTAAATTATTTGAAGAATTGCTCTAAAAAGAAGTTTCATCCGATTATGTAAAATGAATTGTAAAATACAATTAGCTATAGTAACCCGCTACATGTAGCGGGTATTGTTCATCCTGTAAAAAATTTTTTTACCATTGATATTTCATTTACTCCCTCAGTTTCTTTTACTTTGATTTTTATCACGTAAGCAAATTCTTTTTATTGTTCATCATTTAAAACACATATTTCATTTTCTTCTAAAAACAAATCTTGGAAATATTTTTAAACCAATTTTTTCATATTTTGATTTTATTTTTAACTTTTATTTGGCTTATATATTTTTGTTTAATTTACATGTATAGGACTAAATTATTTTACATTGTATATAAAAACAAATTGTAAATATAAAAAAAAAATATGAATATTGTAAATTTATTAGTAAAAATGAAATATTTAAAAAGAATAAAAAAATAATATTTAAATAATATAGAAAAAAAATAGATAAACTAATAAATGATATATTGTAAAAATCAATATGTAAAATAAAAAAAATTAATTATATATTTTAAAAGATAGGATAAAGAATCTATTAAAAATATTCTCATAATTTAATTTTACGTAACTAAACTAACCGTAAGCTCTAGGTCCTCATATTAAAAAAAGAGTAATACTACATACAGTCGTGGAATGCGCAAACGTCGTGCAATCGCTTTGAAAAAGAGTGGAGTCCACGATTAAAAAATTAATTTCTTTTTATGTGGGTCCCATATTTATTCACTTTTTTCAAAGCGATTACACGGCACTTGCACACTCACGACTGCAAGTATCATTTCTGTTAAAAAAAACCTTAGTGAGTCAGCAGTAGGACTTTATGCCCTGTGAAAAAACCTTCGCTAGAAGACTTCTCCGATTGTTCCATGACCCAAAGGCAACACCCCACCGCCTTCCTCGCTCGATTTCTGTTTTAGAGCAGATTCTGGTACGTTTGGACGGTGATAATATTTTATAGGAAAAAGTTAGTTTGCCTTGTGACCGCTCGACCGTTCAAAAAAAAATATATTTTTTTTATTTTATTTAGTTTTAAGGAAGTGATTTTAAGTGTATTGGTGTATTTTTTTATTTTTTAAAAATATTTAAATATATTGAAAAAAATATGAATAGAAAAATGGAAAAAATATATATATATTGTACGTCTCCCGATCGCTAGAGATACAATTATGTTATAGATGAGAATCATTAACTCTCTCACTGCTTAAATAGACTTTTGGTCATCATGAAATCTAAAACTATTGGTATTAAATTATAACTCATTAATTAAGTGATATAATTTGAATTAGTATTATCTTTATGTGTGGGACATCGAGTTTTGATAAAACTCTTACGACAGCCTCCCAAGCAAAACACATTTTGCATAGACTTTCCACCAAGCAGTACACAATATTTCTACCTTCTAGTGATAATTCAGCTGTTTTCTTCCTTGGCTGCATTAATACTTTCTCACATAATTTTTCAAGAATTTGAATATCAATACAATTGTTCTCGTTGAATAGCATCCGATCGTGATTCATGCTAACAAGTTTTTATATATGTAGGAAAACTTGTCCCTGATGAAATAGCATCACGAGCTATATACAAATTAAGTATGAGATTTGAATAATATATCACCAGGACGTACATGTACGTACTACGTACTGGACCATTATGAGAGATTTACATATCAAATTGAATTTTTTTTTTTTCCCACTTTTTAGATGGCTTGAAAAGTGGATTTTTGGGCCTATGCCCTTTGTGCTTATAATTTTTATTTAATTTAATTATATGTGATTTGGATAATTGTAGTGTAATTTGTTTATTATGCTCGTATTTAGTTTGCATGAATTGATTAATTTTGCTTTATACATGCAATTTTTTATGAGTATATAGTTTAAAGCATGAAATTAAATGTTATGCATAATATTATAGTTTTGAAAATATAATGTTTATGCTTATATTATGAATATTTTGTGCATAATTATAACATGTGAGTATTAGTTAAAATTATGTAATTCATAATATTAAGTTAGTCTTATGCAATCTAAATGTCTAGTGATCCATATAATTTTATGTTAACTAGAGAATAGCCACAGCATCTTTAATTAAGTAAAATTATTATGATTGATTAGGATCACATAAAGAATATTAGACATTAATTGTAATTAATTATACTTAAATATAATAAATTTTATCCCACATGAATTTTTATTATATTTATATTATTAATTAGGATAAAATATCAAGTTATTTATAAATTACCCACAGGAATTATGAATTAAGTAAATAATTTGATAGTTTTATCATAAAGTTTAAGATAGAATATATATCAAATCATAATATACCCTTTAGAATTATGAATTAAGTAAATAAATTGATAAAATTCTATCATATAGATTAATTGGATCTACTTGAATTAAAAATATAGCCCACAGGCAATTTTATGTCATTAGATTCAATTTTTAAGCATAATTTATATTGGTAAAACATGAATATTTATTTAGGCCTCTATTTTAACGTAAGCATGTAATCTATATGCAGTTACACAACCTACAAATTTTTCTGATATTCGTTATGATATCCCTGAACTTAAGGGAGATAATTATAAAGTCTGGAATGAGAGAGTTCTTCTTCATTTAGGGTGGATGGACATAGATTATGCTATTAGGAAAGACGAACCACCAGCACTCACTGATACCAGCAATGCAGCAGCCATCGCACTTTATGAGCGATGGGAGCGATCTAATCGCCTCAGCATGATGTTCATTAAGACTAGAATTTTAGCTGGTATTTGTGGTTCTGTCGATCAGCATGAAAAGGTCCGAGACTTGCTAAAGGCCATTGATGAACAATTTGTCACTTCAGACAAGGCACTAGCAAGCACCCTAATCATGAAGTTCTCATCCCTAATTCTCACCAGTGTGAAAGGTGTGCGTAAGCACATCATGCAAATGAGGGACAATGTGGCTCAATTAAAGAAACTCGAGGTTGAAATGTCGGAGTCCTTCCTGGTGCACTACATCCTGAACACCCTTCCGCATCAATATGGACCCTTCAAAATCTCATATAACACACATAAGGATAAATGGTCAATTAATGAACTTATGACCATGTGTGTTCAAGAGGAAGGGAGACTGGTGATGGAACAGGGTGAAAGTGCAATGCTGGCAACGCATGGAAAGGGCAAATCTCAAGCAAAACTGAAAGGAAAAGGTAAAATACCTCCCCAATGTGGTATTAAGAAAGATTCCAAGTGTTTCTTCTGTAAAAATAAGATACACATGAAGAAGGAATGCGCCAAATTTTAGAAATGGCTTGCAGACAAAGGTAATTCAACCTCACTTGTTTGTTATGAATCTAATATGGTTAATGTCAATATTAACACATGGTAGATTGATTCTAGATCAACAATCCACATTTCAAATTCCTTGCAGGGTTTGCAAAACCTAAGGAAGCCAGTGGGAAGTGAGCGAAGCATCTTATCAGGAAACAAGATGGGCTCGCATGTGGAAGCTATTGGAACTTGCTATTTAATTTTATCTAGTGGTTTTGTTTTAAAGTTGGAAAAGACCTTTTATGTTCCAAGTTTTTCTAGAAACTTGATTTCAGTTTCAAGACTAGTACCTTTTGAATATCCCTTCAATTTTTCAAATTCATCATTCAGTTTATTTTATAAATTTGATTGTGTTGAGAATGGTACTTTGTCTGATGGTCTTTACTGCATTAATTTACAAAACAATATCACTTATGATTCAATGCATGTTCACACTGGCACTAAAATATGTGTTATTAATGAGGATTCCTCTAAATTATGGCACCGGAGATTAGGTCATGTCTCCATAGATAAAATTAAAAGATTAGTAAATGAATGGGTACTTAATACTCTGGATTTTACTGATTTTGAGACTTGTGTGGACTGCATAAAAGGAAAGCAGAACAACAAGTCAAAGAAATGTGCCAATAGGAGTTCAGACATATTAGAGATCATACATACTGATATATGTAGTCCAGACATGGACTCACATGGTCAGAAATACTTCATCTCTTTTATAGATGATTACTCACGATATATGTATCTCTACATGCTTCATAACAAAAACGAAGCATTAGATGCCTTTAAAATCTTTAAGGCTGAAGTAGAGAAACAATGTGGTAAACAAATTAAGATCGTGAGATCAGATAGAGGTGGAGAATATTATGGTAGATACACAGAGAATGGACAAGCACCTGGGCCATTTGCAAAGTTTCTTCAAGAGCATGAGATTGTTGCCCAATACACCATGCCTGGTTCACTGGACCAGAATGATGTAGCAGAAAGAACAAACCAAACATTATTGGACATGGTGCGGAGTATGCTTAGCAGCTCCAATCTTCCTAAATCATTGTGGGCTGAAACACTTAAGACGACAGTGTATATATTAAACCGAGTTACAATCAATGTTGTTCCTAAAACGCCATTTGAATTATGGAAAGATTGGAAACTGAGTTTGCGACATATGCGCGTTTGGGATGCCCGTCTGAGGTGAGAATTTATAATCCACAAGAAAAGAAACTAGACCCAAGGACCATTAGTGGGTATTTCATTGGATATGCTGAAATGTCTAAACGTTATAGATTTTATTGTCCATCTCACAGTACTAGGATTGTGGAATCAAGAAATGCAAAGTTTCTTGAAAATGACTTGATCAGTGGGAGCGAACAAACCAGGAACATAGTTTCAGATAATGATCATTCAGAATCTCAACCTTCCACCTCAAGTGATAGATTGGTTATTGTTTACAACACCCCTCAAGTACAAACTGGTGTTGAACAACCAATCATTGATGTTCCACAAGCTGCTGACCACACTCCAGTAGATCAGGTAGTTCAAGAGTTGCCAACAACTTTTGAACAACAAGTTGAACCACATACTTCTCAAGAAGATGATGGTGCAACATTAAGAAGATCTATTAGAGTAAGAAGATCAGCAATTCCAAGTGATTATGTTGTGTATCTGCAAGAATCTGACTATAACATTGGAGCCGAAAATGATCCCGAGTTCTTTTCATAAGCCATGAGTTGCAAAGAATCAGAATTATGGTACAATGCCATGAAGGAAGAGATGAATTCTATGAAGAGTAACGAAGTCTGGGATCTTGTTGAGTTGCCTAATGGTGTAAAAGTCATTGGATATAAATGGGTCTTTAAAACTAAAAGAGACTCATTGGGCAACATTGAGAGATACAAGGCAAGACTCGTTTTTAAGGGATTCACTCAGAAAGAGGGAATCGATTACACGGAGACTTTCTCTCATGTATCTAAGAAAGATTCCTTGAGTGTTATTTTGGCATTAGTAGCCCATTTTGACTTAGAGTTGCAACAAATAGATGTGAAAACAACATTTTTCAATGGAGATCTAGAGGAGGAGGTTTACATGAAATAGCCTGAAGGATTCCCCTCTAGTGATGTGAGCAATTGGTTTGCAAGCTCAAGAAATCCATATACGGTTTAAAACAAGCATCCCGCCAGTGGTATTTAAAATTTCATAATGTAATTTTTTCATTCGGTTTTGTAGAAAACATTATGGATCAATGTATATACCAGAAGGTTAGTGGGAGTAAAATATGTTTTCTTGTTTTATATGTGGATGACATTTTGCTAGCAACCAATAATAAGGATTTGCTGCATGAGGTAAAACAATTCCTTTCTAAAAATTTTAATATGAAAGATATGGGTGAGACATCTTATGTCATTGGCATTAAGATCCATAGAGATAAATTTCAAGGTATTTTGGGTCTGTCTCAGGAAACCTATATTAATAAAGTTTTAGAGAGATACCGGATGAAGGATTGTTCACCAAGTGTAGCTCCCATTGTGAAGGGTGATAGGTTCAATTTGAACCAATGCCCAAGGAACGACCTTGAAAGGGAACAAATGAAGAACATTCCATATGCTTCTGCTCTCGGAAGCCTGATGTATGCTCAGGAATATACAAGACCTGACATTGCATTTGTTGTGGGAATGTTGGGACGATATCAGAGTGATCCAGGTTTAGACCATTGGAGAGCTGCAAAGAAAGTAATGAGGTACGTTCAAGGAACCAAAGAATACATGCTTATGTATAGACAAACGAACAATCTGGAAGTAATTGGCTACTCAGATTCTGACTTTGCTGCCAGTATTGATTCACGTAAATCAACATCATGATACATATTTTTTATGGCCGGTGGAGCTGTATCATGGAGGAGTGCCAAGCAAACTTTGACTGCCACTTCCACTTCCACTATGGAAGCCGAGTTTGTCTCTTGTTTTGAGGCTACTTCACATGATGGTGTATGGCTTAAGAGTTTCATTTCTAATCTTAGAATTATGGATTCTATCTCTAGGCCATTGAGAATGTATTGCGACAATTCAGCTGCTGTTTTTATGGTTAAAAACAACAAAGTAGGAGTCGAAGTAAACATCGACATTAAATATTTAGTCATAAGGGAATGTGTTAAAGAAAAGAAAGTGGTCATTGAGCACGTAAGCACTGAACTAATGATCGCTGATCATTTGACTAAGGGCACGCCACCGTTGAAATTCAAGGATCATGTAGTGAATATGGGACTTGGTTCCATTATGTAGTATTTCATTGTATGAACAATGTTATTTAATGAAATTCTTAAATATTTTGATATTTTTCTCATATTAATGTGCACCTTAATTTATTTTTGAGAAAATTCATTTGTATTGGACCAAGAATAAACATAGGATTTATTCATTAAGAAATTGTTCCCACATAAATTATAAAGAATAAATACATAGTAATACATGGAAGGTAATACTCGTCATTAAAGGACCTATCGCCATGATTTATGTATTTATTATTTAAATGAAGATTATCGATGAGTTTAAAATGAAATCTTAGATTAGGAGTGTGGACTAAGTGGGAGAATATTGACCGTTTCTCACGGAGACGTTCGTGAAAACGAGTCTATCACTTAAGAGTCCTTTAAGTGGTCCATCACTCTTCCATCACGTTCATAACTTATCCCATGAAAATAGGATCACGTGGTACACGTAAACACCGAAGCTTGATGGAGGCTTCGACTATACTCACTGAATTCCCTTCGGTTTTACACCATCTAAATAAAGTGGAGAAGAGTTTGGAAGTGTCAAACACAGTGAGAAACGTAGCAAAATCAGTGAATAGTATCAATGGCTGGAGGTAATATTTTTAGATTTAAAACCTGTCGATTCTTGTTTCTAAAGTATTATTCTCCATTGTAGAATCATTTTTGGTCTACCACGTACTACGTACTGGACCTGAGAGGTTTACATATCAGATTGTGGGGATGCAGGGGTGGGGAGCTGGCTGTATACTTTTGTCAGATGCCTTAACAAAGATACCCAGTTCCTGGTCCCAACATAACGACAGAACTTAGAAAACTTGTGTAAAAGGGTTCAAGGTAATTAAGCTTCAAATATTCTGAAGAAAATATCCAATTTAATTAAATATTCCACGTAATAAACTTACTCATCGAATGAGAGTGTTAAGAATATAATACAAATAATAAAATTTTATCCTTTCTATCAACTTAAATTTTTTAGATAAATGATGATTTTAGATATATAGAACAGAAGTCCTAAATTCGAATCTTGACTCTACACACTATCTCATTTAATTAAATACTTTACGTGTTTCACTCATTGACGTCGGCCAATCTGATGTAACGTCCCTTGTATATTGACGTGGCCCTGTGCCTGAGGCAAAAGATTGTAGTGTTGAATTTCAAGTTAGCAGATGAGAGCTGTCTACGTGCTGATCAGGAAAATAGGGAACAGAATTTGCATGCATGAGTACAGTGTAATTTTAGTTCATTGAAGTCATAATTTGGGTGGCTTATCATGTTAGACTTCACTAATTGCTTCCTAATGCGCCTGTACTTTCCCCGAATAATATCATTATGGAGGGACTTTATATATATATATATATATATATATATATATGCGACTTTTATCATATATGTGCCATTTAGGAATACTAAAGCCACTTTAGGCCTTATTCCTTGGAGACAAATTACATTAGTTTTCCTGCCCCTCCTTTTATGTTTTAAATTCTTTGGAATGTGCGTTATCGTGGCAACATATTTCGAATGCATGGAAGAGTCATGATGATACACTGCATTAGAGTAATTCTATATACAACCGTGAAGTGCGTAAACGCCGCGTAATCGATTTGAAAAATAGTAGGGTCCACTATTAAAAAATTAAATTTTTTTATGTGAGTCTCATGTTTTATTTACTTTTTTCAAAACGATTACGCGACAGTTGCACAATTCACGATTGCAAATATATTTTCTCTTATTTAAAATAATAAATTTAAACATTGATTGACACTAGTGTTACCTCAATACAATAAAATATTAGTAGGATAAAAGTTTGGTATATAACATTTTTTTTCTTCGAGTGAAATAATATGGTTGGAAGGCATTGAAAGGTTTTGATCAAGTTTGGATAATAAGTGGGGAGATTTTTCTTTCCCAAATTAGTTACTTATGATTGGGCTTAGGTCATTATATAACTGCAAGGCAATTAAAGCGCACTGATCATCACATGATAGCGCGCAGTATGGAGAAAAGTTTTTTTCTTTAGTAAGTACCAACATGATCGATGTTATATATATATGCACGAGAGACTGTCAGATCTTTCAAAGTTCTTGATTCTGGCCGTTTAAAAAGCAAACGAATTGAAGAAGCAGCAAATAAAATTGCGCGCAATTCTTCCTTCCAAACCACGCACCCCTAACCTCAGGATGCCCTTTATAAGTAGTTAATTACTTAATAAAGTAAATGACAGATCACCGACAATGAATAAAGCCACTTTGAAGAACATTATTTGTTAGCACAATGGTTTTTGCTTTCTGTGATTCTTTTCTTTTCTTATTTCTTCTTCTGTCTCTCTTTTCCTTTCTGGCCTGCAGCTGGAATTGTAAAGCTGGACCCTCCTAGTTGAAAAGCAATCCCACGGGAACTTCTTTTGATTAATATTGGGAATTAATTATATGCTAATCCATGCTTTGAAGTTTGGTACGTACGTACCCCTAGCTAGAATTCACTTGATCTTCGTATAAGGTTCGGCTATTAATTGTATTAATTAAATTTGGTTTCATGTCTTGAACTACTCATTGATACAGTCAGAACTAAGTAAAGAATCTATATGTCCAACGTCTTAATTAGGCAGTGCATGGCTAGCTATAACGTACTCTCCTAGCTAGCCTTCTTTCCAGTTTTTTTTGTGCAAAATTAAGCGTTGCAGATAGCCTTCCCAAAAAGTCATGCAGCGTGCGTTCCATCAAACAAGTTAAGAACCATTTCACCCGGCCAACTCGCTAGCTAGCTCCCCCTTCTTTTATTCCTCCTTACCATGCACGAAAGCAGAAGGAGAGAGCAGATCGTCAAATGGGATTGTCTAAATAATCCCCTTCCTTTTTTAGTCTTTTTCATATTTTAATTCTAGTATATATGTGAGTGCCGCCCGCTAGCACAAAATCACTTTTTTTTTTTTTATCTTCTTTTTTTTTTTACATTTTTTTTACATTTTTAAATATTTTTTAAAAATAAAAAAATATATCAATATACTAAAAATCACTTTCCTTAATCATTAACACAAAAAAAAATTAAAATATGGTCAAAATGAGAGGCAGCATTAATCATATATATATATATATATAATAGAAGCCAATCACAAATTTTTGAGTTACTTTATTCTTGACGTGTCACACTTTGATTGTCGTAATGTTTTTTATTTTTATCTTTTTTTTTTTTACATTTTTTTAATATTTTTAAAAATTTTAAAAAAATATACTAATACACTAAAAATCACTTTAATTTCTTAATCATTAACAAAAAAAAAAAAAAAGTTAAAATACATGAACGGCCAGGTCAAAATGAGAGGGCAAACTCAGAAAATATACTAACATTAATCATATATATATATATATATATATATATAATAGAAGCCAATCACAAATTCTTTAGTTACTTTATTCTTGACGTGTCACACTTTGATTGTCTTAATGTTATTAGACTAATACCATGGTTGACAGCAGGTACCCAGTAACGAACGAGGAAAGTACTTGCTTCAGCAATATGACAAAAATTCCATCGTAAGAGTTGGTGGCGAATGATCTCATTCTGCTTAAATAATGTCTTCCTCTTCACATTTTCTGGCCAAAAGATCAGCAGCTAGCTATGTTCACCAAATCCATGATGTACACTGCATATATATATATGTTAGACCCCATACAGCTTAATTAAATTTATCACTGATCAATGCCATTCTTACCAATTCAACTCAATGTTGCATATACTAAGTTCTATGCCTAAAGGATCAGTGCTTATGATTTTCCATTTAATAATTACAATGGAAAAAGAAAATGTTCTGTAATGAAATGTCAAATGAGGGATCATGCATTGTGACACATGAACGGAAGGACCTAATTTGTGGCTATTTATTCACTTGTCGTTTGGGGGGACAGCCCTAACTAATCTTATTTTTAATGTTCAAGCTCAAATATATTGTATGATACAGCAAGACACGGTATTACCTACTAGCACATGTTGGTTAGCTTGCTAGCTACGTATACGTGCGTCTACTTTTCTTTCTTATAATCTGCAGCTAAAGTAAAGGTTATAAATCTTCACCTCATGCATCCAGATTCATTTGTACACGCACTGGAGTTGCTTCCTACAAAGAATCATATAAACAGTAGTAACTCAGAGTACTTGAAATGGGAGGGATACGTTATTTTGCGATTATAATCATAGGTGTTTTAGGATTTTTGGGTTCTACACAAGCTCAACTGCAGTTGGGTTTTTACTCCAAGAGCTGCCCAAGAGCCGAGAAGATTATCCAAGATTTTGTTAACAAGCATATCCATAATGCTCCATCATTGGCTGCTGCCCTCATAAGAATGCACTTCCACGACTGCTTTGTCAGGGTTTGTGTCCTCTCTTTTCTCGTCAACTTTTTCATTCCATTATGCTTCTCTCCTGAGCTTCTTCTTCTTCTTCTTCTTCTTCTTCTTCTTCTTCTTCTGTATTCTTCGTTTTGATGGCATAAAAAGTTCGTGTTTTATGCCTTTTCTAGGGCTGTGATGGATCCGTGCTTCTGAACTCAACGTCGAGCAACCAAGCTGAAAAGGAAGGTGGTCCAAATCTAACACTCAGAGGTTTTGACTTCATCGACAGAGTGAAGAGCCTTCTTGAAGCTGAATGTCCTGGCATAGTCTCTTGTGCAGATACAATTGCTTTGGTTGCAAGAGATTCTGTCGTGGCCATAGTAAGACCCAAAACATAATTAAAAACAAACCCAATTTGATCTTTCCTTTTCTGAGTAAGAAAATGGATCAAGTTTACTTGTTTTTGTGTTATTATACAAATATATATTGTTCCTCACATGCAGGGAGGACCATCTTGGACAGTTCCAACTGGTCGAAGAGACGGGACAATCTCTTTGTCATCAGAAGCAGTGAACAACATCCCACCTCCAACTAGCAACTTCACAAACCTCCAAAGACTATTTGGAAACCAGGGTCTTGATTTGAAAGACCTGGTCTTGCTCTCTGGTAATCCAAACCTCCTCATTTCCAAGCACCTTTAATTACTCAATTCAATGGCAATATTAATATATTTCAGTCAATTACTCCATGATCAGGTGCTCACACCATTGGCGTCTCTCATTGTTCATCCATCTCTAACCGACTGTATAATTTCACTGGGGTGGGCGATCAGGACCCTGCTCTGGACAGTGAATATGCTGCAAATCTCAAGGCAAGGAAGTGCCCAAATCCTAATGATAATACCACAATTATTGAGATGGACCCCGGAAGCCACAGGACTTTTGACCTCAGCTACTACAGTCTCCTGCTAAAGAGAAGGGGTCTATTCCAATCGGATGCTGCTTTAACTTCCAACGCTACGACAAAGTCTTACATCACCCAACTGCTTCAAGGACGGCTTGACAATTTCTACGCTGAATTTGCCAAGTCCATGGAAAAAATGGGTCGGGTCGACGTTAAGACTGGGAGTGTCGGTGAGATTAGAAAGAACTGTAGAGTGGTTAATAGTTAGAGGGTAAAATGTCTTGTCTACTCAGGTTTCAAATTGTTTGTTTGTTTGTTGTGTGTTTTCATCGTAGTTGTTTTGCGAATAAACAGGACCTGGTTCTGGTGCCCGTTTCCAGTATTTAGAGAAAAACTGTTACGAATATAATAATTCTAAATTCTAAAATCTCGTAATTGTGTGTCATTTTCCTGTATATAGCTGCTTCTGCCTCAATCAAACCTGCTTCTGCTTCTGCTTCTGCTTCTGCGTGCTGTTTCGTGTATACACGAACAAGACTTTGTACAGAAACCTTTTTCCACCTTCCAGGTGGTCGGTGACATTTATTGCTTCTACCGAAGGATCGTACAAAGCATTGTTGAATTAAAAGAAGTCATAATTTGAAGATAAAGTGGTCAAAGTTACCGTTTTTAAGAAGTGTGATAATTTGAATATAAAATGGTTAAAGTTAGCTTTTTATCAGTTTGATAACAGATAAGATGATTTATTAATAGTAATAATATTATTTATTAAAATTAGATTAGGTAATTTTTCTTTTATTTTATTTGGCCAACGGCTGTCTTGCAGATTGACGGTTTCTTTAATATTTTCTCGAATGAAAATGCTTGTCCATTGATATGTCCCGACAGTGGATTTTTATATATTTTTTATTTAATGATTAAAAAGGATTTTTTAATAATATTGTGAATTATTTTTTTAAAATATTTAAGGATATAAAAAATAATATTTTAAAAACCAAATGACGACAAATTCTCGGTCGGTGGACAGTAGAACCGTCCAGCACTGGAAGACATGATCCAGTGGCTGCTAATTGGAACACAAAACTTAATGCAGGGTAGGTAGTTCGAGTTCCTACTTCCTCCTACCAGAGTCGAGTTTAATGTGAGTGACGTGTAACTGTATTGTCTGTTTCTGGTGATTAAATTTAAGATCAAGGGTCACATGCATGGTTGGGTTGGGCTGTTCTTTGTGTGTTTGAAATTTGTTGGTGAGGGCAGAACCAGCTCCCATTGATTGGGTCAATGGGCACAGAGATTTCGGATGAGCAATCTGAGCTATCACTACTTCAACTACTTGCTTTGAATTTGGTCTGCCTGCATGTGCAGGTAGCTTACGTTACATTATTATTGTTTGGGTGATGATATCCACAACTTTACAATCCTTCTGCGATAGGATGAGTTGGGCTTTCATAAAAGATTAATAAATGACTAATTCTAGGTACAATCGTAAAGTGTGTAAACGTCGCATAATCGCTTTGGAAAAGAATGAAATCTACAATTAAAAAATTAATTTTTTTTCATGTGGATCTTATATTTTATTCATTTTTTTCGAAACGATTACGCGACGGTTACACAATTCACGGTTGTAAATATCTTTTTTCCTAATTAATACACCGTACCTCTCTTACTCCTACTTCTCTACTCAATATTTTTTTTTCCTTTTTGAATTTGGATTACAATGTAAACATACTTAAGTTTTTCATAAAATATTTCATGCTGAGAATTTAAAATCATGATTATTCATACATATGCTATGACATGAATGACTTGTCTTAAATTATCTGACTTATCTACTTATTTTGTTGGCCCACACACTTAACCATATGTGCAAGATTTGGCCCACACACTTAACCATATGTGCAAGATTGTGCATTGGCCCCACATCCCGTTGCCGCAAGAGGAGCCGCTAATAGTATTCTAGTATACTATGATGGATCACACTTAGCTCCGTAGCTTGCACATCCACCCTTAAATTACATTGGTACCATACATCTAAATGGTCATATTATTAACTGTTCTGATCTTATCTTATACTTGAGCATATAAAAAAACTTGCGTATCTTATACATCGTGAGAAGCAAAATACATACATTACTATAATATGTACAATGAAATATGATGAATGACGTGCTTGCAAATATCACGACATGCGTGATATATAAACACTGACTTTCAAAGAATTGATTTTAATAAAAATATATATAACTAGCTAACGTATGTTAATCCTAATTTATGATGCAAGCTACTTACCTCGTATTGCTAAATCCAAAATCTCGCTTCATAAATCATTACATATACGAAGTACCATATGTCACTAAATTTAGAAGAGTCTGTCACACTATTTTATTTAATTTAATTCCTACTAAGAAAAATAACTTTAATAATTAATCTGTATTTTCCGAACTTAATAGTTACTAAGCCCATAACTAACCCCATTGTAATGAACTATAACAAACCATTTACGATCTGCCATGGTTACAAAATTAAGGACAATAACGTAATAATACGTAAGTATTATACAATCACTTTAAAAAATAATATATATGATACTCATATAAAAAAAATTAATTTTTTAATAATATATCTTATTTTGTTTCAAAAAAATGATTGATACTTGCATACTATACAATTACATGAAACATTATTCAAAGTTAAACCGAGCAATTAACACTAAAAACAAAACTTTCAGTGGGAGAGAGAGAGAGAAAGGGCTCTGATGTAATTGCACAAAAAAAACCCAACACGTAAAACTGATCCGGTCAGTGGCTAAAAATTTAAGAACCGTGAGAGTTTTACTGTTTGTTTAGAAATAGATATCATCTCAAAATTTTAATCTTATCTTATTTTTTAAAAAATTTAATTGAAATACAAAATTTTTAAACTTTCAAATAAAAAACAATTTAACTTTATTAAATCTCCAAACAAAATAATATTATAAAACTATATTCTACTAATATTTTAACTTTATAATATTTTTTATTCAATTTTTTTTCTTTTTTTTTCTAAAATCTAAAAAATACTCAACTCAAACTAAATCACTAATATTCATAAACTATTTTATTACTATTTACAAAATTCTCATATCATCTCTTTCCTTCAAAGAAACCGAGATAAAAGTTGATAATAAATTTTAAGGAAAACTCGATCAATAGATTTGGAATATTCAAAACTTGGTTAAAAAAAAAAAAAAAAAACCTTAGTAAAAATTTAAACTGATAATTTAACTATATTTATCCTCTACAATAATAGTAGTAATCCGAATTAAAGTATTTATGATAAAAACCAAATAGATTAAAACTATTTTATGTTGTTATAAAAAAAAAATTAATAAAAAAAAACTATTTTATGTCATAATTTGAGGATCCGTATGTTACACAGAATTTTATTGAAAATCTTCTCTCCCTTGTCTTTGTCAGCGATTTTGGAACGAAACTTTTTCAAACTCAACCATTAATAAAAGCAGCTTGCGCTCCTTCATTTTCTCAAAAACGAAACCAAGCTGATCAAACTCTGCCATTAAAATCAGTTTGCTGTCTTTCATTTTCTCAAAAATACTCGATAAAATCGAGCCGCTCAATCAAGTGACAATACACCAATAAACCCAAAAACAACAGAAAAAGAATGAAAACAAAAATCTCGTTTTTCAATGTCAGAGGTATTGTTTACATTGGAGACAATCCAGAAAAAAGAAAGAAAGAATCCGTAATCATGTCAAATCCAAGAGGCAACGTTACCCGGAATATTCAAAACTTATTTCTCTTTCTTTTTTCTGTCTTCTCAAGAGTACTTTCTCTCTAGGAGTTGATAAAAAAAATGCTATAAAAAATGAGCAAGAAGAAAAGTTGCTGCAAAGTTACGGAATTCAGTTCTTGAGAAGTGATCTTTTCACGCTGCCATAAGTTTAAATTCAAAACCTTAAAGCATGGGTTTTCGCCAGGTTCAAATTCAAAACCTTAAAGCATGGGTTTGTGCCCAGGTTCAAATTCAAAACCTTAAAGCATGTGTTTGTGCCAGGTTCAAAGTCTAATCAGAAAAGAGGAAAATCAGTACAGGATATTTAAATGAGTAATGCTACGTACAGTTGTAGAGTGTGCAAGTGTTGTGTAGTCACTTTGAAAAAGAGCGGAGTCACAATTAAAAAATTTATTTCTTTTCATGTGACTCTCGTATTTATTCACTTTTTTCAAAGCGACTACATAATACTTATGCACTTATGACTGCAAATATCATTTCTCGATATTTAAACAATTCTGCTACATTCTAAGTGTTTTGGCGTACCAATGCATACCGAAGATGACGTGAAAATGTTTAATTTTTTTTATTAAAAACAAAAAAATAAAATAAAAAGCAAAAGATGAAAATGAAAATGAAGGACTGTATCGTCTTCATCTCCACTCCGCTGCCCATTGTCACCATTTCTGATCTTTGTCTCCTTGTGATAACAGCCGCAGACCAGCTTCTAAATCCTTCATGGTAAGGGTACAAAGTTCATCGGTGTCTATAAAGTTCATTGGTGCAAACTTTATGGCTAGTTCTTCTAAACTAAAGTCATTAAAATTGAAAAACGTGGTCACCCGTCTGCAGAAGCCTTCATTAGAAGCAATCACACGCTTCATTGGTTCACTATACCCAGCAAATATGATGACAACTTTTCCACCGTCCATGGCAGACATAATCTCTTCTAAAGCTCAATCCATAGAACTTTCAGAAAACGGAAAAGTATATGAGCGACTTTGAAGGGAGATGGCTCTTTTTGCAGAGTAGGAAATTCATGGCCACAATCTCTCGCCTCCTCTTATCTTCTCTCTTCAGCTTTGTCTTTGGGGTTTAAGAATATAGTCAAAATCTGGAAAGAAAAAAAAAATTCTCGTCTTTGTTGGCGGTGGTGGTGATTCTGCTTTCTTCTTGTTTTTTCCTGTTATATAAATAACACATATATTATTTTGGAGAAAATTTTAGTGGGATGGAGTTGGTGGACCCGAATTAGCACTTGCACAGCAGCAAACGGGGAGGCCGAGGTACCGAGAGTGCCTAAAGAATCATGTTGTCGGCATCGGAGAGCTTGCTCTCAACGGCTGTGGCGAATTTATGTCGGCCGAAATGGAAGGAACGCTCGATGCTCTCAAATGTGCCGCCTACAACTGCCACCGCAAGGAGATTGATGGACACCCCGGTGCCGCTTTCGGTGTTAGCTAAGCCTAGGGATTTTTACAAGGTTAGCACACACTCAACATATTGAGTGTATGATGTGAAGTGTGTGCCGATGTGGGGCAGATGTATAGCATTTCCCTTTTTACAAAGAAGGGCCTTATCTCCCGCCTTCCATCAATGCGCACTGTTTCATTTTCATTTTACAAATTTTAAACTAACTTCTACGTCAACTTTCGGTGCGCATCAGTGCACGAAGTCGCCTTCAACAAATGTTTTCCATATTTAAAAATTACATCATTTGCTTATTGGAAAAGACATGTCGATCGGGTTGTAGTCCGGTTGGAGGCTTATCACTATAGGAAATAGATTAGAGGGGATCGGGCGTTTTGAGATGTAGCTTCTCTTTTCTTGAATGGCTTATGTGTCACGATGCGATTGGCCGGTGTGAAAATAGGTTTTAAACCCATCCGGCTAGAAGCTTTTCCCTTTCCATTTTTCTTTGATATTAATGTAACAAAATCTAAAAAAATCTTGTCTCGACTCCCAACTTTTAAAATTAGAACATAAGATTCAAGTCTGGTTTTTTTTAATAAATTATTTCATCTCATCTCATCATTACAATTTTTTCAAACTCCAAAACAAAATATAAAAAATAATTTAATTTTTTTCAAATCTCAAAAACAAAAATTGTATTCAAACAATATTGTGAGGAGATTCTTCACTCGGCCCATGGATTCCTGGCCCCAGCCCGTTGGGGGGAGGGGGGGTGAACCAACTTGGAGAAATGAGTGAAAGAGGGGGGGACAAAGGCATTGGAAGCGCAGTATCATAAATGAGAAAGTAATGTCAAGAGAGAAAAATGGGTGATTTAACATAAAGCAAAGGAAGGCAATGTGTAAGGTGTTAGGAGAGAAAAGTAAAGAATTGACTTAAAGCCAAGGAGAGGGGGTCAGACACACAAAAATAGGCATCCATCACCACTACTGAGGGACACGCAAGTAAAGGGTCAGATATAAAGGATTGAGACTTTTTTTCGAGGGGACGCTTAATTTTCTTCTGACTTTTGGATTCTTCTTCGACTTCTTATTCAACATGAGAGCTCCAGAGAGGACTTCTTCTCCAGCCAATAGAACTATAACTTCCATTGTACATTGAGAAATGAGAGGCTATGATAGACTGTAAATAAGCTTATTATAGTGGAATCTCCCCTCCCCTGGCCCCCGTAGACATAGATCTAGTGCCAAATCATGTATATCTGCGTGTTCATCTCTTTTTATTTTTTCTGCATTTAAGTACTGTTCATCACCATGGATGAACACACAACACCGTACAGCCGCACTAGATCATTTTCGGGGGCTCCACACAACACCGATCCAGGCCCAGCTTGAAAGACTTGAGTTGGTGGAACCTAGCCCAAATGCGTGTGAAACACGACGTTAACAATAACGGCGTCTGTGGGATCGTTATAGATCTTACGTGCATTTCTTATGTCTAAAACAACCTGTTTCGGACAGCTTAGAAGAGACACAGAGAAAGCCATGGAGGCAAGCTAAAAACCATTGAGGAATGGGTGACGAAACTGACCGACGAAGTGCAAATGCTTCGCAAAGAAAAAGAGGAGCTCATATCCGAAAGAGCAGATGAAAATTTTCCAGATAAGTATCTTCAACCTTTCCACTTTTATTTTTATGAAAAGCACCACTGTAGGAAAGAGGCGATTAAAAATACACTACATTTGAATATTTTTTAGATATATCCAACATGTAGGGCTGGGGTCCCAAACTCTCCGGCCACTTGAGCTTAAAAGTACACTAGGCGCATACACATACATAGAGTGCAGGCACTGTGCATGCACAGTACACAAGGGGTGCACGACGTCGTGCACCCAGGAGCCTTGCCGCGAGACCTACTGACCCAACGCCAATCTCTGTCTCCACCGCACCGATCTCCAGCCATGGAGGTTGTGCTCACGTTGGCACGTGGATGTATGTCCCCATACACTTAGCCCGCTAGAAATTCACTGGTGGAATTTCTATTGACTTTAGTAATCTCATGAAAACCCCATAAGTTTTTACGAATCGACCAATCGCGCAAGTTTTAGTCTGTCAACATAGTCAGTGTTATCACTCATTATGGTGCTAGAATTATGAGTTTAATTATTTGAGATAGTTAGCAGTGTCAGAATGCGTTATGGTCTACGCCATTAGACTTAATTGATTATTTAGGATTTTATGACGCAATAGCCCATTTTCATAATTCCGGACGAAACGCTTGTTCGAAATTGTGAAATTATTTTTAGGGGCACTTCGGAGTTGAATTTCGGTAAACGATTTTCACTAAAAGTTAATATAAATATTTAGAATTTTTCAGTACTAAGTTTATTATGCATTTTTTTGGAGTGAATAGTAGTCTCGATAAGGGCACCCAATGCAGTGTTTTCAAAATCACAGTGTGGAATGTCTAAATTAGTTTAGAGAAATTTTATTTGGACACTTAGAAAGATCTTAGCCGCACATAGTAAATGGAATTAGACACTTGGCACAAAGAGGAACCATTAGATAGATTTGTGAAAGAAATTAAGGTGTAAGATCATGCCACCTAAGCAAAACTTTGTTTCATCTGTTCAACCAAATTGTACCAGACCAAAGAAGGTTTCAATCCTAGCGAAACCCTAAATGATTGGAATCCAATTGAAACCCCAAAAACTTGGTTGAAACCGAAACCCTAAACGGTTTCTCAAACCCTAAAGTTGGCCTCCAAACCTTTTATAACCCGATTTCTAGTATTGTGTTTAATCACTTGATTAAATTACATACACATGCTATTAATTAATCAAATCCGTGTTATGACATCATTATACAACCTTTTAAATCTTGGAAATTTGATTGGGTCAAGAAAAATTAGTTTTGGGCTTGATAGCATCTCAAACCCTAACAAAACCCCCTTTAAACGCCAAATTGAAGCCCACTTGGTTAGGGACCACTAAGGCCCACGAATTTGGCCACCTTGGCAAAGCTTCTTGAAGAAATTTCCTCCCCCACATGGCAGACTATCCACTGCCATCAGCTGCCCCCAATAGTGCCTTGATGTGAAGGAGAAATCCACCCCATCAACCTCCATATCTAACAACTGCTACAGGCAGTCTTTGCCCCTCTCTATTCTCCACTTTATGTCACATAGCTACCTCCAATCAAGGGTCATTCAAGCCCATAACTTCCCCCTCCAGGAGTCTAAAGTCGTGCAAGGCACGTTTCACTCCATTTTATCATTTCTTCACCCCGTTCTTAGAGAGAAACTCAAAAGAGCTCTCTCAAGCAAATTTCTAAATCTTTTTAAGTGGAAATTTTCGACCCTTTGTATGTATTTTCACACAATGACTCCTTTATAAAAGTTGTTATTCTTTGAGTGTAGCTTCCGTAGATATCTTATTAGTCTCATTTCATGCTCATTGGTCGGTCAAAAGTTTTTTTTAACCATGGATAGGTCATTCTAGGCGTGAAACTGGAGAGTATGTTATGTTTTGAAATTTTTGACCAAGTTAATAGACATATCTTGTTCCGAAATTTTTTATGGAGTGTTGTTAGCATGTGTTTATGAATGTTCATTGAGGATTTGTTGCATGAATAAAACTTTTGATGATAGATTTCCTTAAATTTAGAAACTTGAAAACTGGAAGTGGAAAAACAATTTTTGTTTTGTGAAAGTCTGAATACTTCTTGGTTTAATCTTATTCCAAAGGTTTTGATATTTTTATTTGATGATCCTAAGCTTCCTATATACATGTTAGGATATTATTTTGAAAATATTTAGTATTACTTTTAAAGATATAATTTTCTATGCAAGAGGATTTCAGTTAGGCATAAGATTTGATGTTTTTGGGTTAGATCCATGTTTTATTGAATTTTAGCCATGTGCTTTTAAATTTGATGGTTGGATCTTCTTTAGGACACATTTTTAAACCATGAGATGTTTTAGTTTGAAGATCACATGTCTTTAAGTCATGGATCAAGAGATTGACCAAAGTTAGTTGAGAGAAAAGTTTATGTTTTTGGACTAAGTGTAAAACCAAAAACTCCAAGTGTTGTTTTGTGATTTTGGTGACTTTTATTTAATGATTTAAAGCATGGTTTATCTTAGGATGATGATATGGATATGGTAGAAGTAAGATTTGATTTTTTTAGAATTCTTGGAGATGTTTTTATTAAGGTTAAAACTTGTGATTTAAGAGTTTACTTTTTGTTTAAAAGTTTGGGTCTTTTTACAAAAAGTTTGGTGTTGATGATTAGCTTTTTCTTAATGAATATTTTAACTGTTTTTTTAAACTTATGATAGGAAGATCTTTGTTACAAAAGTTTGGTTTAATTATGGTTTTTGAAGATGCAAGAAATTGTAACCAAAATCAAGAGAAATAACCTATGAATGTTTCGATCATAGTGAGTTTTCCATAGTTGTGAACGGTTTTAAATTTTTTTTTGAGTTGATATTTGAGTTTAGGACAAAATTTACATGAGGAATGTAAAGTTTGGTAATTTTTGGAGTTAGGATGTGAAATCTTTAAGTTAGGGGTAAAATGGTCATTTTCTCACATATAGAAGGTAAAATGGTAATTTTACTCTAAGTTGTCTCTTTTCACATTTCTAATTTTTAGTAATTAGATTTCTAAGTTTTAGAATACCATCTTACAGTTCCTTGTGTTTCGCACTTTATTCTCGTAGAACGTGACGATCGAGGTAAGTTAGCTCTTAACTTACTAACAGTTTACTGTGTATGTGTGATGGGTAAGGAAACTACAGTTTATGTTGGTATGTTGTTATATATGTCATGACATGCCATGTCATCACATGTTTATCTATTACACGAATTATTCTGTCACGAAATACTTATTTGTTACATAATATATTATGTCTAATGTTACTATCTATTGCAAGTATGTCACATTACGTATGCCATCTGTTACATTTATGTCATGTCACGTAATACTCACTGTCACATGTTATGCCATGTTATGAAATATTGTATGTTACATGTTATGTCATGTTATGAAATATTGTCTGTTACTTATTAGTATAGCTATATAATATATTAGACTAGTCTAATAGTATTAATATTAGCCTATTAGTATAGTTATATATTTGTATTAGTTATAGTGATTTAGTATAACTATATTAGTATAAATATGACTATAGTCTATATTAAACTATTAATATTAGTTAAATAGTTATAGACTTATATATTAGTATAGTTATATAATATATTAGACTATATAATAGTATTAATATTAGACTATTAGTATAGTTATATATTAGTATTAGTTATAGTGATTTAGTATAACTATATTAGTATAAGTATGACTATAGTCTATATTAAACTATTAGTATTAGTTAAATAGTTATAGACTTATATATTATTATAGTTATATAATATTTTAGACTATATAATAGTATTAATATTAGACTATTAGTATAGTTATATATTAGTATTAGTTATAGTGATTTAGTATAAGTATATTGATATAAGTATAACTATAGTCTATATTAAACTATTAGTATTAGTTAAATAGTTATAGACTTATATATTAGTATAGCTATATAATACATTAGACTATATAATATTATTAATATTGGACTATTAGTATAGTTATATATTAGTATTAGTTATAGTGATTTAGTATAAATATATTAGTATAAGTATAACTATTATATTAGTATAAGTATAACTATACTATATTAAACTATTAGTATTAGTTAAATAGTTATAGACTTATATATTAGTATAGCTATATAATATATTAGACTATACAATAGTATTAATGTTACTATATTAGACAATTAGTATAGTTATATATTAGTATTAGTTATAAACTATATATTAGTATTAGTTATAAATTATATATTAGTATTAGTTATAAACTTATATATTAGTATAGCTATATAAATTATTAGACTATAATAATATAATAGTATTAATATTAGACTATTAGTATAGCTATATATTAGTATTAGTTATAAACTATATATTAGTATAGCTATATAATATATGATAAATTAAATTTTCATTTTTAAGATTAAACTTTTATTTTATAATAACATTATCTTATATATAATTATATTAATAGCATATGATCAAACAAATTACAAATGTTCATATTTAAGATGAATATTTTATGTTATAATTTATAAATTATAATATGAAATTATTTATATATGATACATAATTATATATTATATATAAGATTTTCACATATAATTATACATTATTTATAAAACTTATATATATAAAATATTTTGTATAATTTTAATTTTCTATAAAACTTATATATAAAATATTAATATATATATATTTATCAATCGGTCAGGTCCGGTCTGGGAAATTCTAAAACCGGTTCCAGCCGGTTTACGCATTACAAGAACCAGTCCCAGACCGGACCGGTTTTCCGGATTAAATTTACACCCCTAGCTTGAGTGTCTAAATAGGTGTGAAATTTCCTCGGTAGACGAAGTACAGTTAACAGGTTACGAATAGGGCCTAACTAGCTGGTCACTGGAGCGCGCCAAGCACTAACGCCGATGGAGCCACACTTTATTTTATGTGTGTCCACAACAAATGTGGCACAAATAATTCATGGTGCCACAACAACTGTGGAGCATGAAGTATGAGGCTACAACAACTGTGGAGCATACACTACGTGAGACACAGCAATTATGACACGTAGAATACGTGGGGCCACAGTAACTGTGGAGTATGTATTAACGAACTCACAGCTGGTATAGACACTTATGTTGTGATGCGGTAATCGGCAGAAACACACGACTCAAGGGGACCCATGTAGCACCTGCATTGTCACTTTATTAATTAAGTCTATTGAATAAGATTCCAAATTCATGTATTTCACGTTCAAGTCATGCTTCACGTTATGTTATGTTCAAGTTTACGTTCGTGTCAATCATGGTAACCCCATGAGATAAGAATACGCAATCATGGTAACCCCATGAGATAATAACAGGCAATCATGGTAACCCTATGAGATAAGAATGCAATCATGGTAATCTCATAAGATAAGATTAAGCAATCACGGTAACCCCATGAGATAAGACTACTCAATCATGGTGACCTCATGAGACAAGAATATGTTTCAAGTTCATGTTTATGTCATGTTATGTTCAGGTTCATGTTATGTTCAAGTTCACATTCATGTTATGCATGTTCACATTTACATTATGTTTCAAGTTTACGTTCATGTTATGTTATGTTCACGTTCACGTTATGTTTCAAGTTCACGTTTATGTTATGTTATGCTTAGGTTCATGTTATGTTCAAATTCATGTTCAAATTATGTATGTTCACGTTCTTGCTATGTTTCGAGTCCAAATTATGTTTCAAGTTCACGTTCATGCTATGTTACTAGTTCATGTTATGTTTCAAGTTCACGTACATGTCATGTCACGTCAAGCTAAGTTTTAGTTTTAGTTCAAGTTATGTCATTTATGTCATGCTATATGTTAAGTTATGTTATGCTTACTTACGACTTTGATTATGCATTCATGTTTTTACTATCATGCATGCATCATTAACCTGTGTGGATGTTTTCTGTTAACTTGCTGAGATTTGTAATCAAATCTCACTGAAGTAATCTCAACTACCATTCCCCCCGAATGGTAGGCGATGTGTCAGGATCAAAGCATGAAGCAAACACTGGTAGACTGGAGGAGGTTGACTAGACGCCGTAAATGCAACACGGAGCTTGCAGCCTACATAGTTAGGTCTTTGGATAGTATTCCTGCATCGTTAGTCGAGTTACGCGAGTTATTCAACCAACTAGCCCAATAGTGTATTTTGGCAATGTAATTATGGAGCCAGTCTCCGTTGTTTTGAGATTATAGTCTTCTGAGACCTGTGCTGTAATCGTGGACGTTTATTTTGTTAAGTATGCATGGATTATGTTTTAACTATTTGGGATATTATAAGTTTGATGCATAGTATTGCTCAAAAAAAAATTTATCAGCTGTGGATATTTTATAATGCTAGGTGCATGTTAGAAACTTTGCATCATATATGTCATGAACGGGGGGCAGATAACCTTGTGTTGCATGTCCCGATGCTTTAGATATCCATCAGATCCCAAGTGGAATTTGGGAACATCACAGAGTGGTATCAGAGTAATACGTTTAAATCCACATGTCGTTAGGAAATGCACCAAATATTAGGCCTACACGAGTACACGTATAGAACCACGTACTATCTCTCATACTTAAAAAAATAAACATCCACGATGAAGACTAAAATAATAAGAGTTGATTTCTGTGTCTTTTTGCGTGGAAAGTTTTGACTCTTTGTAAATATTTTTGCACAATGACTCTTTCGTAAAAGTTGTTCGTCTTTGAGTGTAGTTTCCGTGGATATCTTATTAGTCTCATTCCATGCTCATTTATTCAGTCAAAAGTTTTTTTAACCATGAAAAGGTCATTCTGGGCGTGAAACTGGAGAGTATGTTATGTTTTGAAAATTCTGACCAAGTCAATAGACATATCTTGTTCCAAAAATTTTTTATGGAGTGTTGTTAGCATGTGTTTATGAATGTTCATTGAGGTTTTGTTGCCTGAATAAAGTTTTTGATGATAGATTTCCTTAAATTTAGAAACTTGAAAACTGGAAGTGGAAAAACAGTTTTTATTTTGTGAAAGTTTGAATATTTCATGGTTTAATCTTATTCCAAAGGTTTTGATATTTTTATTTGATGATCCTAAGCCTCTTATATACGTGTTAGGATATTATTTTGAAAATATTTAGTATTAGTTTTAAAGATATGATTTTCTATGCAAGAGGATTTCGGTTAGGCATAAGATTTGATGTTTTTGGGTTAGATCTATGTTTTATTGAATTTTAGCCATGTGATTTTAAGCCATGGATCAAGAGATTGATCAAAGTTAGTTGAGAGAAAAGTTTCTGTTTTTGGACTAAGTGTAAAACCAAGAACTCCAAGTGTTGTCTTGTGATTTTGGTGAATTTTGTTTAATGATTTAAAGCATGGTTGATTTTAGTATGATGATATGGATATGGTAGAAGTAAGATTTGATTTTTTTGGAATTCTTATATATGTTTTTATTTAGATCAAAACTTGTAATTTAAGAGTTTACTTTTTATTAAAAAGTCTGGGTATTTTTACAAAATGTCTTACTTCTTGTAAAAACATCTCCAAGAAGTAAATCTTACTTCTTGGAGATGTAAGTGAAATCCTTAAGTTAGGGATAAAATAGTCATTTTCTCACATGTAGAGAGTAAAATGGTAATGTTGCTCTAAGTTGTCTCTTTTCACATTTCTATTTGTTAGAAATTAATTTCTAACTTTTAGAATACCCTCTTACAGATCCTCGTGTTTCGCACTTATTCACATAGAACGCGACTATCAAGGTAAATTAGCTCTTAACTTACTATCAAGTTAATGTGTATGTGTGATGGGTAAGAGAACTACAGTTTATGTTGGTATGTTGTTTTATATGTCATGCAATGTCATGTCATCTCATGTTTATCTATTACACGAATTATTCTGTCACGAAATACTCCTACGGCCCACTATCCATGGGCCCAACTGCGGAGATTGGTGACCACCTGAGGGATACTGGAGTTTTCTGCCACAGACACGAAGTTCCCTTGCAAGGAACGCTGCGCGCAATGAGCAACGGGTGCATGCTACACCGTGCGCCCCAAACGCAACCCCACTTCCTGTGGCTCCAGTAGGCAACAAGCAGCTGCCCCCCATCGCCATGTGTTTTGTCTAAAAAGTCTGTCCCGGCTTGAGTACCTCCGGCTCACCCCGAAGCATGGCGGGCAGCAATGGCCTTCGGCCATGTAATCCAAGCATGTAGCCAGCTTACTGCGGATTGCCATTATTAGTAACTAGACTGTCAGACCAACAACCATTACACTCTCCTGCATGGGATACCAACATCGGCCACAAGTGCAAGCACTACCTCGGTCATACAAGGCTTGCTCTTCATTTGCTGTGTTGACTTCGATCTGAGAGCAAACAACAATAGGCCATCAGCTAAACGCTCCAGTTTGTCCCTAGTAACAGACTGTCAGAATAACTTACCTCCCTGCAGGATACCAAATGGAAAGGTAGGTCTAAAGGTTGCCTTGCCCCTCCCATAGTGGAGAGCGGGATCAGCCTCACGGCTCTCCGAATGAATTACCCTGACCTCTGCGGCGACGAAGTGTGGGATCAGCGCCAGTCTAACCTAAACCTGTCATTCCCTATGATGTCAGCAAGCGAGAGCGGGTCCAAAACAAACTGCCCAAACAACCTACCTCCCCGCGAAGGATGATAGGTGAGCAGGTAGCTCAACCTCCTCGTCCGTGAGAGCGGGACTAGCCCCCACGGTAGCCCGAATAACTTACCTCGACTAGCATCATGGTGAAGGAGCGAATCAGCCACATCGCTGTCCGAATTATGTCCTCGCAGGTCAGTCCTCAGTTACCCGAAGGAAAATGCTTACCTTCCTGGTCAGCGTCAACGGGCGGGAGTAGGTTTAGTAGCAAACTGTCTGAACAACTTACATTCCTGTTAGATACCATGGGGAAAGGTAGGCCTTAATGTTGTCTTATCCCTCTCACAGTGTCAGCTTGATCCAAACTTACCCTTTCCTGCGTAGTCAACAGGCGGGAGTGAGTTTAGAACAGACTGTTCAAATAGCTTACCTCCCACGGGGAACAAAAGGATGAGATGAGCCAGGGGTCGTCTTGTTCCTGCCACGAATGAGAGTGGGTTCAGTCCTGAAGCTGCTCGAATACTTACCTCCTCGTGGGAGAAAGAGGCAGTTTGGCATGAGGCATTCCGACCTCTCCCCGATGGAGAGCGGGCCGAGTCTATGGACCGCCTGAATAATGAAGAGAAAGACGCGGACACATCAGCGAAATCTCCACCAACGGAACTTACCTCCCCACGAGGCAAAAAGGGAAAGGTAGGCCTAAAAAGTTGCCTTATACCTCTAGCGGAGTAGTACGGGTCGACCCCTAACCACCCGAAGATAGAATCTCCACCAACGGACTCTACATCAACGAAATCGCAATCAGCAACTTACCTCCCAGTGAGACAAAAAGGGAAAGGTAGGCCTAAAAGGTTGCCTTATTCCTTTCGCGGAGGAGTGCGAGTCAGCCATTGGCCACTCGAAGACAGAATCTCTATCAGCGGAATCTCTATCAGCAGAATCTCTACTAACGAAATCTCCATCAACAAAATCTCCATCAACAAAATCTTCATCAGCGGAATCAACACCAACGAAATCTGCAACAACAGAGTCCTCAACAACAAAATCTTCATCAGCAAAATCTCCATCAAATGAATCTTTACAAACAGAAACTAACACTCTGAGAATGCAGGAAGGAGCAAATGAAGAGGAAAGCAAAAGGGAATCAAAAAGGCCAGCGAGGTAAACCAATAGGAGCGAAAGGAATGGAGCTAAAGGAAATATGAGTGAAATGAGAGGCAGCAAAAGGAAATAGGAGTGGAATAAAAAGGCAGCTAAGGAAATGTGAGCGAAGGGAAAGGCAGCTAAAGGAAATAGGAGCGAAAGGAAAGATGGCTAAGGAAATAGGAGCTAAAGGATATAGGAGCGAAAAAAAATGCGGCTAAAGGAAATAGCTAAGGGAAAGGTAGCTTAAGGAAATAGGAAAGAAAAATAAGGTTAAAAAAAATCGGTAGGACAGAGCGATGACAGGAAGGTTCGCAGGGTAGAACCCCACCAAAAGACCGATGAGCGAAAAAACTGACGGTCCAGCAGAATGAGGCAAGGCGAATGGAAAACAGGCTAAAAAACCCCATCAGACAGGTTCAATAGGAATTGGCGGGGTAACTGTGAGGGAATTTTTTTCCGGGCCCATGGAATTTCCTGGGCCCAGCCCATTGGGGGGAACTCACTAGGGGAAAGGAGAGAATGAGTGAAAGAGAGGGGATAAAGGAATGGGAAGCTTAGTATCAGAGATGAGAAAGTAATATCAAGAGATAAAAATGAGTGATTTGACATAAAGTAAGGGAAGACAAGGTGTAAGGTGTCAGGAAAGGAAAATAAGAAAGTGACTTAAAGCCAATAAGAAAGGGTTAGACACGCAAAAACAGACATCCATCATCACTATCGAGGGACACGCAAGTAGAGGGTCAGATAAAAGAGACTGAGACTTTTTTTTCGAGGGGACGCTTAATTTTCTTCCAACTTTTGGGTTTTTCTTCGACTTCTTCTTCTTCAACCTAAGAGCTCTAGAGAGGATTTCTTCTCCAATCAATAGAACTACAGCTTCCATTGTACATTGAGAAATGAGGGGCTATGAAAGAATGTAAACAAGTTTATTATAGTAAAATCTCCCATCTCCAAGCCCCTGTGGACGTAGGCCTAGTGCCGAATCATGTAAATCTGTGTGTTCATCTCTTCTTATTTTCTATACGTTTAAATACTGTTTATCGCCATGGATGAACGTACCGACACTGTATAACCGCACAGTGTACGCACCAACATGCGATGAATGAAAGACATGTTTCGCACGTCTTTACGTATGAGCCACGTCATGTAAAACACGACGTTAACAAATTTTTTATTCAATTTTCATCTCGAGGCCATGCCATGCCATGCTCAAGATCTAGATGGTGATTTTTACAAGAATTTGGATTTCTTGCAATTTTTCATTGAGTATTTTCTATCATTTAGAGAAGAATTGACATGGTATACATACTCTACTGCATTTAATAGTTGGATCCAAATATTTAATTGGAAGCATTTAATGCAGTAGGTCCACATGTCATATCTATCTATTTTCAAATGGGTGGTGCTATAGCTCCGCTGGGGGCTCCCGCTGGAGCTGTAGGATTATTTAATATATATTTTGTTTAAATAATTTTTATATTGATTTTTTAATATTTTAAAATATTTTAAAAAAATAAAATAAATTTAAAATATTATTACGAAAATATTTTTTTAATCTAAAAGTAAAAAATATATATTAAAAAATACTTTCTTAATCACGAAGTAAAATAAAAAATTATAAAAAAATATTTTTTATATTATGATTTTTTAATAATATTATGATTTTTTTAAAAAATATTTAAAATAGTCATACTACAGTCCCCGTTGGGGGTTCCCGTTGAGCTTAACATGTACTTTTTTATGTATAATTTTTTAATTTATTTTTTATATAGATTTTTTTTACACTTATAAATATTTTAAAAAAATAAAATAAATTTAAAATATCATTAAAAAATACTTCCTTAATCAGAAAGTAAAAAAAAGTCATTAAATATTAATTTTATTCACTTCGTAATTAAGAAAATATTTTTAAATAATATTATAATTTTTATTTTATTTTTTAAAATATTAAAAATTATTAAAAATATCTATATAAAAATAAATTTAAAAAAAAATCATAAAAAAATGCTACAGGCTCCTGCGGGAGCTCCAGCAAGAGCCCAGCGGGACATGTAGCATTTTCCTTTTCAAATTATAGAAAGCATGTGGGTTACAATTTAAGCACGTGGGTTAGAAAATAATGCAGTAGGTCCACATGTCATATCTATCTATTTTCAAATTATAGAAAGCATGTGGGTTACAATTTAAGCACGTGGGTTAGAAAATTGTAAGGAATTGTTTAGAAAAAATTTTATCTCATTTCATCGTATTTTTAAATATTATTTAAATATAATTATTTCTTAATTTTAAATATTTAATTTGTTCATTTAATCATTATAATTTTTTTAAATTTTTAAACAAAACATAAAAAAAAATTAAATTAAATCTCAAAATAAATATAATATTAAAAAAATTATAGTCTAACAATATTTTAATTTTATAATATTTTTATTTAACTTTTTCTCTCTCACTTTCCAAAACTCAATAAACACCATAATTCAAACTATTTTATTATTATTTACAAATTTCCCACATAATCTCATTACCATACATCCTCTTAGAAGTCTCAATTTTTTCTATAATTTTCTGAACTAATCACTTTATAATGCTCGAAGAAAGTAGAAATAGTATGTGGGCTCCAGTGCATTAAATATTGCCCGTAAATGTGGACTCGAAAATTTAATGTTGTGATGAGATCCACATACTATATTTATCTCATTTTGAATAATGATAATTGGTTGGGTAATTCTACTGTGTGCTGAATGTCTTAGCACTTTGATAAATAAAGCTGAGAACAAAGGGGAGATAAAGGGTATGCAAGTGACTAGGGGAGGAACAAAACTTGCACATCTGCTTTTTGCAGATGACAGTATTATTTTTGGGAGGGCTAGCTTGAATGGATTGAGAAGATTGAGTAAATTATTAGATATGTATGAACAGGCATCAAGGCAGTGTCTAAAACAAGTAAAGAACATCGATATTTTTCAGCTCAAATACAAAGGAAAAAGAGAAAAAAGAGATAACTAAGGACAGTAGGAGCAAGAGATAGTAGCTGCTATGAAAATTATTTGGGATTGCCTACAATGGTGGGGAAAGCAAATGATAATATAATACCTTTAAAACTATTAAGGATAGAGTATGGCAAAGGATAAATAATTGGAAGAATCAATTTCTATCCCAAACAGGGAAGGAAATTCTCCTAAAGGTTGTCACTCAAGCAATCTCCACCTATCATATGAGTGTTTTTAAATTACCAAAGAGGCTTTGTACAGAAATTTCATCTATAATGACTAGGTTTTGGTGGGAGCACAAACGTAATGAGTACAAAATACATTGGAGAAATTGGAGCAAGATGGGGGTGTCAAAAGCACATGGAGGGATGGGATTCAGGAATATAGAGAGTTTCAACCAGGCCATGCTTGCTAAGCAATGCTGGAGAATTTTCACATCTCCTAATTCCCTAGCAACTAAGACTTTCAAGGAAAAATACTTCGAGCAGACAAATTTTCTTCAAGCTAAAATAGGTCAGGGTCCATCTATGATCTGGAGAAATATATGGAGTGCTTGGAATTTGTTGAAAGCAGGATTAATTTGAAGGGTTGAGAATGGACAGGAAATCAAAATAAGAGGAGATAGATGGTTTCCAAAGCCATCAGCTCTCTGTATTCAGTCCTAAGTGAAGGATTTTGATAAAGGTTCAAGAGTGAAGGAACTTATTGATGTAGATAGAAGAAGCTAGAATAAAGAAATAATAAAGGGAACTTTCGACAAAGATGAAGCATAGATGATCTGTAAGCATAGATAAACTAATCTGGGGCACCAAATCTGATGTTTTTAGTGTGAAGAGTGCATGCCATCTGGAGATGAAAAATAAGAAATGATAGTGGTGAATCATCAAGACAGACAAGTGACAAATAAGGGATGGAAAATACAATAGAATCTTAATGTCCTAGGTGTGGTGAAAACATTTATATGGAAAGTTATTAATGTCTGTCTTTCGACAAGGTAAAACCTAACACATAAGAGAAAAATTGAAAATCATTTATGCCTCATATGTGAAAGAGAGTAGGAATCCATTTGCCATGCTTTATGGAGTTGTGTAGTAGCTATTGAAGTGTGGGCAGAGTCGTCTATTCTTGTGCAAAAATGGAGCAGCTAGCAATGAAACAAATCTCTCGACTATCTGGAAACAGATGAATATGGAAAATTTGGTTTAGAAGAAATATTTATATATGAGAGGATGTTTCCAAGTCCGAAAGAATTTATGAAGCAAGCAAAAGGATACTTAGGATAGCATAAAGCTAGTTGTGTTGAAGGCTTTGGAACTTTGTGTTGTGTTGAGCTTAATTTTCTAAATATAGTATTGGAAGAGGATGCACAGGTGGTGACAAAAGCTATCAACAACAAAAGAGAAAACTAGTCATGCTATGGGCATTTAATCGGAGATATCAAAGAAATTCTTGGAAGTAGCACAGACAAATTATGTAGAAGAGACGCTGGAGATTGGACGTGGTGTTTATATGAAATTTACACCCTCCAATTGAGAGGTGACACGTATGCCATCAGATATAATTATGGTACAACCGACTACATGGAAAAAAATTCAGTGAAACTCTCTCTCCCCTCAGTCGCTCTCTCTTTCTCCCTCTCTATGAATATGTACTAACCCACATATTTCTCAAAGAAACAAAGGCTTGAAAATGAAACATATAAACAGAAGAATTAAAAAGATTTAAACCTCGATCAGGGTTTTTATTAGGATGGTAATGAATATATATTCTTCTATATGCTTTGTCTATTTATAAGTCGGAAGCCCTAGGCTCCAATCCAAGAATGCTGGAAGACACAAAAACGTGAATCCCAAGAAACTGTTCTGTTCAAACCACCCCTAAATCCATTGAACCATTTTCATCTCCATTAGCCCAAACCCCTAGGGAGAGAAAGATGGAGAAATGGAGATAGAAATAGATAAAGCAAGAAATGATGAATTTGAGTTCCTGTCAAGCAATGTAAGTAGCCAAACAATGTTAACCACATATGAGCTTTTCTTTGATTGGAAGCTCCTTCCCTTTTGGCAAATGAAGTATCTAGAGAAGCTAGCTAAACAAGATCAGTCTCGGGAAAGGCATTGAGGAAGAAGAGATGGACGAGGAGTGGAGTAGGGTGGGTTGGTTTGCGACGGAGATCCGTCGCAACCAACGAAAAGGGTGATTTTGAGGCGAGAAATGCTTTGGGTCCCGAATTTGGAACTCAAAAAATATCTCGAATGAATTTTTTTTTTTTTTTTACCGAATGATTAAAAAAATATTTTTTAATGATGTTGTGAATTTTTTATTTTTTTTAAATATTTATGATGATTAAAAAAATACATGAAAAAAATATGAAAAAAAAAACACACTATTCGGGACACTTTTTGGATTCCAAATTCGGGACCCGTAGCAGTACTCACTACTGCGTTCAGCATAAGGAGAAAAAAAAGAAGAATATTATTATTATTATTATTATTTTTTTTTTTTAGCAAGCAATTATATTTCATTTTTTTTAGATTCAGCTACTCTGTCGCCAGAGTAGATCGGCGCACTTCATTTGTTGTGTTTTTATTTTTTCTTTAATTTTCTTTTCACATTTTTTAAATATATTTAGTACTTTTAAAAAATAAAAAAATACATCAATACACTTAAAATTACTTCCTTCAATATTCAGTAAAAAAAAAATACCGAGCGGTATAGTTGGGGCGGCAGAATAGTGTTTTTCTTTTTTTTTAAGCAAACAATTATATTTCATTAGATAAGATCATACAAGAGGAGGAGATGGAGTTTCCAACAAACACCCTAGAACAATAACAATAGTGTAAAGTGGTTGATAAAAAAAAAAGAAAAAAATGGATTTTTAAGACCAATTTCTTGATCTTCACCCATATTCTAAAAGAACACTGTCTTAAAAGATAGAAATAAGGTGTTTGCAAAATGGAACTACCACTGAAAGTGGTAGAACCTTCGTTAAAAGCGGTGAGAGTTGCATGTGCACAGTTGCTTATTCTCTTTAGAAGAAGAGAAATCTTGCCCAACACGACAAGGTACTCTGGCATTTAGAAATTTCACCAAACGGCAGTGTGAAAAAATGTTTAGCTGGGCCAATGGGCTAGAATGGGTTGGGTTTGTGGGCTTGAAACGCTTTAATTCGGAGCAGGTGCAGCCCCCATACCAAAACCCAAAACGCAACTACTGTCTCAAACCCTAATTTCTGCATACACTTGGCACTTCCTCTAAGTACATGCTCTGCATTCCGTAGGATTTTCATAGGTCCAAAACCCTAGTGATGTTTTTGTCTCCCTTTCTCTCTGTTTCATGCTCGCTTCTCTGTTGTCAATGTGGCTTTTTTTCTCCAAACAAAGTGCATTTTGTGGACTAGAGTTTCTTATCTGGGTGTTGTTCCCTGAATCTGATTAACAAACCCCTTGGCTGTCTCAGCACTTTCCCTTCCCAATCACTCTTATTTTACTGTTTTTTTTCCTTTATTAATTGTAAGATGTCATGTGGGATTTGGGTTGAGACTTGTGCAATCTGCAGTGGGGTATCGAAGGCATAGCTGCTATTCAGGAGTAACGGTTTCAAAGGCTCTTCAATACGGTGCGTTCAGCCTTAAGTGAAACGCTGCGTTACAAAGAGTTGTGTTTTAATGAAACGGTTCGTTTGGATTGATGGTAGCTTATAGGAATAAGCTTAGACGGCGTCGTTTTGTCTTTCTTCTTTAATGGGAAGCTTTTCCCGAGTTGTCTGTTATTTCTGTTAGTGTTTTTCTATAAAAAGGGGCGCAATTGTGTAATGAGATAGATTTTGTCTTCTGTAAACAGTCCTTGTAAGGAGCTTGGAGATTGCTCGAAAATCTCTCTCGTTTACTTCAATAAGATTGTGATTTCAATCTTCTATTCCGAGTATTTCCATTACTGAGTTTGTGACTTTCCAAGGTTTGAGTATTTGTATGTAGCGGACTTACAGATTCGTGAAGGTTAAGGAGGAAGAAGAAGAAGAAGGTACATAACAATTGGTATCAGCAGTAGGCGATCCTTACTTCAGAGATTTCTATGGCAGAAGGTACGCGTGGCGCAATTAAAGGTCAGCAGGATGCATCTCAGAAACAGTATGAAGCAGTCCAATTACAGCTTCAACATCATCAGCACACTATCTCAGGGATAACAGAAAGGTTAGATCAACTTTCTGATATGTTGCGCTCTGTTGTGGAATCTGTGAATGACATGTCTCATTTGGATAGAGAGGTATCTCACGATAGAGATCAACCTCCTAGAACTCATGAAGGATGAGGTGGATTTCAGAAGGGAATTAGGTTGGATTTTCCTCATTTTAATGGTCTTGATCCTGCGGGATGGATCTTTAAAGCTAATCAATACTTTGATTGCTTTCAAGTACCTTTTCATCAAAAGTTAATGGTGGCATCACATCATATGGAAGGTGAGGCATTGGTATGGTACCAAAATGCCTTAGATTCAGGCCAATTTAATTCTTGGGAGACCTTAGTGGTGGCTATGCAAATTAGGTTTGGACCATCAGCATTTTATGATCCAATGGAGGCTTTAATGCGATTGAAACATACTAGTTCTGTTGGCCTGTATACCACTCAATTTGAGGCATTGTCTAATAGGCTGAAAGGCTTGTCTGATAGACATAAAATGAGCTGTTATATCAGTGGCTTGAAAGATGACATTAGAATCCCTATTAAAATGTTTAATCCTATGAATTTAGGAGCTGCCTTTGGCTTGGCCAAGCTACAAGAAGAGTATGTGTGTTGTCTTCAAAGAAACCTTGGAGACCAAATCCTCATTTTGCTGAGAAATGGCCAGTTAATCAGAGTGCACTTAAAGATCTTGGTGAGGAAGGCAGCAAGAATGCTCTTCCTTGGAAGAAAGTGAATGCCTCTCACATGGATGAGAAGAGAAGGAAGGGTTTATGCTTTCATTGTGAAGAAAAATGGAGTCCCAATCATGTTTGTAAAAAGCCTAAAGTTTACTTCATTCAAGCTGATGTTGATGATTTTAACCAGTCTAATTGTGAAGGGACATTGTGTATCGAAGATGTAGACTCAGATCCTATAGTTGTTGATACCTTAGAAGTGTCTGTTAATGCTATTTCTGGTTCTATTAGTGCTAATGCTATGAGATTACATGGTTGTGTAGGTTCTTGTGCTGTTGAAATTTTAGTAGACTCGGGGAGCACACATAATTTTGTTGATCCTTTAGTAGTCCAGGAGGCTAAACTGAGAATACACCATGCCTCTAGTTTGCAAGTCAGAGTGGCCAATGGTGAGAAGATTCTGAGTCAAGGTTGTGGAATGGAGACATTTAAGATTCAGGACTCTAAATTTTCTGTGCCTTTCCACATTTTGGCTTTGGGAGGCTGTGATGTTGTCCTTGGGGTTCAATGGTTGAAGACCTTGGGTTCTATTACCTGGAATTTTGTTGATATGTCCATGCAATTTGAGTGGAATGGTAAATTGGTACATTTACAAGGGTTGAACTGTGCAAGTATACAAATGATGTCTGGCACCTCAGGCTTTAAGTCCCCTTTTGTGAATAAACAGGGTTGGTTGTTGCAGTTGATCCCTGTTGAGCAGCACAATGAGGAGGTTTGTGTAACAGGACCCATGACTGACTTACTCAAGGAGTTCTCTGATGTTTTTGCTGAACCTGTGGGGTTGCCTCCAAGACGAGCCTTTGATCATCAAATCATCCTCAAGGAGGGTGTTTCTCCTATTTCAGTTCGACCATACAGGTATCCTCATTATCAAAAATCTGAAATTGAAAAAATTGTCAATGACTTGCTACAATATGGTGTGGTTAGGCATAGCCAAAGCCCATTTTCTTCTCCTGTACTGTTGGTTAAGAAAGCTGATGGAACTTGGCGTATGTGCATCGACTATAGGGCCTTAAACAAGGAAACTATCAAAGACAAATTTCCAATTCCAGTTATAGATGAATTGCTGGATGAATTGTTTGGGGCTAGAATTTTTTCCAAGTTGGATTTGAGAGCTGGATACCACCAGATTCGAGTGAGGGAAGGGGATATTCCAAAAACAGCTTTTAGAACTCATGAGGGCCATTATGAGTTCTTAGTGATGCCCTTTGGCCTCACTAATGCCCCTGCTACATTTCAAGGTTTAATGAACCATATTTTCAAGCCTTTCTTGAGAATGTTTGTCTTGGTTTTTTTTTATGACATCCTCATATACAACAAGGATATGGCTGAGCATTTATTGCATGTAAAGACTGTTTTGAGTACATTGAGACAACATACTCTTTATGCCAAGATGTCCAAGTGCAAGTTTGGCGTACAAGAAGTTGAGTATTTGGGCCATATTATATCTGGGAATGTAGTTCAAACAGATCCAGCAAAGACTGCTGCTATGGTGAATTGGCCTGTTCCTACAATCTTGAAGTCTTTGAGAGGTTTTTTAGGATTAACAGGCTATTACAGGAAATTTATCAAGGCCTATGGGTCTATAGCAGCTCCCTTAACAAATTTCTTGAAGAAAAATTCTTTTTGTTGGAATGATAAGGCTGATGTTGCTTTCGAATTGTTGAAACAAGCCGTTAGCAACCCTCCTGTTTTGAGGTTGCCTGATTTCACAAAGGTCTTCACCATTGAGTGTGATGCTTCTGGTATGGGTCTTGGTGCAGTCTTGATGCAAAAGTCTCAACCCATAGCTTTTTATAGCAAAGCCTTGAAAGGGAAAGCCTTGTTATTATCAACATATGAGAAAGAATTGTTGGCTTTAGTATCAGCTGTTCAGAGATGGAGACCCTATCTCCTGGGCCATTCTTTTCAGATTAAGACTGATCAACAAGCTCTAAAGTTTTTGGTGGAACAAAAAATTGGTACTGAGGCACAACATAAATGGGTTTCCAAACTCATTGGTTATGATTTTACTGTGCAATATAAGCAAGGCAAGGAGAATTTGGTTGCTAATGCCCTTTCGAGGAAAGATGAGCAGGAACAAGCTGTGATGGCTATGATTTCTTTTCCCACTCCTTTGTGGATTGAAGAACTCAAGCAGAGTTATTCTTCATGTCCTGACTATGTTGAATTGGTTCCTAAGTTATAGCAAGGTCACCAAGGGCCAAAACACTTTTCTGTTCAACAAGGGTTGCTACTCAGAAAAGGGAAATTGGTAGTTGTTCCCTCTTCATCTATTATGCCTAAGATATTGCAATACATTCATGACAATCCACAAGCTGGTCATGTGGGTTATCACAAGACTCTTCAAAGGGCACGAAGGGATTTTTGGTGGCCAGGCATGAGAAAGGATGTGAGGAAATTAGTCAAGGAATGCGAAATCTGTCAAGTCAGTAAAAGTGAGAATGTGAAGTATCCTGGGTTGTTACAACCCTTACCTGTTCCTGACTCTCCATGGCTCGATATCTCGATGGACTTCATCGAGGGTTTACCCCTTTCTAATGGCCTTTCTGTAGTGCTGTCTGTGGTGGACAGGTTGACTAAATTTGCTCATTTCTTTCCTATTTCCCATCCTTACACAGCTGTTAAAGTAGCTCATGTGTTTTTTGACGGGATTTTTAAGTTGCATGGTCTACCTAGATCTATAGTTTCTGATCGAGATGATGTTTTTACAAGCTCTTTTTGGAAGCAACTATTTCACTTGCAAGGTGTTTCCTTGGACTTTACATCCTCATATCATTCTCAATCTGATGGCCAAACAGAAGCATTAAATAAATGCTTGGAGGGATATTTGAGATGTTACTGCAGTCAACAACCAAAAGTCTGGTCTTCATGGTTGGTGATGGCTGAGTGGTGTTATAACACTACTCTACATTCTTCTATTCAGATGACTCATTTCGAGGCTCTTTATGGTTATGAACCACCTAAGCTTCTCTCCTATGTGCCTGGAATTTCCTCCAATCCTGCTGTTGATCAACAGTTGAGAACAAGGGATGAACTGCTCAGGTTATTGAAGGAGAATATGGCAAAGGCCCAACACAGGATGAAGTTTTTTGCTGATAAAGGGAGAACAGAAAGATCTTTTCAGGTTGGTGATTGGGTTTTCTTAAGACTGCAGCCTTATAGGCAAAAGACTGTGGCTATGCGCCACAACATGAAATTAGCTCCAAGGTTTTATGGGCCATTCCAAATTCTGCAGAAGGTGGGGTCAGTAGCTTACAAACTTGATTTACCATCATCTTCAAAAATCCACCCCGTTTTCCATGTTTCTTGTTTAAAAAATAAAGTTGGGCAGCATGTCATTCCTTTGCCAACCTTGCCTCCAACTGATTCTAGTGGTCTTTTGCAACCTGAGCCACGAGAAATCATTGATCGCAGACTACAGCAGAAGGGTAACAAAGCTATGACTGAAGTGTTGGTGAGTTGGGTAGGGGCTGCTCCTGAGGATTCTTCTTGGGAATGTTTGTGGAAATTGAGGCAACTGTATCCCCATTTGGTGGGTACCGTCTTATAAAATGTCATGTGGGATTTGGGATTGAAGGCCTTGTGGGCAAGTCCTTTGAGAGGGGGAGAATGTCATGTGGGATTTGGGTTGAGACTTGTGCAATTTGCAGTGGGGTATCGAAGGCATAGCTGCTATTCAGGAGTAACGGTTTCAAAGGCTCTTCAATACGGTGCGTTCAGCCTTAAGTGAAACGCTGCGTTACAAAGAGTTGTGTTTTAATGAAACGGTTCATTTGGATTGATGGTAGCTTATAGGAATAAGCTTAGACGGCGTCGTTTTGTCTTTCTTCTTTAATGGGAAGCTTTTCCCGAGTTGTCTGTTATTTCTGTTAGTGTTTTTCTATAAAAAGAGGCGCAATTGTGTAATGAGATAGATTTTGTCTTCTGTAAACAGTCCTTGTAAGGAGCTTGGAGATTGCTCGAAAATCTCTCTCGTTTACTTCAATAAGATTGTGATTTCAATCTTCTATTCCGAGTATTTCCATTACTGAGTTTGTGACTTTCCAAGGTTTGAGTATTTGTATGTAGCGGACTTACAGATTCGTGAAGGTTAAGGAAGAAGAAGAAGAAGGTACATAACATAAGAATATCCACGATTTGATGGTCTTTGGTTATAATAATATTATACTAAAAATAATATTACTTTGTAAAAATATGACTGTATAAAAAATTATTATCTCACCAGATTTAAGTGAGATTTTAATGTCTCGTGCCACTATTTGATTTTTTTATTATTTATTTGTATACATTTGGAGTGGGGGTGGTTTGAACCCAAGACTTGCATTTTAGAGATGAGAAAATATATTTACAATTGTGAATTGTTCAATCGTCGCGTAATCGCTTTGAAAAAAGTGAATAAAACATGAGATCCATATGAAAAAAATTAATTTTTTAATAGTGGACCTCACTCTTTTTCAAAGCGATTACGCAGCATTTACGAATTTTACGATTGTACATAAAAAAATCAATTAGAGAACTTTTTTTTTCTTTAATCAAAAATAAAGAATTTAAATAAATCAATACATCAGAAAAACATTCCATTCATTGATGAGTTTGCTTTTTTTTTTATTGGAAAATGATTTACTGCAGCCTACATCCTCAACACACTGTATTGAGTTGAAGAAAAAAAAAATTCTGTAGAGTGTGCTGCAGATGTAGGATGGTGCCCAGCATTACTTTTTTTTATTATTGGATGTCTTTGTATTGTTTTGGGGCCATAGGAAAAACTCTATTTTTATCTGCTTTTTGTGTGGCGAAGGATGAGATATAGCCGTTCCCAATCTCAATCTCTCACAACCAATATCTGATTCTCACACACATCCTCCATACACAGCAAAACTCCATTGACAGACATTCACTACCATTGTCAGCAAGCAGCAGCAGTAGCAGCAGCAGCAGCCATGGCCAACATGCTCATGTCCTCCTCCAAACCCTTCGTCATAGCCTCTACCTCTCTCTCCTCTTCCACCACCAAACCCAAACTCTCCATTCCCCAACTCCCACTTCCCAACCTCACAATCAAGCCCTCCAAATTCTTCACCCTCTCCCCCTCCACTCTCAAATCCCTCTCCCTCGTGGCCGCCACCTCCCTCGCCCTTGCCCCTCCCTCCCTTGCCGTAGAGATTGAAAAGGCCGCTCTATTCGACTTCAACCTCACCCTCCCCATCATCGTGGCCGAGTTCTTGTTCCTACAGTTCGCCCTCGACAAGCTCTACTTCTCTCCTCTGGGAAAATTCATGGATGACAGAGACGCAGCCATTAGAGAGAAGCTGAACAGCGTTAAGGACACATCGGGAGAGGTGAAGCAGCTGGAGGAGCAAGCCGCGGCCGTCATGAAGGCCGCCAGGGCGGAGATATCGGCAGCCCTCAACAAGATGAAGAAGGAGACGCAGGCAGAGGTGGAGCAGAAGCTGGCCGAGGGCAGGAAGAAAGTGGAGGCGGAATTGCAGGAGGCTTTGGTCAGTTTGGAGCTGCAGAAGGAAGAGACCCTGAAGGCCCTTGATTCCCAGATTGCTGCTCTCAGTCGGGATATCGTAAAGAAGGTCCTTCCCACTGCCTAATTTGGGCAATTATGGAAAACCCAGGAAAGGAGGGAGGATTAGTGACTTACTTCTCTTCTATATAATCTGTCATTTCCACACATATTTTACATTGTACTGAAATATTTGGATTGTGTTCATCAAAACATTTGATCAATGGTTGCTTTCCATGTCTTTTCCATCCCTTGGATTGTTCATCAAAAGAAGATAACTATTGTAAGCCCGAAATAAAATTCAATTTGATGGAAAAATAACTAATTAGTAAGAAGATGAATTGGTTTCCATGGCTTTCTAAAAATATTCTTTGAGAGAATGATTTAATTGATTTTGCCCGCACGAGATTCGGATACGACTCTGTAACAAAGAATACGAATGTAACAATCGATGGCCACAAGTCTTCTATGTTTGCATAACGATTTGGTATGTAAAAGCACTACAGATTTCTAGAGAACAAGACCTGAATAAGCAACCAAAACTAAGCACCTTGAATCAATTACATGTGTACAGAGATCCCTCGTTTTTTTTTTTTTGAGGCATATGAATATTATGTTTCTTATTCGACATGTTGCAATAGAATGAATTTCAGAGATTTTAAGAATTTCCTCGCTTTCCCATCGACATGATTTTCCTTTGCCAAAGTTTCACATGAAGAAAGTGAGATCAGCTCAACCAAGTACAGGGAACTTTGATTATGTAGAGTTGTGTTCATTGTGATTTCTCAGCAATTAACTACAAACTAGCCTTCCGCACCTCACCCCGGTAATTTCCCACTTCCAACCACGTCTCCAAGAAACAAACTCCGGTGGAGCTATTTCTTGTTAGCAAGATAGATGCCAGACAATATGGCCACCCCAGCAACTGCAACACCTAGAGATTTTAGGATATTCACAGTTGAAATAGCTGGTTTTTGTGGTGGCATAGTCAAAAGATCCTTCACCTGCAAAAAAAAAAAAAAAACAGTGGATGGACTCTCAAAGCTTTGAGGTTAGATAAATGGAAAAGCTACTCCAATACAACGAAGCACTATTTCTCATTTAAAGTAAGACATGGCATGCCAAAATGACTGGCCTCTCTATAAAATACCCAATAAGGACTGGTTTTAAAGGCATATCATAAGAAAGAAATTCTTGGGGGGGGGGGGGAAAAAGACCAACCCCAATAGGCTGCTTCCAATTCTTTTTTATTCCTTGCAGATGTCCCTTCCCAACAACTGCTACGACTAAGCTGTTCTCACTAGCAATTCTTAGTAATCTGGACGACATGTACCTTGAAACACATAACGTTTGCCCCCAAAAAAACAAGAAGTTGCCCTTAGAGAAATCGTTAAATATAATTACCATAAAAAAAACAAATGCAGAACCATGAATTTCTCATTTTATCACAAACCTTTGAAACCATCTTATCACATCTCATTTTAACATCCAAACACCATTCAAATGCAAACATTTTTCAATTTCAAATTTTCATACAACTTTTCCAAACTTTCAAATAAAACAAAAACAATTCAACTTTTTCAAATTCCAAAACAAAAATAATATTAAAAAAATTATATTCTAACCTTCTTTTAACTTAATATTTTTCTCATTCAACTTTTTCTCTCATTTTCCAAAATCTCATAAAAATATTAACTCAAACTATTTCACTATTACTCACAAATTATCTCACTATTATTTACAGATTTCTTATCTCATCTCATCTGTGTTACCAAACGAGGCCTTTGTTTTTTTCATTAAAGAGAATCTCTCAAAACAAAAAGTTGGGAGACTACAACCTTTTCTTTATTATGAAAAAATTAAAGTACTGGGCTACAAGCACAAGTGTGTGGTTCCAATCTTGAAAGCAGCCACTTCATGCAGAAAATTATAGAATAAAAAATAAAAATTCTGAAGTATCAGGCATATCGAAGCCACCCATTCCCAATGCCTTAAATGGACCATCGCTGGATAAAAAGTAATTAAGAGTATTAAACTTGAATAACTCGACTTGACTTGTATAAGCTCGTGTAAACTTGAATAACTTTGTATCTATTATTTTGCATAGTCTTATCTCTACATTTATAATGAGAATATTTTAAAGATTGAAAAAGATAAGAGGATATCATGTTCCTAATACTAAAAGCGTTACTTGAACTTTATGAATATAATTATTTATATACATATATATAAGCATCATAAAGATATTAGCAAAAAGTTAAAGTTTGTTTGTCAAAATATGTAGATAAAGTTACTTATCCAAAAAAAAACTGTAGATAAAGTTACAAAAATAAAAAAAAATATAAATAATCTATTTATCTAAATGGAGCAGCTCGTGAACAAGCTCGAGCTCACTCTAATATTAAATGATTTGTTCACGAACATAAAATCCAACTCGATGAAAAGCTCGAGGTCAACTTGTGTTTAAATAAAAATTAAACAAATGAGGCTTGACCACCCACTACTCACTCCAACTAGACTCATTTACACCCCTATCAGTCCCTATACTTTGAACTTTTTACTCTTGTGCTTAGAACTTTGATCAAATCACTAAATCAGTCCTTCCGTTAGTAATCCATTAATAATCTGTTAAAATGTCGTATTAGCACCAATCATTGAGTGCCGCGTGTCATTTAAAAAATAAATATGAAAAATAAAAACCTGGACAGACCCAGGAACGCTTGGGTTGTCTAGTGCAACTATGGTTGACGCCTAGATTGGCACCCAAGTGTCCTAGGCAGTGCCTAGATGCATCCAAGCAGTCACACCTAGATCAAGCCAGGCTATCTAGGTTTTTTTCTCATATATTTTTTTTAATTTTCTTAAATGGTACATGACATCTAGTGATTGGTGCTGACATGACATTTCAACAAAGTATTAATGTATTGGGATTTACTATGCATCAGCCACTATCCACTCTCACACCCCCCCACCTATAGCTTTTTCATAGGGTGTGGAGGTGTTTTTCATAGGGTATGGGAGTGTTTTTCATAGTGACTGATTTTTCTTAATGTATTACTAATGAAAGAACTGATTTGATCAAAGTTTAAGGCACAATAAGTAAAGATTTTAAAAATAGAGTATATAAGGACTAATATTTCCAGAAAGCAGACGACAGAGACTATTTTAAAAGCTAAACCTTTACGCTATCTCAAAATTATTTCACCATAGATTTAAATTCTTTATTCCATCTCACTTGTAATGTTTAATTAGGACAAAGCAATTTATATCATGATATCATCTTTTGACATAAACGACTATTTTTAATAGCATAAATGAAGGTAAAAGATACTAACTTATCTCGCTCATGTACAAGGGTCTCCATTAAAGTGGGGAACTCCTTGCTCATTTCTTGAATAACAAGAGTCAGCATGTCAACATCATCCATTTCCTTTAACTGAAGATAAGAAAAAACAAATAACAATTAACTAAACTTAGAAACATAAAATGAATGCCCCTTTTCTAGATGCATATGGGGTAGATATCATTTGCTACTTCTGCGAATTACGATAAATATGAATATATGAAAACTACTAATGTCAATAAAAAATGAAGATAGGAGAGCTCACCATTCTATTTAGATCTTCAGAGCTTGGTAAAAATACTGCTTGAAAAAACAAGAAGTAGAGTAGTTTTATCTTATGCCACAATGGCATTTTTGCCCAAGTCCTTCGTATTGTAATCTGCTTCAGCCAGTTTCAGTCATACAAAATTAGTCCTTAACTTGAGAAAAAAAGGGAGGGTGGGGGTTCCCCATCAAGCTTTGACATGAAAGTGCATTAGATTAAAGATAGACAAGTCTTACTGCTGAATATTCAAATACCTGTGGCAAAAGAATCAATAAAATAGATACTCAATTCAAATTTTGATTTCAATTCTAGAGTGTAGTAGGTATTTCCTTCGGTATACTTCATGTGTACTTGGGCTATGCCTATTCGTGATAATAAAATTCTTATTAATTACAAAAAAAAAAAAATGATTTCAAAACAGCCAGCATATATGCAAAGAAACTTTTTTTTTGATAAGTAATAAGGTATTTTATTTATCAAAGAGTAGGCATATCCCCGGTACACTGGAGGTATACATGTGAATACACCTAATTAGGAACTAAAACAGTTACAAGGAAATCATGGAAGCTGAGACCATGCAAATCTAAAGCAATGGCCCACATAAAAAGAGTCTTCCACATAAAAATCCTAAATTCTTCTGAGGAACGTTCATGATCCTCAAAAAGTCTATCATTTCTTTCACACCAAATGCACCAAAGAATACATAAAGGAGCCATCTTCCACATTGCTGCTATCTGTGGTGTCCCAGTAATCCCTCTCCAACTTGCTAGTAGTTCCACCACTCTTCCCGGCATTACCCATGCAATACCCATTCTACAAAAGAAATAATTCCAAACTTCTCTTGCAAACTCACAATGTAAGAGTAGATGGTCCACTGATTCACCACTATTTCGACACATACAACACCAATCTGTAATAATTAAACCCCGTCTTCTAAGATTGTCAATAGTCAGAATCTTCCCTAAAGCTGCTGTCCAGACAAAGAAAGCCACCTTTGTAGGTGCCTTACTCCTCCAAATGTTCTTCCAAGGAAAAATCTGCCTCTGTTGTATGGTAGAAGATTCATAGTAGGAGCGTACAGAAAAAATCCCTTTCCTAGAAGGTCTCCATACCATCTCATCTTCATTTGTGACAGCCATATCAGCAGTATACAGCAAGTTAAGAAACTCCACCAGCTCCGCCACTTCCCAATCATGAGTATCACGAGTAAGGCTAATGTTCCATTCTTGTATGCCATTAGTAATAACCCTCAAGTCAGCCACCATAGCTTCTTTGTCCCTTGTAATTCTGAAAATAGGGGGATAAGCCTCCTTCAATGCCGTGTCGCCCATCCACACATCATGCCAAAAGCTAATCCGATTGCCATTCCCCAAACATAGCCGAGTATGACGAACAAAGGAGCACCAACCTTTCCGTATGAACTTCCATAGCCCCACACCATATGCCCCCCTCCCCTCTCTAGAGCACCACCCCCCCCGAGTACTTCCATACTTCATGTCTATCACCCCTTTCCACAAAGCTTCCCTCTCCTTATTATAACGCCACAACCATTTGCCCATTAGAGCCTTATTAAAAGCCCTCATATTCCGAACGCCCAATCCTCCATCTCTCAAAGGGGTACACACCTTATCCCATCCTACTAAATGAAATTTAAACTCGTCTCCTATTCCGCCCCACAAGAAGTCCCGATGAAGTTTCTCTATTCTATTTTCAATGCTGATGGGGAGAGGAAAAAGAGACAAAAAGTATGTGGGGAGATTAGATAGAGTACTCTTGATAAGAGTGATACGCCCGCCTTTGGTTAAATACAATCTTTTCCACCCAGCCAACCTACGCTCTATTTTCTCCACCACCTCCTCCCAAATTGTTTTAGCCTTAAAAGGAGCCCCCAACGGGAGACCGAGATACCTCAATGGCAACGAAGAAACCACACATCCCAAAATGTTCGCCAACCCCCTAATGTTACCAACCTCTCCCACCGCAACCATCTCTGTCTTAGCAAGGTTAATCTTCAACCCTGATACCGCTTCAAAACAAAGTAAGATAGCCTTCAAAGCTTGAACATGACCTACATTTGCCTCACAAAACAGCAATGTGTCATCCGCAAACAAAAGATGTGAAATAATGATGGACCCATGATTGTTATCACCCACAGAAAATCCTGAAAAAAATCCCCCATCTACCGCAGCCGACACCATTTTATTTAGAGCCTCCATGATGAGAACAAATAAAAGGGGTGATAATGGATCCCCTTGTCTTAGTCCCCTCGAGCTATTGAAGAATCCCACAGGTTCACCATTTACCAATACCGAGAAACGGGCCGTTGACACGCAATGCTTCATCCACCTCCTCCATCTTTCCCCAAACCCACATCTATTCAACATATAGAGCAAGAAGTTCCAGTTAACATGATCATAGGCCTTCTCCATATCTAGTTTGCATAAGATACCTGGTTCACCCGACTTGATTCTGCTATCCAAACACTCATTTGCTATAAGGACCGAGTCCAAGATTTGTCTCCCTCTAACAAAGGCATTTTGAGTCGTGGAGATAATCTTATCCATAACTGTGCTCATCCTATTAGCAAGAACTTTGGAAAGTATTTTATAGATGCTTCCCACTAAACTGATAGGCCTAAAATCTTGTACCTCTAATGCACCCGCCTTTTTAGGGATTAGTGCAATAAAAGTAGCATTCAAGCTCTTTTCAAATCTGCCCAAACTGTAAAATTCCTGAAAAACCTGCATGACATCCTCCCTTACCACCTCCCAACAAGTCTGAAAAAAGGCCATAGTAAATCCATCCGGTCCCGGAGCTTTATCCTTGTTCATTTTTCTGATTACCAGCTGAACCTCTTCCTCTTCAAATGGTCTCTCTAGCCAATCCATACTACTTTGATCAATGGTCTCAAAAGTTAGTCCATCTAAAGTAGGCCTCCACCCATAAGGTTCCGACAATAAATTTACAAAATATCCAGCCACATGATCCTTAATCTCAGATTGAACATTAGAAGTGACTCCATCAATATTCATGGACTCTATAGTGTTAAACCTCCTATGTGAGTTCGCAACTCGGTGAAAAAATTTTGTACACTTGTCCCCCTCCCTAAGCCACAATGCCCTTGACTTTTGTCTCCAAGAAATTTCCTCCATAAGTAGCAGCCTTTCTAATTCAGAAACCACTTGCTCTTTTCGGTTTAGCACATCTCCTACTCCCTCCAAACTTTGTAACTCTTGAAATAAATTCTTCTTTTGCAAATTTACATCCCCAAATACTTGCTCATTCCATGTCTTCAATTCCTTCTTCAAAGCCTTTAATTTTCCAGCCAACACATTGCTAGGAGTACCTTGAAGTTGAAAAGAATTCCACCATTGCCTAATCAAATCCACAAACCCCTCTGTTTTTAGCCACATATTCTCAAACTTAAAAGGCCTTCTACCCCCTTGAATGCCACCACAATTTAACATAACCGGAAAGTGATCCGAGCTTATCCTTGGAAGCCTTTTTTGACACAAATCTGGAAAATGAATCTCCCAAGAAGGAGATATGAGAAATCTGTCCAATCTTGACCAGCTTTGATTATTAGCCCAAGTATAGTCACCTCCCATCAAAGGTAAATCCATAAGACCTAATTCAAAAATTAGATCCGAAAACTCCACCATAGCAAGATTGTGCCCCTCCCCTGATCTTTCACTAGGGAACCTAGTCACGTTAAAATCTCCCCCAAAACACCAAGGTACATCCCACCAAGAACATAGACCAGCAAGTTCATCCCAAAGTAACCTCCTCTCACTATCTAAATTGGGACCATACACCCCTCCAAAGGCCCATTTAAAGCCATCCTCTGTGTTTTTGAAGCTACACCCCACCGAATATTCCCCCACAAATTCCTCTATGTTTTCCACTACCCTTTTGTCCCACATGACCAAAATTCCACCCGAAGCCCCTTTCGAAGCTAAATAAGACCATCCTACATATTGACAGCTCCATATGCTTCTAATAATTTTCCTGGTGATTAGCTTCAGTTTAGTTTCTTGTAGACAAACGATATCCATCTTCCATTGTCTTAAAAGAGATCTAATACGGAGGCGTTTGTTGATCTCGTTCAGCCCCCTAACATTCCAAATCAAAATTTTGTGCATCATTTTACAACTGAACCAGCCCTCCCCTTATTTCTTCCACGGCTTGCACTCCCCTCCTTCCCCTCATAATTAATGGACCAAGTCAGCCTCTTCAACTCCCTCTCTCTTTTCGACTCTACACCATGATGACCTGCCTCCATTGCTATTACCAGTACCTTAAACTGTTCCTCGTATCCCTCACACGAAATCCCCATACAACTCTTAAGTTCCTCCACCTTTTTCAAAACCCAATCAGATGGAAGAGTAGGGGAAATCATATTTATCGGTATAGGGTCTTCTTCTGATGGTTCATCTGCTGAAGATGCGGCTGGTTCAACCCTAATCAAAGTGCCTTCCTCTTCCATCTCCTTCTCCTCTGACCCACCCTCATATTCCCACACAACAAGCTCTTTCTCCCCCCTCTGCAACAGCTCAGGACTCTCCTTTGTCAGCCCGCAGATTATCTCCCCTCCCTGTGAACCTCCCACTTTTGTTGAACTCTCCACCAGGCCTTCGAAATTCTCCTCTACCTCTGTCGGCATCAAGAATGACTCTGTCGGACCACCTCTTGGGTCACAAGTGACCATCGCCCGATTCTGTCCCACATCCGACCCAATAGACTGCATCGGGTCAAGCAAATCGGGCTTGTCCTTCACTCCCGAGACTTGCTGAAAGTCTATCGGGTCGGTCGCACTGCATACCCTCTCCGCCGGACCTCCACTATCCTCGGAGGTGTCCATCGCCCAGTTCTGGGTAGGATTCGGCTCGCTACCCGTTACCGAAACAAGAGTTTCGGGCTGAGCCTCTAAACCCGATATCTCCTCCGATACAGCTGCCTCCGCCAGTTCTGCTACTGTTGCCGTTACCACTAACTTCGCCGGTGGCCGCAACCCCTTCGCCGTCACCTGAGGAAGAGCCCCGCCGTCCACAACTGGTCCCACCGCAGCATGTGGGAGGGAGACCCCTCGTCTCCTCCAAACAGACCCGCTGGGTCTGTTTTCCAGTATACTGGGCCTTCGCCCATCTGAAGGGCCAGGCCTAAGCTGGGCCTTGCCCTTGGATTGCTCCTTGGGCCCATCTCGTGGGTCCACAGCTGAAGGCCTAAGAGCAGCCCCCAGTTGGCAATCCTGCTCTTCAACGCATTTCTTCAAAAAGGAGATCTTTTCTTGCAGCTCCCCCAATTGATTTTGCATGTCAGACAAGACACGCACGACCATTTCCTTTTCAAGACCAACAACTCTCCTGCTATCTTCCTCACCTACGGACACGGCACCACTGACAACCCCACTAACAGCCCTCCTGTCCAGTTGATGGGATTGGTTCCCAGGCCTCCATTGTTGGAGGGCCTCCTTGTATGAAGCAGGTTTCAATGTCTTCATTGCCGCTGGTGTGCCTGCCCTCCTGAACCAGAAGCCTCCCTTAACAACTCCGCCAGCTTCCACCATCCTCTTCCATCTTTCTCATCTGGGACTAGAATGCATCTCTGACGTCCACCCCCTTGATACTCTTCCATCACCATGAACTCTCCCTGAAAATTTGCACATCTTTGCACCATGAAGCCTCTGTCCCCTTCCCGATGGCTTGCATAATATCCTTTTCTCCTAGCATTTCTCCCATCCTCCAAGGCTTTGCTAAACCACCTTGCTGTGGCTAGCTCCATTCTCATACTTATCACAAACTTCCTCCCTTTTTCTGTGAGAAACAACCATCTACCCTCCCTAACTACCTCAAAAGATTTTTGTTCAATAACTACAACTTTCACATGAGACATGATTCTTTCTAGCCAAACGAAGCTAACAAAAAACCATCAAATTTCATGTACAAATTTTGAGAAAGAAAGTGTACGGAGAGGAAAAAGGGGGAAAACTATCTGGCTGTCAAGCACTTCATGCAAAGAAACTAATCCCCAAAACCCCCAAAAAAAAAAAGAACACTCAACGCACAAGCAAACTCATCCACACAATTAGGTTGATTCCAAAGAGGATGAATAAAAGATTTAGGTAGCTAACGGCAGATCATTGAAGAACTTACAAAAAAACTGGGGAGTGTACAAGTTGTAAATAACTTCAATGTTCATTTGAAAATAAAATTATAGAAGTGCCATAAATTTTGCGAAAGCAAGAATAGAAGTAATCCACCGACAATTTTTGACTTCTTAATAAATTTCTTGACTAGACATTTATGGAGAGAGAGAGAGATGCTTGATATGGCCCTTGGTTGGGCCTGCAACAAGCTACTCAAACAGAAAGCAAAGCATGTAATAAACAGAAAGCGTACCAGATTCTTTTAAAAGGATTAAATCTCATGCCCTAGGTTTCAGGGATTTTATCACGTATTTCTTTTTCACAAAGAGAATTGTTACATTCTTGGAAATAAAAAATGACCAGCAACATACTCAGAAACAAAATCAGGTATTCATCCATGGAAACAGTTGTAAGGAATATATAAATATTCACCTTAAGGGTGAAATGTACCACGGTAGAACAGGAATTCAGTAGTGAGGGGTAGAATGGGTTGGGTTTGTCTGGGTTTTGGACCCTAGGGTTGATATGATAAACACCAAAACAAGAGAAACAGAGAGGAAGAAGAAAACAGAAAAGAATAGCGGCAGGTGTGGTAATAGGGTGGGCTGAAGCAGAAAGATGATCCATGGACCAATTCCATCTAACAAACACTCAAAGCAAAAATACCTTACCTGAGCCGGAAGGTCACCCAGAATCACCCTGCCCCCATATTTCATTGCTTCTTCATACGCCACACGAAACTCTGAACCAGGAAAAACCTCGAGCTTACTAGCAACCTACTAGGAAAAAAATGAAAACAGTTTAGAGCATAGAATGTAAAACATCCTATTTAAGAAATTATGAAATGTTTAATGAGGAAGTGAGCAGAACACTGTGACTGAGATGCAAGCGAGCAGAACACGGTGTGACTGAGATGCATTCTCTTTTATTATTATTGTGATGATCGAGATGCAAATTAAGAAATAGAAGCATGCCTTGGCAAGAAACCAGCTGTAAAGTATTCCAAAGATGTTGTGCTTTTTCTTCCACATGTCTAACATTTCTCCCATGGTCGGTACCTGTAGAACTAACAATGAGCATACAAACATGTAGAATCTTGGACGCTAAAACTGAAGAAGCTGGATAGCCAAAAAAGCGTGTTCAACAAATTATAGCCAGCCATCAGAGAAATACAGGGTTGTCTCTTGAGTATTTTTTTTAATAAGCAAGTTGCCTTAAGCCAAACAAAAATAGTCTAAAAATTTAATGATTTAATAATTACGCAACCCAGTAACGAAGGCAAAGAGCCCAAATACGATAATTTCCTAGCAAGCACACATGCGTTAGAATGTGCACACGTGTGTCCGTATAAAAACAACAAACATACCACACTAGAGTGTGCTGAAAAAAGAACTACAAAAGCAATATAAAGACCATTACTCAGAGCTCAGCAGTGGATTGGCACATGAAGGGGGCGGGGGGGCAGGGGGAGAGACAGAGAGTGACTGCAGGTCAAATCTATAATTAGAAAAAAAAATTTAAAAACCACACCAGAAATCTACAGAGCATCCAATACACTGACCTTTATATTCTGAGGGGTAAGCAGTGCAACACGGCTTGAGCATAGTTCTAAGAAAACAACCTGTAGTCAAGAAACACATTTGTTAATGTACACAAACTTCAAATCAAATATTCAAGATGTTTACGTCTACAAAACAATACTAATGCAGGAAGTCGACCTGCAAAATGAACCATCCATCAATCAAATGATTTTAATGAGTTCTGATAGAGAAAGAACCTGTGGTTTCAAAAAACTGATTACAGCTTGTACTTCTCTGCATGATTCCTGCAACGCACATGGAAAACTCAGCATAGCTATTGATTCTTTATATTCATAAGAACAGCGCCATGAATAACCCACCCCTCTGTAATTTTTACAAGCAAGTTTCTACTACAATTGAATGTAAAATAACCTTTTGACTCTTCCACAGTAGGGTGAGGTCAGTACAAGATAATTGTAATTATCTGTTTCACTAATACACAATCTAGTCCTTTTGAGTACATTTAAAGGAAGAGACCCCTTATCCATAGCTTCGTCTTTAGCTTACAACGTTTTTGTATCATTCGCACGCATAAACCTAGAGGATGTTATTTCTTCTCGGACACTTTAAATGAATACGTATGAATGAATAAACGTAACATCACACACACACACACCCACCCACACGCATGTTTGTTTATACATCACTCTCATACATCACTGTAGACAATCAAACTCTTAACAAAAGCAATCTTAATGGAAAAGAAAGCAATGTAAAAAGTTAATGAAATTTCACAGATATGTTTGATCCAATCATTGGAAGTTTAATCCAATGTAAGATGGCATTTAGAATTTTCTTGACAGCCAAACATTAACCAATTAAGAATTCTCTAGCCTGCCAAACAGAGTGAAAGGGATTTCAAGTTTTGTTGTGATCGTGTCGAGATGAGCAACGGTTTTTAACTGAAACAAGCAAAACGGTGAGTTGGGGGTGATATTTAAGTGATGCGCTGCATTTTGGGAGGGTTAAATGAAGTTGTGTGTTTTATGGCAAGAAACGGTATTAACGGAATGACAGTTGAAACGGGGCATTTTGGGGATTAAATGAAACGGTGCGTTTCAAGCTTAGTAGGAGCTGTGCGGGAAGAGATTTATACGATGCATTTTTACAATGCAATAAAACAACTGTGTTTTACTTTGTAGCTTAGAAAGTACAAAAGCTGAAACAATTGTAGAGGACTCTTGTTCAGACTTGTTGATAATTGAAGTTTTCTGCTCTGGAGGTTGGAGGTTCCTTGAAAGCCTCTTCCAAGAATCAAGATTTGGATTCTTGGGTTTCTTTCTAATTTCTTGTTCTGTGTTTTTGAGTTTCTGCGTGTTGTTCTTGTTACTTGTGTTCTATGGCTTTGTGTTGTGAATTGAAGGGCACTCGTAACAATTGGTATCAGTTTGAAGGCAATCCAACAATGGCAGAAGGCACACGTTCTGCTATGGTGAAATTACATCAGGAGGCTCTGCAGAGACAATTGGATGAACACCAGAATGCTATACATGGCATTACTAACAGGTTAGACATGCTCATTGATATGATCAAAACTCTGGTAGAAAATCGTCAAGACAAGTAACTTCACCTGGGGATCATTTTCATGATGTTAGATTGGGTAGGAATGAAGAAAGGGTCTCTATACCTCATGGCATGAGGATAGATTTTCCCCATTTCGATGGGAATAACCCAGATGGTGGATTTTCAAAGCCACCTGATACTTTGATTTTCATCAGACACCTTCAAGTCAGAAGCTTTTTATGTCATCATATCATATGGAGGGTGAGGCTCTCATGATCCCTATCTGTATTATGTGGTGTTTATGGCAGGAGCGCAATGGGAGGACTTTTGAAGACAGAGAGATCCTTGGCGGAGCTAAAACTGTTATTTTTTAGGACTCTTTGTACTTGGGCCATTGCTGTGGATTTTAATGGCATGGACCTTCATGATTTCTTTGTTTCTAATGTCCCTACATAATTAGGGCTTTTCTATCTTAGTAATTGACAGTTGGTGGTTTAATAAATTCTTTTTTTACTTTTCAAAAAAAAAAAAAAGATGCCATAGACTGTGGCGTTTTTAATTGGTGGGATTCCTTTGTGAAGGTATTGCAAGTAAGATTTCGGCCAATAGCTTATGATGACCCAATGGAGGCTTTGACACAACTCAAGCAATTCTCATCTATGGCTATGTTGTATAAAGCTCAATTTGAGGCTTTGTCCAATAAGCTTAAAGGATTGTCCAAGAGGCATAAATTGAGCTGCTTTTTAAGTGGCCTAAAGGATGAGATTCGATTACTAGTAAGAATGCTCAATCCTATTAACCTCAATGCTGCTTTTGGATCGGCAAAAACCCAAGAAGAATACCTATTAGCTGCTAAGGCATCGCTTGTTTTTACAACTCCTCTCAACTCATCTCATCTTATCATTACAACTTACTTAAATTCCCACACAAAATAAAATAAACAATTCAACTTTTTCAAATCTCAAAACAAAAATAATATTAAAAAAATATATTATAACAATATTTTATTCAACTTTTATCTTTAATCTCAACTCATCTCATCAGATCTGCGAAAACAAACAAGGCCTAAAAGGCCATGGAGGAGCAGTGCAGTAAACACTGACTCAGCTGTGGAAGGGAGTAGAATGCAGAAACCTACTCTACCAAGAAAATTCTCTTCCCAAATGGATTAAAAAAGAAAGAAAGACCTATGCTACGATTGTGATGAAAAATGGAATCTTGCACGTGTAAGAATTCAAAAGTGTACTTGTTGCAAGTAGATGACCCTGTTAATAAGAGGGCGGAAATTGAGGAGTTCAATGAAGAGATTCATGTGATGGGGGAAGAGACAGTAGCTGAGGATGAAGGGCTAGAAATATCCATTTATGCAATCTTAGAGTGTTAAAATAATAATGCTATGAGATTACTTGGAAGGATAGGGAGTTGTGCAGTTGAAATTTTAGTGGATTCAAAGAGCACACAACTTCCTAGATACACTAGTGGTGCAGGCAGCAAAGTTAAAGGTTCAAGATGATTTAAATTTACAAGTAAGAGTGGCCAATGGTGATAGATTGTTAAGTAAGGGTAGATGTGAAGAATTGATTGGTTCAGAATTCATTTTCATGTTCTGACCTTAGGTGGCAGTGACATTGTGCTGGGGGTTCAATGATTAAAAACCTTGGGTCCCATTAACTAGGATTTTAACTCTATGTCAATGAGCTTTGTGGTTGGACACTCGAGTCTCTTTGCATGGACTGAGGTCTGATAGTTTGAAGGTACAGAATGGGGAAAGCAGTTTGAAGTCTTCTTTGGTAAGACAACAGGAATGGTTTTTACAATTGGTGGTTGGGGAACAAGAGCAAAAACCTGGAAGTTAGGTAAAAGAAGTAGCAGAATTGATTGAGGAGTTTAAGGAGGTGTTTGCAAACAGATCTGCTACGTACAACCGGGGTGGGAAACTGCCGGGTAATCTGCTGATGTGTCAGATGAAAAATTAGAGAGAAAACGTCTGAGCCTCCAAGCTTCAAGAAAACTCTTTCCCTGGGTTAAAGAAAAGGAAAGCATTTTCACAAAGTTTTATTTTTCACAGACACTATTATGTTTGTGGTCCAGGAAAGCTTTTTCACCAAAATTTTATTTTTCACCAGCGAATCCAATTTAGTAAAGTTTTTCATTACCCCAGAAAAAAAAAATGGCAACTCTGAAATACTTTTCTTCCACTTTCTCTGCAACCAAACAAGACATGTGCAAAAAATAAATGCAAAACAAGTAGGAAAAATAAAGAGGTAGATGGCTGGAATAGAATGAGAACAGCGTTTTGAAGTTTTTCCATTCATTGCTCTCCACAGGTACGACCTCCATGAACTCAGGTAACTTCGCCACTTTCAATCACCGCGCACAAGGAAGAACAGAGCAAACCCACCGAATTAGTGATCCTATATATGGGTGCGATGAGTTTTTTTTTTCATCTTTCAAGATGACTTTTTTTTGTCCTAAAACAATTGAAAAGAAATTCACTTTCACAAAGCTCACGAAAAGTTCTCTATGAGGAAGTGATAAGAATCCCATCATTTTCTCAGCAGTTCTGTGAGGAATTGAAGTAGCAGACGAAAAGAGGTTAAATATACTTTAATTTGGCCACGTGGGACGCGGTGTCCTCGCGGTTCCCCTGGCCGGTTGTTAATGGACTTTCTCGTTTGCAAAACCTGTTGGGTTGCCTCCAAGAAGATCTTTTGATCATCATATTCCACTAAAGGATGGAACTGCCCTAGTCTTAGTGAAGCCTTATAGATACCCACACTACCAGAAGACTGAAATAGAGAATATTGTCCAAGATTTGTTAAAATCTGTAGTAAGGCCCAGTCAAAGCCCTTTCTCTTCACCAGTGCTTCTTATAAAAAAAATCAAATGGCTCATGGAGAATATGCGTAGATTACTGTGCATTAAATCAAGTAACCATCAGGGACAAGCTTCTCATACCTGTCATTGGTGAATTGCTTGATGAATTATTTGGGTCCAAGGTATTTTCCAAGCTGGATTTGAGGTCTGGTTATCACCAGATTCAAGTCAAGAAAGGAAACAATGAGAAAACAGTTTTTAGAACTCATGAGGGCCACTATAAGTTCTTAGTAATGCCTTTTGGCCTTACTAATGCCCCTGCTACTTGCCAGGGGTTGATGAAGGGGTTGACATGTTGATTTACAGCTGAAACTTGGTGGAGCATTTGGGACATCCCAGATCAGTTTGGGGGGTATTAAAGCACAGCACAACTCGTATGCAAAGATGTCAAAATGTAAATTTGCAATGGAAGAAGTTGATTATTTGGGTCATCTCATTTCTGATTGTGGTGTCGAGGCTGATCCTTCTAAGATTGTTTCCATGATAGAGTGGCCCATTCCCACTTCCTTGGAAGCACTGAGAGGTTTCTTAGGCCTCACAGGCTATTACGGGAAGTTCATAAGAAATTATGGAACAATTGTTGCTCCATTGACAGTGTTGCTAAAGAAAAAATCTTTCAATTGGACTGTAGAAGCATCTCAGGCCTTCCCAACAACTTAAGAATGCTATTACTACACCTCCTGTTCTCAGATTACCTGACTTCTCCAAGAGCTTCACAGTTGAGTGTGATGCTTCTGGCGTGGGATTGGGGGTTGTTCTCATGCAAGAGGACCAGCCTATTGCCTTCTACAGCAAGGCTTTCAAGGGGAAAACATTGTTGTTATCTAGTTATGAGAAAGAGTTACTAGCTTTTGTTTCTGCAGGGAGCAAATGGAGACGTTATTAGCTAGGAGGAGTTTTTAAAGTGAAGACTAATCAACAGGCCCTTAAGTATTTGTTAGAGCAAAGGGTTGGCACAAAAGCTCAACAAAAGTGGCTGTCCAAATTAATGGGGTATTATTTCACTATTGATTATAAAAGAGGGAAGTAAAATAAAGAGGTAGAAGCAGCTACTTTGGCCTTAATCACTTTTCCAACTCCTGTTTGGCTTGAAGAGTTGAAGCAAAGTTACCAATTTTCTCCTACAATCAGTAACATTTATTCTAATCTTTAAGAGGGCCTGGAGGGTCCAAAACATTATGCATTACAGCAGGGTTTGTTATTGAGAAAGAGAAAGCTTGTAGTGGTTCAGAATTCACCATTCAAGACTAAGGTGTTCATCATGTACATGATAGTCCACAAGCTGGGCTTGTGGGTTATTACAAAACACTGCACAGAGCCAAGATGGACTTTTATTGGGGAGGGATGCACAAAGACAAAAAGCAATTAGTCAGAGAATGTGAGGTGTGTAGACATGTAAGCATGAAACTGTCCATCCAGCTGGCAGCCACTGCCTATTCCAACCTCTCCATAGTTAGATATTTCCATAGATTTTATTGAAGGTCTCCTCCTTCTAGTGGTTTTACAGTGATCCTTACAGTAGTGGATAGACTCACCCAAGTTTCCACATTGAATAATGATAGGGTTACCACCCTATTACTTCCCATCCACTACTCTTTTTGTATTTGATTTTTTTTTAATTTATTTATTTTACTTAATGATTAAGGAAATGAGTATTAGTAAAGTTGTTAATTTTTTTAATTTTTTTAATTTTTTTTTAGTGATTAAGGATGTTAAAAAAAATACTTTAAACAATGATAAAAAAATAAAGAAATAAAAAAATAAACTTGAAATGGGTAGCAGATGGGTAGTGATAGGGTATTAACTACCCTTCGACATTTCTTTCCCCTTGCACACCCCTGTACAGCAAGTAAGGTAGCCCAAATGAAGCGATGCGTTTCGAGCTTAGTAGGAGCTGTGCGGGAAGAGTCTTATACGATGCGTTTGTATGCGTTTTGTGTAATAAAACGACTGTGTTTTACTTTGTAGCATAGAAAGTATAAAAGCTGAAACAATTGAAGAGGTCCTAGAGGACTGTTGTTCAGACATGTTGATAATAGAAGTTTTCTTTTCTGGAGGTTGGAAGGTTCCTCGAAAGCCTCTTCCAAGAATCCAAATCTGGATTCTTGGGTTTCTTTCTCAATTCTTGTTCTGTGTTTCTGAGTCTCTGCGTGTTGTTCTTGTTACTTGTGTTCTGTGGCTCTGTATTGCGAATTGAAGGACCCGTAACACAGACAAAATCCAGCTAAGTAATAAGCAAGAAAGGAATTACCCGAGACACGTGAGCGGTGCCAACCAAGTACACGTCGCAGACACCACCCTTGGCGACGGAATCGCACGTGAGGGACACCACGCTTCTCGAGAGCTCCTCGGGAAGCACTGCCTTCGTCTGATCCGAGGACTCATCCTCGCAACTCGTCGAATCGTCGTCGTCTCCCGATGGCGGCTCCTCCTCGATATTAACGATGGTTTCACTCAAGTTCTCATTGGCGCCAGTGTTCTCGATGTGGACAAAGTCCTCGCCTTTGGCGTTGGCGGACGCGGCTTGGGGGTCCATCGCTGGATGGGACGAGAGGGGTGGTTTCCGACGGTCGAGGGATGAGGCAGAGAAGGTAATTTTGGATTGTCGCGAGGCTGAGAAGTGTACGAGGCTTGCGAGAGTGTGGGCGTTTTGGGCACGACGGACAGAGAGTCTAGCACTGCCAGAGGCGAAGCCGAATAAGCGGAGTGACCCGACCGAATTGGGTAGAGAAACCAGGTGAGCCGGACGAATCATAAAATCAGGAGCAAATGGGTTTAAATTTAGAAAAAAAATAAGGGGCGCATGGGTTTAAATAACGGTGCCTTTTACTAGGGGGAAGAGTGGAGCCTCGAATAAGTATTCAGTATTGTTGGGAGAGAGATACGAGGAAGGACAAAGCCTAGGCCTATGTGATATTATTACAGAAAATGATAGAAATATAATTTTTGAATTCTGCAACATAATTATTTTTGTATTTTTTTTTACGCACTTCATCGATGTAATTGATTAAAATAATTATTTTATATTAAAAAAATGACGCAACTAATCACATTAGTAGAATGTGTTAAGAAGTATGTAAAAATGATTGCACATAAAATTTTTGATAATTTTTGGAGTAGTGATACATCTACAACTTTTTTGCAACTACTTTATAACTCATTTTATAATCGACCAATAAAATTATGTCATTTCATTAAAAAAAATCCAAATTTACAAAATTATCCTCAATTTCACATGGAGTTGTAAGATAGATATATAAGAATGGTAAGAGAATCATTTCTTAATTTTTTTATATAATTATTATTTAAAATGAGTATATTTAAGTAAAATGATATTATTTTTGTAAGAAAGGAACACCCATAGTGGGCACCCCTTCACCTTTTTTTGGAGGTTATGAAGTGGCTCTTTAATCACTTCATAAAACTTGATGGCTGGCCCTTAATGGCTAGTCAGGGGGTTACACTAGAAAGGCTATTTACATAGTCTCTCCCCCTCTTTGGATGATACACTTGGAAAAACAAGCTCTCTTTCTCAAAATGGTTATATCTAGTCACGGCATTTAGGCTGTGGAACGTGTGAGTGTTGCTCTGGTATTACCACGTAGCACACTCCATCATCGATGTGAAGATCGTGGACGAACAACGACGCTGGAGAATCCGTTGGACAACCGCACTAGATTCGAGATATTTCCTATGAGGTAACATCGCTTTCGTTGTGCATTCTGATATAGTTTTTCTAACATTGGTATCAGAGCATTTTTGGATTGTTCTCGATTTATGTTTTGTTGTGCCTATGGAGATTTCTTTTAGGGAAATATTTTTTCTGTAACGAAAATATTTTTTCCCGGGTGCATGAAGTGATTCTGACCATATATACCACCGTAGCACCCATGAGCGTGCGACTATGCCTTGCAACGTGCTCTGATGTGTGCAGAGCTGTGGGCACCATCGTGGTGCAATGGACAAAGTGGCACGCACCAACAGGGTGCCACCACCGTAGCACACACGAGGGCCGCAGCACACGACAATTTGCCACGGGGAGCAGAGCACCTGGAGGTGCGAGAAGCACCTAGGAGCGGCATGGCCGCCTCTGCTACATGCAAAGCTGCGAGCGCCTCCATGGAGGCGTTGTCCTCTAATGCGCGCAGAGCAACATGCACCATGGTGGTGCTGCGAGCTCTGCTGCGCACTGAGCACGGCAACTCCATTTTTTTAACGCTGCGCGGAGAGGTAGCACAGGTGCAACGGTGCACCTTGTGGCTCTAAATGGGTAGTGCTGACCAAAGTGGCACGCGTCCATGGTGGCGAGCGCCCAACTGGGCTTTGCGCACACGCAGGACACATGTGCAGCATAGGGCAGCGCCGAAAGGAGCAGCACTGCCAAGGAATGCACCATGGAGAGCAGCACACCCTGCTGCAAGCAAAGTGGAGAGCTCCTCCACGGAAGCGCTGCTCTTTGCTAAGCTCTGCTTCACGCAGAGGAGCATGGCAGCTCCATGGCTCCCCAACACGCGGCTGCAATGCTTCTAACTACCAAGATGTGGCAGTGATGCAGACGGGGCAACCGCAAGCTGCTGTCTTCCATGGTGAGTAGAGCTCCGTGGAGTGGAAGAGAGGGCGGCGACGGTTACAAGTTGATGATCCTTGTTTTTAATTTTTTCTTCCATTACAAGAAAGTAACTTGTGCTTGAGGAAGAAGATGAAGCACTGTGGTTTATTTGGATTAAAAGCATACGAGCTTGGTGGCTTGGGCTTGTTTTAAATTTTTTTTGGTTGTTATATTTTATTTACTTGGGCTGAAATTGTCTTCGGCAGTAAACAGATTTATTTTAAATTCGGCCTATCTATGTTCTTATATTTAAAATACAACAGTCCATTATTTTTTAAAGGGTCACTAGCCGAATTGGGCTGTGCGCTCAGAAGACCTCGACCTACTTTGAAGCTAGGCGCCCAAGGCCCATTGGCTGTCCAAGAACAGTGGCACAAAAAAATCTTTTTTAACAAAATGTTTGGTTGGTGTTTGTTGATTTTATTTAGTAATTCAGCATGTAATTGTGGCATAAAATATTTATTTTTTCTTAAATATATTTTTTGCATGTGCTTATTGAATACATGCATGCCATGATATTATAATGCCATATTTTATCACATTTATTAGGCATTTTATTTTATGTTATAAATTGCCTAGATTATTATTTTTTGGTGAATAATAATTATTTAGATCAAATGTGATGTGATTATTTTTATACATGTATTGTGATCACATGTAATTGTATGAGCTTATTTTATCACTTGTATTGTTAGACTATTTTTAAGAATTATCTTCAGTTTTTTAGAATGTGATAAACTAGAGGATTAAGTAACCCGAGTTTGATTAGTCCATGTTTCTGATTGACTCAAATGAATTTCTTCGATTTGATAAGAAATTATTTTTTTCATGTAACTAACTCGGTAGATTGCTTATCCTAGTGGGAGTATGGTTGAGATTGATTTGGAATTAGTCTCCTATAAGATATAACTTTGCGCGAAAATTAAGTTAAAAATTAATAATTAAGTATTGAGGCGCAATAGATGATTAGGAAGCTTAGTGAATTTTCGATCTTGCGACGTGTATTAATTATTTTTGTTCTGACTTAGATTAACGCGGTAAATTTCTTATATGTGTGTGCAATTAGATGCGCATAGATTAGTAACTTGGAGATAACCATGAAGAAAGCCTAGAGATTATTTATACGACTTAATCGTCGCATTAATCTCCTCCATGAGCAGTTGTTGGAAACAAATAAATATTATTGTGAGTGTCAAATAGTCTTAAACCATCATTATTGTGAAACCTTTGAAATGTCTAGAATAAAATTGGAAGTGCGCGTGGGACGCATGCACTACAATTTTTTATAGAAGTTAATGGGATCAACTATCAAATAGAGCTAAATCACTATTTTGCCTTTAAGAATCTTGTGAGTAATAGTAGAAATTGCGTGTTATTTTTGTAATACAAAGATTAATTGCTCCTATATTTTGAGGTTGAGCATTATAATCTTGAAGCAACTTAGATTACTCACAGATAAGAACATACTCTCCAAAACTTGCTAGTATGTCTGGCGAGTAATGATATTAAAATCTGAGTGTGCAAGCGTGTTGAGGACATTCTTGACTGGCACATTCATTTTTATGGTTTTATCAGTGCATCTCTCCATGGTATTAGTACTGATAATCTTATTCAAGTTTTATTTCTCTCTAGCGAGAACAAATAGGTTCTTGCAGAAATATGAACTTAGGAGCACCCATTGAGAGTAATACCAAGCACCTTGGAGGTTTGCATGGTAACTATGACAAAAGTATAAATAATTAGGTATGACTTAAATTAAGCCTAAAAATCTTTCTCGTAGTTGCACTGATACAAGATAGGTTTTAGACTAAAATAATTTCTCGTAAAGTTTTTTTTCTTTCTCTTATAGTGGATTGAAGAATATGAAAATATTAAAGTAAGCGAGAAATGAGGATATATCGCTAGTTAGCGACTAAAACGTTACATACTACATTTGTTGCACAAAGTGATATTTTTAGTGCTTTTAATGCGATAATAAAGAAGTTTATACCTAATTTGATTTAAGACTCATTGAAAACAGTGGTGTTAGTGAGAATTCCTAGAGGTTTAGAAGTTGGATGATCACTCATTGACTCAGTGATATTATTTCTCGGATGGGGAAATGATATACTAAAATATGTCATAGGGGCATAGGATGATGGGTGTAAACCTTGAGAAATCGAATATTTTCTCGCTAATGAGATCCCTCTCCTTGGTTTAGAAGAGTCAAAGAGAAAAGGTAATATGAGCATTTTCTATGTGAAAACTCCTATACATTAGGGCTGTGCTCGGAGTTGTCGTTTCCGACCTCCGACTCCGACTAGAGTCGGAGCCAATTTGTCCCTCCGACTCCGACTCCGAACTGGAGTCGGAGTCCGACTCCGATCGGAGGTCGGACCTCCGATCGAAACTCCGACTTCTGATCAGAAATCCGATCGGAAGTCGGAACTCCGACCTCCGTTCGGAGTCGGACCGTTTATTTCTCTACATTTCTAACAAATCGAAATGTATTTGGACGGCAAAATTATATGGTGGGGAATATATAATAAATTAAATAGTACTTATCCCACGTCTTTGATCGGGATATAACTACATAAATATAACTACATAAATATGATCACCAAAGCCCAAGTCCAAATCTGTAAAAATAAAATACTGAAAAAATTAAAAAAAAAACCTTAAATACAATAGTTTAAAAAGTAAATAACATGTATGATATAACCATAAGTTATAACAGTCTCATTTATAACGTAATAACAACATTGACTTAGCCTTGAAATATAACTACATAAAAATTGAACATGGATTTCACTCAAATGCTTTTTGTTCCATTGGTCATGCCTGAAATGAAGATAGAAAGTTGCAATCAATAAATAAAAAAAATTGATAATAAGAAATTGAACACGGTAAAAGTATAATTAGATTCTTACCAGGACTTTCAAGGGGCATCCGTTCCAGACTCTCAATTATCGATAATTATGTTAGGGTTCACAATTAGATTTATAAAATCATAAAAAGTAGAAGTTAGAAATATTAAAAATAATTAAATCATCATTTAAAAGCATATAAACTTACCCGATTCAAGCCTATAGCTATCGGCATCAACGCCAACGGTATCTAGTCCAATGAGCGTTTCACTTATCCAATTATGTGTGCAAACGAGGGCCTCCACGGTTGACGATGACAATGAACACCGATAAGCATCCAACACGCGACCTCCAGTACTAAATGTTGACTCTGAGGCAAATGTAGTGACAGGAATGGCTAGCACATCTTGGGCTACACAAGAAATGACTGATACTTGGTAGAATTAACTTTTCACCAAGTTAATAACTGAAATACATCACTAGGTGCCTCGACAGCTTCCATAAAATATCGTTCATCCTCAGATATACAATGCATAATATTTCTTGTTGATATGAGTTGATGATACTGCTGTATAATACGATTGCCTCTAACCCCTGCAGATGGGTCAGTATCACCTGAGGAAACTGTCGATCCCGTCGGCTTCGAATGTGAGGAGCTACCAGCTGCGGATGAAGGCTGACAACTATTACTGTAGTGATTATATAAGTCATCAACATCATTTTTTAACAATCTAATAAACTCTGCAGCCTTCACTGCCCCGAGGACGGAATTTACCCAAAATTCTAGAACAACCAACTTAACTCGGGGGTCAAGGATCACAGCCACAAATAGCAATCTATTTATCTTCTCAATATTCTCCCAATATTTATCATATTTGATCTTCATCCTCGTAGCCAGCAGATAACAATCCACCAGAATTAGTACAACTATTTTCCAATTGAAAGTGAAGCTCTGAGAGCTCGCTGAAGAATGAGTTCGCAATCGTATATTTGGATCCAGATAGCCGCATGGTGATGTCATAAAAAATTCTTAAAAATTCAACAAAGTAGCTCACACTGGTCCAATCATGTGCGGCCGGCGCACCGAGCCCCTGTCCTGCTGGCTCCAACAAAACATACCTCAGGCCCCCATCCTCGACCTCCATCCGCTCGAATGCGTTTTGGTACTTCTGTGCCACATTCAACATCATGTATGTAGAGTTCTATCGAGTCGGAACGTCCAAGCACAACATATTAGAACATTCAATTTTAAGATCTTCTGCTATTGTCTTAAACTTGCCAAGCCTTTGAGGGGGAACCCCTCACATATCGTACAATGTTGCGGATTCGGGTTATAGAATCATCAACCTCTTTTAATCCCTCAACAACTATGAGGTTGATGATATGAGTACAGCATCAAATGTAAATAAACTCGTGGGCCCGAATGACATCATCTCTCACCGTCATGTTCCGCTTAAACCAATCAATTGTTGTTTCATTAGCACTGGCATTGTCAATTGTAATACACAGTATTTTTTGAATTTCCCAGTCCTTTAAACAATCATCCATCTTCGCCCCAATGGATGCACCTTTATGATCCACAATATCTTTAAAACCAATAATTTTTTTATGCAAAATCCACTCACTGTCAATGTAGTGTGCTGTGATACACATGTAACAGACGTTCTGTATGGAAATCCATATGTCAGTCGTAAATGACACTCTCTGGCCAGTGGTAATAAACATCTTCCTCATCTCCGCCTTGTCTTTCGCATGCCTCTTCATACAATCTCGCATCACCGTATACCGTGATAGAATGAGAAATCGTGGCTCAACAAAATTTAGAAACTTTCGAAAGCCTCTTTTCTCGACTGTGGTAAAGAGCATCTCATCAATAATTATCATCTCTGCAAGCATGTCCCTCAACATCTTCTCACTGTATTGAGAGATGACCAATTTCTTAGTCTGTGTACCATCAGTGGCTGTAGAAGTTTGGTAACTGAGGTTGGTTTGATTAGTGGCTTGCAATCCCTTCGCTATCTTATATCGTTGTCAACCATTTAGATGTGCTATTAACACACTGGTACCTTGCTTCTTCGAATGGCATCCACAAAGTGATCCACAGTAATGGCATCTTGCTACCGGGTTCGCAATATCACCAGGAATTTTGGTGAAATGCTCATATGTCCACGACCTCTTTTTAGAAGGTCGTGGTGGTTGATCTTGCTCAATGGACATCTTCTCTTATTCGTTGAACATATCCTCATCCTTTATATCAACTGGGAGTGGGAGTCGACTACTTGCACAAGATGTAGCTGCTCTAGATGTAGCTGCCCTAGATGTGGCTCTAGGGGTGGAAGTACCTACCGGTGTGGGAGTTGTAGCATTGGCATCCGCCACATCCCCTTGTGGACGATCATCTCCACTACGTCTAGGATCCATATCACAATCAATGAAACTGAAAAAATAAACTAGAAACAAAAAATTAGTTTAAAAATAAACTAGGCTATATTAAAAATTTAAATCAATACAAAGATATAGGACATGTATTATTGTATCATAATGTATTATTATATCAATGTATTATTACATCGAGGTTCGCTCGATGTGCGCTCGACTCAGCGCTCGAGCGGAACCCATACAAAGAGGTTCGCTCGTATTGCGCTCGAGCGGAACCCATACAGAGAGGTTCGCTCGAAGTGCGCTCGACGTGGCGCTTGAGCAGAACTCTTCTAGAGAGGTTCGCTCGATGTGCGCTCGGCGTGGCACTCGAGCAGAACTCTTCCAGAGAGATTCGCTCAACTTGCGCTCGACCTCTTGCTCGAGCCAATGTTCAAGACAACGTGCGCTCGACTTACGCTTGACACCTCGCTTGAGCCAAATGTTCAAAATACAACTTAAAATTCAGGATTTTGACTCAAAATTTGTTGGGACTATATATAGAAAGCTTATTTCTATTCTTTGGTGTGGAGAAACAGAGCAAAAACCGTAGGTGTTCTATTCTTGATTCTCTTGCACATTTTATCAAACACATTACATGCAAACAACACAACTTACAAACACAACATACAATTCATCAAACACATTTCTTTACTACAAATTTATAAAACCAATTCACAAGAATCACAACAAAATACCAATTCATAAGATTAAATTGCTTGAATTAAATTTAGGGCTTGGAAACCCTTAGTACCTTACTCTCACCGTAGGTGGAAGCTAAACAAAGGAGCAATGAGGAACGGCGGCACGGAGGAGTAACGACGAACGGCGACACGTTGGCATCAGAGACCCGAGACGTGAGACACAAGCGGCGAGACGGCTTCACTGGTTCAAAGTTCCCACTGCTTCACGGTGAGACGCGAGAGAGAAGTGAGAACTGAGAAGGAAGACCGAAGAAGGAAGAAGGGGGTCTTGTGTTTTGGACCCCCTAGTGTGATGAAACGACGCCGTTCCACTTAAAGTTTAATTTTTTTTTAAAAACCCAGCTGTAAAAAGACGTCGTTTTACAGTTGGGTTTTTGTTTTTTAAAAAATTTGGAGTCGGAGTCGTAGCTCTTCGACAAGAGCTCCGATTCCGACTCCGACTCCGACTATGAATTCGGAGCTACTCCGAATTCCGACGACTCCGACTTCGAGTCGGAATCAGAGCGGATGTCGGGTGAAGTCGGAAAAGTTAGAATTTTGCACAGCCCTACTATACGTCGTTTTACAATTGGGTTTTTGTTTTTTAAAAAATTTGGAGTCGGAGTCAGAGCTCTTGGACAAGAGCTCCGATTCTGACTCCGACTCCGATTATGAATTCAGAGCTACTCCGAATTCCGACGACTCCGACTTCGAGTCGGAATCAGAGCGGATGTCGGGTGGAGTCGGAAAAGTCAGAATTTTGCACAGCCCTACTATACATGCACACTAAGGATTTAGATAATAAAAATATTGTTTCATCATATAAATATGATCCAAATTTTTTTTAAGAAAATATATTTTTCAGTTAAAATATTTTCAAAATCGCAATCATATGAGTTATATGATGAGAACAATTATCTCGCAGTTTATTGACTTGCTGAGAATGGTGTAATGGCACAAAGCACTTGTTACATCATACTTGGGTTGATGTAATATGGAGTTGCGGCCGTAATTCTTATTTGTCGTCCTTAGATCGAGTTCATTCGCTTTTGAGAAAGGCTGAGTGACTATTTTGTGCAAACGTGAATTCTATTAAAAATCTAGAGTATCTAAGTTTGATCATTTTTTTGAGTCAAGAAAATTACTCGTATTTTCGGCGAGGGTGGGGAATTGTCGATTTGTTTGTAAACACTTATTTTTGAAAAGAATGTTTTCATCGCGTTGCATTCCACATTAAGAACGTTTTCATCACGTTGTATTCTACATTACCTTAACCTTAATATTTTCAATTTTTTTTTTAAAGATCGCCGAAAATAGTAGGAATAATTCAACAACTAGTGTGAGTATACATTTGAGTGATGGTGTACCACTAGTGATAGTGACTCCAAAAATTCATAGAATATAAGGATCCTCATAAATAGCGTGATAGCTTTATATCAGTATTCTCTCGTTGTTTAGAAATTAGAAGAGAATATTTATAATATGGCTCCGCTAAAGGTTTTGAGTTCATATTGTAGGAACCCCAACGTAGAATCTTAGATTCGCTTCACTTATATGATCCAACCTGTGATTGTTGATCTGATTGACAGAGGAAAAATGAAGTTAATAGAGGTATAGATCAATCTCTTAGCACTAATTGAGTTGTATTTAGATAGTTATTGATCGCATATTTATTGAAACTTTTCTTAAAAAAGTTAAATAGCTGATTCTCATGGAGAATTAGATGGTTAGCTTTTGTAATGTTTAGGCATGAAGTACTCTGAGCGCATGATTGTTCCTAGTACTATTTTGGTACAGAAAGCAAATAAATGATGCTGGTGCTATTTACATGAAACCTAAACAAACCATCTATTCAAACATACCCAATGTATCTAGTCCTTTTTTTTGTTAAACGACCTATTGAATAAAATGAGGTTCTTTGAACGCTGTTGACAATATTAGAAAAGTGTCATCATAAGAGATATTGCGAACTAGTTGTCTTAGATAATTAATTGTTGCCTAATAAGAGGTTTTCCATACTACGATGTGATGAACATGAGTTTGTGAAAAATAGCTCAGGCTTCATGTCTTGTGAGACTGTTTATAAGAAAAACAGTTTCTGGCAGCTCTTGTTCAAAATCTATGGACAATTAATGAGATAGAAAATATTAAATAATCTAGTTTTGCCTATACTATTTGGTTTTTCCATTATGGTTTGCTCATGGAAGTTAGAGATTAAGATTTTGTTATAGGGTATATATGGCTCACTTGGTTAAGTGAGTTTGTAATGTGATTGTCGTTAAAAGTAATGACTAGACTATTATGATTGTCTTTGTGGGCAAAGGCCCTAATCGCTTTACCCTTAATGAAAAATAAATTATAGTTATCTCACATGCTTTTGTTGAGTACAAGAGATTTATATGAAACATTGAAGTCGCAAATTAAGTTTGCTGAATGACATTTGTGGTCACCTTGTAGATTCTTAAAAATCGCAATTGGACTTATTGATTAGAATCTAAGGTTTAAATTGTGAGTTTGACCTAAATAAAATTCGCGATGAATCATCGCTGATTTCATGGTTATGCAAATGACTTTTATATGTAAATGCAGAGTCTCTTGGTAGGAGCATGATTTGGAAAGTTAGTACACATTAGAATGTGCATGGAGAGAAATGGTCATTAAACACCACTTGAGAATTGTGGTTTAATAATTTGTTGTTGACCATGTGGTTTCTCTGTACCTCATGGTATTGTTTGTCGTGCACATGATACTAATGTGTTCTATGATCATGTGGCGTGATTGAAACATTCTTTGGTAAGCACACACATTCATCATAAATTTAGGAGTTATGGTAAAAAAATGTATACCGACAGGGTTAGATCGGCTCACTCACACGAGCGATCGTCTTTGGCGCTACAAAGAGGTAGCGAGCAAAGATGAGATAATGTGTCACTCGATACTTATCCAGAGAGGGATAAGTTGTAAGACACAAAAGAGATGTCGTCTTAGTGGGAGCAAAGATGAGGTCCATCATATTTAAAAAGGACCGTGCATGGTTACCCACAATCCATATAGCTTGTGGTTTAGCCAGATGCGAAATCCTCTTTGGCGCTTTGGATAGCGAGCAAATGGAGAGACTTGGGTTAGGCGCTGAGATAGCGACTAAACTAATATCTGTACGGTGTATTAAGATTAGATATACGCTCTTTCTTCTAAAAGAGAAACCCACCGTAACATTTATTTCATACTACATGTGCTTTTGCGACCAACAGTAGAGGTGAGTGAATAGATCCCTACTTTTTCACCGTGTGAGTTCTGGAGGTTATAATTGATGACCTTAATTTATTTATGCCCTTAGGAGACATTTGACTATGTCACGAGGTTGATGTTTTAGTGTCTGCTACTTTGGCATGTTATCTATGGCCATGAATGATTCGGTCTAACGAGGCATTGCTGGGAAAGTGACTGGACTAAAACTAAATGACATGAGCGTGAAGCGAAGACTATTTGGTAACACATTGATAATGGTGTGTACTTATTGCCGGCAAGTTATGTTGCTCATTGGGAGTTGCAATATAGCTGTGAGTACATCTAGTTTTATAAAGATTGAACATTGTTTTGAGTCATTTGGACTCGAGAGGGATTAGAGATGTTTAGTTTGATGTGACCAGATGAGTCGAGGCATACGAGACACTTTTAGGAATGTTGCTATGCTGGTCTTCTCTCGGAAAGATTTGGTATAATACTCCCATTTTTCTTTTACAATTGTGCTCGATGGTCGCATGACCTATTTGTCAGTATGAATAAGATTGAGAACATATTGAGGAATGCAAACCTAGGGTCTTGCCCATTATGTGTGAGTGAGAGATATAAGAAAGAGGCACCTATAATGGACACCCATAATAGGCACCCCTTAACCTTCTCTTGGGGGTTATGAAGTGGCTCTTTAGCCACTTCATGAGGCTTGATGGCTGGCCTTTAATGGCTAGCCAAGGGGTTACACTAGAGATGCTATTTACATAGTCTCTCCCCCTCTTTGGATGATACTTTTGGAAAAACAAGCTCTCTCTCTCAAAATGGTTCTCTCTAGTCACGACATTTAGTTTGTAGAACGTGTAAGTGTTGCTCTGGTATTACCACGTAGCACACTCCACCATCGATGAGAAGATTGTTGACGAATAACGACGCTAGAGAATATGTGGGATAACCGTACTAGATCCGAGATATTTTCTATGAGATAATATCGCTTTTACTGTGCATTCTGATCTAGTTCTTTTAACAATTTTTATATGTGTATTCCTATTATTATTATCTCACAATAAGCGGTGTGGCGTGTATACATTATACAAACATCAATTCACAATCAAATATTATTATTTCTATTATATCTCAAAGTAGTAAATGATGTGATCAGATACAAAAATGGAGTAGAAGTGAGAGACCTACAATATTTATTTATTGCATATTGACGCATAAAAAATATACACATATCGATTCAAAAAAATAAAAATAAAATATACACATATAATTTTTTATAACTTTTTAAATAAAAATAAAATATACACATATAATTTTTTTATAACTTTTTACGTATAAAATAATTTATAAAACAATATAATTTTATAAAAATATTTTTAATTTAAAATATAATTATAAAAATAATATAAGTGATTATCACTCTTCACGGATGGGTGTACGGGTTCCTTCGAAATTTTTGTCTAAATTTTAAGAAATAATAAATGAGAAGCAAAACATGAATTTACACTTAGTTTAGAAATAATTTTATCTTATTTTATTATTATAATTTTTTTAAATTTTTTTTAAAAATATAATAAATAATTTAATTTTTAAAATTTTAAAATAATAATAATATTAAAAAATAATTTTTTATTTAACTTTTATTTAAAAATATCTTACGTCCCTTACTAAATTAAGAAAAAAAGAAAGAATTTAAGGTTGGTTGGGGTTCGGCCCAGAAAAGCTAAACGAAAGAGACTCCGAACTCACCGAAGTATACTGTCTTTGGGTCTTGCCTTCTGTCGGCGATTCAAAGCTTTACTCATCACCCAGATTCCTCGTTAGGTACCCGGCTAGGCTCTAACAGTGTAGGGCTACCTTCCCTTCACTTATCCATGGCAGCGCCAGGGACTTTTCTTAATTAGTAAACCTCTCATTGGTTTTATTCTTTGTTTTCATTCTCGCCTCTCTCGCAAAGTGATTCTCTGATTTTGGGCTTTAGAGAGAGTATCTACATTTTTCCGCCATGGTCGAGAGGAAACTATTCAAGACGAAGCTGTGCGTTTTGTACCAGAAGGGCCGCTGCACGCGCCAGAGTTGCTCGTTTGCGCACGGCGACTCGGAGCTCCGGGGATTCTCCGGTTCCTATACTGGTATATATAAATATTCCTTGATATATGAAAAAAGAACTTGCTATTGCACTGCAACTCAAATATGGTATTACCGTTATGCATCGGCTTTTTTTTACTATTATAATTTATTGGGTTCTGTTTTAGGTAGTTCTTGTATGTTGAGTAATGATACATGCAGTGGAGCGCCCAAGTGTAGTGTCACACAGTCGCTTTGAAAATAGTGGTTTCACTATTAAAAAATTAATTTTTCTTTTTTGTATTTATTTACTTTTTTTTAAATGATTGCTCGACGCTTGCACACTCACGACTACAATTATCATTTCTCTTGTAAGGTATAGTAATTGGTTAATAATATAATATATTATTGAATGGAACACATGTTGGCAGAATGCACAACTGAGAAACCCTGGTTTGTGGAATAGTTGCTTATGAACTTTAAGCCAGCATTCCAATATTATTTGCACTCATTACGTACACGTTATATGTATGAATAGATTATGCGTGTATGTATATACAGGTACAGTCATATGTAAAAGTTGGGTTGTATTCCCTATCAATATAATTTTTGCGTTCCTGTCCAAATTTTTATGGGTATTTGTATGTTGATACCTATATTTACCAATTGCCTCTGTATAAGCCGGAGCAAGAGGGCTTACGCCATGCAAGTGACATTATGGGACAATAATATATCAAAATGTCTTGTTGAGCGACACATGGTACTAATTGTAGTTTGGGGCGTTTCATGAAAGATGGAATGTTTATGGCAATTGACAGGGTTAGTGGCTTTCTTCTTCAGAACGGATTATGTTGGTTGGTTGTTTTATCTTAACGCCGATTGTGGTGTTTACTTGGAGAGCTTTATCATTGCCATAATGCATCTACAAACCATCAAAGTTTTCTTAACAGACCATGATATAACCACAAAGGGCGGTTTGGTTAAAGGTTCAAATGCAATTGCAGCAACTTCTGATACTACTTTTTCAACAAGCTTATTGGACCTTGTTCATCTGTTAGTTCTGCTTGAATGACACTGTGATGGGATTCCTTGAGAAGCAAAAATGCAAGTTAGTTGGAGATAATATCAGAATCCTAATTCTACTGCTCTTTTGATAGATTATTATTGTATCATCAAATGGCAGTTTGAAGAAATCTCTACTCTTCATATTGTGTTATAATCTTAGTTGTGACAAAGACAAGGATGTCACCTCATCTTTATTGGATACTATGCTGAAGTGTGAAGGATATTTCAATGATGTGTGTTCTCATTGGATTTATCTGCTTAACATGGATTTCTTTGGCTCTTTCGGGACTGTCATGGAGGCAATTATACTGTTCATTAGTGTGTTTCTCATGATGTTCCTTGTAATGGACTCCTTAGTATCTGCTTGTATTATGTATCTTATAGCTCAAGAAGAAGATGGAGATATCACTTCTCCTTTATCAGATTTCATATAGTGATGTGAAGATTTTCTCAATGTTATAAGCTCAAAATGGGTTTTATTACATCTATTCATTTTGAGACTGGCACAAAGACGCTTGTAATGTTCATTATTATGTTTCTCATGGTGTTCCAGGTGGTAAGCTTAGCCTCATTATGAACTCATTGTCTTCTACCTGCTTTTCAGTTAGAAATTAATTCATATTGACTTAGTTTGCTGTTTGAAAACTCTTTTCTATGTTATTGCAGCTCGACGGGAATATCATGGTAGTGACTTAAGGAATAAGCTTGACAGGAGGCACTCTCCACCACGAAGGTATTCGCCAGTGAGAGATGCAAGAGGCCGACAAACACTTCGTGGTCAGACATAATGTTTTTCAAACTCACTTTCCTCATTTTCTAGAGTTTTAATATTTGTTATTACCTATAAAAAGATTTCTCATTATTTAGCATTTGTCTACATGTCAGAGATGGTTTTCATTTTTTATTTGTTTTATTATCATAAAAGAGACGGTAGAGCTCTACAGTGTTTTTTTTTTTTGTGTAATCATTTTTGTGCCACTTTTGGTTATGAATTTACTATTAACTTATAAATATATTTTTAGTTTTATCTTTTACCTTCAGCTTGTTAAACTTACTCTGGCTGAAATTGAATTTGCAGAGTATAGCTCTTCCATATCAATTGAACGGACAAGGTGAGTTACTGTGAACTCCTCAAAAACATATATATCTGTGTGTGTGTGTTGGGTCAGCTGGCATCAAATTGATTTGGATGTGGTCCTATATGCCCTAAGTGGTTTATTTGGTGAGAAGAGATGTCCGGACATTTGAAAGACTATTAGAGACTAAATTGAAGATGGTCTTTTAAGGTATGTTTGGTTTGTGGAATAGACCCCTAGAATGGAATATCTATTCTTGGCTCTTCCATAGTTTGGTTTGGGTTTTTGATGAGGAATAGCCGTTTCATAGGGAAAGCCATTCTGCAAAATGAGGAATCATCATTCCGAAAAAAATTTGAGAGGAACAGTTATTCCCAGGGGTTTTATTTCCCTAAAAAAAAATATGAAAACTTAGATGTCCGTTCGTGGTCCTGAAAGTTTTTATAGTTCATTTCTCCCCAAATACACCATATTAAGCAGGTAGGAAACATTTTCCACAACACTGCAATTTGTAGACTGCAATATAACCCTCTCCAAGTGTAGCAAGGTTCCACAATTCTTCTTGGCATTACACAAGCCAAACCAACCCACAATTTGGAGAAGAATCCACTAAGAGAAGATGAATAGATATTCAATGCTAACATAAGCACATATTCCTATTTCTCTTGCACATAAGTGTTGGTGAAACCGCCAACCACACTTTAACCACAAATGCTGTCTAGCGCATATGCACAAAGCAAAAGGGCATTCTTGATTGAAGTAATGAACACATTTGTAAAGATGATGTATAATAACAAAAAAAATCCATAACTGTAATAAAAAGGTTTAAAAAGCAAGATGGTGATTTATTTAGCGTATTAGCTCAATTTAATAGAGTATTATGCTAATATTATATAAGATATAAACATAACATTTTATATAATTCTCTTGTGCTTTGCTCAATATACACATCTAATATTTGATAGCGATAATCAAGTTAAAGTACACGGTTGAATCAATATATACCCAAAAGCACATGACCAAAAATTTCAAGAATTATATTCTCTTATCAAAAAAAAAGAAAAAAAAAAATCAAGAATTATATAGGTAATGGCTTCATCTTGAAACCCAACTTGGACTATTATATTGGGCTCAAAGCATATACATATAAATGCTTTCAGATTGGACCATGTGGGTATCTTTCAGATTGAACTGATGCACTCTATTATTTTGGAGTGAACCATACTGATTCTCGATAAAATACTATGGAATTTTCATTTTACTATCCTTTCTTTTCATGTAAAGCGCATGTATGTGATTTCAAAATACTTGTTCTAGAAAACGTATGAAAAAACAACACTTCAATGGCAAAGGTGATTTTTCTGGAAGTTTGAGAATCACTGAGGGAACTGAAGATAGAGTTAAAGAAGGAAAAATTGCATCCACTGATTCCAGGGATGATCTCAAGGATCAGGTTTGAAAATTTCTTCTAATAGCTTCATCCTGAATTTGTTTAGAATCTTCTTACTCAACTAACAATTTTCTTTTCTGTTTTGTGGGAATTATGTGCAGTTAAAGAAAATGCAGTCGGATATTAACATGCTTGAACATCAAAAAATTCAGCTAGGGGTCAGTTTCATCCTTGTTGCGGTTACTTATTGGTCAACTGTACACAGACACGCACGCACATGTGCACACACAGCGCACACAGACACATGGACAACTTGTACAAATGCCTGTGTTTATTGTGTGATGATGTTACACCATATGTGTGAGATGATTTGTTATTTCATTTCTTTTCATTGGAAGTTAATTTGGTCACTGAAATCTAGTTGTCATAGTCTATTACAATTTCTGATGTTCTAGAGCTGTTCATATTCAGTTACTTGTGAAGGAAGACCACTGATATAAAGAAGGACGAATGATATATTTATGGATATTATGTTTTAGATTGGAAGAATCTATACGTTGCCCTCGGGTTAAAAATGTCTGGGCTGAGGGAGTGACAAGATTTGACCCCACATCCATTCATGGCAGGCAGTGGACATACAGACATGTGTCCCTCTTCCTAAGAATGGCCAGTGCTTTGATGATTGGGAGCGCTATTTAGATGAGCTTAGAAGTTTCTTTTCTCACACCTTATTTCTTTGGGTTTCTGTTCTTGTACTCAATGGGTCTAACCCTTTTGACTTTTTTGTATCATTTTCTGGCTCCTAACTTGGAACTAGGTGTTCCCTTTCATATACTCTTGGTATAGTTGGGCAATGCCTGTTTACTTGATTTGATAAAATTTTATTTTAGTTGTCAAAAATAAAAATTATACTGGTGTTATTTTTTGTATATTTAATTTGCAATCGAGGTGTGGTGTTTGTCATACAATGTATGTTGTTTAAAGGTCTATCTAGAAGAGGGGATCCAGGAAGCAGATAGTCTTACTTCTAGAATTCAGGAGCTTGAGGCTCAATTATACAAAGAGAAAGAGGAATGTAAAAGGTAATCTCAGATGCAATGACTTTGTTCCTTTCCAATTCACGATCCCTCTCATACTCTCTCTCTCTATTTTTGTAATGTTTTTTGGGTGGGGCTGCTATTAAAAATTTAGGATCACCTCAAGAATGAAGAAGTTTGTGAAGGTACATAATCGTCATTCACGGATACAAGATGAACTGAAGAGGCAAGTATATGTTTTATGTTATTTCCTCGGTTCTTTCTTATTAAAAAAAAATTGCAATTTCCTCAGTTCTTATCCGTTTGGTGCATTAAAGCATTTAAAGTTTGTCTTATTCTGTGATCTTAAGAAGCATTGGAGTTTTATAGTCCTGTAATTTAATTGATTTTTTTTTTTTTTTTTTTAATTTGTAGGTCACAAGTGCGACTTCAAAAGTTGGGAGATCAGCTTGGGTCAGATATTACTAGAAATGGTGCCAACGAAGAGGATTCCATAAATATCGTGAGTGATGGAGAAACTAATGGTTTTCCTGTAACCAATCCACACAATGATTTGCAGAATGATGCTTCTTCTGGCAAGACAAGGCTGTGTGTTAATTGGGATCCTTCTGAAGGAGCAAAACAAGGTGTATTTTAATTAATATTTTTTTCACGCATATAGTTTGTGGAGTAATTAAAATTCACAGGATTTAATTTACTCTATGCGGATGATGTTTTCCTGTGCTACTTTATTGCTGTGAAACTTTTAGTTTTCAGGCCTTGGTTTTGTTCGGTGATATTAGAATTTTGGACTACTTTTGCAAAATGTAGATTGGCCTTGTGTATGTGTATTTGTTCAGCACTTTCTTGGCGTAAAAGAAATGTGGAGTATTTTGGAGGTGTTCTTGGCATTGGTCAAAATGGTGAAGTGTGATTCAACAAGTGCCCTCCAGAAGCCATAAGTGAGAGAAGCATCCTCTCAGTTATAGGAAACTCCCTATTATGTTTTTTTATAAGTAAGGGAAAACTGCCTATTATTCTTGTGCAAATAGAAGTTCATGAACAATAGTATGTGATGATAATAATGGAGAGAATCCTTTTTTAGAAACAAAGTTTTTTTCTAAAGTTTGACAGGAATTTCAGAAACTGGTTGGAAATGCCACAACATATGATGCCAATACGTCATATTGTATCTCATTGGTATTACTAGAGAATTTTGTTTCCCATTGAAATGGATTGATTTTCAAGATAGAACTTAACATATCACACTGCCTGTGGTAGCACTTATCTTTCCAAAGATCATGAACTCAGCATGCTGAAGCTCATTAGCCTGGTTGATGCTTGCCCTTTTGTTAATCCTTTGTTAAGTTGTAGAGTTAGCATATCTGACATCTCATGTCCATCCAATATTTGATATCTGTCAACAATTTTCAACTTATCATACTAGTGTCTACTTCCCTAAATGTAGGAAAATGATGTAAAATATTTCGTGGAAACTACATAACAAAACATTTTATATGGACTTCTCATATTAAATGGTGACCAAGTTGTCCAGTTTTTTTCCCCTACATATATGTCCAAAGTGTTTTAAATCTCTGTGCTATTTTTTTCCAGCCTGAAACTTTTCCATGGTAATTACTGATCATTGTACCATTATCTTTTCGTATTGATCCTCACGTGTCTTCGGTGAACCAGCTGATTCAACAAGAGTAGGACATCTGGACGACACGATCAGATTCAAGAAGCTTTCTAGGTGGAATCTGCAACCTGTCCAGTCAAATGAAAGTAATGAAGTTGAGGCATTGCATAATGGAACTGACAGTGCTAAGAGCCTAGCAAAGGAAGGCAAGAATAAGCGAGGAAAGACTGTTCTTACAAGCATCCTCAATGCAGATAAGGTACATCTCTTTCATCTTCATGCGGGACCTTTGATTGGTGAAGCCACAGGGAAAAAAAAAAAAAAAGAAAAAAAAAAGGTGATGAGCAGTGTCTAAGTTTTGGACTTTTACCTCCAGATATTGCATGGGTGTGAATATCAAGTTTGATCTCTCTTTTTGAAAATCGACCTTTACAAATAAAAGAGTTGTGCTACTGATAAGCCGGTGTATTAACAAACCACTCACTGTGGTTTTATGCTAGCTTATGTGCCAGACTTCCAAATCAGTGGTGTGTTTAGTCTGCCATTACATAGACTTACAAATAGATTTTTTCTAAATAAAATTTGTCGTTTCAAATGGTTGCTCATATTTTATTTTAGTGTAGTATTCCTAGTTTCTAATTTCAACATACCCACTGCTGCAGGTGGATTAGCGGTTAATACACTTGTTATCCTGGCTCAATACTTGGTTCCACATTTTTGCTATACTCATGTTGTGGTGGGGTGATACCTTGCTTATGGGGTCAAAGAGTATTACCTTTTATTACTCTGCTGGGGTCGTGGGTAGCGGGTGCCATCATCCCTCTCTCGTCCTTTTTTGCAAAGAAAAATAAATCAATGAAAAGTTTCTATAATCTTATGATTGTTTTAATCCAGACCTAAGTGTATGGATTTCACTTGTCACCCCATACCTATTTTGGGGTTAATCCTCTGTGCTTGTTTGTGTGTGTTAATGTACCATCATTATTGTTCTTGCATTGTAATCCTTGGTATAATTAACAATGCAGATGAAGGCTTTGGATTCAGTACTTGTACCATCGACCAGCATGGCTGCTCATGTAGAAGACGAAGAGGTTGAGATTGAATTGGACAGACTTGAGGTAAATGAACCTGCAGCTACAGGAATTGGGAAAGGACCTGCAAATGAGATCATGAGTGTGCTGCCATTTCAACTTCCCCCACCACCTCCAATCCGTCGGAATGGTTATTTGCTGGTTTGTCATTTGATCATTGCAAACTTTCTCAGGCATTATATTATCTTAATTTCATATTTAGACTTTTACTCCTTTTTCCTCTTTTTGTTTCTTTAATTGACATCTGATATGAGAAGTTTGATTTGGCTTTGGCTTGCAGTATGAGGGTGACAATGAGAATGTAGATGTGGATGCGCTCGAAGAAGAGATTGAGAATGTTGACATTATTTAAAATTTTTAATAGCAGTAAGAGTTTTGATGGTTATCTTAATATACATAGCCCTTTTAATACTTGGTAGTTGGTCGTGTGTTATTAGTAGAAGCATGGAGTGTGGAGCATTCATGTACAAAGCTGGACTCTGTGGACGTAATATTTCGCTTTTGGAAAACTTAAAAAGAAAAACTTATAAAAAAACTTACTTTCCACGTGTCAGTTATTTTTTTATTTTTTATTTTTGTAGGAAAACCAATTTTTCATTCGTAATAAACAGATTACAAAGAAGAATCATGCCAAAGGAAATTAGCAATTACATTTGGGTAAGAACCTCACTATAAACTAACTTTTGAGACACTCAAGCTGAGCTTGGCAAGAGTATGAGCTATTGTATTGCAGCTTTTATTTACATGTTTTAGAACACATGTTTAAAAACGATGCATTAACTTCCTGACTTCACTAATCATGTTCCCCATTGTGGCCATAGACTGTCCATTACGATCAAACTCATTTACAATCAAAAGAGAATCTGATTCAATTGACAAATGAAAGATGCCAAGTTGAACACACATCTGTAGCCCCCTGAGGACTGCTAGACCTTCAAGTTCATGAACATTTAGACTTGTCCTCTCTCTTATCGATGTCGCCGTTAAAACATCACCCTTTGAATCTCTCAACACAGCACCTATACCTGCCACATATCCATCTTGAGAGAGCTCCATCTACATTCAATTTGAAAATGCTAGGTGGTGGAGCTTCCCATCTGCAGTGCTTCCTAATTACAGACAGTGATTTGTTCCTCAATTCACTGAACCCTTTTTGCATAGCCAAGGCACTTCCCAATAAATCTTCAACATGAACATTTTTTCCTTAAAAAATCTTCCTGTTTCTTCTATTCCAGCAGCTCCAGCATATTAAAAAGAAACACTCCAGTAGCTCAACACAGTTATAGAGTTGCAGTTTTAGAGCAACATCATTAAAGGAGTTGAAGTCATCAACCTGTAATTGCTTTGGGAAGTTTTGAATCCAAAATTCTCTTATTGATGGGCAGGAGAGTAGTACATGCAAAACATCTTCTCTACTATCATTACAGAACACACAATTTTCTGTAATATTTACATGTTTCTTCCAAAGATTATGCTTAGTAGGTAAAACTCCTTTGACAGCTTCCATGCAAACACTCTTATCTTTGGAGGGGGTTTCATGTTCCAGATAGACTTCCACAATTTCCTTATGAGAGTAGTATTTGATGCTTCCCCACTTTGTGACTCCATATTTATTGATCTAAAGAAACTATATCCACTCTTGACTTTGTATCTCTCATGAGCTTCATTCGTCCAGCAAGTCACATCTACATTTTCTTGACTAAGCACTATCTTCATGATCTGTAGTGCCACTGCAGGAGGGAATATGGTGGTAATTTTGTTGGCATCCCAAGCTGTCTTCCCAGGGAGAAATAAAGAGTTCACAGTGGCTTCCTCTGCACCTATAACCGACACAGAGTTCATTTCAGCAATCCTTTTAAAACCTGGTACCCACACATCAATCCATACTTTCACTATATTCCCCGAACCTATTCTCCATCTGCACCCTTCCCTCAGCTTTGAAATTGTGCCCCAAATTCCTTTCCAAGCAAAGGAAGGATTGCTTCCCAAACCAGCATCTAAAAAGTGGTTTTTTGGAAAATATTTTGCCTTAAACAAACTGTGTAACAACGAGTCTGTATTTGTCATTATGCGCCATCCTTGCTTGGCCAAAAGGGCATCATTAAAAATCCTCAAATCCTTGAATCCCATTCCACCCTCCTTTTTTGTTTCACTCATCTTCTTCCAACTTATCCAATGAATTTTCTTCTCTTCATTTTTCTACTCCCACCAGAATTTTGCCATCATTTGTTCAAGTTCATAACACAAAGAAGATGGAAGCTTAAAACAGCTCATGGAATAGGTAGGAATAGCTTGTGCTACACCTTTAATCAACACTTCCTTTCCACCAGCCGAGAGTGCATTTTCTTTCCATTCTTGCAACTTCCTCTACACTCGATGCTTTATTTCAGAAAAAGCTCTAGTCTTTGACCTCCCAACAAAAGTCCATAATTACTGACTTTGTTCCATTCCCCAAAAGTCCATAATTAATTTCTTAGTTGGTTGTTGCACATTTGAATTGAACACAAGGCCCGTTTTGTTTCTGTTGATCACTTGACCAGATGATGCTTCATAAAAGTTGAGAAGTGATTGAATTCTCTGATTTTCTTGCATATTTTCCTTACAAAATAAAAGACTATCATATGCAAAAAGTAAGTGAGAGATCTTGGAAGCACCTCTACAAATCTTCACAGCTGAAATTTCCCATCTTCTCTCGGCATATTTGATCAATGAGACCAAACCTTCAGTACATAGTAAGAATAGGTAAGGTGAAAGAGGGTCACCTTGTCTCAAGCCTATAGATGGAACAAATGAACCTTTTGGCGCACCATTAACCAAAACTGAAAAAGAAACAGTTTTGATACACATTATAATGAGATGGATCCATCGAGCATTAAAACCCATTGCCTCCATAACCACTTGTAAATATGGCCATTCAACACGATCATAAGCTTTGCTAATATCCAATTTCATAGATATAGATCCATTCTTTCCTTGTCTCTTATTTCTCAAAAAATGCATCACCTCATATGCCACTAAAATATTATCAGTAATGATTCTTCCCGGTACAAAAGCACTTTGAGTTTTTGAGATAATTACATCAAGTACACTCTTAAGCTTATTTGCAAGAACTTTAGCCACTAATTTATACAAAATATTGCATAAACTAATGGGCCTAAACTCAGAAATTTTCTCAGGCTTATTTTGCTTTGGAATCAGAGCTATGAAAGTATGATTAAGAGAGGAAGGAATAGTACCATTTCTGAGAGAGGACAGCACCCCATTTGTAACCTCATCACCCACAATATGCCAAAATTATTGAAAGAAAACAGGCGCCATTCCATCAGGTCCAGGAGATTTCGTTGGTGCCATTTGATCCAAAGCTGTCTTGGACCTCATCTCGATGAAAATCTCTCAATAACTCAACATTCATTTCTTCAGTACCTGACCACTTAAACCTTCCAAAAACTCCCAATTATTATTTCTAATATCAGATTTGAACAAATTTTAGAAAAAGCTAACAATTAGCTGGTCTCTCTCCTCCTCAAAACTCCATATCCCCTGCTCATCCTTTAATCCATTGATAAAGTTCTTTTTCTTCCTTTGTGAAGCTTTATGGTGGAAAAATTTTGAGTTCATATCACCCTCTTTAAGCCATATAACTTTAGCTCTTTGGTGCGACATAATTTCCTCCCTCTTTAGCCAACTTTGCACATTATTCCTTACTGTTGCCAATTCCTCTTTTGTGACTCGTCTTGGATCTGACATTTGCAGTCTGTGAAGAGTAGCTTGTGCTCTCCTCAGATTCTTGTGCACTTTGCCAAATTTCTTCTCATTCCAGATTTCTAGACCTCTACTACAAAACTTGATCTTTTGGGATATTGCCATTAAATCATTGCCTCCAGTAACTGCTTGCCAATGTTGTGCAATAACTTCTTCACACTCATCATCTTCTATCCACATGGTCTCGAATCTGAATAGCTTAGTTCTGCTTCTAGCCAATCCCTCACTTAGAGAAAGTAATATCGGTAGATGATCAGAATATGCAGCAAAGTAGTGGAATACTCGAGCTTGTGGAAAACATTCTTGCCATTTCAAATTAGCCACAAAACGATCAAGTCTTTCACTTATCACATGTTGGTTTTGTCTCCTACTAGACCACGTGTATTTAGTACCTAGAAACCCCAAGTCTAGCAGATGGCAGTCATCAAGAGCACCTCTAAAGGCATGCATTAACCTCTCTTGCCTTGGTCTTCCACCCAACTTTTCATTGTTGCTCAACACCTCATTGAAATCGCCACAGACCAACCATGGGATATCTTGAGATTCCCTTAAGCGTCGAATTAAATTCCAAGACTCTCCTCGGGTCCTCTATCTTTGCATCAATATGGAAGAAAGAGTAGCTCTTGATACTCAAGCTAATCTCACTCTTCCACATGAGAGCTAGACCTCCACTCCTCCCTTCACTTGGTACAACAAAACAGCCGTCAAAACCCACCCTTATTCGAATTCTTTCCATAGTCGTAGCAGCCAACTTTGTTTCCAGCAGAAACACAACCGTGGGAACTTCCTTCATGATGAGATCATGAAGAGCTCGAACTCCCCGTGGGCTCCCAAGCCCACAGGAGTTCCAACTAATGGGTTTCATTGTTTGTGGCGGGGCTACTTTGCAGCCTCCACCATTCTTCTTTCATCAAACTCAACTATATTTCCTTGTGCTCTCTTATTTTTCAGGCGCTTTGTTTAAGACGAGATCAGTACTAAGGCCTTTCTCTTTCCTTTAGTATCTTGTGGCATAGGAGCTATTGTTGGGCTTCCAAGAGAAGATGGACATACACAAGTCCATTTCCTCCTTGGTCTCCCTCGTTTGGGCCGGGAAGTTGGATCAACTAGGCTCAATTCATCTACTAATTTTAGCTCACCTCCACACGTAGAAAAGAAACCGTCAATATGGACCAGAGTTGATTTTGTAAGGGCCTCACCTTTCGAATTGCTGTTAAAGTCAATATCAGTCAGAGTATTTGTTTGTTTACTCGTGATTGCCTCCTCCCTTCTTGAATGTTCCTCCTGCAGGTTTCCCATACCCCCATCTTGTCTAGCTATCGTATGAGGAAAGACCTCTTTTCCCCCTCATTAATCCAGCATGGGGGTCTGGTCTGTACTTGTGGCTTTAGTAGAGTTGACTTCGTGTGCCACAATGCCTTGATTCACGCTCCCACATGCACTGCCCAAGATTACACCTATTTTTTCTGGATTTGCTTCATTACCTTTGGAGCTTGTACATGGTGGCGGAATAGGTACCTCGTTGCCTTGCTCAGCCTGGTGGTTTACAGAGGAGGCCCCTGCTTTCAGCCATGGCCCATATGGATAATCCTCTTCCTTCTGTGTTTCACTAGTTTTCATCTTCTCTTCACAATCTTTATGACTGTGACCCAAAATCCCACAAATATAACATAATGTAGGTAACCTTTCATATGTAAAATGAACCCAGCAACACCTTGGGAAGGTATGTTAATGCATTTACCTCGTAGCAGCGGTTTTGTGACATCCAATTTGATCTTGATTCTGATGAACTCACCTCATGCAACTTCATTTTTCTCCATATTGATCTCCTCTACCGAACCTATGATGTCACCGATTTTCCTCACCACCCTCTCATTCATGGCTCCTAGTGGTAGGTCTTATAGTCTTATCCAGAAGGAAGACAAGACTATCTTTATTTTGTGTGCCTGTAAGCCTCCTGTGAAGTGTTTCACCAAGACTAGATGCCTATCAAAAGACCAAGGGCCTTCGCGTTGCACCATGGCCTTTTCCTTCTGATCTTCGAATTCCACTAGAAGCAGTTTAGAGCCCAGCTCCTTGAACCAAACTCTCTTTATTGGTCTCCATAGTTTCCGCAAAGTTTGTTTAAAAGCCTCACGGTTGTAATGTTTCTCTGTAAGTAGAGACACTAGGAGACAGTGCTCCCCTCTTTGGTTCGTTTCGTCGAGCAGCTCCTCTTCCACTATAAGCTCATCTTTTTCTTATTCCGATAGAGACATCCGTTTACATAAATCTTCTAAAGACTCTTCCATGATGGAAGAGTTTTGGGACCTGTACTTGAGACAAGGAAAAAACCTCCACGATCGCAAGAGCTCTCGAGAGGAGTTAGGAGATAAGACACATGTTAGTTATTGATATGTTGAAAATTATGAAATTTGAAATTCAAAATATTAATTTCAAAAGAAAACTAACAAAATGCATATTGTAAGTAAAACTGTAAGTACATGTAGTACTACTCTTTCACGTATTGGATGCTATTGTGTTTCATATTTTATTTTATCATAACTTGGCGTAGTTTCAAACATGAAGGCTTGGTTTACCTTGGCATGCAGCATCATGGACTTTGGGCTGTGCACCTAAATTTTTGGAGTCCCACTCCATCTCCGACTTTGTAAAAGTGGATGTTGGATTTGAGCTTTTATTGGGCCACGACTTTCTTTAGGCCTTTTAACCACTTCAATCAATATTGGGCCTTCATTGGGTTCTATTTAAATCCTCATGAGTCCAGAATAAATTCTTTTGTGCTGAAACTTGATCTAATCATCCTAAAGGATGCATATCAAATTTTTGGCATACAAGGTAGTTTTTTGTTTTTTGCAGGGGTTTTTTAACATACGTATTTATAACTATTATTATTTAGCTTTAACGAATTACAAATAACTAAACAGCCAATAAAACTCCAAAATGCTAAAATAGCTGATTGAAAAGCTAATAAAGCATTGAAAGTTTGAAACAACCACAATCAGTAGAAAAAGCTCCAAGACAACTCCAACCAACATCCGTTACCATCAAGCAATTCCAACTAAAAAATTACAAATAAAACCCAACAAAAACACTACAAATCCACAACCAATATACTTCAACACAACTCTAGCATACTTCAGATACAATTGACTGTGGTAGCCCATGCAATTTAAAGACATGTTTAAAAAATAATTCAGCAACATCTTTAGTAGTATAAGGGTGTTTCAAGGGAATAAAGTGACTGTATTTGGTCAACTGGTCGACCACGACCCACAATGCATTGAACCCTTGTGAACTAGGCAGCCCTTCCACAAAATCCATGGTGATGTGTGTCCATGATTTTTTCAGTATGGGTAGTGGCTGTAATAGTCCACTTTGCAGGGTATTGTCAACCTTGACTTGCTGTCATATATCACAGTTTCTGATGAAGGCCTTGACATTTCTTTTCAGACCCTCCCAATAGAAATCCCTCCTTATCTGGTGCATTGTCTTATCATACCTTGAATGGCCTCCCCACTGGCTGCTGTGTGACAACTCTTAACAGCTTGTTTTTGAAATCTGCATTTTAGGGAATGTATAACCTGTTCTTGTACATCAGTAGTCCTCTCCTCATTGCATATTTAGCACTTAGCTTCCCTTCATTATAGAGTTTAATGAGGCTTTGTACCTGTGCATTAGACTCACTGGCAGCCTTTAATTCTTCAATCCACTGTACATTGGGAAATGTGATCAACATTAATTCCCCATTTCCCTCCATAGACTTCCTTGACAACGCATCGGCAATCTTATTTTCCGATCCCTTCTTGTACTCCACAACAAAATCGTACCCAAGCAACTTTGTAATCCACTGTTGCTGCATTGGTGTTCCCACCTTTTGTTCTAAAAGGTATTTGATGCTTTGCTAATCAGTGCGCACCACAAACGCCTACCCAAGCAAGTTAGACCTCCATTTAACCACAACGGAGACTAGGGCGAATAATTCCTTCTCATAGGTCGACATCATAAGTGCTCTCCCCTTCAAAACTTGGCTAAAAAATGCTAGGGGTTTGCCTTACTGCATTAGAACGGCCCCAAAGGCATTTCCCGAGGCATCGCATTCAGTAGTGAATGGCCTTGAAAAATCCGGAAGGGCCAACATGGGGGGCTGTGTAACTTAGAGCATTAACATTGGTCTATGTATATGCATATGCAAAATCACATTTTTTGCATAACCACTTTGCCATTCAAGTAAAATTCCCACATTGGCTTATGCATATTTGAGACAAAATAATAATAAAATATTATTTATTTATTATTATTAATTTTTTGCTAAAATCAATTTTTTTTTATATATATTTTGCAATTAGCATCCACTATATATATTTGACATTAATAATGCAAATGCAATAATAAAAATATTTTTTTTATATATTATATTAAAAATATAATAAAATGAAAAAATATATATAATATATTATAATAATAAAATGAATGTGCATGTGAAGGTTTGTTGTGTTGTAGAAGGAGGGTGAAAATGAAAGAATTGTGAGAGAGAGAGTGGGAGGAGAGATAAATAATGATTAAAATATATTTTGTAGAGTGAATAGTAATTATCCAAATTTAGATAAGCACTGTTCATAAATAGCTAAATATTTGGATATGCATAAGCCAATGTAGAGGATTTTAGGGTCATATTATGCAAATATGACTTTGAATATGCATATGCATAGACCAATGTGGATGCTCTTAAGCCTTTGAAAGGCTAGCTTAGCTTCCTCGCTACATGTAAAACCATCTTTCTTCAACATCCGAGTAAGGGGAGAAGCAATCTCGCCATATCCCCATATAAGTCTGCGGTAATACCCTGTTAATCCCAAAAATCCCCTTAGAGCCTTAAGGGACTTAGGTAAGGGCCACTCTTTCATAGCTTATAGCTTAGAGGGATCTGCCCAAACACCTTTAGTAGAGATTAAATGGCCTAAATAGGCTATTTCCTTGGAACCAAAGTGGCACTTTGATCGCTTGGTGTACAACTGGTGTTGCTTTAGCAGCCCAAGAGTGGTTTAGAGGTGCTCCTCATGTTCCTTGACAGTTTTGCTGTACACAAGTATATCATAAAAAAAATAAGAATAAACTTTCTCAAATGGGCCCAGAATACCTCATTCATTAAACTTTGGAAGGTAGACAGGGCATTAGTCAGTCCAAAGGGCATAACTAAAAATTCGTAGTGCCCTTCATGCGTCGTAAACACTGTTTTGGCACATCTTTAGGCTTAACTCGGATTTGATAGTAACCCGACCTCAAGTCCAGCTTTGAAAAAACCGTGGCCCCTTGTAATTCATCCATAAGCTCCTCAACTACATGGATATGGTATCTATCCTTGATGGTCACATTATTAAGGCCCCGATTGTAATACCTGAATCCTACTACGTAGGTCTTTATGTCATCTATCAATATTTTTTAAGTTAAATATTTTGGAACAAAGAGTTTCATTATGTTATTAAATTATTTTTAAGATGGGTGTGTCTTTAATTTTAAAGTGGGTTATTTCCTTGAATCCTTTACTTTTTATCAAATTAGAATATGACCCCAAACCTTCTCAACCATAGGATGGGTAGGTGAGAAAATATCCTCCTATGTTTGAATCTCCACCGTCCATTTCTTGGCTTGTAAGACAAGTTTTGACTAAATTACTTTTCCTCTAAACGAAACTGTCGGCTTCCTCCATAAGCAACCCGAGTTCTTCTCCTTCTCCTCTACCCCCACCGACGGCTTCTAAGGCAAGAGACGAGTAAACTCTTTCATCCAACCTGCAGACTCTTCACCATGGAAGATAGGAAAATCAAGCCTGATGGTGCAGGTATGGATCTCTCCTTGTTGTGGACTACCATCGTCTCTGTTGTGAACGTTTAAAGACGATGCTCTATCGCTGTTTCGTTTCTGAAGTTTTGAGTTCAAAGTTGTGAGCTGCTGTACAACAGCATCAAGCTGCCTTTTGATAGTCGTTACTTCAATTTCTAGCACTTTATTTGTTTTTTTCATAGCATTTAAACCATCTTGTAACTGGTTTATTCTTGTGCCTTCAGCCATTTTCTTGTAATGTTTGAGAATAGGGAAAGTGTCTCTAGATACCACTTGTAACACTACTGGAACAGTAACCAGATGAAATGCCTCCTTCGAGGGTAGGTGCCTCCAGAGAATATAGATGAGAAAATAGGGTTTCTTTGATTAAACTTTCAGATACCTCAACAGGTTTCAGGTACTCGGAATTAAAGGGAAATTACTGGGCCCTATTGGGCTTTACAAACTAACTCAGACTGCATGGAAACAAAGACTAAAGACATGGACTAAATAAAAGACTAAAGGCTACGACCCATTACACCCAGACCCAACAAGTAAATTAAACATAAGACTAAAGTAAATAATCGGAGACCAACTCAAGCCTCTCAAGCCCAACCCACGACTTGTACTTCTTCCTTCTAGAAGGTCGAATTGCTTTGGTTCCCCAATTCGATCACTTCAGTTCACTTAGGTAAGTTGTCTTCAAGCTAGGGTTCCACTGATTCCTCTCTTCTCCTCCTCTCCCATGCGCCGTCCATTTCTTTCACCTCCATCAGCGGCGGCATGTGTTACATTCTCCAACCATGGTAGTTTTATAACATTAGGACATTCTTACTTTCCAACAAGCTTTATCTTTTTCTATTCAACATTCATGTAGAAGGGGTAATTTTGTTAATGATCAACTTGAAAAAAAGTCAACTTGAAAAAAGGTGTAATAGGTGTTTCGACCACTTATTATTTGACCATTCAATTGCCATCATTGGTTTTGGGGGTATAGAATGGAGGTTTTTAGATTACCTCAATTTAGGCAATATGATTAGATGGTTGTGGATTTTAACTTTGTTCTTTAAGTGTAGATTTTGATTGTAATTAGCATAATATATAGATAAGAGTTTTTCTTAAAGCTTGGTTTTGAAATTATTGTAACCCCCAAGTTTTTCTTGTAAAAAGAATTCATCTTCTAAAAGTGAGGGTTATTAATAAAATTAGGGGTACTGTCCCTATTCATTAAAAAATAAAAATAAATATGCCAATATAAACTAAACATGAGCAACAACAAAATATAAACCAGTTTTCAAAACAACTAACAATACTAAAAAGCAAGATAACAAAAGATAAATGATACTTGCAGTCATGAGTGTGCAAGCGTCGCACAATAATTTTGAAAAAATGAATAAATATGAGACTCACATAAAAAAAATAATTTTTAAATAGTGGACCCCACTCTTTTTCAAAGCGACTGCACGACGCTTGCACATTCCACGACTGTATGTAACATTACTCATAACAAAAATATAGTCTCACTGTATTGTCTCCAAGCTATTTTTCAATTCCAAAGTTGTACCTTATAAAAAGAAGACACAATTAGTGAAGAAACAAGTTAAGATGCCACAAAAAACCTATGAACTACACTAATCTTCTTGACAAAAATATGGTTTCATATGTATTATCAGAGAATAATCTTCTTGACAGCTTAATGCAGTGTCATTAATATTGTTTCCAGTACAAGTGTCAAGACTGAATCCTAGGATTGAAATTTGGGAATGTCTTGATCATGTCTCTTCTTGTAAACACTTGGGGCACTTGCATTTGAAACCATAATCAGCAAGCAATGCCTGCCTCTCTTCAAATGAAAGGTCCTCATCTACATATGAAATGGTAACCTGAAAATGCTCCAAAATGTTAAATAGTTCTTGCACAAAAATATATAGATGGGGGTTTCCATTTCAGGTAACTTTAAATTGATTGCAGGAGTGAAAACTACAACAGCCCAGGTTGCTTAAATGAATTACCTCTTCTCCTTTGCTGATGGGACCAAGTGCAATTAATGTTGCTTGACCATCTCTATCCTGCAATGGAGAACAAACATGAATGACAGAGGCACAAAATCATGAAGGGAAACTGAACTTTCTTGCTAAGTATAAACTACCATGGACTTTGCCGAACCATGTTTGATTTGTTCATATGCTACCAATGTACATTTGCGCATGAAGTCAATTTCTAGCATGACTATACTTACACAGTGGACTTTAACATTTCTTGATCAACGAAACAACTCATGACTCCATCTACCACATGAATGCTAAAATAAAATACCCCAAATCTTATTATACTGATAAAAAAAAAAGTATACCCCAAGTCTATACCTGTAAAAATGCAATAATCACACATCCTCCTAGGTGGTTTCTTAATTCTACACATACTAATGTCCAGCCCACGAGTGTCACATAAACGGAGATGCTATGGCATGATTTAAGCATGTATTGTCTATAAACTAGATTGCTCCCACCTCGATGGTAAAAAAAGGATGGCCTGGCTGTTAACATGTTGCTCAATCAAGTCTAACTTGTGTTATTGAAGTATTTATAGCTGACTAGGTCCCAACATAATTAAAGATGCCTTCCACTAATTTTTTTTTTTGATCAGTAAAAAGATAAATATTATATATATGAATGAAATATGCGTAGTCCTTGTACACAGGAAGTATACATAAGAACTCCTAGCTACATTCTAAGGACGATAAAATAAAGACAAGAATTCCTGGATATTATCCCCATCTAATACAATAGTAGAAAACCAACACATTAAAGTATGGAGAAAAAAATTCTTCAACTCGGTCATTGAGCGTTCCTTATCTTCAAAACAACGTGCGTTCCTTTCTGTCCAAATACACCACATAATACACAACGAAATCATCTTCCATACTGCTACCACTTGATGACTACCTTGCATATTTGGCCAACACCCCAACAAATCCACCACCCTCATAGGCATAACCCAAGCAACATCAACCCTTAAAAAAGATTTCATCCCACAACACTCTTGCTAACTCAGTGTAATAATAGATGATCCACAGATTCTCCATTCTTTTTGCACATGTAACACCAATCCAACACTACACAATCTCTCTTTCTCAGATTTTCTGTGGTCAATATCTTCCCAAGAGCAGCACTCCAAACAAAAAAAGAAACTTTCGAAGGCACACAGGATCTCCAGATACTCTTCCAGGGAAACTGAATACTACCTCGTTGTGTTGTTAAGATACTGTAATATGCCTTCACTGTACATATCTTGTGGTTATTAGTCCGCCACTTCAAACTATCTCGCTGCGCCGTAGGAGTCTCCATCGAGTATAATAGGCTGAAAAATTCTAAAACTATAGGTAATTCCCAATCATGGAAATCCCTAATAAAAAGAACATTCCATTGCTGCACACCATGAGAGTATACACGCACATCTGCCACTGAAGCTTCCCCGTTAACTGCAATACGATATAAGGCCGGAAAAGCCCTTTCCAAAGCATAATCTCCACACCACATGTCCCACCAAAATCTAATACAAACGCCCTCACCAGCTACAAAGCGTATTTGATTTACAAAACCTGGCCATCCCTTCTTTATGTACTTCCATAAACCCACACCATACCTCCCTCCCACTTCCTTAGAGCACCAACCACCCCAATCGACCCCATATCTAGCATCAATAGTTTTCTTCTACAATGATCCCCTCTCCATATGATACCTCCATAACCATTTTCCCAATAATGCTTTATTAAAAATTCTCAAGTTACACACTCCTAACCCCCCATTCACAACTGAGGCACATACAGTTTTCCATCTAACAAGATGGAACTTCTTTTCCTCCCCCATTCCTCCCCATAAAAAAGCCCTGAAAAGTTTCTCCATTCTGTTCACCACCCCTACAGGCATAGGAAACAAAGATAGAGCATATGTAGGGAGGTTAGTCAGTGTACTCTTAATAAGAGTGAGGCGACCCCCTTTTGATAAATACACCCGTTTCCAACCAGCAAGCTTTTTCTCTATCTTCTCCACTACTCCATCCCATATAGCTCTATTCTTGAAAGTTGCCCCCAACGGGAGGCCCATATATTTCATTGGGAGCGAGGACACCTTACAATTCAAGAGGCTTGCCAAATCTAGGATATTAGAGACCTCACCCACAGGAACCATCTCAGACTTGCCCAAGTTCACTTTTAACCCTGACACTGCTTCAAAGCAAAGTAGCAGAGCTCGTAAAGTTTGGATCTGGCTACTAGTCGCTTCACAAAATACTAACGTGTCATCTGCAAATAGAAGATGTGAAATGATAATGGAACCACCAGAACCATTCCCCACTTGAAATCCTGATAAGAAACCTCCCCCAACAACAGCCTGCATCATCCTACTTAAAGCCTCCATAACCATAACAAAAAGAAGAGGAGATAGAGGATCTCCTTGCCGCAATCCCCGCGAACTATAAAAAAAACCAGCAGGTGTGCCATTAACCAGGACTGAGAACCGAGCGGTTGAAATACAATGCCGCATCCATGCAATCCACCTCTCCCCAAATCCAGTTCTCTCAAGCAAGTATAAGAGAAATTCCCAATTCACATGATCATATGCCTTGTCCATGTCAAGCTTGCACAGAACACCTGAACCTCCCTCCCGTAATCTGTAGTCCAAACACTCATTTGCAATGAGTACTGAATCAAGAATTTGTCTCCCATGAATGAAGGCATTCTGGGACTTGGAGATAATATGTTCCAACACCGGACTAAGCCGGTTAGCAAGCACCTTCGAAATAATCTTATAAACGCTACTAACCAGACTTATAGGCCGAAAGTCTTCAATAGAAGTTGCCCAATGTTTCTTGGGAATGAGAGCAATAAAGGTCGCATTCAGTGATTTTTCAAACTTTTGGAAAGAATGAAATTCATGAAAACCTGCAAAACGTCACCTTTTACTATGTCCCAATAGGTTTGAAAAAAACCCTTTGTAAACCCATCCGGACCCGGCGCTTTATCCTTTGCCATACCCGAAATGACATTATAAATCTCTTCTTCGCCAAAAGGTCTCTCCAACACATTTGCACTCTGCGGGTCAATAGCCTCAAAATGCAAAGCATCAAGCTTTGGCCTCCAAAGAACCGATTCTGAAAGTAGGGTCTCATAGTACTGAACTATATGATTTTCAAGCTCGGATGGAGAAACTAGTACCTGTGACCCTGAATTAAGAGACTCAATAGCATTGTTACGCCTATGAGAATTGGCCACTTTGTGAAAGAACTTTGTACACCTATCACCTTCTTTCAACCAAAGAGCCTTGGATTTTTGCCGCCATGAGATCTCCTCTGACAACAAAACCCTCTCCAAATTTGCCATAACCATGCCCTTCCTCAATGCCACATCTTCCGAGTTATCTCCCAAGAACTCTTTCTCTTCTAAGTCTTGCAGTTCCTCCATCAGTGTACCCTTCTGACTGTCAATGTGACCAAACACCTCCAAATTCCACTTCCTCAGAAACCAGCTAGGTGAAATAAAATATGAATTTTAGAAAATACATAGAAAACACATTAACATGATGGCCATATATCTTTGCTGGTCTTGAATAGGTTGGAGAAGGTATTCCTTTTTTTTTTGTTAGGCATTTGTGCCTGTGATAGACTTGTCTAAACACAAATGCTCGTGCTAATCCTGGGAGCTTAACCTGAACCTGCTTGGATCATAATCCTGCAACATCTGACCTAAATGAAATTCAGCATAAAAAACAAGAGTAATACCAAAAAAATACAGGTTGTTTGGAGGTTGCTGAGGTGTGTACTACCATTGTATACAGGATCAGACTGAACAATTCTAGGAGAAAAGAGACAGACAGAACATGGATGCTAATAACCAATGAATAAAATAAAGAATTCTCGGAAGTTTAAGATGTTAATTCATTGCCCCCCCCCACATGACAGCATGTTAGCTGGACAGTTAGAACTTAGAGACAAAACAAGCTTCATTTTTCTGTATAAATTTATATCTAAAACAGGCATATCTCCAAAAGCTACAACCAGAAAATTGAAAGAAAAAAAGCACCAGAATTTGCGAACTCTCATAAGCTACAAAAAAGTAACCTCTGGTTTACATACCTCTTCTCGTTTAAATGCTTTTGCATTAGGACAACAGGAATGGTTCATACAACTTTGCAAAGGAAAAAAGCCGGTGCCTAAAATAAATAAAATTATGTTAGTCAGCACATTTAACCAACCCCCCTCCCCCAGGTTCCCTAAAAAAAAAACAAAGAAAAAAAATTCTATGTAAGATGCAGATATTTACAAGCACCACGATATTACAATATCTGAGTAGCTTTAGCTAATCTTATTTGACTTAGATATAAAAATTCCTATAGAATAGAAAACATCATCTTAGGGGAATCATAAACCTAAACTATAAGCTTATATAGATTGCAGAAAACCCAATGCAGTAAAGTAGGTATCAATTCCATGTACTGCTAATGGATTTTTAATTTCGACAAGGAATGCAGTTCAATGCATTGTTCTGTTCCTGTCTGTGTAAGACACTTTTTTCAGAGGACATATCAAAGCCTATAATTTTTCTAATTGCTTAACGTTGAAGGAAATATGATACTATGATCAAAATCTCGGAGTTAATGAAAAACCAATTCTGAAGCAATCTGCCAAAAAACATTTAGAAGCCAGAATATATTAGTTCAACACCTTTTGCAGAAGCATATTATCTTGCTATGGTTCTTAGAGAATAAGAATACAAAGTCACAAACAAATGATAAAACGGAAAATAAAAATAAGAAGGATAACAAGCAAGAGAAAGTAACGAACTTGTTTGAACATATCGACAGATTCTGCATTTAATATCATCTTACCCTGGCAACAAACTGAATATTCATCTCCAAGAGCATCAAGAAATGGTTGCGTAACTTGCTCTGCTTCTTGCTGTCATCAGTGATAAGGTAATGACATTACAATTTTATGTTTCATTAAAAAGAGAAATAAAGAACAAAAAGTAGCTACAAGGTCATAATTCTAACCTTGTCAGTATATGGAAGATCATCGATGTATAAAAAGTAATCTTCCACTGGGGATGCTACAACCAAATCACTGAAACATAAATTAATTTAAATAGTTTCATACAGTGGCACGCTGCATCATTTCGAAGCACTGCATGTAAGTGGCTGGAATAATGAAAGAAACAGCCTTGAGAGAGCATGACTCTTACAGATTATTCAGCTCAAACATGCCAATAATGTGCCCATACGTCTCCAGGGAAAACACTTGGTAGAGTTAAGGCCTTCAACTTGTGAGTGTCACAAATAATGAATGTTGGGTCAGGGTTTTCTGCCTTGTTATCTAAAAGGGAGCTGGCTGAACATTGATAGATAAGCATAGTTACAATGAAAAGCAAAAGTATATAGACTCTACATTTAAAAGGATACATGGCTCACATTCCTTGTCAAATATGGCTGCCTTGAGAAGTTGCAGTGACTGAAAGGATACAAGATACAATTTAAATATTTAGGATTCAACATAGCAGCATAATAGGTCTGCATTATAATTTCTAATCAAAGATGAGCATTTACTATTTGGAACTCCACTGGAAAGAGTTCCCCACTATTATATGGTGTGTTCATGAAACAAAGCCTAATCAGTGCATTAAACTTGTGTTCTCAATAAAGTTTACCCTTTGGACAAAGTGATAGGACTTAGTCATAAAGATTCCATTTCATAGGAATGATGCTATGCAATGTCATTTCTAAAGTAAGATAACTATTAATATTTTCAGATCACAAGTGCTCTAAGTATTTATGAAACACTGGTCAGTACGATTTAATCCAAAGTTTAAATCGTTTGGTGCGTGAAAAGTTCTCTAATTTATTAGAATTTTTGAAAAACTTTTTGAGACGTCTTTTGTATTTGGTTTTGTCAAAACGGAGAGAGAGAATTGAAAAGTATTTTGGATGAAAATTTGTTTTGATGTGCTTTGTATTGGGTTTTGTCAAACTTCTTTAGGTTTTTGTGTTTGTTTTTTCATTTGTCATAAAAGCCAAGGTAAATGATTAGATGATTTTCTTTTCTTTAAGAGAGATTGAAATTTTTTTCTTAACTTTAGATCTTTAGATTGAAAGGCAAAAATATATGAAGCTTCTGAAAATTTTGTGAATCCAAACGCCCAAGCGACCTGAACAATTCTAGACTCAAAGTTCCCTATCCATCTGATCTAGAAAGCTACTTCCTCAACCAAACTCAAATTAAAATGGTCCAATAGACCGGATCTTCAGAGGCATCTTGGGTAGGACCTAGAAATGCACATATATTGAGGTGGGAGAGAAAGGTATTGAACTAAGGGACTTATGACCTTGGTGGGCAGATTCTGATCTAGTTACAAAGTTTCTGACATGCAGGGTAGTTATCCAAAGACAGGAGCATTTTTGGAAGAGCTTCTTAGAGGACATTTTGAGTCGTTCTGACCTGAAGGTTATGTCATGAAAACCTTTACATGAGGACCAATTGAGATATGCGATCTAGTTATGGATAGACTGATTGTGCAGCTACAGGTAATTTCAAGATTACTCCTTTATTATTTATTTATTTATTCGTTTTTTGAAATTCAAATTATTGAAGGTTGTGCTGATTCAATATATTGAGTTATTGTTTTCCTTTATTGTCTCTCCATTTGATGCCCTAGGTGATTACTGTCTATGGATGCAACCAAATCACTTAAACATAAATTGAGAATGTTCACACGTAACATACACCAAGTTATGCGAGGAAGTTTTACCGTGAATGCCAGCTCTCTTATCTGCATCCTGAAAGCAGATTCATCAGAAGAATCAACATCATCTGGCAATGCAATGCAGTCCCACCACCTATACACAGATCTGAGTGATTCTAGCAATATACTTCAAATAACAAAGTATCTTCCTATGCAGTCTTAACAATAGAAAAAAGGAGAGATACCAAAAGGGCTATGCCAAAGAAAACAGAAATTAATGTTTAGAACAATAAGATCTCTGACCAAAACATCAGGCTATGCTGTAACAAATCAAATATAAATATTCATAAGACATCTAACTTTTGGCCAAGCATTACAAGCATCTTTGTTGTGAATTGGATATCACAAAAAGATCAAGCAAATCCTATAATGATTGCAGAGCAAGAAAATTCTACATTTGTTACCTCAATAAATATCCAAAGTTACTTTCGAAAAATTCCTTGACAATGTGTAAGTTTTTTTCCTCAAAAGAATACTTCAATCTCTTTATGTAATCTGATTTAATGTGAGTAATTAGAAAGCAAGAGTCTGCAAGTGGAATTGTGATACTCTACCACAATCTTATTATGCAACTCTTAATTCATGTCCTGGAGCCTCTCAGGTCCACGCAAAGAAAAAAAAAGGTTCAGTTCCACACAAAGATAAAAGTAATACTGAACTAACATGCAATAGGAGCCATGCATCCAATGGTATATTGTATATACTATAGAAACTGCAAATTCCTAGGGCAAACATCATGAATCTCGAAGGGGGATTATAATTCTCTGATATTTAAATACATTCTTCACTGATGTCTACATGCACTGTGTTGTCCTAAATATCTTTCTTTCAGGATAAAATATTAGAAAGGAAACATGATTCACAACTACCTTCTCTTGTGTCCCATTGAAATTGGTTTCCATGCCTCCAACAGTAAAGATATATCAGAATGGTCCAAAACATTAGGTGTGGCACACTTATCGTTTTCTTTGAGACGAGTTGCTTTCAGTTTCCTATACCTTAGTATGGTGGAAGAGATAACCTGAGAATAAGATCTGAGGTATAAGGTTATATTCCAACTTCTTGGGAAGTGGCACAGATGAAGTAGCTAGGTTAATTCTACGCAATGCTAATACAAAAATACGATTCGGGAAGATAACCAGGAAGATCAAAGGCAATACTTGATAAAATTACTAATATACCTTCGCAGCAACGAGAAAAATATCATTTGTTTCTGGGGAAAAAAGAAGATAAATCTTTTAGAGAGAGCAGAAACAAAATAAATACTGAAAAGTGTATAATTATCAAATGCACTCCCTAAGGATTGGCTTTTCTCTCCGTACAACTGGTTACTGATGAGGTTATTTGGGTTGCAGTGGTGATATTACTGCTGAGTTGAGTGTTTTTAAGTGAGATTAGGGGGATTATGGTGATAGAATCAAAGGCATTTGCCTTGTTGAAGGATGGGAAGTTCTTGTGCATTACTGAGAGGAGTAGGAGGGTGGTGAAGGAGATGAGGTTGGGAATTCCTACTGTTTTGCCAAAACATTGGAGGATTGCTTGATCGGAGAAAAGAAGTATTTTTACAAAGCGTCAAGGGAGGATAAGCTTCATCGCGCAGAGGTGTTCAAATGTTCATGACCGTTACATTGCTCTGGTGGAGTATGGTGGTGGTGGCCAACGAAGTTTCATTTTCATACTTGAAGAGTTGGGAGGTAAGGGTTGGAGGAGAATGGCCGATGCACTGTGGGAGGCCGTTATGGAGGGAGGGCAAGAGTTTCAAGGCAGAGGAGAGGGGTAGTGCAGAGGCCATTCGTGGCGGTGAACCACCCATAGAGTTATTCATATAGGGAGGTTTTGGTGCAGCAGACAGGCCGACAGGGGTGGAAAGGCTCCACCTACCTCTGGGACAGCAAGTGCATAGTGGATAGGTGGAGGAGGCAGGCTTGTCGTGGGTCTGGCAAAGGAGGATGTGCATTGTATCTTGCTGGATGTGAAAATGCAGTTATTGGCTACGCAAGAAAAGGTTTATGCTCTACTACGGTGCGTTGAGGAGGACTATAAGATGAGCCTAAGCTATGAGGTTTGAGGGCAATTAAAGAAGTTTGTTGTAACAGGCGGGAGATTAAAGGAGTCTAGGCTAGGCTCTAAGCAAATGGGCCGTCCGATAGGGCAATTAAGGCCTCGTTTGGATAGTGAAATGAGATGAGATGGTCTGTGAATGAAATGGTTTTTGAGATTTAAAAAAGTTGAATTGTTTTTTGTATTTTGCTTGGAAGTTTGGAAAAGTTGTAATGATTAGGTAATGATTAGATGAAAAAGTTGAAGATTTGAAATTGAAAAGTGTTTGTATTTGTGCCTATGGTGTTTGGATATTGAGATGAGATGCGATGAGATGAGATGAGATAGGATGAGTTGGAAGGACTTTGATATCCAAACCAAGCCTAAAAGAGGCTGGGCTAGGTCCAAATCAAATAGGCCATTCGGTTGGGCTTCAGGAAGTGGGGCAAAAGAAAGAAAAGCTTAGGGCTGAAACCTAGCCCGTGTGGAGAGTTAGGGAGGGTGGAGAGGCTAGGCCTTCTATTGGCGGGAGTCAATCAACCTTGCCGGAGAAGGTGCCAAGGTACCCATCGGATCCGTGAGTCACCCATCGGACTTGCAAGAAGGCGACGGCGGTACCGAGTTCATCGATGGCGACGGAGGACCTGCGAGAAGATGATGAAGGAGCCGAGGTGCCAAGGACCATAGTTCACAAGCCAATCAACCCATTGGGATTGCAAGTGGCCGAGGAATCATTGACGATAGTCAGTAGCTCAGAAGGTGATCGTGGAGTTGCTGACAGCTGATCTAGAGATGGATCTCAACATTTTCTCACCGGCGGAAGTGGGATATTTGGCATAGCATACACAGACAGGGCCGATGGATAGCAGGGAAGAGGCTTAGGTGGTTTTCTCTCCGGCGAAGGCCTTTGGGCAGCTAGTTCAAGGGGCGGTAGCTGGGTAGAGAGTGGTATGGAAATCGGTGAGTATAAGTCAATGCCTCTTGATTTCTTGTCTGAGTCAGAGGACGAGGACGTGAATTATACTCATTAGTTGGTGTATAAGGAGGCCGAGGTGGATCCAGAGCCGTTATGCACCTCGTCTCCCTTGCTTACAAAGGGAGGCTCACCAACGGATTGGGTGACTCAGAAAGTGAAGGATATTCAGGATTGTGTGGGGATTTCTTGTGATGGGATCGAGAAGCAATTCAAGGCATTACTTATTGCTATTGAGGCGGTCGTTTTCAATCCCCTAAATTTGCTTCGAGGAAAAAGAGGGAGCTGAAGCATCTCACTTGTTCAATCAATTATGATGGATGAGAGGGGAGTACTAGCAAAGGAAGATCCAAGGGAAAGGTTGGTTCTCCCCATAAATCCTATAATTCTTTCTTGGAACATTCAGGGTCTTAATGATCCCAATAAGCGTTTGTGGGTGATGAATCTTTTACACCATTGGAAGTTTGATATTGTTTGTTTGTAGGAAACCAAGATGGAATTTATGGGTCGTAGCATCATCACTAGCATTTGGGGCTATCCATTTGTGAGATGGGTGTACCTTGCTTTTGAAGGAGCATCTGGGGGTATCCTTATTATGTGGGACTCGAGGGTGGTTGAGTTTATTGAGGAGTGTGCTGGAAATTATACGGTGGCATGTTCGTTTAAAAATGTGGAGGAAGGTTTTTGTTGGGCTTTCGCAGGTGTGTATAGGCCAAATGTGGACACACATAGGAAGGTTTTATGGGAGGAGCTTGCGGGTTTGGGCGGTTGGTGAAACTTACTGTGGTGTATTGGTGGTGACTTTAATATCACTCAGTTCCCTAGTGAAAGATCATGAGAAGTCCGGTATAGCCAGACAATGAATGAGTTTTCTAAATTTATCTTCGATATGGATCTGGTGGATTTACTCTTGTTCGTGGCGTACACACTTCTTCTAATAATTGGTTTTGGTCTCGTTTGGACAGATTTTTGGTGTCTCTTTCATGGGAGGCACATTACTCTACATTGCTACAGGAGATTGGATTGAGTTCGCTCGGACCAGTACATACAAGGAGCTACTGGACTATCGGCTTTAGATAGTCATCTTCCCATCCCTATCATTACTTTTCACTCACTTCCTCTCGTCTTTTACTCGAGTAGCTCTTCTTTACTGACTATCACCCTCGCTTTTGTTGTCTTTGCTTCTGGTGCTGGCTTTCGATCAAACTAGACGGAAGGGAGGAGGAATTCAATACTCCGATCTTACTGGGGATTCATCACTAGCTAGGGCTTTCAAATTGGAGGCATTCACGAGGGTAGAAGATACTTTAAATTTGAAATTATGTGGCTGAAAGTTGAGGGTTTTGTGGAGAAAGTCAGGTTGTGGTGGTCTTCGTATTCTTTAGAGGGTTCACCAAGCTTTATATTAGCTGGAAAATTGAAAGCATTGAAGAGGGATTTGAAGAGGTGGAATGCTGAAGTCTTTGGCACATTAATGGTAAAAAATGGCCCCTTATGGAGGAATTAAAGGATTTGGAGGAAAGGGAGGTGAGCGCTCCTCTTTCCGAGGACTCTTGCAGGAAATTAGCTATCACTTGGAGCTGGAGAAGGTGCTACTTATTGAGGAAATTTCTGTGGGAGGTGTTAATCTATCTCACCTTCTATTTGCTGATGACACGCTACTTTTTCGTGAGCCAAACCGTGATCATATCCAGTACGGTGGTATTACTTTGCTTTGAAGCGGTTTTAGGCCTGGAGGTAAATCTCTCGAAGTTTGAAATGGTTCCTGTGGGTGGTGTGAACAATATTCAGGGTTTGACGAATATCTTGGGCTGTAAGGTTTCTTCCCTGCCCTTGAAATACCTTGATCTTTTGTTGGGGCTGCTTTCAAGACAAAATCTATTTGGGATGGGGCATTAGAAAAAATTGAAAGAAGATTAGCCGGGTGGAAATGGATATATTTGTCCAAGGGTGGAAGATTAACTCTCATCAAGAGCACTTTATCTAACCTCCCTACTTATTTTCTATCCCTATTTCCGCTACCTACAAGTGTGGCCTCTCGTATTGAGAAAACTTTTCGTAACTTTCTTTGGGGAGGCAATGGGGAGGACACTAAGTTCCATCTTGCTGGTTGGGATAATGTTTGCTCACTGATAACTTGCGGTGGGTTGGGGGTGCATAATGTGAGGGTTTTCAATAAAGCACTTTTGGGGAAATGGTTGTGGAGATGTCATAGGGAAGGGGAGGGCTTATGGAGAGAAGTCATAGATTCTAAGTATGGGAGTGTTCGGTGGGGTTGGTGTTCTAATCAAGTTAGGGGGACACATGGTGTGGGATTGTAGAAAAACATTAGAGCTGGAGGGGGAAGATTCTCCAAGTTTTTCAGATTCGCAATTGGAAGAGGTAATATCGTTTATTTTTGGCATGATGTCTAGTGCGGTGAAGGGGCTCTAATGCAAGTGTTTCCCATGCTCTACCAATTTTCTTGTGACAAAGAGGCTGTTGTGGCTGATTTATTGGTATTATCTAATGGTGCTGTCCATTGGAATGTAAGTTTTTCGAGAGTGGCTCAAGATTGAGAGTTGGATATGTTTGTTGATTTCTTTGACTTGTATGCAATGTCAATTGGCAATGAGATGGAGGATAGGATGATTTGGAATCTGAGTGAAAATAAAAAATTCTCAGTGCGCTCCTACAAGGCTCCTTCTCGATGATCATAATTTTCCTTGGAAGGCTATTTGGAAGTGCAAGGAACCTCCTAGGATTGCTTTCTTTGTACGGACTGCATCTCTTAGGTGGATTCTCACCTCAGATAATTTGAGAAAACGTGGTCTCATCATTTTAGATTGGTGTTTTATGTGCAAGAAAGTTGGGAGAATCAGTGCATCATTTTTTGTTACATTGTGAGGTGGCCCGGTGTTTATGGAATGAGATCTTTGACCGGATTGGGGTGACATGGGTTATGCCTAGAAGAGTTAGAGAAATTCTAAGGTGCTAGACAAGAATTAGGGGAAATGCCCACATCGTTGTTGTGTGGAGAATGATCCCTCATTGCATTATGTGGTGTTTGTGGCTGGAGAGAAACAAGAGATTCTTTGAAGACATGGAGCATTCTTTGTATGAGCTGAAGCGATTTTTTTTACAACACTTTACTCTCTCGGGCTTCGGCCATTATTTGTAATAAGGACAATCTTCATGATTTGCTTGTATCTCTCACTAGTACTTAGACGTAATTAGGCATGTTCGTTGTATACTACTAGTGTACTTGGGCATTGCCTCTTACATCAATAAAACTTTACTTTTACCTATAAAAAAAAATTGTATAATTCATCGGTATAACCTAGGATGTTAGAGCCCTTTTTTTATGAATAAGGATGTTAGAGCCCTACCGTTAGCATGCTGTATAAATTTTATAAGTGCCTCCCGACATGATGATTTTGACCTCTCCCCAGTGCAAAGTAAGGAATGAGACAGTTCCCAATCGGCCTCTGCACATGATTTGCTACAAATATTGACAAGAAAATCAAAATTTATTAATCCATACTTGACAGCTACAGGAAGAATGAACAATAGCACGTGTTCCAAGGAAACTTAGATAGGAAACCTGCAATCTCAGAATAGTTTCATATGGTCAAAACCAGGCTTATTCACCTTTTCAACAGGTAAAATCAGGTTTATTCACTGTTTAGCTTTTCACCAGTACTCCAGTTATGAAACATGAATGTCCCTCCTTGTGCCCTTTTGCCATGTTGTATACCTCAACAAACATGCAAGTTGTGCATGTAACAGCATGGCACCTATCATGTACCATATTTTCTTTTTCTGGTCTATTTTGTAAATGATATAAAAACTTGATTCCTGTGCTAGAAAAGTGCTGCCCCATGTCTTTCTTATAGTCTTTTTTTATAACATAAATACATAAATGAAAAAAATAAGTGTAGAGAATGTTGATTTTGATAAATGGAAAATTAAGCATCAAGGAATCACTATAAAGCTAACAAGTGCGATTTACTTGTAAACAACAAAAAAAACTAACAAGTTCGATTTCAGAAAAAGAGAAGTTCTCATAAAATTATTAGAAGCTCTTCAGGCATTCATTTGTGCTTATATCTAAAGTAGTTATGGCTAAAACACAACCTATTTAACAGCTGGTGGTAAAAGAAAAATGGATCACCAAGAAAAGACTTTTCATCATGCAAGGATTCTGTTACCTGCAGTAATAAGCTTCTCCACATCCACCAGCACATGGAACAGGTGGAGGCAAGGAGAACTGTTTGGAGTAAGGCAACATCAATTCACCATTCATTAATGATTCTACAACATCTTTGGGGATAGTGAATATCTGTTTGGAACTGCTAGAAGCACAATTTCCCAAGTTGTCACGGTTTTCCAAAAGGGAATCATATTCTCCATTGTTGGAATCAGTTTTGCTACAATCTTTTGATATGTGTTTAAAGGTCTCCATATCAGATCCATGATTCATAGAAACACCTAGACCTTGCAAATAAAGTCTCCTTCCAATTTGAAGTTCTATCGATCCAATAAAACAAAAACAGAAGCTACACACTAAACAGTCAATCTGCAATGCAAAACGGAATACACAAGATGAGCTAACCTTAAGGGGACAAAAAAATGGATGAAAATTAGTAAATGAGCACTCAATATACGCAACCTTGTTTGAACAATGTTGAGCACCCACAAGCATTTGGTCTTTAAAAACAAGTTCCCCTTCCTTGAAGTCCAAGTCAGCATAGACACCTTCAGTACATCAGACGATGTGATAAAAATAGCCATTACAACAAGAAGGATAAAGATTGGAAGCAAGCTGTTCAAAGTTTGCTGAGGAAACTCCCTAGACATTTTATTGTTGCATAGTGTTAATGATTCCGTTTTTATAAAATTTGTAAGGAAAAAAGCTATATCCAACATTTCAGAATGAAAAACACTGTTGGCTAATATGCATTCACAAAGCTCACTAGTTTCAACTTTCTAGTCGTCTCTAAGGAGCAAAGCTCAATAAACTTTAGGAACAGACCTTCATTATTGAGCACTGTGAGTTAGAGGGTAATTTATATTTTGTCAGAATCAGACAACAACCGTTTATTGTGTTGATAATATACAGAAGCTTTATAGGGTCTTTATTCACAACTCGAGAGCATCAAATTCACCAATAATACACCTTAACTAGCTGGTAATGGAAATTGAACTAATGACAGACCAAATGCTCGTCTACTTCAAATTCAATTACAAGACGTGCAAGCATGTATATTACTGATTCAAACGGCCACATTACATAGGCTAACTGTCTAAGTGCAAGTGAAGTAAAAACACATAAAGATTTACCCTTTCCAAATTCTCCATTTGGTTTCACTTTGATACCATGGCATTTTCTCGTCGATATAAGGTTATCGAAATACTCCTGAAGAACAGATATTTATTAAAATAATAACAGATGTAACAACAACAGTGACAGAGGAACACTAACTGATTATTTTATTCAGCATCCCTCGGTTTCTTTTAAATCAGTTGCACTTATCTCCGGACACAAACCATGGAACAGTAAAAGAGCAAGGTTTTATGAATCAAATTAAGCTTTTCTTCTGTTGAAGTTGTTGAGAGAGACAGAGAGAGAGAGGTTGCCTGAACTTGGGGAGGCGAAGGAGATGTGAGAAGATGAGAGATTTCACTGGCAAGCGCAGCGTCTATTGAGCAGATTGTCTCCATTTGAAACGACACAGCAAAGACTGTTTGCCTCTGAGCTGCGCGGCCTTCAAGCAGAGTAGAAGAGCACCGAGTTCTCAAATGGCATGTGTGACGGCGCCGTGGCCTTTTTTTTTTTTTTTTTTTTTTTTGGGTGAAAATGATATTACACCTTACAATTTGAACGCTCATATATTTTATTTTATTTTTTAATATTTTTTTATTTAATAATTAAAAAAATGACTATTAATATATTGATGTTTTTATTTTTATTTTTATTTTTATTTTTTTAAACATATTTTAAAAATATTTGAAATAAAAAGCTAAAAAAAAAAATATGGGGACACACCAAATAGACAAACTTAGATTACATGGTAGCACTACCCTTATTTTCCTTCTACTTTCTTTTAGATCAATTTAAAATTTAAATTATATTTAAAAAAATATAAACGCACGTCACTTTTCACAAATTTTTTTTATAAAACTTATATAACACAAAAAATATTTCCTTACGCAGCAGCCAATACAAAGGGATAAATAGACAGAGGACAGTCCTCTAAATCAATTTCATCATCAGATAAAATTATAGCTCGCTTTGGCAATTGATGAGCCACCTGATTAGCATTCCTTGTTACATGTGTGAAAGACCAAGCTACTGTCTAATTCTGAGATTATGTGACCACAGCTACTCAAATCCTCCATTTCATTGTTAACCACAGCAACAATTTGGGAAGCATCCCCTTCAAAAACCACACGTGTAAATCCCAGATCCTTGCAAAAACATACCGCCAGAAAGGCTCCCCAAGCTTCAGCATCCTTTGGAGAAAAACCAAAAAATGGAGAAGATTGCTTACAAGCCAAACATTCACCCATTTCATCCCTAACCACCAATCCTGCACCAATCTTACCACTCACCTTTGAAATAGCTATATCAACAAAGCTTCTAGATGGCATTTGCCATTTAAGAGGTGGTGTTAATTGAGCCCGGACAGCACAATGTTGGTGTTGCACATCCTGGAATTCTGCAAGTTGATGCTGTGATTGAGCTAATAAATGTAAAGGGTGATCAAAGGAAGATCTAAAGACTAAAGAGTTTCTCCTAAGCCATATTTTGCTGGCTATACACATCATCAATGCCATATCTTGTTCAGAAAGTCTTGCTGAAAGTGTATACATAACTGCTGAAAGTATAGGTGTTTCAAAGAGGATTTTCGAAGGGCCATACAGCAGCTACCCCACACATCCTATCATGTGCAGAAGAACACAACCACAAAATATGTTCTGTAGTTTCGGCTTCTAAATGACAAACAGGACAGTTTGGGTTCTCCAACACCTTTCGTTTATAAAGATTCAAACCTTTAGGTAATAGGTTGTTACATGCCTTCCAAATAAAAGTTTTGACATTGCCAGGTATAGTAGAAGACCAAATATTACTACAGAATGCTTCCATAGTCTGAGAAGATGAAGAACCGGTCATATTTCGCATAGCTCTTTCCTTTTCCATATCATAAGCACTCTTCACAGTGAAGTAACCTGAAGAAGTGCCTCTCCAAATGATTTTATCTTCTGACGGCAAAGGACTTGGGGTATATTCATTATCAACTCAGCCTCATCCACTGTAAAGATGGCATGCACCAACTGAAAATCCCAATCTCTAGTGTGGGGGTTGATTAGAGCATCCATTGTGGCACTGGCAGCAAGCTTCTGAGAAGGAGACTGAACCATAAAAGTATGTTTTTTAGGCAACCATTTATCCCTCTAAATACCTTTACTTTTCCCATTTCCAACCCTCCAAACCAAATCATCTAGAACAAGATCCTTGGCTGATAACAAACTCCTCCATAGATAAGAACATCTATGAGATAAACCAACAGAAAAAATAGTTCCTTCTGAAAAGTACTTAGCCCGTAAAATCATAGCTGAAAGAGAGAGAGGATTCTTCAGAAGCCTCCATAATTGTTTTGCCAATAGAGCTTTATTAAAACAACCCAAGTTTCTATATCCCAATCCACCCGAAGTTTTAGAAGATCCCATATTCTCCCAACTCATCCAATGAATTTTAGAAACACTCTCTTGATGGCCCAAGAAAACCTCTGCATGATTTTGTTAAACTGTGAACATAGAGTTTTTGGTAATAGGAAAGTGCTTATGGTATAGGTTGGGATGACTTGAATAATTGCTTTCAACAAAACTTCCTTGCCTGCCTGGGAGAGGAACTTGTGCTTCCAATTACTAATTCTATGCCAAACTCGATCGGTAATAAATCTGAATGCCTTCACACGGGATCTACCAATTAGAGTTGGAACTCCCAAATAATGTTCAAAGCTGTTAGACTCGTGAATCCCAGCAATATCAAGAATGATCTTCATTGTAGCCTCATTTGTGTTATTGCTGAAATAGAGTGATCGTATCTCCCAAAACAACACTGCATGGTATCTCCTCCAAAGATCAATATGGTTCTTCGATTCGTGCTCCCTCAACTGCTGGTGTATCGGGCATTGGTAGAGTCAGTCTAGTTTCCTCTCCAATTCCTCAGCCATCAGAGGTTCCACAACAGGAGACGGTTACGACGAAAGAGGGTGAAGCGTTTTCTGTGTAAGTCCTACTGCTGTATCTAATAAACTCAAACTGTGTAGTCATGCAGTTACTCATAGGGATACGTTAGAGCCAAATTTACTTGTTTCCTCTGAGGCTACCAAGGATGATCGATGATGGGATTTACTGAAGGTGATGGGAGTAAAGGGGATGCTTTAGAGTCGAATGTTATTGCTTCCTCTGATGAAATAGTTGATGGTGCGGCTTTGAGAAATGCTGAAGGCGATGGGAGTAAAGGGATTCAATCGGCTAAAGCATGTTTTCAATCAAGTAGTGACCATGCTGTCGCAAAAAGGACATGGAAAAAACGAGCTCGTGTTGGAAAGGAAAATCTTCCCTTGCTTGTTGCTTCATTGGCTTCGAATGGTGGAAGGAGTCTGGGATGAGTAGCATCTGTGTGCCCAAAGCCAAGTACGATTCCTAAACAACATCATACTAGATCTAGTCTATTTCTTTTAAAGAATGTTGGATCTGACACTGCTATATTGGCAGAGGCTGTTACACAGCCCCATCAGGAATTATGAATTTATGAGTCTCATTAGTTGGAACTGTCGAGGGCTTGGCAACCCTCGCTCAGTTCGTAGCCTTTGCCGATTGGTAAGGGTTAAGAGGCCATCAATTCTGTTTCTAATTGAAACAAAATTATTGAGACAGAAAATGGAAGGAGTTAAACTTAAATTAGGTTTCTCTAATCTGCTGGAGGTGGAGGGTGGTAGTGGTGCAGTTGGAAGTCTGGCTTTACTTTGGTCAGATGATTTTATACTTGATCTTGTAAATTATTCTATGCACCACATACATGTAGAAGTATCAAAGGTAGGAGACACCTTTTAAGTGGATGTTGACAGGGTTGTATGGCCATGTTGATGTGGCTTATCAAAGTGAAAGTTGAGCACTGTTAAGACACATTCGAGTTTCTTGTCACCAACCTTGATGAAGTAGCTGAGCATGCTGAAAATATTGGTGCTAGTTTGAAAACTGTGAAGCATATGGAATCTTTTCAAGAAGTATTGGATTACTATGATTTGACAGATCATTTGGGATTTATTGGTCCTACATTTACTTGGATGAATAACCGTGATAGGTCCCGCGTAATGGTAATCTAAACACTCACAAAAGTATTCTCTTCGGGTGAGAATGTACCACAGTATTCTGGAATAATTTTTGCTAGCTTTCATTGACAACCCACAGTTACTTAAATAGCAAACCATGTTCATAATACTGAAAACAGAGAATGCTGAAAACAGAGGAACAACCTAAGGCCACTATCACTAGTAACCGACGCCTAACATACGAAGTAACAGAAATTGACTCCAAGTACTAATTGAAATAAAATGCAACAGAAAGATAACCTTAAGCATAAATTTCTCCAATTGCTATGACCCAGTCCATGCAGGCCATCCGCATGCACTATATCTTCACGCCCATTTTTTGCGTTGCACTACGTCTTCATGCCCACTTTTGCATCGCACGTCTTCACGCCCACTTTTGCGTCGCACGTCTAACCTCCTCCCAGATATTTGGGATTTGGCTAGAGACCTCTATCTGAACGTCGCGGCTTAACAATACTTCCCATATCGGGTGGACTCTTGTCCTCAAGGTCCACAGCTGGAAATTGGTCAAGCAATGACTGGTGCGTCTCCCACGTGGTCTCTTCTACTGGTAAATGTTTCCATTGAACCAAGTGTTTTTCTTCAAATTTCTTGCCCCGTTTGACCCAACGATTATCTAAAATGTGTTAAGGCTTGAGTATGACCGTCCCTTCATCAGTTATTGGCGACAACTCAGTGGAAGGCATTGTATGTTCTCCTAAAAATTTTTTTAAGAGGGAAATGTGAAAGACTGGATGACTTCGGGCTCCCTCTGGTAGCTGAAGTTTGTAAGTAACCTCTCCAATTTTTTGTATCACAGGATATGGCCCATAAAATCAACTGGCAAGCTTTTGGCGGGCCTGTTTAAAAACTGATTGTTGCCGATAGGGATGCAACTTAAGAAAAACCATATTGCCTAATTCGAATGCTACATCCTTTTTTGATCAGCCGTTTGCACCATGCGATTGATGGATGATTCCAAGTTGACTTTGAGCTGCTGTAGTAACTCATCTCTAGACACCAAATTTTGATCCACTTCGTTGATGGAAGAAAAGCTTTGACTGTAAAGTGGGATTGAGGGAGGCAGGCGCCCGTATAACGCCTTAAATGGAGTCATTCCCGTGGACACATGGTATGTTGTATTATACCATAACTTAGCCCAGGAAAGATAGGCACTCCACTTGCGCGACCATTGATGCACAAAGCACCGAAGATATTGCTCCACACAGCAGTTGATTACTTCCATTTGTCCGTCGGTTTGTGGATGATAGGAGGAACTAAGTTGCAATTAGGTCCCTGACATTGAAAAAATTCTTGCTAAAATCTGCTAATAAATGTTGGATCAAGATCACTGATGATGGATTTTGGAAGGCCATGGAACTTGATAATTCCTTCAACAAAATTTTCAGCCACACCTTTAGTAGTAAATGGATGAGTTAAAGTTAAGAAATGTGCAGATTTACTTAACCTGTCAACTACTACCAATATTGTGTCCTTGCCGTGGGACGTGGGCAATCCTTCAATGAAGCCAAGAGTGATATCATCCCATACTTGGCAAGGAATGGGCAACAGATGGAGAAGTCCCGCAGGTGAGAGTGTCTTGGATTTCATCTTTTAGCATACTTCACATCGCTTGACATATTCTTGGACTGCTTGGTACATTTTAGGCCAATAAAACTGTTGAGCCAGCCACTTGAATGTTCGCAATACTCCTGAATGCCCCCCAATTTTTGTGTCGTGAGCCTAGTGCAACAACATTTTCTGCAACTCCCCTTGGGATGGAATGAGTACCCTGCATTTGAAGTAGAATAAACCCTGACGTTGTGTATATGGCCCTTCGGTTTGAGTCTTGGTCAATTACTCTACTGATTGAATATATGGATCTCCTTCGTATGCCTTCCGAACTTCATCCCACATGATCACTGCGGTTACATGGAGTTGATTAAGGATTAGACTGTTGGGCTTGCGTGAGAGGGCGTCCGTAGCTGAATTTTCTTGACCTGGGCGATAAGTGATTTCATAGTCGTAGCCCATTAATTTGGCTACCCATTTTTGTTTCTCCGGTGTCGCCAAACGTTGTTCCAAAAACTATGTGAGGCAGCATTGGTCGATTTGGATGAAAAACTTCATTCCCAATAAATATGGTCACCATAAGCGTATAGCCTCCACAATTGCAAGCATTTCTTTGGCTTAGGTTGACCATGAGTTTTTTGTAATTCCCAGTGCACGGCTCATAAAGGCGATGGGCTTGCCTTGTTGAGTCAAGATCGCGCCTATTCCCTCTCCTGTAGCATTGGTTTCAATGGTGAAGGCTTCATTGAAATTTGGCATCGCCAAAATAGGTGTGGTGGTCATCGCCTGCTTAATAGCCACAAAGGCTACTTTGGCTTCCTCGTTCCATCCGAACTTCCCTTTCTTGAGTAGATTGGTAAGGGATCGAGCGATGATGTCATAATTCCGAACATATTTCCTGTAATATCTTGTCAAGCCTAAAAAACCACGTAATTCAAAAATATTAGTTGGTCGTGGCCACGCCACCATGGTAGCGATCTTGTGATTATCGACCTTCACTCCCTGAGGCGTAACAATGTGCCCCAAATATTCTAACTCTTGCTGGCCGAATGCACACTTGCTTGCCTTGGCAAAAAATTTATTCTGCCTCAGAATCTCTGAAGTTTGTTTAACATGCACCACATGCTTATCCCAAGTAGAACTATATACGATAATATCATTGAAGAAAACCAAAATAAACTTTCAAAGATAAGGTCGAAATATAGTGCTCATGATGGCTTGGAATGTAGATGGTGCATTACAAAGGCCAAACGGCATCACTAAATATTCGTAATGACCGTTGTGAGTACGAAAAGCATTTTTTAGTTTGTCGGAAGGATTTACTCTTACTTGGTGATATTCGGCCCTTAGATCGAGCTTGGTGAAGTATGAGGCACCATGCAACTCATCCAACATGTCGTTTACTGTTGGAATGGGAAATCGATCCTTGATGGTGGCGGTATTAAGTGCGCGGTAGTTTGTGCAAAATTGCCAACTTTTGTCCTTTTTCTTCACTAATAGTACTGGTGATGAAAATGGACTAGTGCTTGGACGAATGAGGCTGGAGTTCAGCATCTCCTGATCCTGCTTTTTGATTTCTTCCTTCTGGAAATGGGCATATGATATGGGCGTACATTAATTGGCTCGGTGCCCTCCTTGAGTGTAATGCAGTGATCCACTTCACACACTGGTGGTATGCATGAAGGCTCTTGGAACACATCCCCATACTCCTTTAATAATCCTCCCGTATATTGCTGCTTCTTGTCGTATGCCGCATTTGGTGATGTTGTTTCCGTGGCTATCGAAAAACATACTGCAAGCAGCGCATCACCCCGTCTACATTATTTGGAAATTTCTTTTAAGGTAGCTTCTTGAATGGTTTGCTCTCCCATTCCTTGCAGCCGTCTGGATTGATTCTCCCAGATAAATTCCATGGTTAATTGCTTCCAATTACAAACCACAGAACCCATCATTTCCAACCATTGAATGCCAAGTGCAAAATCAAGTCCCGTTAAGGGTAGAGAGAAGAGGGTGAGGTAAAACTCAGTGCTTTGTAAATTTACCAGTACTTTATCAAATTTCCCTTGACACTCCAGTTGCTGTCCATTAGCCACCCGTATGGTAAATGTTTCTGTTGGCACTACTGGTAATCTCAGTATATTCACCAATCGATCGTTGATGAAGTTATGCGTTGACCCACTGTCGATCAATACCACAACTTCGTAAGAGACCATCTTAGCCGTCATGCACATGGTTCTTGGAGCAGTCAATCCCGTTAATGCATGTAACGTGATTTCAGGCTCAATTCTTGGTTCCTGCACCTCTCCTGTTTCTCCACCTTGGTCTTCGTCCAGTGTATGGGGATCAGTGACTTCCTCCAATATCACGTTGCCAGGTCTACATATCCTTCCAAGAGTAACAATTGTGGTTTTTGGCATCTATGTCATGCTGTGAAATGTTCATTGCAGTTGAAACAGAGGCCTTGAGCTCTTCTCCTTTGCATCTCCTCCCATGATAAACACCTGATTGGAGCCGCAGGGGTAGCAGGATCTACACGAGTGGTTTGTGGAAGAGCTAGAGGAGCTCTTGTAGGTGGTGGTCGCATGAACCTCTGCTGTCGTGTGAGCTGCTCATCTCTCATCTGTGCCAAGTTAATGGCCTCCTTGATGGATTGCGATTTAAACATCCGAATCCCATTAGCAATCTTAGCCTTCAAGCCGCCCATGAATGTCCCCACCAATGCCTTATGCATCAATCCACGCACCTTATTGCTGAGCTTCTCAAACTCACGCTGATAGTCTCTTAATGTCCCCAGCTGCCTTATCCTTGAAAGAGCTTCATCAAAGTCTTCACACTCTGATGATCTGAAGCGAGCCCATAATTCCTCTTCGAATGTTTTCCATGAAATCACATGTCCTTCTTCTCGTAATGTCCTACAAATCCACTACCACCATTGGTTGGCCTCCCTTTCAAGGTGGTAAGCAGCCATGGGAACTTTCTGGGTTTTGGCAATGCCCTGGTATTCGAATAACTTTTCCACTCGATTGAACCACTCCGTTGGATTGTCTCCAGAGAATCGTGGAAATTCTAGCTTGGCTGATTTTGATGAGACGACCTGCCGACCTCCATCTTGGTTTTCTCGATGGTGATTACCATGGCTTGAGGACTCCGGATTAGAGAGCAAAACATTTGAGAGACGATTGAGAGTTTCCTCCAAATGGTAAAGTTTATCATTCATACCAAACTCCATTCAATGTAGTCCCTCTTGAATTGCACCAAGCCCCTACTCCAGTTGTTCAAATACACTCCTTGTTGGTTCCCATTAACCTGGCTTTGAGGCCAATGATAGGTCCCTCGTAATGGTAATTTGAACACTCACAAAAGTATTCTTTTCGGGTGAGAATGTACCACAGTTTTTTAGAATAATTTTTGCTAGCTTTTATTGATAAATTGATAATCCACGGTTGCTTAAATAGCAAACCATGTTCATAATACTGAAAACAGAGAATACGAAAAACAGAGGAACAACCTAAGGCCACTATCACCAGTAACCGACGCCTAACATACGAAATAACAGAAATTGGGTCCACGTACTAACTGAAATAAAATGCAACAGAAAGATAACCTCAAGCATAAATTTCTCCAACTTCTATGACCCAGTCCATGCACGCCATCCCCATGCACTATGTCTTCAAGCCCATTTTTTTCGTTGCACTACGTCTTCAAGCCCACTTTTGCTTCGCACGTCTTCTCGCCCACTTTTGCATCGCAAGCTTCTCCCCACTTTTGCATTGTACATCTAACCCACTATTTTAAATTTCGTACCGTACCGGTAGGTACGGCTGAAATTTTCCATATCAGCCGCTGGGCCGGTACAGGTACCCCATACGTTTTGTACCAGTTCAAATATCGGCCGTATCGGCCGGTACCGGCCAGTACCGACCTCAATTTTGGCTTGTACCAGCCTATATTTCGACCGGTACCGGTCGATATTTTGGCCTTCCTTTTTTTTTTTTTTTTTCAAACTACAAGCTTATTTTTTTACCCCCAATTCAGACTAGGCTATTTATAATTTATATATATATGTATTTATATATAATTTATTCATATATAGACTATTATTTTGGAATATAATTTATATATATATATATAATTTATTCATATATCGACTATCCCGAAATAGTACCGGTACCGAAATATTTCGTTTTAGTGCCTTGACCGGTACGACTTTCGGTACGGTATTCAAAACATTGGTCTAACTTCCTCCCATATATTTGGGGTTTGGCTTGAGACCTCTATCCGAATGTCGCAGCTTAACAAACCGAGGGGAGGGTTTTATTGCTAAATGTCTAGATCGTGCAGAGGCGAATCAAGCATGGATATCCATGATAGGACGACGACCAGTACATGTTCTTCTGAGTTCTACATCTGATCATAATCCTTATTTTTTACTTTTTCCTACATAAATTCTAGTTTGAATTATAAGAGTAAAATAGGGCGATATGAAGCTAATTGGAAGTTAAGTTTGTAGAGATGTGATTTCTTCTTCTTGGAATGGGACAACACTGGTTTCTTGAAGTCATTATTCAGGGACAACATATGTGTCAAGAAGCACTTAGAACTTGGGATAGAGTTAACAATGTTGGAGAGTTCTCGGTTGAATGTTTTGCAAAAAGAGTTGTCCTCATTGTTGTTAAAGGAAGCCACTACACCACCTGCTCTAATAACACATATTCAAAAGGAAATTAACATTGGGTTAGAAAAGGTTGATTTCAAATGGAAATAACGGGCAAAGCAAGATTAGCTTAAAGGTGGGGATCACAATACTAAATTTTCCATTTGTATGCTAACCAGAGGAGGAAATGAAATTTGAACATTTAGGTGAAAGATGAACATGGTTCTATTCAGCATGACTTACACTGTGTTAAGGAAGTTTTTCATCGATATTTTCACAATCTTTTCAAAAGTTCAAATCCTAATGCTAGCAACGAGTGTTCTAGTGTGCTTGTGCCCAAAGTTACAGCTGCTATGAATCAGGATTTAGACAAGCCTTTTACAACAGAGGAGATCACCCAAGCTTTATTTCAAATGCATCCTTTGAAATCACCCAGATCGGACGGATATGCAGCAACACCATTGGGATATTGTGGGCCCCGAGGTAATTTCTATTTTGCTATAGTGTTTGAATGAACATTTACTCTTGGTTCTATAAACCATACATTCATTGTATTGATTCCAAAGAAGAAAGATGTTGTAAAATGTTCAGATTTTAGGCCTATTAGTTTGTACAATATCTTGTATAAGATCTTATCTAAGATCTTGGCTAATAGACTTAAAAAAATTGTCCATTGTATCATTTCCTCAACATAGAGTGTTTTTATTCCTGGTCATCTAATTTCTGATAATATCATTGCTGCTATGAGGTTTTCCATACCATTGTTAATTACATGGTAAGGAGTCATATATGGCTGTTAATTTGTATATGAGCAAAGCATATGATCAAGTTGAATGAGGTCTTTAACATATGGTGATGGAGAAGTTAGGCTTCAATGGAAACTGGATATCTCTTATAATGGAGTGTATTTCCCCTTGTTGGGGTATATGTCGAGACTAGTTTTGGAGCTGAAAAATGTGTTTGCTGAAAGTTGGCTCGAGAATTGGCTCGAGCCAAAGTTTGCTCGACGTCGCTCGACATATCGCTCAAGCGAGGCTCAAGTCCGAGAGTTTGCTCGAGTCCCGCTAGACTCTCCACTCAAGCGAGGCAGAAACCCTAGTGTCCGCGCAACCCTTTGCTCGACACTCCGCTCGAGTCAATGTTCATTTGGTCATTCGCTAGAGGCATACACGACACGCTGCTAGAGTAAAGTATGCAGTTTTTGCCAAATTAGGTTTCTAGTGCCACTCACTATAAATATATCATATTTTGACATGTTTTGAATGGCCTCAAGCATATTTTGAGAGAAAACAATTATCTAGTGAGTGCATATTGTGTGAGAGAGCAAAAAGCCCTAGAGAGTGTGAGTTGAGATTGAATCATTGTAATCTCCTCTGGTTAATAAGATTTCTGCAGCTCTATGGACGTAGGCAATTTGCCGAACCACGTATATTGTGCTTCGTGTTTTTATTGTGTTGCTTTTACTTTATTTGTCATAATTGGTGTGTGTGTTTTGCATAACATTTCAGATAAACTAGTATCAAGAGCCAAGGTCGGATCTGAAGGAGAATGATGGCTGGAAATAAAGTGAACGCACCCGAGATCGAGAAGTTCGACGACACTGATTTTGGGTACTGGAAGATGCAGATCAATGATTATCTCTATGGAAAGAGGCTCCACCTTCCACTGTTGGGAAAAAATTCGGAGAGCATGGCTGATACTGAGTGAACCCTGTTAGATCGACAGGTTCTAGGGCTTGTTCGGCTGACCTTGTCTAGAACAGTGGCACACAATGTCAGTAAGGAGAGAACCATGATGGATCTCATGGCAACTTTGTTAGGTATGTATGAAAAGCCGTCTGCGAACAATAATGTGCACTTGATGAAAAAATTGTTCAATCTGAAGATGTCAGAAGGTATGTCTGTAGCCCAACACTTAAATAAATTCAATACGATCACAAATCAATTGTTTTATGTAGAGATTGAGTTTGATAATGAGATCAGAAAGTTGATTTTGTTGGCATCGTTGCCAAATAGTTGGGAGGCCATGAGGATGGTTGTGAGTAGTTCAGCCGGCAATACAAAACTGAACTACGACGACATACGTGACATGGTACTTGCTGAAGAGGTACGTAGGAGAGACTCGGGTGAGTCCTCGGGTTTTGGATCTGCCCTGATTGTTGACAATAGGGGCAGAGGATATGACAGGTCAAACTCCAAAAGCAGAGGGAAGAGCAAGACGAGATCTGGGCAGCAGATCAAGTGCTGGAGTTGTGGCAAGCCGAGACACATCAAGAGAAACTGCAGGAATCAAGAAAGTGCTGAGGATAATGCTATGAACGTAGTGGCAGAAGAAATACATGATGCCTTACTTCCTGCAGTGCACAGTCCGATTGATGATTGGGTGTTGGATTCAAGGTCTTCATTCCATAGCACCTCACATCGAGAAATCATGCAGAATTATGTTGATGGTAATTTTGGGAAGATGTATACGGTTGATGGAGAGGCACTGGATGTAGTGGGAGTGGGTGATGTGCACATCACACTTCCAAACAGGAGTGTGTGGACTTTACAGAAAGTCAGACATGTTTCAGATCTAAAGAAAAACTTGATATTTGTGGGATAGCTTGATGACAACAGATTTGCAGTACCGTTCTCTGGAGGAGCTTAGAAGATCACAAAGGGTGCGTTGGTCTTAGCGCATGGTAAGAGATCTAACTCTGTATTTTACATCAGGGTTCAGTGATGTGCAGGAAAATACAAGAGTGCGAAAAGGCAAGCTTGATCGCGAGAAACATGTGAGGAAGGCAAAGGGAGTCAGCTTTGCCGTTCCTCATGAAAGCCTGAGAAAGTTAGCTAAGGTTGCCAAGATCGGTTCGAGACATGATACTCTTAGTACAATGTGAGTTGTGAGTCGCCCAGTGGATGTACTGACTAAGGGCGATGTACATGGAAGATTGAAGTCGGGTTTGACTTCAGTGCGTCTTCTAACTTGAAGATGTGAGTTGTGAGCTGCAGAGATGATAGGGCTTGGTTGAAAACAGTGGCTGGCATGTGGAGACCCAGTCTCCAAGTGGGAGATTGTTGGGGTATATGTGGAGACTAGTTTTGGAGCTGAAAAAAGGTGTTTGCTGAAAGTTGGTTTGACATACTGCTCGAGCAAAGCTCAAGTTTGAGAGTTCTCTCAAGTCCCGCTCAACACTACGCTCGAGCGAGACAGAAATCCTAGTGTTTGCTCAACCCTTCGCTCGACACTCCGCTCGAGCCAATGTTCATTTGGCCATTTGCTCGAGGCGCGCTCAACACGCCGCTTGAGCGAAGTACGCAGTTTTTGCCAAATTAGGTTTCCAGCGCCACTCATTATAAATATATCATATTTTGACATGTCTTGGACGACTTCAAATATATTTTGAGAGATAACAATTGTTTAGTGAGTGCATATTGTGTGAGAGAGCAAAAAGCTCTAGAGAGTGTGAGTTGAGATTGAATGATTGTAATCTCCTCTGGTTAATAAGATTTCTACAGCTTCGTGGACATATGCAATTTGCCGAACCACGTATATTGTGCATCGTGTTCTTGATTGTGTTGCTTTTACTTTATTTGCTATCATTGGTGTGTGTGTTTTACATAACATTTCACAAAACCCCTGTCTATTACTCTATTTTGGTGAATGGGGAGCCTCAAGAGAGATTTTATCCATATAGAGAATAGCGACAAGGTGACCCGTTGAGTCCTTATCTTTTTCTGCTATGTTTTGAAGTTCTCAGTATTTTGGTTAGCAATGCTGAAAGTCAACATATTATTTATGGTGTTTCTATTGCTCGAGGTGTGGTTCGTGTTTCACATCTATTTTTTGCAGATGATAGTTTGTTGTTTATTAAAATTTTTTACAATATTATTCACAACTATTTTTAAAGTGAGAAGTCTTTTTGTAAAATACCTTATAAAAGTAACAAAATTTTACAAAATATCTTTATTTTAAAATATATATTGTGAAATATATTGTAAAATGTCTTGTATACTCCTCCATGATTCTAATATAATATATAATATAAGATCATTAAATCTCAACTATATTACGGGTTAAATGATCCTCTTTGATAATTTTTCCTACGATTAATTTATTGCAGGTCAAATCTCAACTCTTTTATAAAATATTTTTTAACAAACTAATATAATTACGTCACTTTATTAAAAATAATTTTTTATAGAAGTATAAATTTATTTTATTAAAGAAAGAATAATGCTAAACAGAGAAAGGGATTGTACCGATAGAGTGTACGGGAGTATTTTCTTTGTTTTTTTAATAATTAAAAAGAAAACAGAAGAAATGCACCCATTGGTGCACTTTGTCAGTACACTCTCTCGGTGTATGTAGTAGCACTCTTAAAGAAAATCTCAATTTTATATAGAAAAATGATAGTATGCTGCTTGAGTTTGTCCTTCATTTTAACCGCTCATGTATTTATTTATTTTTAATTATTTTTACTTAATGATTAAGAAAATGATTTTTAGTGTATCGGTATATTTTTTTATTTTTTAAAAATATTTAAAAATATTAAGAAAATGTAAAAAAGAAAAGAAGATAAAAATAAAAAAGCAACTTTGTGCTAGCGGGCATTTTCCGAAAATTCCGACACCGTCCGACTTCCGCTCCGACTCCGACTCTGACGGAGTCGGAGTCATCGAAATTCGGAGTCGGAATTCGGAGTAGCTCCAAATTGCTATTCAGAGTCGGAATCGGAGCTCCAAGAAGCTCCGATTCCGACTCCGAATTTTTTTTTTTTTAAACCCAACTGTAAAACGACGTCGTTTTACAGCTGGGTTTTAAAAAAAAATTATGAACGACACCGTTCCACTTAATATGGAACGGCGTCGTTACGTCGTTTTACAGTTGGGTTTTAAAAAAAAATTATGAACGACACCGTTCCACTTAATATGGAACGGCGTCGTTTCATATTAGAAGGGGGGTCCAAAACGCGTCACCCCCCTTCTTCTTCCTTCTCTCTCGCGTCTCACTGAACCAGTGAAGCCGTCTCGCGCCTTACGTCTTTCTTGCCAGCGTGCCGCCGTTCGTCGTTGCTCCTCCGTGCCGCAGCTTCCACCTACGGTGAGACTAAGGTTCTGAGCCCTAAATTTAATTCAAGTAATTTAATTCAAGCATGTCTCTTATGAATTGAAGCCAGCAGTTGTGATTCTTGTGAATTGGTTGTATTGTACATTGTATTGAATCACTGTCGAGCGAGGTATTGAATCACGACGCTCAAAACTCTGAATTTTACATTGTATTGAACACTTGCGCTCGAGCGAGGTGTCGAGCGCACGTTGTATTGAAGATTGGCTCGAGCGACATGTCGAGCGGAAGTCGAGCGAACCTCTCTGGAAGAGTTCTGCTCGAGCGACATGTCGAGCGTACATCGAGCGAATCTCTCTGGAGGGATTAGAAATGCAGATAAATACATTTCAGAGCTAGAAATGCAGATAAATAAACGGTCCGAATTCGAACGGAATTCGGAGCTCCGATCAGAAGTCGGAGCTCCGATCAGAAGTCGGAGCTCCGATCGATAGTCGGAGCTCCGATCGAAGTCGAAGCTCCGATCGATAGTCGGAGTTCCTATCAGAGTTCGACTCCGATCGGAGGTCGGAGCTCCGATATTATGTCGGAGCTCCGATAAGAGGTCGGAACTCCGACCTCCGATCGGAGTCGGACTCCGACTCCAGTTCGGAGTCGGAGTCGGAGGATAATTTTGACTCCGACTCTTGTCGGAGTTGGAGGTTGGAAACAAGCACTCTGACTCCGTCGGAGTCGGAGCCCAGGCCTACGCCCAACGGTCAAAATTGGACGGCACACTAGCATGACTCTTTTATATAACTCTACACTATTTGCAATAAAATTGTAAAATAGTTATAAGAAAAATGTAAGCTTATTATTATTCCTTCTATTTTAGTAGTGTAATAAATATTTTAGTGATAAATTGATAAAAGTTATATACAAGATAAATTTTGTTTTTCATTCGCAATCTTGTTAGAGTAACTATTAGGTATTTTCGAAATACATGTGGGGTATTCTCATCCTATCATAAGATGTCATGTCAATTAAAATGATGCTTACGTAATAAATTTTAATTATATGGCATATTGTAATAGTATGAGAGTATCATATCATCCTTATTTTGAGAATACCTAATAAATCTAATTATAAAAATGAACTTAAAATCCATTAGATCTATAATTATGATTAAGAATGATAGCTTGGAGATTAAAAGACAGCTTGGAGGGGAGCAATCTGCTAGAAATGAGATAAATATGGTCTGGAAGAATATGTGGAGGCTTAATATACCTAATTATATTAAGGTATTTCTATGGAGAGCTCTAATAAATTGTCTGCCTATTAAAGATAATTTGCTGAGACGGAAGCTTGTTGAATCTGGTTTGTGTACAATATGTGAGCAGGTGGAGGAAACAAGTGGTCATGTGTTATGGAGCTGTATGGCCACTTCTGATGTGTGGTCCAAAAACATGAGTAAAGCACAGAAGCCAATATGCAGAGAAGAGGATTTTCTTGTTACTTGGTCTAAATTATCACAAAAGTTATTGAAAAGTGAACTAGAAAGTATGGCTTTTATCTTTAGAAAGGTTTGGCAGAGAAGAAACAATTGGATCTTTGAGAAATATTTTCAAAGTCCATCTGAAGTAGTTGCTGCTGCTATGACAGATAGGGAGGAGTACATTATAGCTAAGGGTGCAAACATAGAAGGTTCTTTTGTTTATATTCCTGTGGACCGAGATGTTGTCTGGCATGCCCCAACATAGCTTCCTTATAAGGTGAATTGGGATGCTGGGTTTGAGGAGTCCACTCACAGAATGGGGGTAGGAATCATAATCCGAGATGGTGTAGGAGATGTTATTGTTGCAGTGTGAATGCCTGGGAATGCTGTTAAGGATGCTGTGTTGGCTTAAGCAAATGCACTTTGGAGGGCTATTACTTTCTGTGAGGAAATTGGTAGTGAGGCTGCTATTTTGGAAGGAGATGCAATGAAAGTCATCAAGGAAGTACAAAACTGTGAGGAGAATTGTGCATGGTATGGACAAGTAATTGAAGATATTAAGATGAAGTGTTGATTTGGACAGAGATGGCTACTAGAATATGCCCCTAGAGAGAGTAATGTTGTAGCTCATAGACTTGCAAAATTTGTTATGCAATGTGAGGATGAGGTGGTCTGGTTAGAGGAATGTCTCGATTGGATAAAGCCTTGTATCCAACTGGAAAAATTATGTATTTCTTCTTTTGTGGAATGAAAGTATGGAATATATTATCTTTTCAAAAAAAAAAAAAAGAAGTGATATTATTATTCTAAGATATATCTTCAGAAGTTTTCCTACTCAATCATTTTCCTTCTTGTTGATGGATATCTTGTTCCTACACATTTTCTCTTTATTTCTAGAGCCTATAGTGAGTTACAAACACAGCTCGAAAATGTCAAATCTTTGATGATTCATAATAAATGATTGAGTTGCAAAAAGTAGGTATCCTACATCTAAACTGAATTCTTTATAGTTAAAGAATATCTTTCTAATTGCTTAGAAATAATTAGGAGATTTTATAGAAGAAATGCGAGATTATACTTCCGACAACATCATGCCATGGGGTGGTAGTCTCACTTATGGGGTCAAAAATCAATTAGTCTCGAGAAGAAATATTTGAATATCAATCTCATTGATCTCATAAATAACATACCAGTTCCCATCAATCAAATCGTTTTTTTTTTTTTTGGAGAAATGGAATTAGAGACTTGTATCATTGATACAACTAAGGAGAACTGAATCATTATGGCAATGGTATTGGAGAGGATCTTATTCGTTCGATCTAATGGGAGACTCAGTGGTTCAAAATTTATTTATTTATTTTTATCAGTGGTTAAGAAATAGAGCCAGCATTTATTATGGGGAATTAATCGGAATAGATTAATAAAGCCAGCACGGAAACCCCTCCAATGTGCCCAAGAAATCAACCCAAACCAGCCAATCCACCTCTAACTAAGTTACAATTGACAAACAAGGAAAAGAACAAAACATTGCAAAACCATAACTGCGGAACTCCTATGTTTCTTGTACTAAAATACACAGACCTTCCATTTGATGAAATTTCCGATGACCAAGTTCGGATGTAGACCAAATCTTTTACAAGAATTACAAGCAACGAAGACTTCTCTCCCTTAAAAACATTGGGAAGGAAATACAAGTTTTCATCTAAATACCAGCCGTATGAGGATACAAAGAACATCGAGCTTTATCGAACAGAAACTCCAAGTTATGAATAAAATCCATAGGGGAGAGAAGGCAACCTAACAAAAGTTCCAAATTATATTACCATCTTTTTTCCGGTTTTCAGAGTTAGAACTTAGACACATCCAAAGAACTGTTCCAAGGATGGGGTGCTGAATACATTCGGAGCAGTCCGTTCGGGTCTGTTAGGAGATATGTGAAGTTGATATTTGATGAATCTCTGTAACAGAGACAATAAAATTTAGAAGAGACATTTCGATGGCTAGGTATATTGACACCAACACATTATGAACATGAGTGCAGATCAACGACTATAAAATGATGACTAGTGGAGATAACATACAGATAACTGATAAATGATTTCAGGATTTGAGTCAATATGCCAGTCGGGTTCCAATTGCCGTACGAAAGATGACCGGCCAATCTCTGTACTACAGAAAAGAACCTGCATATGCATTTCACATGAATCACGACATTAAAAGAAATATGGAATATAATAAAAATAAGAAGAAATATTTTTTTAAGTAAAAGTAATTTTTTTTTTTTTATAAGTATTAAGTAAAAGTAAAAATAAGAAACATGTAATCTGAAATGGTGAATACTAATCAGAAAGCATAATTTCTTCATTTATATCCAGAGTTCTTTCGATCTGAAAAGGGAAAAAAATTCCAGAGTCCCCTAACTGGCTATGGATCTTGAATTTTGTTCCTAACTTCCTACAACCAGAACAAGGATACATCATTGCCGCATCTAATCTCTTGTAGGTAATCTTAGCCAATAGAATTGACAAGACAAATCGCAAGATCATGTAGCAGAGTTCTAATCTTTCTAGACAAGATTGTGCCCATATTTATGCTCACTGTTGTTTTTCTACAGTAATACTCCCAGTTGATCACGCCAAGGGTTTTCTCACCAAGTATAATCAATCTCAATCGAAACCAATCAGCAGCCTTGGAGCATCAGGTTTCCTTCTCTTCATAATTTTCCTAGATTCTGATTTCAGCCAAGGTCATTCAAAATAAAATAAAGGAGCCAAACTTGTCCAGTGAGTGGCAGTTCGTTATTCTATTTGTAAGGTGTGTCCCACTACTTCACAGAAGGCTGAAGACATATTCTTGTTATCATGGTAGATAGATTGGGCACGTACTTTGGTACATAGATACATGGTGTGTAGTCAGCACAGACATATGCACGGATAGTAAATGCATACCCAGGAGGTCCACAGCATTAAGCTAAGATTGTCAATAGATAATGGTCATATTAATGTTAAGAAAAACCACATTTATTTACCTTGTCTTTGACCAAACCACCAGATGTGAAAATCCCAGCATCTTCTAAAGCCAGAAGAACCTTTCTCTGTAGACAAAAGTTCACCGCACAAATGACAACGGAATTATTTAATGTCTAAATCATAAACTAAAATTTTTCCTATAAGAGATAATAAACTATAATATAGAAGCAAGAAAACACTGGAATAGAGCAGTCAGCAGAATGAACTTTATTTTAAGCCACTAAAAGTTAACTGCGACTAGCATAACAGAACCCCAACTATGCCGATACTAGAATGTCAGTTTTAGAGACCTTATTACAAAACATTAACCAAATATTAGGTCTTAGATTATTTTTTACAAGAAAACAAATTAGGTCTTAGATTCTTGTATGTCAACGTGACCATACTTGTACCCATAGATGGGACAAATTTGCAGACCAAAAGTCAGCCTAGATGATAAAGAATATGGCAATGTAACACTGTAGAATCCATGAAATATAAACATACGACATGAACATGAACCCCAAGCACACGGGAAGCAAGCGAAAAATGCGTCAGCCACAATTTCTTCTTTTGATAAGTAATGTTAGCCACTAACATTAGTAAATACTATGTTTCTTTTTTAATATTCTAGATTTGAGAAAATATTAATCCCATGTTATTGTATCAGCACTGTAAAATTAAGTTTAAAAATGCTGAACATGCTAAACCGTGCAGAAAAGTACAAGGGTAAGAGAGCAATGAGTATATATGGTTAAGCACTTGAAAACTTGCATACTGGCACTATTAAGCACATCACATGGCACAACACATTCTCAGAAAACTTATGGGTAACTGTCACAATGAAATAGTTAACAGGACCCACGCACTTCGCTTTCATCATCCAAAACTGTTTCCATGAGATATAGATCACAAAACTTCGTGATTTCCAACAGTACTTCCAGCACAGGGGACCTAACGGTTGCTTGTTTCTGCCATGAGCATGGAAAATAACATCAATCCTTTTCCAGATTGCTTTTACAAGAACAGAGTTCACTAAACAGAGAGTTACACCACCTGAATCTCCTCTGGACTACTTTCCTCAAGAATTACTCCAAGTAAACGGCAGGTTACCTGCATAAATAACAGTCGCAAAGTGAATAAGCAAAAAAAAAAAAAAAAATATTCAGAAAGTATTGAATACTAGCAAACCAGAATTTAATGCAGTTAAAACTCTACTTGAAGTTAATTTTCATAACAAGCATTAGAGAGCTGAGAAGCACTGTAGTCAGGGAGTGGAACAGGAGGCTCCCAACCACTTAAAATAGAGAAAATGCTGAACTTGTGGGTGTTGGCATCTAGATAAAAAATGATGGTAGACTGGCAGCAGGGTGAACTTCACGCATCCAGAGCAATTAAGAATGCTGGGTTAGTTCTTACAACATGGAATTAAGAAAAAAATAAAAAACTTCACACATCCAGAACAACAAGAGCAGCCTAACTTTAAAGTGTACTCACGTTTCACATGGGAGCTTTAGCTGGTATAAAAAAAATGGCTGCATCAAGGGATTCAGGACCTCTTGAGCAATTAACACCAGGAAATTTAGTGTGTTGAGAAATGAATCCCACTTTGCATTTCATGCATTCCAATATTCACTATATACATGTACAGGCACTCTACTTCCAAAAGTAAATATTATTTCAACAATCAGAGCATCATACTCTTGCTCTCAACATCAATCTAACACCATAGTCTGTTCACCAAACTAGACCAAATTAGATTCAGTTACAAACTTGGTTTATTGAAAAGTAGGTGTTAAATCTTGTTGAGAATGGTCTGGAGTAAATGAGAACTACTTTAACTTGTGAATGTCCATTGCTGTTACTTTGCTAACTTCTACACATTATTTCCACAACCAAATATTAGATAGGAAACATAAAAAACATTCATTGTGCTTTGTTGAATTATCCAAAACCTTGTTGGGTTTTCAATTAATATTAAATAGAGAAAGTATAAAAAATTCAAAATCACTCCCCGACACATTATCAAAAGATTCCTTAATCTTTCAATCTTATCAAATAGATCCTTGAGGTTTAAGCCGTTATCAAATAGGTCATTCCATCGACTTTTCTAATGAAATGCTTATGAAATGCCCCAAAAAAGCCAGGGAGGTCAAATCTCCAGGGCCAAGGAGGTCATGTGTCAAAGATCTCAATGCCCTCCACAGTTGTGGCAGTCAGGTCCTTTATTTTTGTGGACCTGATCCAGAACAGAAACATCAAAAGCTGAACTGTCCTTCAAAAACTTCAGCAGGTTACAGAACCCAAACCCAGAATAGAAACATCAAAACATCATTAGAACCGATCAGAACATCCTGTGACAAATTGTTACAGAGTGGAATTCCTGGTCAACTGCCTCTAAGTCTGTCTAATTTAGCATTTAAATATCTTTCCAGATGGTATTCTAGTTTTTCGTATATAATTCTTGTTTTCCCCCATTAGATTCTTTAGTATCACTCCAAGTATGAAATAATTGTAAAGCATAAGAATCAGACCTTGGAGACTGAAACTGAAACTTATCAGCAACCCGTGTTATTTTAGAACAGACCATGCATAGTATGTGACCGATGTGAATTTATCTTATTATATTCGTTTACTTCATTGATACAAAGAAGATCCATGTTATGTCCTGCATGACCATACTGTTTGGTAAGGCCATAGGCATACAGCAGTTCTGTCCTGCATGACCATTGAGATTGTTGAAGACCTTCACTCAAAATAGAGAAATCGACTACATTGACAAAAGAAAGCAAACTATATTTTATTATGAATTCTAGTTTCAACTTTGTGGCAATTTGAGAACTACTACTACATCCTTAAGTCCTTCCTGTAAATAACAATAAAGTAATAAGCAAAACAACAAGATCTTGCTTAGCTTACAAGAATATCCTAGAGCATCTGCCAATTACCTTTCTTCCTTCACTCAATTTCTGCCTCACAATTTGACCCAAAGTTGGCTGAAAAGGAGGAAGATAGCAACTTAAGAGTATGTCAACAAAAAGCAATATATATTTTAAGTGCGGTGCAAATAACTCAACAGTAACCTTCACTGACTGAAAGAATTCGTCAACAACAGTTTGTGCTCTTGAGTCCTCCAAGGATGAAGAAACACCGGAAACTACCAGATTTGCATTTGAATTGGTATTGGCACCCGAACTACTGGGTGTACCAGCTTGCCGTTTGGGTTGCCTTCTTTGAGGTTGACTAGGTGATCTCAAAAGCCTCCAAGTGAAGGCTATTGCAACAGCAAGCCCCGCAATGGCCCCAACAGATCGTGAATCCTGCTACATAGTTGAAAGTTGTGTTGATGATAATTCCTAATCACGGATAAAAACGAAGAATTCTGTTTATGATAATTCCTAATCATGGATAAAAACTAAGAATTGTGAGGAGCTGTGTAACATTACTAAGAAGGAAAGCCTATAGAAGCTTATTTTTTCTTATAGACGTCATCCCTCTTTTTCTGTATCTCTTTCTTTCCTTTGAGAGAATGCTAGTAACCAATATACTTTTGAAAGCATTTCATTAAGCTTACCAATTTACGATTATAGGTCCAACAGACTTCAATTCCCTCCTTTTTGGAAGGACCACATATTGCACTGCTGATTTAATCCTTGGAGGTAGTAGCTTTTGTAGTCTTTCAAAATTTAATTTGATTAGGAAAAATATTACACATTAGGAGAAAAAGCGCATTCCATAAGAATAAAAAACCTTTCTCAGGGAACAGAAAGGAAAATTCTTTCAACTTTTTCAGGAGTAATTTTTCCAGTCAAAGTAATTTTTCAACTTTGTGGAGAACAGTTTTAGACTCAGTATGGTAGAGCATGGGGAGGTTGGTGCTCGACCGAGGTGAGTGGATCCTATGGGGTGGGGCCTTGAAGCACATTCGACGTGGATGGACTGAATTTTCTAGATTTACCCGTTTTGAGGTGGGTGACGAATCCCGAATCAAATTCTGGCATGACATATGGTGTGGTGACAGGGCACTTAAGGAAGTTTATCCAGACTTCTTTGGTATAGCAAGAATGACGCCTCGATTGTGGACCTCCTTGACCAATCTAACGGTACTCCCCAATGGAATATCATATTTCTTAGAGCTGTCCATGACTAGGAAGTTGAAGCAATTTCTGAATCTAATATGATGATCGAGTTGATTCCATGATTTTACAATCTAATATATTCTATTCTTGTGAGGAGGGGAGGTGAAGACAAGCTTTTTTGGCAACCCTCGGCGAAAGGGAAGTTCACAATACGTTCTTTTTACTAATCCAGCTCTAAGTGTAATGTAAATCCATTCCCGTGGAAGAGCATTTGGAAGACAAAAAATCCCTTAACGGCATCTGTCTTTGTATGGACAACTTCTTTGGGGAAGATTCTCACTACCAACAACCTAATGAAACAGTGAATCATAATCTTGGATTGGCGTTGTTTGTGTAAAAAAGAGTGGAGAATCCATCGATCATCTATTAATTCCTTGTGAAATTGCCACGACTTTGTGGAATGACTTTTTTGCAAGGGTGAGTGTAGCTTGGGTGATGCCAAGATGGGTGGCCAACCTCTTAGCTTCATGGAGAGGTCTCCAAGACACTTATCAGATTGCCACAATTTGGAAGATGGTTCCGATCTGCCTATGGTGGTGTCTTTGGAGGGACAGGAACGAGCGAAGCTTCGAAGATCGAGAAGGGTCACTGGATGAACTTAGAACCTTCTTTTTTAACACCTTGTTCCAATGGTCGATTGTAATAGATTTTAATGGCATGAACATCCATGAATTTCTTGTATCACTAGAACATTACTCCTAGGCATTACTCTTGTATATGACCCGTGTACTTGGGCGTTTGTCTATTCCAAAGATCAATAAAATCTTATTTACCGCTAAGAAAAAAAAAAATTCCAGTCAAAAGACAATAAAGTTTGTTCTTCTCAAACTTTGGTCTTCCTCACAGGAGCTATGTTCTTAAGCGCAAATGATCCATATTTCTCAGGAACCACAACTCAAAGGTTAGTGTTCCAACAAAGTATATGGATCTTATGGGATTGGTCTTTCAACATCAAAAGGGGTTGGAGAGACTTTTCCACTTTATTAGATTTGTAAAGGATGATAAGTCCAAGATTAGATTTTGACAAAATGAGTGGTGCGGTGATCAATCATTGAAAAGTTCTTTCCCTAGGTTATTAAGAAACACACACTCAAGAGATGCTTATGTGGTGGATCAATAATATCTGGTTAAATTCTAGTCCTTGGTGTGTTAAATTTGTCAAGGAGGCTAATGATTGGGAGGTGGAACCTTTCACATTGTTTTGTATCCATGTTGAGTGGATCTATTAACTGTCAAAAAGGGTAGTTTCGATGCCACCTGTGCGCGCTATTGTGGAGGAAGGCCCCATCATGCTTACTGTGGTCTATACCAAGAGAGAAAGATTATTGTTGTACTGAAGATTGCGAAAATTCATTGGAGCTCAAGACATCCTTTCTTTTTTTGATTGGCACTGTGTGTCCGAGAACAAAGTCCCGACTAATCCCTTGGGAGCACATGCCCTTGGCAAGGAGTTTCCAGCAGGTGCACCTTGGGTAATTCAGGGAGAAATTCCTCAGTCCAATAGCCCCTAGAAATTGGTCGCACCGAAGAGGATTTAAACCTTAGACCTAGATGGAGTATATCACCAAGACGAAGGCCTTTACCAATTGAGCCAACCCCCAGGGGTTTCAAGACATCTATTCTTAACACTCTCTTCCAATCGATAGTGGTCCAAACCAGCATAGCCTTTTCTGTTTTCCTTAGGTGGAATTCTTATATACTTTCTATGTACAGGGAAACTATTTCTTTTAGTATTAATAATTTTTTGATAAGTTTTTTAGAATTAATAAATCATTATCTTACCTATAAAAAATGCTTGGTAAAATATTAAAACCTTAAAAAATTCCAGTACCCTCACTGGCACAAAAATAATCCTCCTTTCATGTTAGAAACGCCACAACAATGTAAAGGGAGAATAAAAAAAAAAAAACTTGTATTGATACAATAATTAAAAACATGATGCCAGCATAATAATTTTATTTTATTTATAAGTGTCAACATAACAAATTTAATTTTGTTTTGTATCTAATTCCAACATCAAGTAATGAACATTAGGCTTCATAAGCTTAAATTCAAAGGTGATACCCAATGCCTAAAGCTTCTAATAATCACTAAAACTACTCCAAATTAATGTAACCCATATAAATTGCGATGACGCGCCCTTATTCGAGCAATCTACGACACTAGAATATCAGAATTTTCATCGTCAGAAATAGCTATAATTGTTAATAGCTGTTTGTTTAAACACAATTGTTTTCTATCTAAACCCAGAATACTCTTAAGTTTCAAACAAGTACCTAACGGCAAAAATAAAAGATGAAACTTAAATTAGAGCAGAAACTAACAAAAACATTAGATTACAACAAAAATCTTGGCAACAACGATGTATTCTTGACACGAAACGAGCACCAGATCCGCTAGGAATCTCGGAAAAAAAAACTCAGAAATTGATATCTAGAGGAAAAGGAAAGGAGGGATGAACCATGTTTTGGAGGGAGATCGGGAGGAGCTTGGAAATCTTGATGGTGAGATAAGCCCCGAAGCGCTTGATCAGCTGGACCAGCTCTTGTTTTGAGGAATCTGCCATGGCCGAACCCAAACACAACCAAACAAGCGTAGTCGTTTCGAAGAGCCAAAAGTCTGAAAGAGAAGGCTTTAATTTCTCAGGTCCATCGCTTTACAGTCTTTGGAGAGAGGGAGAAAGAGAGATTGTGCTTTGCGTAATTGCGTCAACGATCGAAACAGAGAAGGAAGGTGTTTTTACTTTTATTAGATCGTAAATACTCAAGTTTACTATGTAGCAGTTCGAGTTCGGTTCAATCAATTCGTGCTTGACTAGTTAATAATGTGTTGAATAGGTTTCGAAAAACATAATAATAATGTGTTGTATAGGATTTAGAATGTCTCAAACATGCTATTTATAAGCTTCTTGGGTAAACACAATATTTATTATATATATTTCTTTTTCTTTTTTTATGAAAAGCGAAGATGAGTAGAGTTTTTATTTGGAGATTATAATGCAAGTCTAGATAATTTTATCTTTAAAATTTTTTAAAATTACAAAAATATCTCTCTTAAAATGATATTTTTTCTCATTTAATAAAGGACTTGCACATACAGCCTCCAAGTAGAAACTGCAAATTAAATTTCTCAAGTGAAGATTTATATACCAGCAATGTGTTTATTGTCTCAACAAAAAACCTTCCAAATAGATTTATTCTTTTTGTTTATGTAATTTCTTAATTGTAATTTAAAGAAATTTTGATAGGAAAATTCTTATACTTCGGCCTATTTTGATAAAATATCCAACGTATTTTAGATTAAATAGCCCAATGCATAAGGAATGTCCCATCAAAATTTATTGATGCATATTTTGGCCGAAGTTCAACAATACGGTTGAATAACCCACGATGATAGCTTAAAGGTTGATATGGTGCTCAAATGATCTTCCATAAAATAAATAATAAATAAATTATATAAAATATAAATAAAGAGAAATGCAAAGATTTACTTAATTTGATAGAAAAGCTTATGTCCATGGGCCATTTGAAAGCGAAATCTATTATATTTGGTGATTTTATATGAGTCTTTTATGGTCTTTGTGAACTCTAAATACAATAGAGAAAATAGAGTTGAAGGGATGCTGAAGAAAATGCTTTCCTTCTGGTATGGGTGAATAAGAATCGATAGAATTGACTCTCGTCGACTAGAACTGGCTATCAGATTTCAGAATCGACCAAAATCAATGGAGAACCGATTGGTCGGCGATCTTAAATTTTGAAAATTGACCTATATCATATATATATATTTTATTCTTACATAAAATGACGTCGTTTAATTTAAATGAATTGAACGATTTCATTTTAACTTAGTTTTAGGAAAAAAAAAATAAATAACGGTGTTTGGTACACCAAACTAGGGGTGCTACTCGCACTCCGCCCCCGCATGGGCAGGGGGTTTGCTCTTGAAATCTGCCTACTACATCTTGGGGGCAGGCCCCCCGTCTGTGTGCCGGGGTGCGGAGGTAGACCCCTAGTTCGTCTGCCCCTCATCCACTGCTCTCCCAAGACCATTACAACCAAAAAAAGAATTCAAAGCAAAGAGAAAATTCATAACATGGTACAAATTCACAAAAAATCCACAACACAATATACAACAAATTGAAAAAAAAAAACCCCTAAACTAATAAAAGCGATTTCCAAACCCATGTCCTCGAGCCCAAGATGACTGCAAGAGGGAGAGAGGGTCTGTCAATAAAAGAATTTACAAATAGATTTATTCTTTTTGTTTATGTAATTTTTTAACTATAAGTTCAAGAAATGCACAACTCTTCGGCCTATTTTGATCAAATATCCAGCGTATTTTAGATTAAAATAGCCCAAAGCACAATGGATGTCGCATCAAAATTTGTTGATGCATTTGTCGGGCATAATTGGAACCTAACAATACGGTTGAATGATCCACGATGATGGATGAAGCGTTAATACAGTGCTCAGATATTGCTTATCCATAAAATAAATAATAAATAAATCATATAAAATATAAATAAAGAGAGATACATAAATTTATGTAATTCGGCATAAAAACTTACGTTCATAGGCCATTTGGAGGCAAAATCCACTATATTTAATGATTTTATAATCTCTCATGGCCTTTTAGAGCTCTCAATACAATGAAGAAAATAGAGGTGAAGAAATGCTGAAGAATATGCTTTCCTTTTAGAGAAAGAGAGAGCCCCATAAGTTGTAGAGAAGTAGTAGAGAAAAAGAGAACCTCACGAGTTGTAGAGAAGTAGTAGAGATACTAGATGCTTCACATTTGTAAGTAGCTAGCGGTTCCTTTTGAGGTATCCTTAATTTTTTTAAGTCCTATTTTTTTTTTTGAGGGAGGGGGTATAGAACTCCCAACCTTCATTTTGGAGGCCAGAGATTATGCCAACTAGGCTACAGGCTTTTGACACTTTTTTAAATCCTATTTTGTTTATGTCAGTTTTACCTTTTTGTATATGAGTCAATATCCTGATCTTCTTCTGATTTTATCTCTATCTTTCTCTATTTTTTTTTTTTTTTTACGTATATATGTATATATATTTTAAAATTTGGATTTATGTTTTCACTTTATTTCAAGAGTATTATAAACGAAAAAAACTACATCTAAACAAACAGATGATCAGAAGCATCCTAAATCTTAACAAAAACGGAACGAAGATCAAAGAGTCCTTGCATGGAACCAAGACACAACCATGCACATTGAACGTCACATATTTTTACAGTTCCATGACTGCACAGCTAAAATCACATGTACGAAGCGCAAACTTATATATAGACGAGTGTTGGTCACATGCATCAGGTTTTTACCGTAGACATGCAACAAGTCATTAAATCATTCTTCAATCAGATCAATGGAGAAAACAACTAAACTGAAAGAACTAACAACAATTTTAAAGAAAATTAAAGAAGATGATAGACAAAACAGACTGAGCATTTAATGCAACGTCCCGTATATGATTTTCGGGTAATCAATTATATGAATCCTACGCGAGCATTTAACGCTGTGTTTATCACTCTATACGGAACCACCCAGTTCGATCAAGAAGTTCGGGACAATCCATGTACCAAGAATTGAGATTCCAATGTACAACTCGGAAGCGACACAAGGGGCAATTATCACCGCAAAGAAACCACGGAAGAATGCAGCCGAGATGGTAGGCGTGTGAGCATGGCAACAAAGCAGCTTCAGTCCCTGCCTGCAACTCTTGTAAGCAGATGGCGCAATCCGAAGGGTCTTCAAGTTCCACCTTCTTTAGCTCCAAATCGAGATATGCCAACGACAGCCGGTAGATGGCCTCGTTCCTACTGCTCAGCTCCTCAGACGTAAAATAAAAAACCCAATGAAACTCGCGTGTCTCTGCGATGTCCAAGACCGCATTGTAGACATGCACGCAGTGCGTGTCCCTAGGCAGCGAGCCAACACACTCCGAAACAGCATCGATAAATCCAGGACAATCGTGAAAGAACTGTGGGATGTTCGTGCTGGAAAGCAGAAGGGGTACGACGGTTTTGGAGGACTCCTCGGACGCCAACAGTTTGCGCTGCACTCGAAATACAACCAGGCTCTCCTCCTCGTCTGGGTGCTGCGGTTTCACCACATGGAAGTTGAGCATCAATTCATCCTCAGATAAAGGGGAACCATCGTCGGGTTCAGTATAGTACTCGGATTCCGTCGCTATTTGCCTAATTCCAAGGGGAAGGAGAGAAGAGATCATATTGGTTTCGGCTAATTGATTGAAAAAATAATTGCTTGTATTATCATATATATATATATATATATATATATATATATATATATGTAGCGAATTTAACCAGACTCTTGTCATACATCACCTTGTGAAGATCCAGAATTACAGAAGTCCTATGGTCTATATTAGTAATGGTAGCTTAGTTTTGAGTTTTCCTGATTTCCTGAATTTTGAATCAAATCTATCAAGAGTGGGTTTGCTGAATCGCTGATCATCGATAAAGTCACATCTGAGAGTCGAGAGAGAACTTCAAAATCACCTTTTCAAAATTATTTTACTAACAAATTGAACAACACAGATTAGGAGTACTTTGGATACGAAGCAATATTTTTGTTTTTTCAATTGCTTTCGCATTTTAGTAGTTCTCTCATTATTATTATTATTATTATTATTATTTCTCAGATCATTGTTTTTAGTTGAAATGGCTAAGATCGACAAAATCAGCCACTACAGTACTTTGGATACGAAGCAATACATTATTATTATTATTATTATTATTATTATTATTATTATTATTATTATTTCTCAGATCATTGTTTTAGTTGAAATGGCTAAGATCGACCTACATATATATATATATATATATATACATATATCTCCCCATATTTCAAAGACAGATTAATATAAAATTAAAAGCAAGAATAACTAAGGACTGATGGAGAGCGCATTTTTTGCCTAAATCGGAGATGATTTAATTAGTACTTGATGTCATGATCAGGTCCTTAGAATTTGATTAATTAGGGTCTGCATATGATTATTACTTTATAAATATCTCATTTAATTTTTGTTACATTAAGGATGGGAAATTAGGGAATTCTCACTTTGAGGGGAGAGGGCCTCCAAGGATAGAGATCGATAAGAAAACTGTTTATTTGCGACCAGTTAATTCCAGCAAAATGACTATTTGTAATTAAAATTGGTTGCAAATAGTCTTTTGTTTGCAATAAATTGGTCACAAAGCCCTTTTTCTTGTAGCTAGAGAAGATAAAGAAAATGAAACTTGTACTAATATCCCAGATGATCCCCACATTACATACGCAGTGTTCCTTATAGAGGAACCATAACAGATTCTGTTGGACAGTGGACCCCATCAATATTTGCATGTCGAAATTACAAGTAAATGCAGAGAAATGAAATACAAATCCAAATGAAATGTAAAGTAAATGCAATTAACGACTAAATGAAATGCAGCTTCTAGATTCATCATCTTCCTTTAAGTGCTGGCGCACCTTAATTGAACCCAACCCTTCTTCCAATCACTTCTGTCGAAATTAGGGTTTCTCCCCTTTCCATCGTAACAATTTTTTAATTTAATTTATGTCTTTATAGATTAATATATAAACCCTCTATTTATCTCCTCATTTTTTGATTATATGATAAGTTGATTTAAAACCAAATATATATATATATATATATATATATTTGGTTTCTCCACACAGAATAAACAATTTGTTTCTGAATGTCATCATAACCAATGTTAGAGGTATCTGTTTTAACAATTTTAAAGGAACCAGAAGTAGGAATATCAAGACACGAAAGAGTTTTAACATGTGTCTTGATTTATTTAATAAGATTAGTATGAATTTTGGTCCAAGGGAGAGGGTTGGAATGTAGTCGCTCAAAGAGTGGACGACATTGTTTTATCATATCCTTGTAGAATTCTGCAACATAGTTGAGAGAACTAAATAATCTCTATAACTGGATTTAATCAAGAATGACATTGAAAAATTTGTTAGCAAATTCAATAATACGACTAATAGGTCGAATTTTACTTTCAGAAATATCATAACCAATAAATCTAATCTTGGTTTGGAATAATTTGATTTCTTAGCAGAGATAACAAGATCATTTTATCTAATGATATCTAGAAACGAATTCAAATGTTTCAAGTGTTCATCAAGAAGAATATCTTTATAAGCTCAAGAAGATGATAATTTGCCAAGAACCTGAAACTTCTAAATCAAAAATTAGTTTTCAAGAAACTTTGGGAAGATTTGAAAAGAAAAAACCCATAGAAATTTCTAGTATAGATTTACAATGTGTAGTTGTTTTATTAAAAAAGAAATTGTTAAACTTAAAACTGAGATTAACATTCTCAAATCTGAAAATGATTCTTTTAAACAAGAGTTATTATGTTTACAAATTAATAACAGTTTGATCAAGATATTCCTTCTGATAATGATGAGCAAATAAATGATTCAGATTCAAGTCAAATGAATAAAAAACTTCTCCTTCTGAACAAAATCAAATTTGCTTGATCTATCATACTATTCCTCCCAAGTGGTTTTCTAAGGTTACTATTATTGTCTGTCATGAATATGAATTTACTGTGATTGTTATGATTGATTCCGGTTCAGATATGAATTGTATTCAGGAAGGAATAATACTTAGTAAGTATTATGAAAAATCTACTAAAAGATTATTCTCGGTTAATGGATCTCAGATGAAGATCAAGTATGAGCTCAATACTACTCATATTTGCCAGAATAATGTTTGTTTAAAAATTCATTCAGTTATTGTTAAGAATATGACTGGAAAATTCATATTAAGAATTCCTTTCATTTTTGCTTTATACTCATTCCTTTCGGAAAAGGATGTCATTACTACTGATCCTTTTGGTCATAAAGTAAAATTTAAATTTGCTTCAAAATTTGATATTGATATTGATAAAAGTTTGAAATCTTTACTTTCTGCGAAAACAAAACATTTGAATTTCCTAAAACAGGAAATCAAATATAAAAAGATTGCTCCACTCATAATGTCCAAATGGGGTAGTAAAGATAGTCCAATATCTATCCGACTCACTAATCTGGATTTGTCAAAATCCTGATTTTTTGTCAAACTTGGAGAACACTACATCGTTACTAAGCCTATGAATCAAGTCATTCTTATTGGGGATATGATACCTAATCCACTCTAATACTTTGTTCAAATGTTTATAATTAATAACAAGGTGGGGTGTTCCTCTCTCAATTTCTACATTTTTCTGGATATAAAATCAGTACAAGACCAATGAGACTTACTATGTCTAATAATATTCTTAGCAAGCAAATCCTGTATTTCAGTTTTGTAAAATTCTAAAGTCCCACTATTCATTTGAATAAGTCAAGCTTTGGTGGGAATATTTTTCTCAGAAAAATCTTTAATATAAGGTAAAGTAACATGTTTCTTCCTATGCTATAAAGCATTTGGAAGATCAGAACAAACATCATCAATAAGTTTTTTGTTAAAATTACTGATCTTTGACTGTAATAATTAGCGAAGCCAAATTTGGCTCTGATTCTAGAAAGGGGCGGAAGTTGAAGCACAAATAAGTAGATAAGAAAGAGAACATATAAAGGAAGAGACCAGATTTATATTTGTTCATCCTATCTATTGTGTTGTCCTCCATCATTTCATACTTTCTTCATCTTATTCAATTCTTGTTTCTGTTGGCGTCACCCCGGTTATAACGAATCCCAAGGACCGTGTCTGTAAGACCAATTTTGCTAGAAAAAGTGTTTAGGGCATGAGTGAGTAGATGGTTGACCTCAGGGTATGTGTTACAAAATGCAACAGAGATATGAGTGACGATAGGATTAATGAGTATTAAATTTAGTTTTGGTTGATTTCATGATAAATAAAATGTTTAGATCTAATTCGTCTATTAGTTCTAGATCTAGTATGCCCCTGGTCACACCCTTCAAGAGATTGTTGAAGTTTTGTGTACTTGTATGCCTAGTATATGCATGTATACAAATTCACACCAAAAAATAATAAAATGCATGTTTTACAATCACAAACATTAGTACCAGAGTAGATATTAAAACATCGAACCCGACATCTTAAAATACCATCCATAAGTCACATTGTCTCAACATCACCATGTCGTTATAAAGTCATTGCAACCACAAACTATCCATCAGATTCATTTAAATAAAAAATAGGGATAATCAACAATAGAATGATAGCCCAAATAGGGACATGCCCCGGTCTCACTCCTCAGGCTGTATTGGGTTGTCTTGTTTGTGCACACCCTTGTTGCCTACGTTTGCATCAAACCATAGTGGAATTACCACAATAAAATTTTGAGAAATATCAATATATGTGTTAAAAATCATGAAATACATAAAATACATGTAATGATAGTAAATAATATAAGTATAAAACATAAGGATCCGAACAATAATAAACACTTACAGAAATAAGAATCCCGAGTAGAAGAGATACAATACCCTAGGGTCGTACAAAGACCCCAAGTAACATGTATATAAAGGAATTGAAAACAATAAGCATCTCGAGTAGTGGGTATGAAGCCTTAAAACAACAAAAACCCGATCAACAATTAATCTTAAAACTGTGATTACCTGCACGCATAAGTATTTATCCATGAAAACTCTCGAGCACCGAGCACTATACACATTTTCCTCAACACAATAAACAACCCGAGCAATATACACATTTTCCTCAACTCAGTAAACAACCTAAGCACCCAATGCCCAATCATCAATGAAAAGATCTTAAGTCCGAGAACCCCAGGTCTTCCAAACATCCATAAAATCTCCTTAAGCATTTCTCCTTTTTAACATATGCACCATGGCCTCACCTAAAATAGCCATGCACACACCCTGACTCTGTTTGCCACACCGTGTGTAACGACTGCCCATGTGGCTTCACCTTAAGAACCACCTTGGCTTCTCGTAACCATCCTTCATCACAAGCGTTCTCTAGCCTCCACTAGTAGAGAGATGACAACTCATCCTGAGATTGTGACATCTCACTCGAGTCCGTTGATAGCCAAGCGTCAACCCAGGAGATGTCACTCTATTGTTACATGCTCCTAAGTGACCAAGGGAACTCCACCGAGATGATACACTATCTCAGCTTGGGATCATCAATCACCCACACAAACTCCCTTTTCTTAAAACTGAAAGCAACATATATAATATCAACATATGAGGCGAGATTCAACAATAAAAACATTGACACAACAAATGTTCAAGATGTGGATAAATCAACACAACAAGGTGGTAAAAACCATAAAATTACATAAATGGTCTTCGTATAAGATTTGAAAACCGAAAGGCAAACATGGTGAAATATTCAATGTTGCAGTGAAATACAAGAGATAAACCCACTTAGGTACCTTTATGACGTAGGGATAAAATTTGAAAGGAGAATATGACTCACGATCATCTAACATAAAGCACTGTAGAGGAAATCAACTTGCAAGCATTCAATGTAACACAAGAAACATAGAATCATCGTGTTGTTACTCTTAACATTACAAATGCTATGACCTTGGAGCGAACATATAGCAACACAAGTCACGATCATCAACATACTTTGTAAGCACTGTCACAGAAGACACAAACCTTGAGCAGTGAATATTCACTGAGTTTGATCGTTTGTGGGTTGATAGATCTTCAAGCTGAGACTGCTAGTCCAATGATAACCTCGATCATCCAAGTGTGTGCATGCTTAAGCTTTAGAGAGATAGGGTTTTTTGTTTTGAACACACACACACACACACACACACACACACACACATATATATATATATATATAGAGAGAGAGAGAGAGAGAGAGAGAGAGAGAGAGGCTTCAGAAATCAAAAAGTATATTGGAGTATGATCATCATCTACAATCAACCCCTGCTGGTATGATCAACGGTGCTGACAACATGCATGGAACAAGCTCTAGTGTTTGCAAGGGAGCTGAAATAAAACGTGGGAAGGATGAGACACGATTCTGTTATGCATCTCTGTAATCTCAACCGCACAACACATATTCCTTCCTAAATTGTATAAAGCATTTCTTTATTGTTTTTCTGACAACTGTATATTCCTTTCCTTTTCTGTTAGTTTGTTACGCATGAGCACTATATATACGGAGTGCACCCCTCTGTACATTTCTTAATTCGTTTGAATGAAATTACAAGAATATTCTCCCAAAACTTGCTTGCTTCAAATCATCTCCCAGCATTTCATTTTATTACATGGTATCAGAGCCAGGTTAATACCCCACCTCCGACTACAGCCATCTTTCTTGACTTCAATAATGTTACCAACCCATACTGTCTCAATCACGAAGATAATCCCTCCATTCCTCTGGTACCAGACTTACTCACCATAGATAACTACACAATCTGGTCCAGAGCTATGTGTTGAGCATTACGAGCCAAGAATAAACTTGGCTTCATCAACGATGCAATAACCAAACCTAAGGATCTGAGTGACCCACTTCTTGCTGCCTGGGAACGATGTAACGATTTGGTAGTATCATGGTTGCAAAACTCCATCAACCAAACACTCAAATCCAGCATCGCATTAATCGATGAAGCTCCAGTCATCTGGGGAGAACTGAAGGACCGTTCCACGCAGCAAAATGGCCCACGCATCTTCCAACTAAAGAAGGCCTTGGCTGGATTGCAACAAGAGCATGATCCCATAAGTATTTACTTTGGAAAATTAAAATCACTATGGTACGAATTGGGGATCTATGATTGCCCAGCTGCAACTATGGAAACCTCAAAGTACTCTTTGACAGATACCAACGAGATTGTGTAATCCAGTTTCTAATGGGTCTAAACGACTCATACTCCAACGCCAGAGATCAAATCATGATGCTGGAACCCTTACCACCCATGAACAAAGTTTTTTCCATGGTCCAACAACAAGAGGTGCAGCACCGTATGCTCTCAAATGCCCCATCCATTGATTCTATGGCTTTAGCTGCTAAGAAAGGTTATACGACCTTTAAAACAAACACTAAACCATTATCCACTTCAAAACGTGAAAGGCCCTACTGCACCCATTGCAAGATCCAGGGACACACATTGGAAAATTGTTTTAAGGGTGGAAATGCTGAACCCCCATATGTGGCCACTATCACATTACCGGACACTGCAAAAAAATGCTTCAAGGTCCACGGCTACCCCCCAGGACACAAACTCTACAATAAGAACAAACAATCTACTCTTACAGCAACATGTCTTATGCAGAAGAAGAGGAGAATCCAGACGAGAAAATGTCCTTCACAAAGGACCAATACCAGCAGATCCTATCCTTGCTGCAGCAAAGAGATACTTCCATTGCCAGGCACTCAGTCAATCACATCCAAACAGCTTTCACCTTTCCTCCAAATGACTCAAAAGTAGTAAACATGTCCAGTACACCTCTCAGCCTTGCTGCCTCAACAAAAACACGAGCACATCCCACTGATATACCTTGGATCATCGAAAAAGGAGCTACGAATCACATGATTTGTAGTACATCCTTCTTCCATACAATCACTGCCCAAGTCTCTTACATGGTAAAACTACCCAATGGGAGTGATGCACCTATCACACACGTAGGCATAGTCAGGATCACCAACACTTGATTCTCAAGAATGTCTTATGCGTACCATCCTTTCATTTCAACTTGATTTCTGCCAAACAGATTGCCAATTCACTCTTGTGTTGCCTTATTTTCTTCTCACACTCTTGTTTCCTTCAGGACCTTTCATCTTGGACAACGATTGGAATGGGTGAGTTGAAGAATGGCCTGTATCAGCTGCTTGTGACTGAAGTGCCTTCAACAATTCTAGTTGATCATTTTTCTTTCCTTTTTCACAAAAACATGTCGATTTCAGCTGCTACTAGCAGTAACATTACTGTACACGACCTCTGGCATTGCAGACTCGGTCACACACCATTATCAAAGTTAATTTCAATTACTGATCCTGTTATTCAAGCTCAATGGCCTTCAATAAATAGAATCCCATGTTGCATTTGTCCTATGGCCAAACAACACAAACTCCCCTTCCCAAACATCAATCATAAAACCAAGCAAATTTTTGAACTCATCCATTGTGACATCTGGAGACCCAATCCTACTAAAGCCTACGATGGGTCAAAATACTTCCTAACCATAGTCGACGATTATTCTCAAAGCACTTGGATCTACCTACTAAAAACAAAATCTGACACTTGAGCATGCATAGAAGCCTTCTATAATCTTGTTTAGACTCAATTCAATATGAGAATTCAGATTCTTAGAAGTGACAATGGGTTGGAATTTCAAATGAAAGAGTTTTTTAATCAAAGAGGGATCATCCACCACAAAACGGGGTGGCTGAGCGAAAATATCAACATCTTCTAAATATAGCTTAGGCCCTCAAGTTTCAATCCAACATTCCATAAAAATACTAGAACGATTGCATACTAGCAGCAACCTATATCATCAATCGAATCCCCACTCCCACCTTATCCAATAAAACTCCTTTTGAGATGCTAACACAAAACCATCCTACAACCACATGAAAATTTTCAGATGTTTTAGCTTTGCATCTACACTCTCCCAAGTCCGCAAGAAATTTGACTCCCATGCCAGAAAATGTGTGTTCCTCGGATATCCCTTTGGCACAAAGGGGTACAAGCTCCTTGACCTTGACACAAAAACCACATTCATTTTCATAAACGTTATCTTCCACAAAACAGTTTTTCCCTTTCACACCATTCACGTTTCCACACACCACAATCTAACACCCTTCACAACACTTCCCGACCCTACTGTCCCTAGCCCACCAGATCATTTCTTTTCTCCCATTCCACCATCTCATGATTCATCAACACTTACATCTACACCTGATTCATCATCACCCGTAAATCAATCCCCACCCTTACAATCAGAAAACACCCTGCCAAACTCACCCACCAGTGACGTTCTTTCCTCACCTTCTTCTCAACCCCCTTCTCACTCAATTCTCGTTGTTGAAGAACCACCCCTTCGAAGATCAACTCGAGCTAGAAGGGCACCACAGTACTTGCAGGAGTTTCACTGCCAACAAGTCCTCCTCAACACATCCAATTCAGGACCTCAACTAGGTATTTTTTTTCCTATCACTGACTCACTCTCTTATCATCGTCTGTCTCCACACTTTGCTTCTTTCTCCACCACAATTTCTTCACAAGTCGATCCACACACATATCACCAAGCTGTCAAGGATCCCGGCTAGTGCAAGGCAATGGAAGACGAAATAACTGCTTTGGAACAAAACAACACATGGACCATAACAGATCTTCCTCCTGGAAAGGTTGCCATCGACTGTAGATACACCTACAAAACCAAGTATCGATCAAACGGGACCATTGAAAGGAAAAAGGCCAGATTAGTGGCCAAAGTGTACACACAACAAGAGGGCATCGACTACCATGAAACGTTCTCCCCAGTTGCAAAAATGGTCACTGTCCGAACCCTCTTAGCAGTTGCCGTCATACGCAGCTGGCACCTCCAATAGTTTGACGTAAATAACGCATTTCTCAATGGAGAATTGCATGAGGAAATCTACATGCACTTGTCCTGGGCTACCACAAAGGAAAATCAGGCCAAGTCTGCAAACTGCTCTGAAGCCTCTATGGCCTCAAACAGGCATCTAGGGAATGGTACTCCAAACTTTCAACTTCCCTCATTACTTTTGGTTTCACACAATCACAATCAGACTATAGCCTTTTCACTTGGCAAGATGACATTCATTTTTCTGCATTACTGGTATACGTCGACGACATAGTAGTTGCCAGCTCATCACTCGAATCCATTACCAAAGTCTTCTTGAACCAACAGTTTAAAATCAAAGATTTGGGGACATTGCGATACTTCCTCAGCATAGAGGTAGCTTGATCCACAAATGACATCCATATATGCCAAAGGAAATACACACAAGACATCTTGGCAGACTCAGGCTCTCTAGGCACTAAACTTGCCAAAATACCTATGGAACAAAACCACAGACTAAGCAGCGATTCCAACCATTCCCTAGCTGACCCCAGTTCCTACATGCGACTAATTGGGAGACTCTTATACCTCATAATCACACGGCTAGACATCAGTTACCCTGTACAAATTCTAAGTCAGTTTATGGACCAACCTTCTGCCTCACACCTCGTCGCAACATATAAAATCCTCAAGTATCTTAAAGGAACTCCCGGCCAGGGCATTCTTTTGTCCTCATCATCTCCACTTCATCTCAGAGGCTACTGCGATTTTGATTGGGCCTCATGCCTCGACATAAGATGATCCATCACAGGTTACTGCATTTTATTGAGAAATTCCCTCATCTCATGGAAGTCTAAGAAACAAAACGTGGTATCCCGATCATCAGCCGAGGCTGAGTATCGAGCCATGGCTGCCACTTGTTCAGAATTTACTTGGGTGCGCCAACTTCTCACAGACCTTCAAGTATCACATCCTCACGCTGCCCTACTAATGTGTGATAATCAGGCTGCCTTGCATATCGCAGGGAATCTGGTCTTCCACGAGCGCACAAAGCACATTGAAGTGGACTACCACTTAATCCGCGACAAGATTCAAGAAGGCAGCGTTGAAACAGCTCATCTTCCCACTCAATCACAGTTAGCTGACATTTTCACCCAGTTCCTTTCTTCCCAAGTATTATCTTCACACCTCTCCAAGATGGGAATAGTGAATCTCTATTCTCCATCTTGCAGAGGGGGGGGGGTATTGGAGTATGATCATCATCTACAATCAACCCCTGCTGGTATGATCAATGGTGCTGACAACATGCATGGAACAAGCTCACGTGTTTGCAAGGGAGCTGAAATAAAACGTGGGGAAGGATGAGACACGATTCTGTTATGCATCTCTACATTCTCAAGCGCACTACACATATTCCTTCCCGAATTGTTTAAAGCATTTCTTTATTTTTTTTTCTGACAACTATATATTCCTTTCTTTTTCTGTTAGTTTGTTATGTATGAGCACTATATATACGAAGTGCACTCCTCTGTACATTTCTTAATTCGTTTGAATGAAATTACAAGAATATTCTCTCAAAACTTGCTTGCTTCAAATCATCTCCCAACATTTCATTTTATTACAAAGTAAGAGAAAAGAAGTGGCTGATGAAGAGATAAAAGGACGGGGACGAATTCACATATTTCACTGTCCACTTGTGCATGATTGGTTGGTTGGCATCCATTGGTCTAGGTGTACGTTGGATTGAAAGAGAGACAGAGACAACAATGTTGTGCTCTGTCGTAAACCAGGTGCTCGGCCAAGGAGGGATGAGCTTCTCCATTGGGGTTGGTCTATCTTTTCTGTTGCTTGTGAATGTAAGGCACATGTTGAAAATGTTTCTGACACCAATTGCAAATGGTCAGAGCGGAATGTGAAGCTCGTGATCCTTCTCGCAAATGATGTCATATTGTGAGAGCACCTCGTACGTTCCCATGCACTTGTCGGATCTTCATGTCTCTTTCGAGCAATTGCTCAGATTCCCATAAAAGCACAGGAGCTCTACTTCGGGCACTAGTTTTAACTCACACTAGGGCAGGAAACATGTTTCGAGCACTTGTTTGGACTCACATTAAAACAAGGGAAATGTGCTTCTAGCACTAGCTTAGACACATGGTACGGTAAGGAATGTATTTCGACCACAAGCTCAAACTTGTATTATTTTGCTTGCTACTTGCTTGTCACCCAGTTTGCCTAATGCTCCCCCATTTTGTTGCTCGCTTTTGCACATTGCTCACTCGGTGTTATGCCTGCCTCTCCTTTGCTTGCCTAGCATCGTGCTCACCTACCTTTTCTCGCCCTTGACCTTGCTCGCCCGGTATGACCTTCCCTCACACTCGAGATCACAAGGAACAATATAGTTGAGTCATTACTACGCGACGTGATACTACTAACATTGGACGTTGTTCTCACATAGGGTTTATCCTAAATTGTCCAAAATTTCGTTGAGGTTAATATAACTTACTATAACTTACTCAAAGAAAAAAGTGATCATTTTTATATTTTGGGACACGACTATAATCATTCCAAAATTCTCAAACATAGTTAAGTGCTACATAGTTAAGAAAATGTAAAAAAGAATGTATAGATAAGGGAGATTGTGACTAATAGAGTAGTTGTGCTACATGGTCCTAGAGAAGATCCAACATTAAAATAGTTTTAATTGTCGGTCCCCGTAGAGACTTGGTCTTTGGAAGAGAAAAACACAGGGATCCTAGCAACAAAGGTATGATAATTAATTATTTTCCAATAGCATGTCTTGGGATTAGAATTTGGACTAATATTTTCAATTTATTTCAAGAGGATTATTAAGAAAAACATTACCTCATGCGAAACAGACCATTAGAAGCAACCTAATATTAATATAAATGGAACGAAGTTCAAAGAAAATAAATATAAATTGTAAGAGCTAAGAATAATTTTTAAAAAAATGAAAAGGTTGAAATTAATGAATAAAAACTCTCTCAAATTGCTGGATCGAATTACATGTTGGATATATATATATATAGCTTGAAATAAAATAAAATTTTATTGAAAAAATCTCTAGAATAGAGATTCAATGCAATGAGGAATTTCTTCCAAATCAATAATCACATCAGAAATACCTAAAGCATTTTTTTTCCTAGAGCATGAGCCACTTTATTAGCATCCCTCTTGACATGTTTTACAGACCATCAATCAAAATTTTTGAGTGTGTGTTTCAAGTCTATGATTTAGATCCCTTTGTTGTTTCAGTGTTTTTTGTGTCATTGATATCATTGACAACTTGTAAGGCATCTCCCTCTAGGATGATCTTCTGAAGACCTAGCTTTGTGCCAAAATTATAAGCTTGAAGGGCAGCATATGTTTAAGCTAGATTTGGATCTGGAAATAAATCTCTCTTTATTCTCATAGTTGCTATAACACTACCCTCCCAGTCACGAACTATAGCCCCAGCCCCTACTTTGCCCAAGGTTTTGTCAATAGTAGCATCCCAATTGATCTTAAAAACATCTTTTGGAGGCGCCTCCCAGGTACTAATAGTTTCTAATGATGGTGCAACCTGTTTTTTGGACTTCTTATTCACCAACCTTAGATCCTGCAAAGTCTGTGTTGTTTGCTTTAGTAGAATGTTTGGATGTGAAAGATACGCTCTAAAAACAAAATCATTCCTCCTCTTCCATAATCTCCATGCAACCACTGCCATCTTTTCCAATTCCTCATTGCCAAGGAACCAAACATTGTATCCAACGTTTCCTTAAAATAATGATTCATTATGGAACCAAACATTGTATCCAACGTTTCCTTAAAATAATGATTCATTACGCCGCACTTCTATGTTTTTTTTAACATTTTCCCCAAACTTCTCTTGCTGATACACATTCCCATAATGCATGTTCAAAATTTTACGCTTCTTGTAAACAAATGGGACTATTTGGATCATCAACTACTTTCTTCTTGAAAAGATTTAACTTTGTAGGTACATCATGACATGTTTTTCACAAGTAAATCTTTTCTGCATTAGGGATTGCCAATTTCCAAATCTTTTCCCAACCTTTATTCTTGCTACGATTGGTTGATGGTTGTCCCTTTGATCTCTCTTGTATTTCCCCATGTAAGGCGTATGCACTTCCAACTGAAACTAAACCATTAGTCGTGCATCTCCAAATCTGTCTATCAGGACTACCACATGGACTTATAGGTATTTTGCTTATGATTTCAACTTTTACACTCGAGAATACTTCCTTAATCAGATGCATATTCCATTATTTTGTTTCTGTATCAATATGGGCAGAAACTTTTGTATCTTTATTTAAGAGTCTAATTTCACTTTGAGCCTTGAAAGAGGTGGGTTGTGGAATCCATTTATTAGACCAAATCCTAACTTTCTTTCCATTCCCAATTCTCCAAAATAAGCCATCTTCAAGAAGGGGTCTTGCTTCCAGAAAAAATTCTCCATATAAAGAATGGATTCCTACCCAAATTTGCTTGATTGAAGTCCCCGTCTGGAAACTACTTAAGTTTGAGCATTTTTGCAGCTAATGAATTAAGGTTCTGCACCAGTCTCCAGCATTGTTTACCCAACATTGCTAAATTGAAGTTTTCTAAATCTCTAAATCCTAGACCCTCCACTGATTTTGCCTCTTCCACTTGGTTCCATTGAACCCAGTGAATCTTCCTTTCAATCTCTTTATGGCCCCACCAGTTGCCTTGCATAATTCGGCTTAATTCCTACATAAGTGATCTTGCAATTCTGAAAACTCCTATACAGTAGGTTGGGATCACTCGAACAACTGATTTTAGCAAGATTTCCTTTCTAGCTTGCGTAAGAAAATTCATCTTTCAATTACTGATCCTTGTTCTCACCTTATCCGATATGCTTCTGAATGAGCTTCATCGAGATCTTCCAACAAGAATTGGTAAGCCTAGGTACTTCTCATAAGATTGTGTTGATCTGATACCAACTATCCTTATGAAGATGTCTTTGTTTTCTTCCCTAGTATTTTTCCAGAAATTTTTTTATGTTTTTTCGTTGTTGAGCCTCTGACTTGATGCCTTCTCATATTTCACCAACAAGCATAATAGTCTACTCCATTGCAGTGAATTAGCCTTACAGAAAAGTAGGTTATCATCTGCAAAAAAATAAAAGGTTAATGTGTAGCTTTCCCTAGCCAAAGGAATTCCTGTTGATTGGCTTGAATCTTCTACTTTATTGTGGAGGTTACTAAGGGCTTTAGAACAGAGTATGAACAAGTAAGGTGAGACAGAATCAACTTGTCGAATGCCCCTTGTTGGTTTGGAAGTTCTTTGGGGGGTCCATTAATGATTAAAGAGTAAGAAACTATTGAAACACATCTCATAATGATATCAGTCCACCTGCAAGCAAAACCTCTCTTTCCATGATTGCTTTTAAGAAAAACCAATCAATCGTATCATATATCTTACTCATATCAAGCTTCAAAGCCACGAAACCAGCCTTCCCTTGTATTTGACTTTTCATAGTGTGCATTGATTCATATGCCTCAATGAAATTGTTTGTGACCAATCTACTTGGAACAAAGCCACTTTGAGCAGGTAAGATAATCACATAAAAGATGGGCTTCAATCTATTTGCTAACACTTTTGCAATAATCTTGTAAAGCACATTGCATAGACTGATGGGCCTGAACTCTGAAACTTTGGTAGGACTTTTAACCTTAGGGATTAACGTAATCATCTATCCAGACATCTGTTTTGAAAGCTTCAATGACAGCTGCACACACATCTTGGCCTACTGTTTTCCAAGGGTTTTGATAGAAGGCTGCTGGAAAACCATTAGGACCTCGAGAACTTCGAGGATTTATTTGAAAAACTACATCTTATACTAATATGGTAGTTAAATCTTGTAGCAGTTTAGCATTCATCTCCTCAGTAACAATGGGATCCATTGACTAAAAGTATTCCTCTATTTTTGCAGGCTGAGATATTGCAAACAATTACTGGAAATAACTTTGAAACCTATGACTGATTTCCACTTGTGTGGTTGCTGAGTGGCCTTCCCCATATGAGATCCTACTGATAGAGTTGGTTTTCCTTCTCTGATTTGCACATATAGGATAAAATTTAGTGTTTCTGTCTCCATCCTTTAGCCATCTTTGCTTTGCTCTTTGCTTCCATCTTAAATCCTCTTCTTCAAGCAAACTGTCCACCTCCTTTTTCAAAACTTTAATTCTCACTGTGAAATCTCCACTATTGGCCTCTTGTAGTTGTTTGATTTGAGTTAGCTTGGCATTGATGAGTCCTTTTTGATCCTGAAAGTATCCTTACTCCAGCCTATTAGGCTGTCTTTGCATCTTTTTAATCCATCTGTTGCTACTTTCAAGATATTATTTGGGCATGGTGATCGAGTCCAAGCTTCACTGATAAGGCCATTGCACTCCTTCCTTTTTCCCCATCTTGCTTCATACTTGAAAAATCTCCTTCTCTGCCTTCCTTCTTCCAAAAGAATTTTCATAGTGATAAGAATAGGACAATAGTTTGAACTTTGAGCTGCTAGAGTACTGACACTAGTATCAACGTATAAGTTAAACCATTCAGAGCTGGCCAATGCTCTATCTAGTCTTTCTTTAGTATAATCTCTCCCTTCTCTATTGTTGCTCCATGTGCAACGAGCCCCTTAGTAACCCAACTCACTTAAACCACACTCTTCGATGGCATATCTGAATTTTTCCATTTCATTATAATATCTCATAGCTTCCCCAAATTTCTCTTCTTGATGAAGCACTTCAATGAAACCTCCCATACAAAACCAAGCCATATTATTAGATGGCTTTAATTCTCTAAGTAACCACCCACTGTCTTTTCTTTTAGTAGTCAAAGGACTACTATAGAAACTTGTTGAGAGCCATTTCCTCAATGTATCTGGCTATGTAGCCATAAGAGAAATATGCTTCTGTGTGTGGGAATCGAGGCCAACCTCCAACTGAGTCTTCCGAAGGAAAGCTAGACCTCCACTCCACCCTTTATTGTCCACTACAAAGCTCTGATCATAACCAATTTAGTTTCTGACCTTTTCAACCTCCCCCCTATTACATTTTGTTTCTATAAGAAAAATAAAAGTTGGGCACTTTTTACTCAAGAGATGGTGAAGTTCTCGAACTGTCCAAAGATTTCCAAGCCCTTGGCAGTTTCAACTAAGGCAAATCATTGCTGTTGGTGGGGCTGCACGACAACCTCCATTTCCTCCTGAGTTAAGCTACTTGTAGGAATGAGCTTACTTTTTAGACTTTTAGCAGATAATGTAACCAAAGAATCCTCTACCACTTCAATATGCTTTCTCTTCTTATCATCACCATACTTAATCAAAGGATCAATTTGTTTTAGTAACAAAGCCCCTCTAGTTCTTCTCTTCCAGCTAGGTTTCTTTTCAGGTAGGACAACAATATTATTAGGAATCAAAGAGGACTTTCAGTTGTACTTACTATGCTATTGAAAAAGCTAGGATCCTTGGGAGAGAGAGTAGCGATTTAGGCAATATCAAGTGCCTTGAGGTTCATTCTTTTGGAGATATCCTTTCCTTTTGAAACTTCCACATGCACTGGCTTTATGAGAGCTGGTTGAGATTGCCTTTCCTTCTTGGAAGCATTACCATATAGGGAATCCTCAACATATTGGGGTATTTTTTTTGTACTGAACTGCTACAGGTACTCGCCGTGGGTACCTTTTGGGGAATCAGATTTTTTTTCAGAAACTCAGCTAGCGGCAAACTCATTCCTGATATTGCATCTCAGAAGAAACGTACCTGCAACAACTTGTCTTCATTCTTGGCCATCTGAGCAACGGGTATCAACTTCTCTTCATTCCTTGGCCATCTGAGCAACGGGTCTCAACTTCTCGGCTTCGTTCCGTCGAAACTATGCCACTGTGCCAGAAGAAACTTTGCCGCTTTGCCGTCGAACCCCCATCTGCACCAGTGGTCGTTTTCTGAAAAAAGAGTGTCGTCGTGGGTATGACCCTTCTTTGATCCTGTTTTATGCAGTTTTCTTTTTTCCTACCAAAATCGTTATTCATAAGTCTCGCACTCTATACACTCATTTAAAAATATTATTTTATTTTTTTATCATATTTTACTTACAAACATGTTTAAAATCATTTTCATTTCGTGAATAAAAATGTAAAATAACATATTTTTAAGTGTTATGCAAGAGTGTGGACTTATATTTAAAATTTTTCTTTTTATTTTTACGATGAACAAAGAAAAATGGCAGTAGCAAGAGTGAAAAGCTGTTAAGATAGGCACTTTAACATCTGTATGTATGCTTGTATCATCCTCTGAAAGAATAACATCATGGAAAAGTTAATTAGTTGGGTAAATCGATAATAACACAGATCTGAGAGTTGGAATCCAAAAGGAATTGAAATTGATGCCAAAACAAAAGGGTAAATAAAAAAGGGTGCAAACGAGAAATTCAACCTGAATGCCTGTACTTCACTTATATAAGCTTTATTGCAATTACTGGTGTTCCTGAGCCTGTGCTTTGCACGTAGTGCCTTTCTAATGCTAGTTTGCTCTTTACATCAATGTTTTTACTAAAAAATCCAATAATCAAATAACAGTACCTTTTGTCATTTATATTAGCATGATTTTGAATATTTTTTTCAGTGTTCATCATATTAAACATCTGTCTAATCCCATTTATTTTTTTGAAGTAAGTTAATAGGGATTCTAAGATCATGAACAAAAGTCAACATCTGTCTAATCCCATTTATTATATTAAAAAATCACTATAATAAAATCATTATAATATTTATTATTAAAAATAAAATCACTATAATATTTATGGGACCTACACATTTTTCAACTATCTACCTAAAAGTTAACAACTCAACATACTTCACACATTCAAACAACTCAAAATACTCTCAATGGGACCCACAAACTCACTCCAATCTCTACTCATAACTATTCACAAACATTCTCAACACTTCTCAAGTATTCTCACTACCCAAACGTACCCTTACTCTAAGAGCTTTCTTCTTGAATTTCTTCATCAAGCAGAATTGCTTGATTTTTGTTTTTAATCCAAGTTGTTCTTCATCATCATGTACATAACAAAAAAAAAAAAAAAAACAGGACAATGATTAGATTATATTGTTCACTTATATAAGCTTTATTGCAATTACTGGTATTCCTGATCCTGTGCTTTGCCCGTAGTGCCTTTCTAATGCTAAGTTTGCTCTTTACATCAATTTTTTTACTAAAAAATCCAATAATCAAATAGCAATACCTTTTGTCATTTATATTAACATGATTTGGAATATTTTTGTTAGTGTTCATCATAGTAAACATCTGTCTAATCTTGACTGGCATCATTGCACATGCAGTTCATCTCTGATCAGCATGGAAAATGGGGAAGAACACTCATCTCCGTTAACACCATCTACCTCAAATCCTCCATCAACTTGTCCAAATTTCACAAATTACATGCACGGTTACTATGAATCACTTCCTGCGTGGTCACCGACTTTTCCGCCATATCCAGATGTCTACCAATATCCAAGCAACATTCAAGTGGTGATGCAACATTCAAGTGGTGATGCAACTAGCAATTGTAGTTCTTGCAGTTGTAATGGACATGACGAATGCCTCTCTAATGAGATTTGTAAATGTAGAAATTATTTACTTTCATTTTTCTTTTCATTTTTTCTATGTAGTTCTTGTAGTTGTAATGGACATGACCAATGCCTTTCTAATGAGATTTGTAAATGGATAAATTATTTACTTTCATTTTTCTTTTCATTTTTTCTATGTTTTAGTTGGCAGGTTTCTTGTTTAATTAGTTCTTGCAATTGTAATGGACATGGCCAATGTCTCTCTAATGGGATTTGTAAATGGAGAAATTATTTACTTTCATTTTTCTTTTCATTTTTTCTATGTAGTTCTTGTAGTTGTAATGGACATGACCAATGCCTTTCTAATGAGATTTGTAAATGGAAAAATTATTTACTTTCATTTTTCTTTTCATTTTTTCTATGTTTTAGTTGGCAGGTTTCTTGTTTAATTAGTTCTTGCAGTTGTAATGGACATGGCCAATGTCTCTCTAATGGGATTTGTAAATGGAGAAATTATTTACTTTCATTTTTCTTTTCATTTTTTCTATGTTTTAGTTGGCAAGTTTGCTGTTGAATTCTGGGCAGGTTTTAGTTGGCAGACTTTTCTATGTTTTAGTTGGCAAGTTTAGTCATTTTGGGAGGAAACTGTCATTACCTATTATTAGATTTCATGCAGGGCAATATTTTGATTTCATTACTAGATTTCCATTTACATGCTTGTTTCAGAAGAAGCCAACAACTGATGCAAATTGAAAAGAAATACTGATAAAAAAATGTTCCATTTACATCAAGCGGGGATAGCTCAAATTGTTCCATTTACATCAAATTGTTCCAACAACTGAACAAACTGTTCCATTTACATGCAGTCTGTGGACACTGATAAAAACTAAAAAGATGGGCGCTAGAGCAAAAGTCCCGACTAACACAACATAAATTCTGAGTAACTTAAATTACATGTTCAAACTAAGTTGTAACATCACCAATATATAAACAACTTAGATACACATAGCACCAATGTCTTATTTCAGCTTCACGTACAACAAGCACCAACTCCTTATTCAGAAACTCCTCATTTCTATTAGATAGCACCAACTCGATCTCATCCGCTCTCTTATCGAGATCAATCTCCCTCTTTTCGATATCGTTGAGTATCCCTGAGATTTTATACATATTTTGGAAAAATGTTAGATGCACATAACTCAATATAATTGCAAATAATCCGATATTGAACATAAGCCTGTGATATTATCATCTTTCTCAAATCATACTAACTATATATAAAATAAGAAAAAGAAATCATGATGATTATAAATGTAAATCTACGGAATGCTTAAGAGAAGTTGAATATAAATGTTAATTTAATAACCCGAACCCATAGTTTATGTGCACATTCTTGGAGTATGAACATGGAGAGGAGCCATGATAATAAAAAACCTTAATTTCAATTGGTCAAGTTTGATGCTCTTCACTTTCTTTTATTTTTATTTACAATAAGGGAATTGTATCAGCACCTTACCACTCCACACTTGATGATAAATGAAAATGCAAATTGACCCAACCATTGCGTGGCTTTATTTTTAAAGAACCAGAGGCCCTATGTGTACAACCAAAAACTGAGGATAATGTCATACCCCATTAGCCAGAGTATATTCCAAGAAAACATGATTAGCATTTTCAGCAAAGCCATCAAGACTACAATCACACTAACTGGTGATACCTGAAAACTGAAAAATCTAAAAACTTTTTACTTACCAATGAAAACTTGGGGATCAATTTTACAACAACTTAAGCCTTTTTTTTTTATTTGCAGCACATTTTACTCCAGTACTCAAATCTAGTAAGCTTGATGACAGCAGAAAATGGGAGGTCTGATCATCCATGATTGTATAGTGTAAAAAAAACCAACCCTCAGCAGATTCCCCAATTGAAAGCCATGGGCCCAAAAAAGGGAAGGTAATAGAGCATACAATTTTTGCATCTTTCTAGTTTCTTCTGATCTGCAGCAAAACAGGATATTCAATGTTTTCAACTTTTCCCAAATAGTTGGTGGGCAAATTCCATTATGAATAATGAACAAGGTAGTGACCATGATCATGAATCCCTCGCCTCATTCTGTCCCCATCAAACAGACCAATAATCAAACATTCCTCATCTCTTTCTCATCTTGTTCTACATATGTTAACCAAAACATAAAATGGGAGATTTCTTCTTCGGTTTAGGGCATGCGAAGAAATGGGGCACCAAGAAAATTTCAGAAGATGAGAAGAAGGTGCGAACCTGTAGATGAGAAGAACCTGTCTTCGCGTTTAGTCTTTGTGGTCGTCTGTGGGGAAGCTTGCTCCAGAAAGCCGAATCTGTTCCATGGGCTTCAGCTGAGAAGAATATGCAAAAAAATAAAAAATAAAAATAAAAAAATGAAAAAAATGAAGACGAGAAGAAGAAGATGAGACGTACCTGATGTTCGTGGTTCTCTGTGGGGTACAAGAAGAAGAAGATGGAAGAAGAAGATGAAATCAATCTCCGTGGGTTTCTAAAGCTTGCTGCATTTCAACCTAACTGAATTCAACGAAACGATGCGTTTCATTTTTATACGTGGATGGACATGTACGTGGAGGGTTCCCAACCCCGGGTGCGAGTAGAATTTTTATTTTTTGTAACTGGTCCTCTTTCCCTCTATTTCCTTGGAAATATTTTTAGAATCTATAGTTCTTGAATATACCAAGCTTGCCTTTGACTGTGCCTCGAATCTCTCCAATTGATCTTACTTGCCTGTTTTGGACTCACTACTATCTCCTTCATCGTCATTCTGCTGCTGCCAATCATTGGGTTGAGCCTTTTCCAGCCTGCTACCATATTCTCTAGTCCCATATGCACTAGATTGTACAGATTGTGCTCATAAACATGGGCCATACTATGATTGTGTGTCCTCTACCAATTGACTTCCTTGTTTTGATAGTGAACAACCTCTCCCCTTGTGCTTCAAACCACCACATTGGAAACAAAAGTTCTGCAAGTTCTCATATTTGAAAGTAATCTACAACTATTTACCACCAACTTTTAACCATCTTCCTCGTGCAATAGGTTTAGTAATATCAAGTTCCACTCTAACTCTTGGGAATTTCCCCCACCCAAAACCTTCCCTGTCAACATCTACCATTATTATATTACCAATAGCAGATCCAATTTATGTTAGTTTTTCATCTTATAAATGATTAAAATATTTGATGTAAAGTGAAAAATAATGTGAACCATTACCATTGTTCAATGTATCGGTTCGGTTATCTAGATTTTGTGTCTTGGTACTTGAACCAATCTATGCCTCTTAGGGATATGAGCCTTAATCGCTTCTCAACCAAACAAAGGGTTGTGTCATTTGGTGAATTAGAAACATTTTCAATGTATTCTCTAATATTTGAGAAGTTGTGACTTCTCAAAAGTGCTCATTCATTTAAGTTGTGACTTTTCACAAACACCATTTCATTTATGTGATGTGACTTTTCACATGTACCCTTTTATTTAATAAGTTGTGACTTTTCACATGTGACCTTTCATTCTCTATAAATAGGGAACCCCACCCACAAATTCATTAACTCCAAATTCTCTACAAAACTTAGAGAAACACCTCCTCCTTCTCTTTGTCTTTCTTTCTTTGGGCTTTGGCTATTTTATATCGGGTTCGAGGATCTCCTTTTGTGTGCACGGACAAGGAGATTAACGGGAATCGACGTTGTTGTATTTTGGGAGTAGACTATCAAGAAGCCTAGTGCATGTTTAATATTGGAGGCAGCGGAATCTACTCTAAGGAAAGCGTCTATCACAACGTGCCTCAACACCGGGTTCTCTCTTTCAAATTTGTTCTTGTTATTTTACATATTCTCTAGTTTACAAAGCATTTTAGAATATTTATCAATAATCTTAGAGTAGATCCGTTTGTTAAACTAGATGTGTATTTTAATTGATTGGTTGCCACCATGACTTCAAACGAACCTATTGCACCCGAGAAATTTGGAGGAATCAATTTTAAGCGTTGGCAAGAAAAGATGAAAATCTTCTTACAATGCTTGGATTATATTTTGTTATTGAGAATAATCTTCCTTCTGATGATTTACATGAGCCCGCACGTACAATTGAATTACAAACATATGCAGAAAAAGATAATTTGTATAGATGTAGGATTTTAAATCATTTAAGTGACACACTTTTTGATGTTTATCTACACATTAAATCTGCCAAAGATATTTGGAATGCTTTTGATAAGAAATATGGTGTACAAGATGCCGGAATGGATAAGTACACCGCAAGCCAATTTCTTGTTTTCAAGATGGATGATTCCAAATCTGTGGTAGAGCAAGCCCATGAGTTAACTATTATTTACCATGAATTGGGCCAACGGGGAATGGGTATTACCGAGCGTCTCCAAGTTGCTTGTACAATAGACAAGTTGCCTCCTTCATGGAAGAATTTTGGCCTATCTCTTAAACATAAGACTGAAGATATGACCATGGAAACTTTGATCTCTGCATTAGGATCCAAGAACAACACTTGGAAAATGATCTCATCCCACCATTGGTTTCTGATTTTCAGTCTAAAGCAAATATTGTAGAAGGCCATAAAACTCATAAGAACCCACTACATCAGAAGTCCAAATTCAATAAGGGTAAAACTAATTATGGGAATAATTTGAAACCAAAATCCTATATTAACAGAGATGATAAAAGACCTATTTGTTTTAATTGTAACAAACCGGGTCATTTGGCTAAAAATTGTCGCTATAAGAAGAGGAAATATCAAGGCAATGAACAACCAAGATCACCTAACCCACAGGCTCATATGGTGCTTTCCGGGACCGACTCTGTTGGAACCAATGAACGGTATGTAACCATAAGTCCCCAAGTTTATTTGGCTTGTAGTGCTACTGATTGGATAGTAGACACATGAGCCAATGTACATGTCACTTCTAACCGCAAAATTTTTTCAACATATCAGGATACAAGCGGCATGAAAGTGACGATGTGTAACTCCACCTCTGCACAAGTATTGGGAGTAGGAAAAATTGTACTCAAATTAACATCTGGAAATACTCTTCCTTTAGAAGAAGTATTTTACGTACCAGAGGCGAGGAGAAACCTAATTAGTGGATCTTTACTCAATGGGGTAGGCTACACATTATTATTTCAATCCAATAAAGTTATTGTAACTAAATATGGGTCATTTGTAGGGAAAGGCTATGTGAGTGGTGGTTTGTTTGTAATAAATATTCAAAATAATATAGTAGACAAATTTGATTCTAATAATAAATTTGTATTTTCTACATGTTCCTCTTCAATATGACATGCTAGATTAGGCCATGTTAATTATCATAATGTCAAAAGAATGATGGATTTAGAGATTATTCCTAAAATTTCTATTGATTTGGATGAAAAATGTTTAATTTGTGTTCAATCAAAACAGCCTAGAAAGCCATTTAAATCTATTATAAGAAACTCATCGCTACTTGAATTAATTCATAGTGATGGTTGTTATTTAAATGGTGTCTCCTCTAAAGGTGGTAATAAATACTTCATTACTTTTATAGATGATATGTCCAAATTTTGTTATGTTTACTTGATGAAAACAAAAGATGAATCATTTAGTAAATTTGTCATCTATAAAACTGAAGTTGAAAACCAATTTGAGAGGAAAATTAAAATTATCAAGTCTGATAGATGAGGTGAATACTCCTCTAATCAATTGGCTCAATACTGTGAGGAGAATGGTATTATACATGAGGAAACTGCTCCATATTCTCCTCAATCCAATGGTGTTTCTGAAAGAAAAAATAGAACCTTGATGGATATGGTCAAATGCATGCTCTCTAGTTCCGGCCTACCTGAGCAATGGTGGAGGGAAGCAATACTTGCATCTTGTTTTATCTTGAATAGGGTACCATTTAAGGGATCTGACAAGACACCGTATGAACTCTGGAATGGTAGAATACCCAATATTAATTTCTTTAGAGTTTGGGGTTGTCTTGCAAAGGTTAATGTTCCAAAAATTAAGAAAAGGAAATTAGGTCCCAACACAGTAGATGCAGTATTCATTGGGTATGCTAGACATAGTTCTGCATATAGGTTTTGATAATCAAATCAGAAGTCCAAGGTATTGATCCCAACACCATCATGGAGTCTAGAGATGCAACATTCTTTGAAGATCTATTTCCTTTCAAAAATAAATTAGAAAGATCTTTACCTACAGTAAGTTTTCCTTCCACTAGTAGTTAACCTAACATTATAAATAATCCTGATAGTGTATCTGGATTAGAAAATGAACTTGGAAGAGGAAAACGAGTTAGAAAGGAAAATAATTTTGGACATGACTTTTATACTTATTCTATGGAGGAAGACCCATTGACTTTCAAGGAAGCCATGCTTTCTATTGATTCTACTTTCTGGAAAGAAGCAGTAAATAGTGAGATGGAATCTCTTAAGATTAATGGTACTTGGAATTTATGTGATCTTCCACCTGGATGTAAAACCATTGGATGTAAGTGGATTTTTAAAAAGAAATTGAGACCTAATGGTACTATTGATAAATTTAAAGCTAGGCTGGTTGAAAAGGGCTTTACACAAAGAGAGGGTATCGATTATTTTGATACATATTCTCCTGTTACTAGAATAACCACAATTCGTGTTCTAATTGCTCTAGCAGCGATCCATAAACTTGAAGTCTACCAAATGGACGTAAAGACCGCATTTTTAAATGGCGATCTAGAAGAAGAGATATACATGGATCAACCAGTGGGATTTGTGGTTTCAGGACAGGAAAGAAAAGTTTGTAAACTTATTAAATCTCTCTATGGTTTAAAGCAAGCTCCTAAACAATGGCACCAAAAGTTTGATGAAATAATTTTATCTTATGATTTTAAGATAAATGAATCTGATAAGTGTTTATACACTAAAATAGTTGATGGTACATGCGTAATGCTATGTCTTTATGTTGATGATATTCTCATCTTTGGTACCAATATAGATATTGTTCTTGATGTTAAAAATTTTTTATCTAAGAATTTTGACATGAAAGACATGGGAGAGGCACAGGTAATTCTTGATATTAAATTAATGAGATCTCGTGATGGTATTAACATAAATCAATCTCATTATATTGAAGAGATTCTTAAAAAATTTGAGAGATTCGAATGCAAACCTGTTAGTACTCCTCTTGATCCTTGTTTGCATTTAAGTAAGAATCTTGGAGATCCTGTGTCACAACTGAGATATTCTCAGATTATTGTTACGTTACTGTATATTGCTAATTCTACTAGACCTGATATTTTATATGCTGTGAGTAGACTTAGCAGATATACTAGTCGGCCTGATAATTCTCATTGGAAGGCATTGGAAAGAATTCTTAAATATTTGAAAGGAACCATGACATATGGTATCCATTATTCTGGGTATCCCACTGTATTAGAAGCATACAGTGATGCTAGTTGGATAACTGACACAGTAGATCATAAGGGAACGAGTGGATATATTTTCACTCTCAGTGGAGCAGTTGTGGCTTGGAGATCTTCTAAGCAAACTGTGATTTCACGATCTACTATGGAAGCTGAATTAATAGCCTTAGATACTACCGGACATGAGGTAGAGTGGCTTAAGAATTTATTATCAGAAATTCCACTAGTTAAAAAACCAATGCCAGCCATTTCTGTTCTTTGTGACAATCAGGCTGTGATAAGTATTTGTAATAATAAACACTTTAATCATAAGAGGAGACATTTAAGTATCATGCATTCTACGATAAGATACCTGATAAAGAATGGATACCTGACTTTGGAATATGTAAAGTCAGAAGATAACCTTGCGGATCCTTTGAAGAAAGGACTGGCAAAGTCGAAGGTTATACGTACATTAAGGGGGATGGGACTGAAGTCCATTAATTAGGTCACCAATAGTGGCAACCCAACCTTCCTGACTGGAGATCCCAAGAAGAAGGTTCAATGGGAAGAACAAACTATTTGAGTGACTGGATAGCACTATTAATATTATTATATGTTCATCCCTAGGGTGTGAGTGCTACAAATGCAACGGCAAAGGAAAAGCGAAATGCTTTGAATGAGTCCAAGACTAAGGCGAGGTATTGAATTGCAGGTACCCTTGGAGGACTCACCTATGTGAGTGTAACTGTGGGGCCGCAGTCTATGGCAATTGGGCTATTTCCTAGAGAGCTCATGAATCCAAGATACGGTGCACGACCTCTATGCACCACCTTGAAAGGAACCTGATATATGCCGTACTATGTGTGTGGTGTGAAGAAGCCTGAGTTAAAGATTCTGGTTCAAGACTTGGTTCACCATGGATCTTTCAGATGGAAACACGCTAACACTAGGTAGACGTTCAAAGCCGCAAGCTACCTCTATTGATGCATAGTACTTAGTCCAAAGAAATAAAATTGTATTCTATTCTGTTCTTTAAAAATATTTTAATCAGGTGGGGGATTGTTAGTTTTTCATCTTATAAATGATTAAAATATTTGATGTAAAGTGAAAAATAATGTGAACCATTACCATTGTTCAATGTATCGGTTCGGTTATCTAGATTTTGTGTCTTGGTACTTGAACCAATATATGCCTCTTAGGGATATGAGCCTTAACTGCTTCCCAACCAAACAAAGGGTTGTGTCCTTTGGTGAATTAGAAACCTTTTCAATGTATTCTCTAATATTTGAGAAGTTGTGACTTCTTAAAAGTGCTCATTCATTTAAGTTGTGACTTTTCACAAATACTATTTCATTTATGTGATGTGACTTTTCACATGTACCCTTTCATTTAATAAGTTGTGACTTTTCACATGTGACCTTTCATTTTCTATAAATAGGGAACCCCACCCACAAATTCATTAACTCCAAATTCTCTACAAAACTTAGAGAAACACCTCCTTCTTCTCTTTGTCTTTCTTTCTTTGGGCTTTGGCTATTTTATATCGGGTTCGAGGATTTCCTTTTGTGTGCACCGACGAGGAGATTAACGGGAACCGACGTTGTTGTATCTTGGGAGTAGACTGTCAAGAAGCCTAGTGCATGTTTAATATTGGAGGCGGCGGAATCTACTCTAAGGAAAGTGTCTATCACAACGTGCCTCAACACCGGGTTCTCTCTTTCAAATTTGTTCTTGTTATTTTACATATTCTCTAATTTACAAAGCATTTCAGAATATTTACCAACAATTTATTCTCCAACTTCCTTTGACACTCCAGCCAATGGTAAGTTATGAAGCTGAACCCATAAAGGCTCATATTGGAATGTTATAGCATTTGGTGGAGTGTTTCCTTCAAAAATCCTAGAGAGAAACCAAGAACCTATCAAACGACCATGGCCTTCCAAACATAACTTTTTCTTTATTAGACTCCTGAAATCCTATTATAAACCGATTCTCCCCCACTTCTTTGAAAGTGATCCATCTTTTTTATTTCCAAACCTGTGACATTGTTGATCTAAAGGCCTCTATCATGTTCACCCATTTGTCTGCCACGATGAATGCCAAAAGGCATTGTTTCCCTCTAGTTCTTTACTCATGAACAACTTCATCAACAATAAAATTACTTGTTCTTCTTCTTTAGTGAGTTTGAGACCTTCCCACAGTTTAGAAAGATCATCAGCCATTTGGCAAACTACTACAGACTAAAGTCTAGAGACAAAAAACTCTTTGCCATAGAAAAGGACGTACACCCTACCCTTCAGAGATGAGAAGAACCTCATTTCGAATCCTTATTTTCTCATGTTCGATACATATATTAAATGTGCCCTACAACATATAATTTTGCATGTATAAGACTTTTACATTGTAGACCTCGCACTAACTTTAATATTATGTCTATTTTCTCTATATATTCTACCATCAAATCCAATCCAATAAGTTGACAGAGATCTACTAATGAAAAACTCCGGTTGCAATGTCGAGCGGAAGCAGCACAAGGGGCAATAATTATCATTTTGAAGAAGCCATGATGGAAGCTGACCTGTGAGCATGGCATAACAATTGCAGCTTTAGTACTCCCAGCTTGTAGCTCTTGCAAGCAGATGGCGCAATTCGAAGTACTTTAAGTGATCTTCAACTTCAAGTTGTCTCGCCTCTTCTATAAAACTGTAAATCCAATGAAATTCGGGCGTTTCTACAACGTCCAAAACCACGTTGTAGACAAGCATGATGTTCATGTCACTGGGTAGCGAACTAACATACTTCAAAACAACTTGGATGAATTGAGGACAATGGTGATATATGCAAAAAAATGAAGAACAAAAATGGACGGAAATCGAATGGAAACTTGACTATAAGGTAACACTCCCGTGAGGGTATTTATCCTACAAGGTGGTGATGGAAAAAGAGAATTAAGTGCCTTCATTCATGCACCAATGATCCCTATTTATAGGCCATGAGACACTGGTTAGCAAGGGGCACAACCATTGGTAATACAATGATTGACAAAGGACACAACCATTAACAAGTGACACAACCTTTTGACTAAATCAAAAGGTTATATCTCTTTATACTTCCTCAACCATCACCCCTATGGGAACCATCACCCCCATGGGAACCATCACCATTCCAAGGGGTACATCGTTTGGTGATCACACTCCTTAGAATTAGAATATATACATATGTGGGATGTTCTTCATGTGGGATAGCAGATGGGGTACTATGGTTTTTGAGGACTCCTTGGACGCCAATAGCCTGCACTGCACTCGAAATACATATAGGATATATATCCCCTTCTGGGTGCTGCGGTTTCACTACATGGAAGTTGATGCAGGGGGATTCGAGTCCAAATCTGAGGCCGATAAGGCTCAACTGACAGATGCGACGTTAAAAGCATTGGACTACTTAGAGAAAGTAGACCAGCGCAAAGTCATTGGGAAGAGATAAAGATTTGGGCGAGGAGCGGAAGATTTGGGCGAGGAGACTTAAGTAGGCGGGAAGAGTTAAAGACTTGGGCCAGTAGACTTATCCCTTGGTTTGGGCATTGAGACTTAAGTAGGCGGGAAGAGTTAAAGACTTGGGCAAGGAGACTTATCCCTCGATTGGGCATCGAGACTTATCTCTTAGTTGGTTGGGCGAGGAGAAGTGGCGGCATCCGTCTTTTAACTATAACTTGGGCCACAGGTGTCAAAATCGCTCATATGACCCAAATTCGAAAGACTCTCTTTTTACAATTTAAGGCAAGAATAATCTGTAAGGAGTATTGATAGAGATTAACGTATTTATGCCTAATCAGAGATGGTTTAGTACTTGACGTCATCAGGTCCTTAGAACTTAATTAGGGTCTGTATATGATATATTACTTTATCAATATCTTATTTAATTTTTAATTTAATTTATGTATTTATAGATTAATTTATTTTAAGGGAAACAGAGTTTTATTAATAAATACTCTATAAGAGAGCTTAAATACAAGCATAAACTTCCTTTATGTCAATGATGAAATCTGAAATAGACAGAGCATTTTTTCCTAGTGCATGAGCTACATTGTTGGCATCTCTTTTGATATGTTTAACAGACCAACTATCAAAATGAAAAAGCACATTTTTAACATAAAAAACAAGCATGCCTTTGCAATCCCAACTATAATCTGTACCATTGATAGCCTTGAAAACAAGTAGTATATCCCCTTTAAGGATAATCTTCTTAAAACCCAGTTCAAGTCCCATAAAAGTTGCATGAAAAGCAACATAGGATTCTGTTAATAATGGATCTAGATATAGAGGTTTGTTCATCCTCATGGTAGCAAGTACTTGTCCTTCCCAGTCCCTTGCAATAGCCCCTATTCCAATTCTAAAATTATTCTTGTCAACAACATCGTCCCAGTTGATCTTAATAACATCCTTTGGAGGTGCCTCCAGCATGGTCCATTTTTCCTCTTGGTGTGTAATCTCTGATGGCTGGTCCTTGTCCCTTTCTGTTAGCTTCATTGCAGATGATAGACACTTTTAACTATAAAAATACTATTTCTTGTGCATCTCCATATATGTTTGTCATCATTTCCACAAGGACTTATTTTGGAATCTTACTAGTAATCTTAGCTTCATCACTCGAGAATACTTCCTTGAGAAGTTGCACATTCCATTGTTTTGTCTCTTGGTCTATAAGATCCGCAACCTTAGCATCTTCTAGTAGTTTGATTACACTACTTTGGACCTTGAAGGATGTGGGTTGGGGAACCCACTTATCATACCAGATCTTGATGGATTTGCCAGTCCCTACTATCCACATTAAGCCTTCTTCAAGAAGAGGTTTAGCTGCCATGAAACTTCTCCATAAAAAAGTTGACTCCTGCCCAGCTTTGCATGTAGGAATTCCCCACCTGGGAATTACTTTAGAGCCAATACTTGAGCAGCAAGTGAATGAGGATTCTGCACCAGCCTCCATCATTGTTTGGCAAGCATAGCCAAGTTAAAATTCTCCACATCTCTAAAGCCAAGCCCCCCCTCCCCCCACTAATTTCCTTTTACCCATCTGGTTCCATCAGATCCAGTGGATCCTCTTTTCTTTTTCTTTTTGGCCCCACCAATAACCATGCATAAGTGTATTAATATCCATCAATATTGACTTAGGAATCTTGAAAACTAGTATACAATAAGTAGGAATAGCCTGAATCACAGACTTAAACATAATTTCCTTGCCAGATTAGGAAAGAAACTTCATCTTCCAATTACTTATTCGAGTCCTGACTTTGTCCAAGATGTTGCCGAAGGAACCAACTCAAGATCTGCCCACCATTGTTGGAAGTCCAAGATATTTCTCATATGATTGTGTTGATCTGACTCTAGCAATACTAATGATTATATCCTTTTTAGCCGCCTTGGTGTTTTTATTGAAAAAGATGAATGTTTTCTCCTTGTTAAGTCTTTGGCCAGAAGCCAATTTATAGGTCTCCAATAATCTGAGCAATCTACTCCACTCCAATGTGTTGGTTTTACAAAAAAACAAGGCTATCATCTGCAAAAAAATAGATGAGTGATGTGGAGCTGCCTTCGAGCTAAAGGAACTCCAGTAATTTAACCTACAACTTTAACTTTGTTAAGCAAATTACTAAGGGCTTCAGAGCAAAAATTGAAGAGATAGTGTGAGAGGGGATCATCCTATCTAATACCTCTAGATGAATTAAACTTCCTATGGGGACTGCCATTGATGAGCAAGGAGTAGGAAACTGTTGACACACATCTCATATTAAGCTCAACCCATCTAGTTGCAAAGTCCATTTTCTTCATAATTGCTTCAAGAAAAGGTCACTCTATCCTGTCATATGCCTTGCTCATGTCCAGCTTTAGGGCCAGAAAACCTTCCCTACCATGTAATTGGCACTTCATTGTATGCATGGACTCATATGCAACAATAATATTGTCTGAAATCAATAGATTAATAGATAAACCCTCTATTTATTGCCTCATTATGATTATATGATATATATATGTACATATTTAAGAAAAAATATGCATAACGAAAATAGAAATGTGCGCGAGACTTCTGCCTACCACATGATCATATATATGTTTGACCAAATCCAAATACTAAAGGATCTTTAACTTGTAGATGAGCCTAATCTAATTATCAATATAGTTGGATTGGTGTGTTGAAACACATGATCATTCAAGACATATCTTCTTATACTTAAAAGAGGCTATAAAGGGATGAACATGAATGAACAGTGATCTGTGTTTGACACTTTATTTCTTCCATCTATGCCCATGTGCGGGTTGGGTCTTATTATGGTTTTGTACTTGTTTTTGTGATTTACTTTCCGCGTGTCCAGTTCTACAGCTTTAAGATACTATGTGAAGTGATATTTCATTTCTCTCATCTCTCTCTCTCTCTTTCTCCATCAGCCGGCAGCCTTCTTCAAGGAGCAGAAGCTGGTCTTCTCCTTTCTTGGTGCCGTTGCGATCTGGGTATAAATTTTGTAAAATATAGATCTTTTTTTTTTTGCATGTTTTCGAAGATGATCTGAAATTTGACTTTGGTTTTTTTTTTTTATTGACACGTTGTGATAGATCTATTCTCTGCATATTCTCTCTTCTTTTGGTCTTCTCTTGGTGGTGCAGGGGGCAGAGGTAATAGCTAAGGGAGGTGGGGCTTGGACATGGGCTGTGGTGGTCTAAGGTAGTTGGTGGCACCACGGGGAGGGCTGGAGGCCAGGGGTTGAGAGATAGAGAATGGGAGAGGGACGCTGGGCTGGGATGGGCTGGAGCAGTGGTGGATCGGGGTGGCTCGACTAGGAGGAGGCCCACAATGCCTCTTGGTGGCACTGCCAGCGGTTGTGGGTGGCGGGGCTAGGTGTGGGTACACAAATCTGTCTAGATCTAAGAGGGAGGGAGATCCAAGGGGTGGGAAAGGGCTTGACACCTTATGTTGGTGATCGGCATGGGGAGATCGGTGGCGTTGAGGTCGACGGTGCTGGGCCTAGTGGGCTGCGCATGGTGGCGATACAAGGATCTGACGAGATCCGAGAGATAGAGAAAGGACCTGAGGTGGTGAAGTCGCTGGTGATGGCGTGCTCGTGGTACAGTCTACATGCTTCTGTGGCTGGATGAGGAAATATGGCATGAGGGAGAAATGGTGTTGATGATCTTGGGTTTTGAGGAATTTTAGTTATTCATTATTTGAGTCAATTTGATTTTTTTTCCTAATCTATTTGCTTGCTTGGAAATGCGAGAAGAGAGAAAAAGAGTTTTCTAACTGTAAGATATTTCTTTTAGTTTTTCTTTGTTTGGTTGTTGGGTAAGAGAGTGTAGGAGATGAAAAAAAGTACAAAACTTCTTAACTCCTTGCCCTTGCACCCAAATTTTACGCTTATGAAAACTCGGCAGATAGAGGGCGAGGAAAGATAAAATCTTTCTCGCCCAGGCGAGGAATTGACTGAACTCCTCGCCCCTGCACCCGAATCACTCTATTGCATAAAAGCACACTGCTCAGGCACTTACACTTCTGAGTTGGAAGAATAATTAAAAATGCACAGTAGCTGCGAAACAAGGTGAAGTACACAGGCTGGCATGGTGCACTTAGTGCACATTGCCATGCACGCCCACCGTGCATGCACAATGATTGGGAGCACCATACGAGACCTACTCTCCATCACAGCCCCTCCCGCTCGGTAGCCAACTCACTCGGGATCAATCCTCACGCTACTCGAGAGTCTCCATCGTAGCCTCCCTCAGTTTGGGATCACTCCTCAGCCCACCAGCTCAGGAGCCATCCGCTCGGGAACCACCTTCTCGGATGTCACCTGCTCGGGAGCCACCTACTTGGGAGCAACCTGCTCGTCACCTCTTTTGCCTAGGACTTACTAAGCTTGGGAAGCATGGCTCGGGAAGCATCTCGGGAAACACCTGCTCGGGACAAACCCTCACTTTGCTTGGGAGACACCAGCTCAGAGATGACCTGCTTGTCACCCCACCAGCTCGGGACAGCACCTCACTTTGCTCTGGAGTTACCCGCTCGGTATCTCATGATCTCCTCGGGACTCTGCCAGGATTTGTTAAGCTCGGGAAACAAGTTCACGCACAAGAGTTCAGCTCGGGATCCCTCCTTTGCTCTCACCTCATCTTGGGAACCTCCACCTCCACTTGCTTGGGAGATGACCTGCTCGGCACCCCACCAGCTCGGGATAGCACCTCACCTGCTCTGGAGTTACCAGCTCGGTACCTCAGGATCTCCTCGGGACTCCTTTGCCCAGGATTTATTAAGCTCGAGAAACAAGTTCACGCATGGGGGCTCTATACAACACCGATCGAGGCCCAAGTCACCCCAGTGGGCCGGGAATAACTGTTTCTCCCCTTCCAGCCTATTGAATGATTTTTATTGCATCAACAATAATAATACAAGGCAAACGTGCCTCGCACATAACCCCACTGCTAGTGTGTGTGTATATATATACGTACGAGAATTTACCACTGAACAACCATTTTTTTTCCTATTTTTTCAAACAATTTTTTAAACCCCTTAAACATTTTTTTAAAATCACAAACTCATTAAAAAACCCTTAAGCATAAAAAGAAAAAGAAAAAACCCAATTTGTGAATTTTCTCGGTGGGTTTTGTAGGTGGGAGTAGTGTTTTCCACACACACATATAAGTTCTTCTACTCATCATCTCTATACTACACACTTGCCAAGAAAAAAAATTAAAAAATAAAAAATAAAAGTAAGTATGTGGTGTAGGAATGATTAGTAGAATTTTTCATATATATATATAGTTGATTAGATGGGATCGGTTGAAAAGAAAAACAAAGGAACTATAACAGAAAGAGAGTGAATTTTTTTTTTTGATATAAACATTACTACCTTCATTAACAACAAGATTCAGTCATTACAAAGTTTTTCTACAAGAATATCACTAGCTATTTCCACAGGACTATCCTCAATCCAAACCTTTTCATCTCCAACAGTAAGAGCTAATCTTGCTAGTTTGTGTGCAGTGTTGTTAGCCTCTCTATACACAAACCGAACGTCCCAACTCAATCTCCCATTCATAATTCTCCTCACATCATCAATGATACAACCATATTCAGCCCTTATTTCTTCCCCACTCTTAGTAGCATTCACTATTATTAGAGAGTCCCCTTCCAACACTACATCTGAAAATCCCATTTCACTACAAAAGGTTATTGCCTTCCTTAATCCCAGAGCTTCAACTACATACAGGTTGCTGTTATGAGCAAATCTTGAGCAGAGGCAAGCAAGAATCTCCCCATTTGAGTCCCTGACAACCACTCCAATTCCCACATATTTGTTCTTTGCATCCACAGCAGCATCCCAGTTTGCTTTTATCACTGATCTACCTGGTTTTTCCCATTTTGTCACACTCCTATTAGCATTGCTTCTCACCTGGTTTGTCTGTAGTTGGTCCTGGGCCATCTTGTATTCAGCTAGTCCCTGCATTGCAGCACAAATAATAACTTTCGGATGATCAAATTTTTTTTCAAACAGCAGTGAGTTTCTTCTCATCCAAATCTTCCTCATGATACAAGCTACCATTTCCACTTCATCTATTTTAAGAGTAGCATTAAGCTGAATACAGGGACTAGATTGCAAATAAACAAGATTTGTTTATTTGCAATCTTGTATTCAGTGAATTAGATTGCAAATAAACAAGATTTGTTTGTAAGTAGCTAGAGTTCGGTCAATTTGACTGGTATTAATTATTAAATGCTACAACTTGAATTAGTTAGACATGCAATTTATATAAATTTGTATGAACTTTAATAATTTCATATTTATTACTTTTCAAGATATAGTTTTTACTTTTATAGAAGGATTATTTTTCTCTTTTTTTTTTTTAGAAAAAGAATAATGTTAGATATAGTCTTATGATGTGCAAGTCCCGCGCCTTCATTTAAAAAAAAGTAGAATCCACTATTAAAAAAATAATCTTTTTATGTGAGTATTTGATTTATCTATTTTTTTAAAAAGAAGTGTGTAAGACTTACACGTTCTAAAATTACAAATATCATTTCTCTGATACACATAATTTTATTATAATAATCCAAGATATAATTGGTAGGGGTTAGAACTGGTGGGCCTAAATACACATTGTAGCCTAGTAAAGAATTGCAAACAATTAACGAGGAGACTTTTCATAGTGGGCGAGAATGGCGACCAAAGACATGGTCATAAGGGATCCACGTAAAGTAAGGCGACTAAATAATAAAGCTTGACAAAATGCACCGTACGATGCCGAAAATAGAGTCCACAGGTGATACTCGATTCAAAACCATGTTCGACCAAATTCATTGAAGTTTGGATTCGTGGAGAGGGGGTCGGACGAGATACTCGTGCCGGAGGGGTGCTATCCACGGCAGAATCGCGCTCTGAAAGGAATTGTACCAAATCGATTCCCTAGAATTATGCTCTAGATCTTACTCTCCTCGTTTATTTTCAGAAAACATCTCATATCATCTCATTTCATCTAATTATTACAACTTTTTCAACTTCCAATACAAAATAAAATAAACAATTTAACTTTTTCAAATTTCAAAATAAAAATAATATTAAAAAATATATTATAACAAGATTTTATTTAACTTTTTAACTTTAATCTCAACTTATCTCATCTACGAAAACAAATGAGACCTAGTCTCTATAAATGGGTAGCTGGGTATGTTTCAGGCTCTCCCTCTCTCAGATTTTACTAGCAGCAGAGAACTTATTCTTCTCTAATTTAACCATCAGAGGCATTCCACTCTAGACCCCGCGATGTTCTTGTTATGATTGCAGGTTAGTTGGTGTTGTAGGCATCACTAGAAATTGCATCAATAATTTGAATTGGTATATTGGACCTCGAGAGAATATTAATTAATTTGCTGGTGATGTGAGATCCATATGACTGCTACGACATGCTCTCACACAATCTGAGACCAAAAAGTTACTGCAATGAATGACTGCCAATGGCAAGGTGGATAGAAGATTTGTGGAAATGGAAGAAAGATTGCAAAGAATGGCGTTAGAGCTGGAAACCTTACAAAAAGAGAATGAAGTCCTAAAGCAAAGAGAAGTCGAATCTGAAGGAGGCGATGATCGGGGTTAGGATGTGTGATGAGAATCTCAGAGTGAAGGGGACCAACCCAAAGCGACCAAGATGAAAAGAAGAGGATGCATGGCAGTTTGTGGGATCTCATGGAAAAATATGTTGCAAAACAAGTAGGATCATCGTCGTCGGTCGACAACTTGCTCAACAGCATGGATCTGAAGTACAACAGGGAGATAATGATGGTCCCTCTCACACCAAAGTTTAAAGTCCCACAAATAGACCTTTATTATAGATCCAAAGATCCTGAAGTATTTGGAGTACTTCAAAGCCCATATCACCTTACATGGATTCCCAAGAGAGATCATGTGCTAGACTTTCCCTTTAATCCTCAAAGGTGTGGCGAGAGGGTGGTTCGAGAATCTACAGACATGCTCTATAACCAGTTTTGAGGAGCTTTATAGGCAATTCCTTACACAGTTCATGGCTAGCAAAAGGAAAAGACGGCCTGTTGTGTACCTCCTCACAGTGAAAGAACGAAAGGATGAAAGTCTGAAGGGGTATCTTACCTGATTCAACAAAGAGCATCTAATGACAAACAATCAAGATGAAAAGATAATGTTGAAGGCACTTTTGGGAGGAATTTGGCCCAAAAGCCCTTTCATGGAAAAGTTGGCAAGAAAAACGTCAATAACTCTATGTCATAGATAGAGTGGAAGACTTTGTCAATGCCAAAGGCATGCTTATGGCAAAAGTGGTAAAAGCGCGAGAAAATGAGGAAAGAGCAAGAGGTAGTCGCTATGGTCAAAAGAAGGAAAGAGGCCCCCACACCCGCAACCACAATGCTAGAGCGGTACACTCAAGTATGAATGTGCAAGGTGGTGAGGAAATATGGGCACATAGAGCTGATTGTAAAAACCCTGACAAGCAGATGTCTAACCGTTACTACACTTATCACAGAGCGAGGGGCCACAAGACTGAAGATTGCCACAACCTCAAGCATAGGATAGAGATTATGTAAAAGAACGGGGAATTAGAGCGCCTTGTTGATGAACACGAGCCACTGCCCAAGCAACCAGTCGGGAAGCGAAGAGAAAGATCATTAGACAAGTATAGAATCGAAAACCCAAGGAAAGAGAAAAAAAAAAAAAGAAGGGAGAGCACCCCCTGCCATAGCCCTGCTCGACCGCATTAGCCACTTGGAAAAATTAGAACTATAACAAGGGGACTCGTCGAGGGTGGAGTATCATCGTTCACCAGGAAGGCCTATACCAGAAGTACTATATACAAAGAAGTCTTTGTTATCAACAGGCCCTTGAAGCAGACCAAAATCGGGAAGACTACTCGCATCACCTATAAAGACAGCTTGGGTGTGTTATACTGACACGATGATGCTTTAGCAATGACTCTACTCGTCGCAAACTACAACACTCTTAGGATTTTGATCGACAATGAGAGTTCATTGGACGTCCTATTCTGGGACACATTCTTGATGATGGGCATTGAGCTTGTGGCCAACTCCTACACCGTTGAAGGGCTTTGCAAGAGAAACAATGCAACCTCTCGGGGCCATCGTGTTGCCTGTCACGGTAGGAGCCAGATCCGGCACGACAATAACGATAATTTTTTGTTTGTGAAAGCTCGTTCACCATACAAAGCAATCATCGGTTGCCCAACCCTGAACAAGATGAGAGCAATTACCTCAACCCACCAGTTAAGGATGAAGTTCAGATAGACATGTGTTCTAGGGAAGGTCGAGGAGAGCAAGTGCTAGTATGCAAGTGCTATGTACAGGAGTTGACGAATGAAGGTGCATAAATTTGCATTGCTAAAGATTCGATGAATGAGGATAAGATTCCCCCACTCTATAGCATATTGAACGGGCGATAGAGACTCATGACAAGGAAAGTCTAAGATAAGGCAAAGCCGCTGAGCCAATAAAATTGATCACCTTGTACCTAAACCTACCAAATGCCCTGGCTCTGATATGGATGCAGATGTCACCAGAGCTTCACTGGTGAATCAAGCAGCTCCTTGTCGATCATAAAGACGTGTTTGCATAGAGAAATGAGGTAATGATGGGAATAGAAACGAAGGTAATTGAACACCATCTTTGTGTTGATCCCGTGTCCATGAAAATAAGACAAAAGCGGAGAATCTTCAGCGAAGAAAAAATGGTGGCAATAGGATAGGAAGTGGAGTGTTTGCTAGAAACGAGCTTCATCAGGTAGTCACTTTACCTGAAGTGGCTTTCCAACATAGTATTGGTGAAGAAAGCAACCAAAAAATGGTGAATGTGTGTAGAGTTCATAGATTTGAACAAGGCATGTCCCAAGAACAACTTCCCTTTGCAGAGAATTTATCTAATAGTCGATTCAATAGCAGGACATTGAATATTAAGTTTCATGGAAGCCTACTTGGGGTACAACCAGATAAAACTCTATGAGAAAGAACATGAAAAGACATCCTTTATAATAGATAGAGGGCTCTATTGATACCGGGTAATACCATAGGCCTGAAGAATGTAGAGGCGACATATCAGTAGTTGGTGCTCTATAAACAAATCAGACGCAACATAGAAGTATATGTAGATGATCTCTTAGTCAAACGCAAGAAAATGGACCATCACTTGTCAAACCTAAAAGAAGCCTTTGCCAGTTTACTGAAGTACAACATGAAGCTCAACCCAACCAAGTGAACGTTTGGTGTAAGTTTAGGAAAATTTGTGGGCTTCATGGTGCTGAAAAGGGAGACAGAATCTAATTTAGAAAAGGTCAAGGCGATAATGAAGATGAAGCTGCCTCGAAATCTAAATGAGGTATAAAAATTGACCGGCAAGGCAGCGACACTGAATTGGTTCGTATCAAGGTCGACGAACAAGTGTCTCTCGTTCTTTTGGGCGCTATGGAAGGACAAATCCTAGCAGATTTTGTTGTCGAGTTTACAAACTTTCTAGAGGAGCCATAAATGGCACTAAAGGAAACACTCTGGCAGGTATATGTCGACTCCTCCTCCTGCCATAGTGGAAAAGGGGTAGGCCTCTACCTCATGACGGAATAGGGTGAAGATATTCATTATGCTATAAAGTTGGCATTTGAGATAACCAACAACAAGGCAGAGTATGAAGCACTGTTAGCAGGACTTGCCATGGCCAAAGGGTTAGGCGCAAGTGAGCTTGAAGTACGCAAAAATTCCCAGTTGGTAGTGAACCAAATGATGAAGGAGTACCTAGAAAAATGGGACAGGCTGAAGATGTACTTGCAATGGGTATGAGAATGGTGCGATCATTTCAGTACTTCAGTATTCGATAAATACTGTAGGAAAAAAATTGGCGAGCAGACAAGCTCACCCATGTCACCTTAGGTATGGAGGGATCCTTCCCTTATAGTCCATAAGGACATAGGTGTCAGATGCCTCGTCTATTGAAGTTGAAGTGTCAGCAATAGGAGTGACTGTATTTGAGTGGGCATAGGATGTGACAAAATACCTGACCATAGGGGAACTTCTAGAAGGACAAGGCAGAGGCAGGAAAGATGAGATCTAGGGCAGCCAAATTCACCATCGTAGTAGGGGTGCTATATAGAAGAGGTTTCTCTGCACCATTTCTAATTTGTGTATCCAAGGAAGAAGCACAATATGTGATGGAAGAAATACAAGAGGGAATCTGTCCAACCCGGTGGCAGAGAATTAGCACAAAAGCACACGAGGGCAAGATAATATAGCCCAACAGGCTCGAAGATGCAGAGGATCAATTTGTTAGGAAGTGCGTGAAGTGCCAACTACATGCAATTGTGCCTCATATCCCATTGGAGGAGTTGACAATGATGGCAACCTCCACCACCTCTGACATGGCCGGAAAAGCTCTTTCCATATACGATTGGGAGGACTAAACTTTCTCCTCTAATCTACACTGGCGCTGGGCGATCCACTGAGCTAGAAAGGATAGGCCCAGCAAAGAATGCACAATCAATTCTAACTAGTCAGCACATATAAAAAACTCATGGGTGAGTAAATTAATCATATACCAGGGTGAGGAATTCACCGAGTTGCAAATTAATCTTGAAGACGAATGGGTCAGAAGTTTTGCTAGCCTCTTGGCTAAAGGGAAGGGGTGGCACATAACCGAAGTCTTCGAACCCTATGTGAGACGAGGATCCTTGGTGAACATCTTTAGGAGAAGGCACCCTTGGAGGACACTCAGCTGAGGAAGGCGTGCCCTTGGGCGACGAGGGTGCGCCACAAAGAGACTCAACCTGTGGGTCAGTGGGAGCCTATTTTGGCATGTTGAGCTCTCCGGAACAGGTTCACCCTTGGTGATGAATGAGTTGGATGTTTCGCCAGCCTTTGGGTTGAATGGAGGAGGTAGCACACAGTAGGGGTCGACGACCCCTAGGTGAGGCAAAGACCCTTGAAGAACATCCTTAGGAGGAGATACACTTGGAGGACACTTAGAGGAAGAAGGAGTGACCCTAGGCAACGAAGGCGCGCCACAAGGCGTGCCCTTAGAGGGAGCCATATTTTGGCCCTTCAAGCTCTCCAAAATGGCTTCACCCTCGTCGATGCTCGGGACGTTGCATTGGGATAATCAACAGTGTCTATGGATACCTTTTCAATAAGGACGGTGTCAACCAAAGGTATATCTTTCGTGACAGTCACTTTTCCTCCAACGGAAGCACTAATGCCGGTGGAACCTCTTGAGTCTGGATCATAGCCAGTTCTTCAGAAGCAAATGGGCCAACATAAGCCTTGACTTGCTTTGTTGCACTATCGGTAGTGCTCCGACCATACTTTCCATTGCCCGTCTCTATCACCTTCACATAGTCACTAGAGGTTACAAATGAAGGTGATATTGGCGTAAATCTCTCGAGGGAAATATCCATGAATGATTTGGGGAATGTAACGCCCCGATCTGGGAGGTCCGGAGAGTTAGCTCTTGTAACCTAAAACCATCTCCCAATAGTAATGGGCATTCCCTGATGAGGTGCCCAGTCTTACCGCATCGAAAACATGACCCCACCTCCCTTCTGCACTCTCCTGTGTGTGCACGACTGTGTGTGCACGATTACAAAATTTACAGAGGTCATTTGGTTGATTTCCTTGCGTCTGCCTCTGACCTGAGCTGTTCCCTTCATTTCTCTTCTTCCACGGCCCTTAATCCATACTAGAGGAAGATCCTTATGGGGTAGTTCTCTTCATCTGCTTTTGAAGTTCGACACTTTTCTTGAGGCTTCGTTCAAATACTATGGTCTTATTCACTAACTCTGAGAAAATTTGGATATGAGATCCCGCCACTTGCTCATAAATCCTATTGTTCAACCCCTAATCAAACTTTCGAGCCTCGATAGGAATTAGATATGCTGCAAAACGTGATAGCTCAACAAATCTGGCCGCATACTGGTGTACCTTCATAGTTCCCTACACCAAACTAGCAAACTCCATGACCCTATCTTCTCTAACTGAGCTTGGGAAGAAGCAATCAAGAAACATCTGCTTGAGATGGGACCAGTTGACTACTTCCGTCCCTTCAGCTTCCCTAATGGTTCTATTAGAAATCCACGATCCTTTTGCCTCTCTTGACAACTTGAAGGTGAGTACATTACTTTCTGTTTATTTGTACAATTCAAGACACAAGGTATCTCATCAATATCCTGGATCCAGTCCTCAGCCAAGGTTGGGTCTCCATGCCCATCAAAAGTGGGAGGGTGCATTCGGTTGAACTACTCTACATGCATCTGCCCTCATCATTTCTCACGTTCAAGTCCCCCAAGATTTTGAAGATGGCGATGAGCTACCATCTTGGAAGACTCATACTTGGTTAAACGTTTCAAAGGGAATATTAAAAATTATAAACTAAGCATAAATGTAACTACCAATTAATCTATATGTCACGAAACAACAATTTATTGTCTTACTCATTCTTTCTCATATACTAAATTGGCTTAAAGTTAACATAATCAATTGTTCATTCCATTTATACCAAACCATTTTGATTAAAGCCTACGTGCAAAATTTTACCTCAATTATAGAAATAATTTAGAGTTTAATGTATTAGTCCAAACAATTTAGTGGATATAGTTTAAATTGGAAAGTGATGAGATTTTAGGGTTGCGAGAGTTTTTAGATATTTGTTTTTAAAAAAATAGGTTATTTTAGTATTTTAGGCTTGAATGTCAAATTATGGGTTTAATTAGAGATTTAAGTTATGTGTTTATTTTATAGGTGGCGATTGATATTCGTTTGACACTATTGTGGAGAAATTCAAAAAAGTTAAGAAGTCCAGGTAAGCAGTGTTCCTATGCTAAACTTTGCATTAAAGAAATGGACTGAGGTCTATTTTGGAAAATATGCATGTTTGTTTTGAAAAGAAATTTTAAACAATCTCAGTTATTTGTTCTGAATTATACATGAGATTTTGTATAAGAAGAAAGTATTTTATGTTGTGACTGGTGTAGACATGATCTTATTTTTTGCATTTTATTTATGAATTGTGCAAAAAGGAGCTAACATGAAAATTTGTACATAATTATATGATTATGATATGATTTTGTTGTGTTCTGAATTTGTTCTGTACTATGATATGATATGATGTGACTTCTGAAAACCTCTAGTATGACATTCAATTTCTATTCTGTTCTGACCTTATCACGGGTGTAAAACTGTGGCCTCTGTTTGGGTTGGTATCAACTTTTTTGTTTCTGGTGCACCCACTTTGGAAGCCAAAATGGTTTTTTGCGAGGTCTTTCCTATGTGCACACTCGGGGCTCCAAGAATAATAAGGGGAAGATTCACATTCTGTTTCTACTCAGTTAGCCGCTAGGGTTTGCACAATCTTACCACGGGGGTTAAATATGGAATTATGTTCTGATATGATGTTCTGTCATACTATGCCAAAGGAAATTTTGAACTTTCGCTCTGATATTTTTGGTAACATGTTCTGATTTTGATTCTGAAAGCAAACGTTTTGATTCTGCATTTTGAAAGTAAATATTTTGTTCTACATTCTGAATTTTGTAAATGCTCATGTTTACATACTAGTATATGTTATTTGCTTACTGAGTTGTTGAAAACTTACCCCTTATTCCCAAAATATTTTTTAGATAATTTTGATGCTTTAGTTGGAATTCAAGAGTAGGAAGTGTTAGCAATGTTTGATGGTCCTAGAGGAATAAGTGCCAAATGGTACAAGTATTTATTGGAGAGTTTTATTCAGTAGAGAATTTTTTTTTTTTTTTTTTTTTTTATGTTATTTTAGTATTTTAAGTCATGGATATTTCTGAGTTATTGTGAAGATTTTATTTTATTTCATTAAGACATTTTTTTGGTGTCACTAGTCTTGGTGGAGAAACATATATTTTTGGTTTTGAATAAATGAACTTATATTTTATGAGAATTTGGAATATATCAATTTGTTATAGGAGATGGTTTTAGGTTTCAAGAGTTTACTCTTTGGACTTCCAGGACCAGGGCGTTATAGGGAAGGTGTTGAGAATTGTGTCAAAATAATTAGGGTTTAGGAACAAATCTAAATCCTAGGCCCCTTGGCCAACCATGTCCGTGAGGCGGTTGGTGTCAAGTTGAGGTGGGGTTCTTGGGCCTCCCGACCACCTTCAAAAGTGGGGGCAATAGATGAAGGCTGCGATGGCACACCTCCCTTAAGATCAACGAGGTTTGCATGTGTGTGGGGACCACACTGTCGTTTGGTCCCCTGTATATAAGGCCTTTTCCCATTTGGTCCAAAGTTAAAAGGGAGATCCTCTTGCACTCATACGCTTACCCAAGGCCAATAAGGCATAAGGCTAGGTGACCTACAACATGCGACCGGTTGGGCATGACCAAGAAACAATTGACTTTCTCCTTGGTAAGGATTGGAATTGACAGATTTAGGGTTCTCTTGAACCCATGCGTAGACGAGGTTGAGGCACAATATCTCATCCTTATTGCATGTCACTTCGAAACAACGACCGTCTGGGACCGAACGCCAGGAAACCCTGACAGCAAACTTGCGACGTGATCCCCACTTTCGCAAGGAACTCCCAACCTTCCCCTGATACAAAGAATAGTTTTTGCTCCAAATTCTTGATGTGAGAATACCGAGATTCCAAATGGATAACCCGATAACTGATACGCAAGTGGAACCTACATTGATTCCCATCGTGCCTTCTCATCTCATGTCGTGGATATGGAAGAATTAATGGGTTGTCAGGTTAGGATTCTCAACCCCGGTTGCTTCAAGGGCTTGCCTCTATACTATGTAACAAGACAAGAAGATCCTTTAGACATTGGGTAAAAGCTGGGTGGGAGCCATGCCCAAATAATCCAAAATGTCACGGAGGGGGTGGCAAAAAAGGAAGCCTCAGCCCCATCTAGAACAAGTTGATGTAGAGTTCGACATGCTCGGCAGTTTCATTAGGATTGACTATGCTGTCTCGAGAGTCAGGAGGACTCGACCTCGCTGAATCAAGGATTCTAAATCACTAAGCCACAGATTTCAACTCTACTTGGGTAGTGGTTGCTGCCCATCGACTCCCCTCAAAGGCAATAGGATGAGATGAGTCGAGTCCACGAGGCCAGTTCAATGTTCGGTGCGCACAAGAAGCATAACGAGAAGCATTTTTGGGAGCCATTTAGATGAAGAAATGAAAAACCTTGGAGACATAGAAGAAGATCAATAGAGACGATCTTGAAGACAAAAAGAGAGAGGAATAGGAAGGAATAGCCAGACGCGGAGATGAATCAGAGCGAGAAAAAGAGGTGAAGGAATAAAAACAAGAGTGATGGTTATGGGAAGATGGGACAACAAAAAAGTACAGAAGTTAAGCCAAGAAGAAGGTGACACAAGTAAAAGGAGAAGGAGCGCACCAAACAAAATCCTGCATTTTGCGCTACACAAAGAGACGAGAATGGTCTATGCCAGGTGAGCACATGCCAGTGGGTGAATACATTCATAGAAGCATAATCTGCACGATACTCAACCGACACACTTGTAACAAGAATTTGCAGGATAACTATTGGGCCTACATACACATTGTAGGCAAGGAAAAAACAACAAGCAATTAATGTGGAGACTCTTCATAGCGGTTGAGAAAGGTGACCAAAGACATAATTATGAGGGATTCACATGAAGTAAGATCACTAAAGAATAAAGCCTGACAAAAACACACTATACGGTGTCAGGAATAGAGTCCAGGAGTCATACTTGATTCAAAACCATGATCAACTGAATTCATTTAAGACTGGGATTCATGCAAAGGGGACTTGACACGATTCCCACGCCGGAGAGGTGCTATCCATGACAGAATTGCATTGCGAAAAAAATCTTACCATGTCGGGTCCCTAGAATTATGCTTCCAAAGGGATTGTACTCCTTAGACTCTATAAATAGGTAGCCAGGCATGTTCTAGGCTCTCCCTCTCTCAGACTTTACTAATAGGTGAAACCTTATTCTTCTCTAACTTAACCATCAGAGGCATTCTCCGCTGGACCCACCGAGGTTCTTGTTTTGGTTTCAGGTCAGTTGAATGTGTTTCAAGCATCGCTGTAAATTGCATCAAAAGTCTGGCGTCGTCTTTGGGGACTCGAGAGAGTATTAATTAATTTGCTGGTGAGGTACTGAGATCTAGATATCTGCTACCACACACTCTCACACAATCCGTGACAATGAAGTTACTACAATATCTCCAAAATCTTCAAACCTAGATGCTAAAGGGTAAAAAATATATATAAAGAAAAGTCATAGAGATGAGAAATTGAGACTTAGTGGAGGACTGCTACATGGTCCAACAGAAACTCTACGATGAAGGTGGTTTTATTTGCAGTACTTGAAGAGGCCAGCCCAAGATATGATATAGGAAGGGGAAAACAAAGAGATCCTAACAACAAAGGTATGATAATTATTTTCCAATAGTATGTCATGAGACTAGACTTTCTCTCTAACATTTTTGTTTTTGTTTTCGTTTTATTTCAAGAGCTAGGGTTCTATCAGAAAAACATTACATCTTAGTGAACAGAGAAGGAAACTAAAATAAATGGAACAAAGATAAAAATAAAAAATAAAAAAAAAGTAATTCATGCATGAAACGCGTACACTACCATTTTGAATGTCCTATTTTTACTGTTCTATGACTGCAGCAAAAATAACATGTAGGTGCATGAACATGTATAGATGTATGCTAGTCAATAGTCAAATGATTCACATCACAATAAGATTAAAGAAGGTTTTACTGGATTCTACAGCTAATCAAACATGTTACACATATGATTCATTGTTCAATCGATTCGATGGAATCTTTTTAAAGACTATTAATTTTTTACGTACCGGTGACATGGTAGGGCGATTTTTTGCTCTCTTCTAGGGTTACTTAGGTTTCTTGAGTGCACGCTTGGTTTCGTTCTGCCCCTCATGGGCGGCCCTTTGGTTACTCTGGTTGCCGGTGGGATTGAGATGGCTCTTCAGTCGGAGTCCCTTTTGATTTGGTTGGACGCTGCACAAGATGGTAAATTGGTTACGTGGGATAAGAGTGGAACTGGTCCAGACGATAGACGTTCTTTTGTGCAGGCTCTACAACGGCCTGTGCCTTATTCTAAAGTTAGGTTACATTTACGGAAGCCTGAGATCATCAATGGGGAATTAGGATTTGTGTTTTTCGATGTTGAGATGGATAGGGCGGTTGAGGATCTGAAGTTTGCACTTGTTTTGAAATTCCTATCAAAGAGACCATCCATTGATGTTTTGAGGCTGAAGATTATTAAGATGTGGGGTTTCAGTGAGGTGCCGATGATTAGTTTTATGGATGATTATCACGTATGGCTGCACCTGGCTAATGAGAAAGATTATTTGCATGCATGGATGAGGGAGGGAAGGGTTGTGGCTGGTTGTTAGTTCCGGTTGTTTAACTGGTCATGGATTTTGATGTAAAAAAAGAGCCTTCCATTGCTGCTCAATGGATATACCTTCCTGGATTGCCGGTGCTGTTGTATCGATTGGACTGTCTTTAGATTCTTGCTTCACGGTTTGGAAAGTTTCTTGGTACAGATAATGCCACACTGTATCAGACTCATGCTATAGGGGCGAGGATATGTGTGGAAGTGGATCTGAAGGTAGAGCCAGTTCCAGGTTTCCCGTAGGTGCTACGTCAGAAACATCATGTTTGGCAGGAAGTGGTGTATGAGAAACATGGCTTTTATTGTAACAAGTGTTTCCATCAGGGTCATATGGAGGTTGTTTGTAGGATGGGCGATGGGGCCAAGGCGAAACCAATTTTGAAACACGGGATTCGGATGGATGGGAAGAAAGGGGATTGAAACTTGGAAGGAGGTGGGAAAGAAGGATAAAATATTAAATGATGGTGTAAGTGGAAAGGTGATGGTAGAACCCATTGTAATGTCTGCAAATAAGGAAGGTGGAACTGATGTAATATCAGTTGAGGATAAAGGAAAAATGATTTTAGATGAGGAAAGTCCTCTTCAGATCCTTGTGGTTGAGGGTTTGCTGGGGGAGGGATCTGGTAAAAGTGCTCAGACAGTTTAAGGTGGCGAGATGGTACAAAAAGATGTTCAAAGCGAGGTAAATGACGTGGTGGGGAAGGAAGGGAAAAATGGAGAAAATAAAGTTCCAGAGGTGATTGAAGATTGTAGGGCACTTCAATCGAGCGAAAGAGGGTAGGGTGGTGAGGTTCTTATTGATTCTGATTCCCTGGGACTAAACACAGGGCTAGAGGAAGGAGAGCTTTGTGAACCTGCTTGTGAAGCTTGTTGTTCGGTGATTCCACATCATGAGGAGACTGTGTGGTGGTGCGATGAGGCGATGATTCCACCCCGTGATGATGCGAGTAACCAGTTTAGTCTGGTGTCTGAAATTCTGGAACAGGAAAATCAGTTCGTGGTTGAGAATAAAGGGTTGGATTTATAACAATTTGAGTTAGCGTATGAATAGGAGAGCAGACTACATGATTTGGCTTCAGATAAAGGATATGATTTGGAAGGTACTCAAACTAGAAGTCCGGTGGTTGAAAATCCCAGTCATGGAGTGCGGCAATCCCAACGGGTTATTACCTGTCGTGCTAAACTCAATCTATGATGACAAAAATGATGGTGTGGAACATTCGTGGCTTAGGCACATCAAAGAAATGCTTGAGGAGGTTGGTTAGGAAATATTCAATATCTATGTTGGCCATTTCGGAACCGTTCATGAAGGAGGATTCGATGTTTCGCTTTGCGCAGCATTTAGATTTTTCTAACTATTGCTCGAATGAAGCAATGGGAGGTAAAATGTGGCTAATGTGGAATGGGCAGGATGTTTTTGAGGTGTAGAGTATGTCGGATCAAATGGTCACGGGTTGGGTGGTCGTTAATGGGTCAAAAGTGCTTGTCATGTTTGTTTATGCGAAATCATAGGGTGGCTATATGTACTCATTTTCAGATCGTAGGGGGCTTTGGACTGATCTGGAAGCTTTACCTGTAGGTTTGAATCCTTGGATTATTGTGGGAGATTTTAACATTATTAGAGAGGATGGGGAATGAATTGGGGGGCAGCCTAGACCTTTGGTTGCTATGGAGGAATTTAATAACTGTCTGAATAATTGTGGGGTGGTGGAGTTGAAGTCATAGGGTGGCTGTATGTCTTGGTTCAATGGGCATGTTGGTCAGACTAAGAGATGGGTGAAGCTTGATCGGGCTGTAGTGAATGTGCCGTTCATCAATATTTTCAATTGGCTAGCCTGGAATATTTGGAGAGGAAGACGTCGGATCATAAACCGATGTTGATACATTTCTCAAAGCCTACATCAAGATATGGGCCCCCTCCTTGTAGGTATCAAAATATGTGGAGTACTCATGCAAAATTCTATGACTTTATGAAACAGGTTTGGATGCAACCAGTGCATGGTGCGGGAATGTGCAAGTTGACGGCTAAATTAAAAAAGGCTAAGATTGCTTTAAAGAGGTGGAATGAAGAGGTCTTTGGACGGGTGGATGTTACTACCAAGGAGTTAGAGTCGCGCATATTGTATCTGGAGGAGCTACTGAATAGGGGATATGATCAGGAGGTGGAAACAGAGTTCCTAGTTTACAAAATGTGAATTGGATTATTGGGAGAAGAGGGGGGAGACGCGTGCTTCCCAAATTGCGAAGAATCGATTGTTAGTGGAGGGTGATCAAAACTCCAAGTTTTTCCATGCGGTTATTAATCAACGATGGAATTCTTCAATGATTGACGCAATGGTTTTGGAGGATGGTGTGTTTTTGGCTTCACCTGAGGAAGTTCATGAGCGTGCGGTCAATCACTTCCAGCTTTTTCTTTCTGAGCCATCATCCAGTACAATGCCTGATTTGAGTCAATTGATTTCGACGGTGGTATCGGATGAAGAAAATTAGTGTATTGTTAATGAGCACTCGAAATTGGAGCTGAGATTGGCTATTAAGTCGATCCCAAAAGATAGTAGTCCAGGGCCCGATGGTTTTGGTATGAGATTTTACGAATCGTGTTGGGATTTTGTCAAAGAAGATTTATTGGAAGTTGCCAAGGATTTTCTTGGTGGGGTGCAGCTCCCCAAAGTTTTCACTTCTTCGTATTTTGTTCTAATTCCTAAAGTGAAGAATCCAAGAAGCTTTGAAAAGTTTAGGCCTATTAGTTTATGCTCGGTCGCCTATAAGATTTTTTAAAAAATTATTGTAGGAAGATTGACGCGCTGCCTGACTAAGATTATTTCCCCGGAACAAGGGCTTTTCTCCCTGATAGAAGTATCTTTGAAAATATTACATTGGCACAGGAAATAGTTCATTCTATCAACAGGAAGACTAAAGGGGGAAATGTGGTATTAAAAGTGGATATGGCTAAGGCTTATGATCGGGTTGACTGGCGGTTTTTGCTTTGGGTTTTGGAGGGTTTTGGTTTTTCTAGCCGTGTTCGTAAATTAATAGCGGAATGCGTTTCGAGTCCATGGTTTTCGATAATGATGAACGGTACTTATAGGGAATTTTTAAAGTTTCAACGGGGCCTTCGGCAAGGTGATCCGCTATCGTCTTATTTATATATTTTGATGGAAAAAATTCTCTCTTGGCTCTTAAGAAACAAATTTGAGGTGAGGAGGATTGGGAATTTTTATCGTCCGAGGGGAGCGCCATTAATCTCTCATTTATTATATGCAGATGACTTGCTAGTTCTGCTAATGGAGAAAGGAGATCATTGAAGATGCTTATGAAAACGTTGGAGGTGTATGAAAGTTGGTCTGGTCAGTTAATAAACAAGGAAAAATCAGCTTTATTCTTGTCAAACAAGATAAGCAGAGCCAGAGGCAGGGGTCTTTTCCGTCTTATGAGATTTGTGGAAGGTAAATTTCCTACAACGTATCTTGGAGCGCCTTTGAGTCCAGGACGCCTTACGGCTAGAACGCTTAATCCATTGGTTTCTAAAATTCGAGATAAGGTGACAAGCTGGAAGAGGAGGTTGTTGTCTGAAGGAGGTCGCCTCATTCTTATTCGGCATGTGTTATCATGCATGGCGACTCGTATGCTTGCGGTTCTGGCAGTTCCGTTGGTCTTGATAAGGAAGATAAATTCCAATCTTTCGTCATTCTTCTGGGGGGAGAGTAATGGCAAGGAAAAAAAAGAAATAGTGTGCTTGGTCAAAGGTTTGCAAACCAGTGAATGAAGGTGGTGTTGGGGTAAGGGACCTAGATGAAGTTCAAAGATCTTTTCACATGAAGTTTGCATGAAGGCTTTTGAGGGTAGATAATATGTGGACTCATTTCTTTAAGGCAAAGTATGTTAGATCTGGTCACATGGCATTAGTTACTACTTCTCACACGGACTCTCGATTTTGGAAGTCAGCCTTAAAGGTTTTTCCAGAGGTGCATGAGAATGTATATGTAAAGATTAGAGACGGAAAAACCTCATTCTGGTTTGATAAGCGGTTGAGCAGTGGTCCCCTTGCTGAGATCACTAGCACGATCTATCAACCTGAGCTAAAGGTCCAAGATTACTGGGTATCGGGGAGATGGGATGCGAATGTTCTGGAAGAGTTGGTTGGGGTAGGAAAAATGAATGAGATTCTGATGTCAAGTTTAAAGCAGAGAGTGGGGCCTAACATTTTTGTTTGGAAACCTTCTATTAATGGAAATTTCTCAACAGCCTCAACATGGGAGGTAATACGAGTTAAAGGGGTACAACGACCATGGATGGAGTGGGTATGGCACAAACTACTGCCTAAGAGAGTGTCCCTGTGTATGTGGAAAGCCTTGTCTCGTTGCCTGTCGTTAGACAAGAGGGTGCGCAATCTGGGAATTTCGATAGTCTCAGGGTGCAATTGTTGCGTGAAAAAAATAGAGGAGACCCTGAATCATGTTCTGAGCATGGGGTCAATTACAAGTATGGTATGGAAGAGAGCGGCGTCGGTGTTTGGGATTATGAACGTGATGCAGAGCCCTGGAGGGTGAAGATCAACAGGTAGTTCAGAGTTGCAAAAAAATCTACACAGAAGGGAACGGTAATTGGTTTATTGCCTGCTATTATTTCTTGGAGACTCTGGCTTCGGCGTTGTAAAGCGCGTATGGAAGATAAGCAAGAATCAGGATAGGCGGTTTGGTTAGCTGTGCGATGTTGGCTGGCAAAAATTGTAGATGGTGTGAAAGGGGCACTGTCCTATTCAGATAAGAAAATATTGGAAGAGCTACAGGTGAATACAAGCAAGCCAAAGGTTAAAATTGCTCGCAAAGTGAGCTGGGAAAAGCCTCCTAAAGGTTGGTTGAAGCTAAATGTTGATGGGTCTTGTAGAGGGAATCCGGGTTCTTGTGGTGGTGGAGGTATCATCCGAGATTCAGCTAGTAATATGAAGGCTGCATTCTTTGAAAATTTTGAACCGTGTACTAATAATGGAGAGGAGTTGAGGGCTATTTTAGTGGAGTTCGGCTTTGTAAAGAATTGGGATATCAGAATATTTGTATTGAAAGTGATTCGGAATAGGTGGTGGGTTGGCTCATTTCAAGTGTTTGTACCGTTTGGTACTTACGGGATTTTTGGGAACGATTAGAGGAGGAGGTAAACGGCCTTTGTGTCTCCATAAAGCACCAATTTAGAGAAGAGAATCATGTGGCAGATTTTCTGGCTCGTCAAGGAGAGGGAGGCAACACGAAGAGATATCTTGCAGGTGATGAAATGTCTAATAAAATGAGAGGACTTATTCTTATGGATAAGCTCAGGATTCCAAGTCTACGGATGTAATTAAAGTATTTATTTGGGGATTGGTTCGGTTTGATTTTGTTTTGGGTAATATAGAGGTTTTGCTAGATTGGTTGGTTTTTGTTTTAATAGTTTTGTTGCCTGGAAGGGTTGGTATAGGATATTTGTAAAGGCCTTAGGTTGTGATTTACACGGTATTTCTCCGTTATAAGCGAGGGTTTCAATAAAAGTGGGAGGGGGTCACTCACAGACATGTGACATTTTCTCTTCGATAAAAAAAAAAAATCGGTTCGAAGGAGAAAATAAATATAAATGGAAAGAACAAAAAATAACTTTAAAGAAAAATGACGGGAAGAAGATGAAATTAATAAATAAAGATTTTCTCAAATTGTTTGACTTACAAATGGTCAAATTATATAAAGAGATAGATATATAATGTGAACCCACAATATTTAGGTAATATATGTATAATAATTTCAGATACTGTACGAACCCACACTTACAACTTTGAGAGATATACTATTTATCTTCCCTACCCTATAAATGTGTGTGTTTAAATCGAAAGATAAAAATGACAAATTAAATATTAGTGTGTTATAGGAGATGATCATAAATAAGGATATTTTAATTTAATATTATGCTTATTTTCTCTGTATATTGACAATCACATTCGATCTAGTAAGTTAGAGAGATCTACTTATCAAAACTTGCAATTGCAACGTACAACCGGGAGCGGCACAAGGGGCAATTATCACTTCGAAGAAACCAACTAAGAACGCAACTGGGATGGAAGACGTGTGAGCATGGCAAAATTGTTAATGCAGCTTCAGTCCCAGCCGCCTGCAGCTCTTGTAAGCAGATGGCGCAATCCGAAGGGTCTTCAACTTCAAGTTTCACCTCCTCCTCAGTACTAGTGCTCGGCTTCTCTCTCATAAAATTGAAAACCCAAAGAGACTCGGGTACTGTTTCTGCAACGTCCAATACCACATTGTAGACATTCAAGCGGTTCGTGTCACCAGGCAGCGAACCAACACTATAAGAAACAGCTTCGATGAATCGAGGACAATCGTGAAACAAGTGCGGGATGTTCGTGTTGGAAAGCAGATGGGGTACGAAGGTTTTTGCGGACTCTTCGGACGCTAACAGCTGGCGGCGCACTCGAAACACATACAGCCGGCGCTCCTCTTGTGGGTGCTGCGGTTTCAACACGAGGAAGTTGACCATCAACTCATCCTCGGATAAAGGGGAACCATCGTCGGCTTCAGTAAAGTACACGGATTCCACTGCCATGGTAACGGCGCCGTCTTTGTTTGCCTAATTCCAAGGAAAAGGAGAAGAGACGGTTCCAGTTAATTGATTGAGATTGTTCAAGAAAATATTGCTTGTATTATAGATATATATAGCAAAGAAGTTAAACCTAATACGATTACCGAATCCTAGTCTAAACATAATTGCTTGGTTTTACTTGGACGTTGGTTTACCTTAAAACATGATGACGTGTAAATAGGCTTTTTTTTTTACCTTCCATAAGCTGTCACATTTATTTATTTTTTTATCCTAAATAAAATATATTCACCGTACAATCAAAGCTCATGATTTTTGTAACAAGCCGAGTAATGGCCCAATCCAAGCCATGGCCTATCCTTTTATCCTTAATTTTATTACTTTTACTTTTGTGTTAGGCCTTAGACTATGTTATTAGATCTTTGGATTGTAATAAGTAGTGGGCTTAGGCCCGTAGCATAAACTAGTTGTAGATTTTAGTCTTATTATCTTGTTGTTACTTTTAGCTCAAGCCCAATACGTGGGTTATATGAACTGAGCAACTTGGCTCTGAAAAGGCATCTAGAAACTTAATACAATATTTTCCTATTTCTGATCTCTATCTCTTTTCTCTTGGAGGCTAGGTCAACCTCGAATCTGACCATTTTATTTATATTTTCTCTCATATTTTCTAGTTATCCAAACACTACCTATTAGATGTGTTACAAGTGGTATCTAGAGCCAGCTTTTCCTTAGCATCGACTTAATCAATGAATGGAAATGGAAAAAATTCTCTCATCCTTACTCAACATCAAAGACAGCGGCAGACCTATGAAGGGCCCCCCAAAAAAAGTTTGAAAATAAATAATATATATTAATTTTTTATAATTTAATAGGATTATATTAATCCTATTTTGTGTTGACCCCCTCTACAAAATTATCTTAGCCCCCTCTACAAAATTATTTTGATTTTATAGATTAATTACTAATAAGTCCAATTAGATTCAATACTTGATATTTTGTTTCTATAAAAGAACGCAAGTTACAATTTTAGACATTCTGTATTTCTTTTGATTGATATATTTGTATGAGTGTTTTTATGTTATTTTAATAATATATTGTTCTTGACATATCATATACTTTTTTAATACATAAGTAGTATTAAACGAATTTTATTTTTATTTTAGATCTTACTATCATATTGTTCTATACCACAAAAAAAAATTGTATAGAAATAGAATAAAAAATATTTAATTATAGTTTTTGCTTTGCTTGACCCCCCTAAAACAAATTCCTACTTCTGCCACTGATCAAGGAGCTAGTTGAACAATCACAGCAACTTTATGAAGAAATTTTACAGACATTTAAAGATATGAAGAATAATTTTGAAGAATTCAAGAACAATTTCAATGAAGAGTTAAACGATTTGGAACACCAACTTTATGCATTACAAGAAGAGGAAGAACTTGGTGTGTTGTAGAAAGAAGAAGAACTTGCTAAAGAGGTTGATTCAAAGGAGATCTCTCTTTCCCCTATTCTCATAAATCCCTTCGAAAATCTAGTAATCTATTCTCAATTCAAAAGAGAAGCAACCATCTGCTTGCAAAATATACCAAACAAAGGGCCACGACTAGTATGGCATCTGCCATGGCCAAAGTGCATCACGTCTGCACTGAACCTTCATCCACCTACGATTCCTTCAAGAGCTAAACGCAACGTGTACAAAGAGTCTGCACAGCCTTCACAGACTGATTTATTCCCTTTACCTCCACAAAAGTGTTTCTTCATTTGGGCAGAAGTTTTTGGACCCAAGGGAACTGGCTCGACCCAAGCCATATTCGGAATGCAAAGGAGATTATTCCAATTTTTTTGAAATTATTTTCTACTTCCCTCAAGACCATGCCGTTATTTTCTACTTCCCTCAAGACCTGCCGAGACGGCTTCTGGTTGGAACCCAACAGGTGATAATTGCGCGGTGCCGTATGGAAGGTTTTCGACATTCTTGAGGGATTTCTCTCCCTTCGAATCTCTCCTTTCTCTCCGAGTCTCTGTGATGCCAATCCTTATCTCGATGACAAGAAAGCCCTCGGTCGTTCATTCTCAACCTCCATCATCTTCGGGCACTCCATCTTCAACACAGTTCATTCCCCAGTCCAGTTCTATTCCGTTCGGAACAGCGTCGGCGTCCGTGACACCCACTTCTGCTTCACCTCTGTTCAGAGCGACTCCGTCTGCGAGAGCAACCTCTGTTTCTAGTTCAACACTTTTCGAAACAACAGTTCCATCAGCAAGTCCAAGTTTATCCCCTTCGGATCATCTATATCTGCACCGAGTTCCACCCAATCTATATTTGGAACAACAACATTCTCATCATCATCGTCATCTGTTACTTCTCCATCTTTAAATACTAAACCCAGCAGTAGAGAGGGACAGAAACCACCATCTCGGGGTTCTCATTTGGTTCTCATGAAAGAGGCCTTGAATCTGCTGCCCAGGGAGATAACAGTCACCCACGGCCCTTCAAAGATACCCTCGCTACAAGCCCAAGGAGCTCGCCTTGCCTCCTCACCACACGAACTCACTTGATCCGTTGTTGGCAGCGATGATGGAGTTATGAAATGGTTAAAACCATGGTTTGGCGATTTGGGAAGGGAAACATAGTGGGGTGAAGCGGCTAGCTGTTAGATTTGTAACGTGAAGGACCTAGAGTGGCTCGAGCCGCAAGAGAAGAAAGCCAAGAATGCTCAATACTCTCATTCAATGCCTACACCCAGGTACATTTATTGTGTTGAAATTGCTGAATCCTTGAAGTCGTGTATTTTCAGGGAGGAAGGTGTTGTCCAAATTTTGGGGCATTTAGGAGATAGTCACCATATCGCCCTCGGCTGGTTTGTGAAAATGCCAATGAGGAACATATATGCTGAAGTTTTGAGAAATTTAGGAGACAAGAACTTTGTTCCTCAACTGCTTGATCTTTTCCCAACTAAAGAAATTTTTGAGCCCTTTGATAGAGGAAGAGAGCATAGCCATGTTTGCACACCAGACATGGAGGGTTGTAACCCCCTGGAACTTGTGTGGTTGGAAACGAACCTCCCAATTCCAGGGTTGTCTGACCATGCTGTTCATATCTTCAACAATGGGCAATGTTCAGGATCAACCGTTGGGACCAAGGAACATAGGCAATTCACAATTGCAGGACTAGTCAACCTAAATGCAAGAAGAAATAGAATTGCACTACTCAACATAGATGTCGGGTTACCAAACTTTGGGTTGCATTATGAGATGTGGAAAATAGGAATCCTTGGTCCAGTTTTTCTTTATGGTCTTGATCAAACCTCGTTGCAAAAATGTTCCTATAAGGTTGGTCTGAAAGGAGAGGCAATGAATTTGGTCTCTCCTGATAGAGTCCCATTTGTTGATTGGATCTGTGGGCCACTAGCTGTTCGAAAGCTAATTACACAGGGATTGAAGGGGACTAAAGAAGAGAAGAGTGACAAAATTAGGAAAAATAGCATTCTCATTTTTTACCCTGGTGGTGGTCGCATGTATCTCACAATGGGTTGTTATGGGAATGACTGCTACTTGTTGGTAGCCTCGTGTAGAAATAAACTGGAGACTATTGGTGATATTGATGCCACCCTTGTGCATTACAAGGCTGTTGATGAGACGGTCAAGCTAAGTCTTGATGCAATAGAGCAAGAGTAAGGATTTCATTTGGGACTGCGGAATAATATATGGGAAAGTCTGTTACAAGGACTGAGTAGTAAAGTTGCATCAGTTCTTCCAACCTTGAGGACAAGGTTCTTTGAAGGAGACAGCAATGTAACAAGCCGAGTAACGTGGGCCCAATCCAAGCCATGGACTATCCTTTTATCCTTTTACTACTTTTACCTTTGTGTGTTAGGCCTTAGACTATGTTACTAGATCTTTGGATTGTAGTAGGTAGTGGGCATAGGCTCGTAGCATAAACTAGTTATAGATTCTAGTCTTATTATCTTGTTGTTACTTTTAGCCCAAGCCCAATACGTGGGTTATATGTAGTAAGCAACTTGGCTCTGAAGAGGCATCCAGAAATTTAATGCAATATTTTCCTATTTCTGATCTCTATCTCTTTTCTCTTGGAGGCTAGGTCAACCTCGAATCTGACCATTTTCTCTCATATTTTCTAGATATCCAAACCCTACCTATCAGGTGTGTTACAATTTTGATTTTTGAAATTGAGACAGAGGTTATCTGGCGCCACCATCGACTTTCAGATTCATGTTGTTACTTCAGTCGTCTTTTGAGGTGTAGATTTTCCAAGGCTGGAGTGGTGGTCAGAGATAGTATTAAAAATAACAAAATGATGAATTAATTTATAATTTTGTATAAAATTCAAGGTTGTTTAAAATTGAAGTTCATTTTTAATTAAAAGGCACAATGCATTAGTTGATTATATAGAATGGATTGTAAAATATTTGTAGAAAAGTAACAAGAGTTTTAGATATATCATTACTTTAAAAATAATTAATGTTAGGTTTAGAATAGTGTTAGTGGTATTAGGGTTTGGGTTTGTATTTTAAAGTTATTTAATATCAATTTATCTCTTTAATAACATTGTAGAACCCGAATTTATGATCATGCGCCACTAATTAATTAGTTTCTTTCTATTCTCGCTCTCTCCCTTTTCTCTCTACACAGTTGCCCACCCTCAAAAAACTCAGACCAGAGGAGGGGGGTTAGAGCTTTGGCTCCTCCCTCCCTCCCCCCTCTTCTCTCTAGTTTTTCTTTTATTTTTTTGGTTTTATTTGTTTTTTCGTTCACAGTAAGGCGAAATGTAGATCTGTTGTTCTCCAGAGCCGGGCGACCACCACGTGCCCCACCGCAAGATTCTCAAGGCGCTGATACTTCAGAGGGACAAAGAATCTCTTCGAACAGGGCAGCTCGTGCACGCTCAGCCCAAAGTGTACGCTTGACATCCACGTGCCACCGCAAAGGGAACTCTATCGCCACCACGCGTGACTTTTTTGGGACCAGGGCCATCGATTCCTTCAAACTTGACGTTTCGCCGTACTTCTAAAGGGATGCATGCCACCACAGTCTCGATGTTTGCATTTTTTATTTCCTCTAAGGTTGAAAATGCGGATTTATAGCTTTCCAAGCTATAATTCGCTATTTTATCATGTATCTTTTACATTTTATGTTATTTCTTTTGTTTTAGGTTTTAAAAAAAATACATAGTCTCTTGAATTTTTGTCCATAGAATGCTTACTCTACTCCATCTTAGACAAAGTGTGGGGTTGTTTAATTTTATCTTAGGACAGAATGTGGGGTTTGTTAAATCTGTCTTAGGACAAAGTTCTGTCTCTCAGAGGGTTTGTCTATAGAGAGTTACAGCAATGGACTAGACCATGTCAGTCATAAAGAAATTTGTGTATTGGGGAGTCTTAAAGCAGTAGTTGACTTGTATTCTGTATGTCTCAAGTCAAAGTTGTAATGTCCAATTATGAATGAATGGAGTTTGTTCTATGTTAAACAAAAAAAAAATGTAGAACACGGCTTATAAGTGATATCTTATGTTTGGAGAGTATAAAAGTGACTTTTACACGGCATCCTATTAAAACACATCCACTTTTTCCTTTGAATCAAGTCTTATGTTTACGACACTACACTTTTATGTGTCTTTATTTCATTCAAAAAGTGCAATTAACACAATTATTACGTTTTGGTGGTCATCATTTCTTTCATTTCCCAAAAAGATACAATTTCTTTTCAACTTCTTGAGTGGCAAATTATCAAAATAAGTTTGTCTCAATCTAACAACCAAGTTTCCAACTCATGCATATTTCATTACTTTGATGAAATAATAATGTTTCTAAAATAGACAATTCTTCAGGATAAACTACAAAATAAGAAGATTTCACTATTTCAATTCCTGTGGTTCAAAGTTTGAAATGTAGTAACTATTTTATTTTCTTAAATTTCATGTCTCTCTTATACTTATCACTATTCTCATAATAGTAATTAGTTTTGGACTTAAAATGGATAAATTATGATCTAGAACCCTAATGATAAATCTTACACACTAATCTTGCTTTAAAACTAGAATTGCCAAATTAAATAGGAAGCCTTATATATGTATTGATACTTGTATACTTACTGCAAGAAATAACATTCTGATCCAATTAATGCTTTGCATTCTACACTCATAAATAATCATAGAATTTAAACTATTATGGATGAATTAATAATGTCATTGATATCCCTCATTTGGGAGTGAACCGTAACACACGAAATGTTCCTTTGAATTTGAGATTTTATAGATTAACTAGCTGTATCACTAGAAATCTTGTTTGGGAGTAAATTTTGACATACAAATTGTTTTGATCTCTAACATTAACTTCAATGGATAAACTAGTGCTGCCATCAAAACTCCTCATATGGGAGTGAGCTTTGACACACAAATTGTTCTTTCCACATCATTAATTATATCATAGATCAAATTATCTAAAATCAAAAAAGATTTGTAGCTTTGAGCAACTAATACCTTCCCAAATTTTTGTACGCGTTATATATACCATTCTTACCCATGATATTATGAAATTAATTATTTTTCATCCAAAATCAAGTAAGGTTTTGTACCTTTGGGTAACCAACCCCTTTCCCAAATTATTCACTTCATTTAAAATGAACAATTATATATATAGCCAACTCAACTATAATAAAATTCATAAGTAATAATAATTAAGAAATTTATAACTAATAGCTACAATTCAACTCCAAATAATTCTTATATAATAATAAAGGACATACTTTGAGGGAGAAAGAGAGAAAAAGAAATACGATCCTTTTGGGAAAATATATATTAAAATAATATTATAAAATTCCTTATCAGATCCGGATCAAAACCGGATCCCATTGGTCAACCTGTGAGTCGTAATGTGTGACCCGATTCAATACCCAGGTCAATGAGTGGATCGGGTAAGGGCTTCAGTTTCTTTTCTTTTTTTTTATTGAAACGGGTTGAGCCAAGCCTTTCAACCCACTATACTGGCCCACGCTCATGTTGCTTGGACCAAAATCTCCTTGGAATTGGGCCAGATGTTCAACCCAAAATTGAAGCCCACCAACATATCTTAAAACCCTACATGAGTCACATGAACCGCGATCCACTTTTCTCATCTCCCTCACTCATACACATTGTTGCAACTGTTGGTTTTCTAGCCACTGTGCCGGCATAACCAGCCGCAGTTTCAAGCGCATTCCAATGACCACCTTTTTCTCTTGCCGCTGCTATTGAGCTTTCAATTCCGTTGCTGCTGTCACATCTGTGAGGCAACTCAACCCATCCCGACGAGGAGGCGTTGATGATGTGATTTTCAGCATCCTCCCATTTTGTCACCCTTTTTTATTATTGAAAAAATAGTGCTCCAGCGTTCATTTGGGGCTTCACAGCCCATCCGACGGTGCCACCCATCCAGAGTTTTGGACGAGGAGACTCTCGCGATCCTCACGCCACTCTTCACCAACCGCTATGATGGTTCTTCTCTCCTCACCTCTCTCATACTAAAACCATACAATATGGATTTATGCATAAACCAATGGGAGAAGCACACAAAGTTTATGAAAATTTGACTCATTATTCATCTATAAAACCGAAACACAGTTCATGAGAATGACATCAATTTTATAATTTTATTCATGACTCAACATTGAGAGTATAGTTCGTACAATATTGAATCTAATAAAATACAATTATGCTACGGGTAGTCAAGCTAGCACACACCCTGTGCACCCCCTGCTGACATAGCAGGGCATTTTTATAAAATTGGAAAAAAAAAAAAAAAGGCAAAACAAGCTGAGTTACTTGGGGGAGAAGAAGTCTGGAATTGGGACCTGTAGATCTGAGCCATTTTTGCTTTCCCTCTTACGAACCAAGAACCAACTTGTTCCGACGACCAAGTTCTGAGCAACAGCAGCTTGTTCCGACGACCAAGAACCAAAAGCGTTGCACTTCGAACTCCCTTTTGAGCAGCTTTCACAGCTTTCCCGCTCACGAAGACACGAACCAAGAAATATTTTGGGGCTTGAGAAAATTTTGGGATCTTTGTGTTTTCTTGTTCTGCTCTTACCGGTGCTTTGTTTGTTTGGGTTCACTTCCCTTGATTTTCTTGGTCCATTATGAAGCGTTTTGATTTTTTTGGACTTTCGGCTCTTCCACAAAGTCATCTCTCTAAACCTTTATTCTTGAGTAATTCTATAGTTCCTTCCAATTATTCAGAACCCCTCAAGTTTTGTCCTCCTCGTTTTGTATATCTCTCTCTAAATTTTCCATGGGATCCAACTTCCTCATCATTGTTGTTCCTTGTTATGTCCGCCAGATTAGTTGAACATTATTGGACCTTTTTCGCGTAGTTTCATTTGAAACTTGTTTTCATCATGGTAGACATTCTATTAGTCTTTATATTTTATTTTTCCATTTCAGTTCCAATTCAATTGTATTGGGCATCTATTTCTTGGTGATAAGGATTCACTTTTCTAGTTGAGTGTTGATCTCTCCCTAGTTTTAAATTACTGAGTTTTGAAGTCTTTGTCCTTTGAAAAAGTTGAGTTTTTTAATCCCTCACAATGAAGTGTTGGAAAATAGTTATGGAATGCCAAGCAGTAAGGCAAACAAGATTTCGAACAATGAAATACGAAAATGGGATTTCAGCTCTGTGAACTCAAATCAACACCCTACGACACATTTTCCCTCCCCATCTTTAAATGTGCATCTCTAGTGAGAAGAGAGCTGAGAACTCAAATCAGAGAGCTTCAGTTCGATTTCAGAGAGCACAGCGGAGGAGAGGGTCACGCTCACGATCTGGGTTGCACCATTTCAAACGGAAGAGAAGCTGCAAACTGAGGAGAAGAGGAAGAAGAGCTACGATCTGCAAAACTGCAAGACAAAAGAACAACCAAAAGCTTTCCCTTCTGAAAATCTCAGTACGCACCATTTCATTTAACTGTTGGCATCCAGATGGACTTCGTGCTCAGGGTGTGTACAAAATTGTCTATATTTAGACTTTTCCAATAAAATAACATGAAATAGAAAACATACCCCTTCTAATTATTTGATGACGAGCTGGTCTGATCACAAGAGAATGATCATCCTAACAACTTTACATTCGAGTGTCTCCTGATGTCTACAAGCACAATTATGTTATAGGTGAGAACATTTGACCCTCTTAGTAATTAATTAGATTTTTTGGCCATCATGGAATCTAGAAGTATTTGTGTCCCAACATAACTGATTAACTAGTTAGTTTAATTAGGCAAGTATAAACTTAATAGAAGTATGGAGTTAAAGCTCAAAAAATTAGAATCGGGTAGGGACTGGTTCAATGAATCGGGCGATTCAACAAATCGAATCAGATAATTCATGATAATTTTGAATTGGTTATTTCAATGTTGATAAAAAATAGTAAAAATCATATATAATGCATTTCAAGTATTTAATAGCATGTATAAAAGAGTATTAAATATAAAGGCATTGACTAGTTTCAATAAAAATATTATATGAATCTAAATAGCTTCAATAAACTCTTAATTTATGTATTTAACCTTAAATGTTGACTTTTTTGCCTCATATATGAAGAAGATAAAGACCATTAAGTTATAAGCACGTGGGAAATTAGTATTTTATGCACAACCACAAACTTAATACAAAACATTAATTCATCTCCTAATCTTTTCGTTCAACTAAAGAAAATAAAGAACTACATGTTTTATCTTTCAATTTTTCTGTGATTCTTATTGAATGCAATAATGAAAAATTTAATATATATTAGGTCTATCATATTTTTGTAAAAGAAATTAAAACAAAAATCCAGTTGTTAGACAACATGAAAAAAAATATGCAGTTTTGAATCGGTTCAAATCGGCTAGAATAAATCTGAATTAGCCTAAATCAATTGATTGAAGCAGTTCAGTGAACAATTAAAAATTTTCACTAAAATCAATTGGTTTCTGACCGATTCAACTTGGCCCGAATAAAAAATGTTTTTTTGAGTCTTGGAATGGAGTGTGTAGGACACCTTACAAAATTAAGATTCTTACATGTTTAGCTTGTATTTGGTCATAGGAGGAGTAAATCAACAAACCAAGAGAGGTTTTTTTTTTTTTTTTTTTTTTTTTTTTGGTACTAATACATCTACAAAGAAGTTACACAAAAGCAATCTTTGTATATATATTGTAAACCTTTACTATATATATATATATACACATTTGTAAAAGACCTTTGTAATTTACAACAAAGCGATGTGTAGATGAACATGATCGTAGTAGTCACTTACCTCGATCCTTGTGCAAATTAAACTAATCGTGTATATCTCTAATCTTTAAAGTGCACCTATTATATTTTAGGCAATAGTGTAAGCTTACTAGTCTATTAAACATTATGCATGAATTCTCAAGATGTCTAAGTCCCTCGATTACTACTCTTCCCCACCTACATTTCTCACCAAGCACTTTGCTCACTTGCTACCTTGCTCCCTGATCACTTTGCTCACCTAATCCTTTCTCACTCGTTGCATTGCTCGCCTAGTACCATACTTGCCCAGTACCTTGCTCACTTAATCTTGGTTGTTTAATATGTTGCTCGCCTAACCTCAGTCATCGGATATGTTGCTCACCTAACCTTGCCCACGTACTACCTTGCTCGCCTAATCTCACTCACCTTCCCGTATTACACCACTCAACCCAAACCTAAATTCCTCATGTTAAAAACCCTAATTGAATTATTCTAGGGTTCGAGGCTACTCCCATGGCATGTGAAATACCTGCCATCCAAAATCACCAATGGATTGTACATAACATACTCTCATAAATTTGGTTTAACCCTAATCCTAAGTTAACTCTCTTTCCCTTCGGTTTTTACTATCATGCTATGATATGCTTATGGTTTTAATAGTGAAGGAAAATATTATATACCTAGGGCAATCCAAATACACCCAAGGAAGGTAGAGGCTGAGAGAGAGTGTTAGGATTTTAAAACCCTAATCTTGTGTGGCTTGAAGGTTGATTAAGGGTGGCTCCAAAGAATCTCAAAGGATGTGAAATATAATGGATGTGGTTAGAAAACATGGTGTCGTGATGGTGGTAGTGGTGGTGGTTGATTGTTTGCGTGGCATGGGATGTGTGCATGCAGCTGCTCAGCCTGATCCATGTGTGTGTAGAAAAGAAACTTACCAATAGCAAGGGTGTTGTAAAACATGGAAGAACTAGAGATATGGTGGTCGGACAAGAGAGATGGAGAGTGGTTTGGAAAAGGAGGGTTGCGGCCAAAAGCTTAGGGCAAAAAAGTATGTATGTCATGCAGCATCCTAGAACCTTTTATGGCTAATCGGGTCTGGTCAAAGGAAATTTGGGTTTGGGGTATTTTATTTTTCCACAAAATAAAGAGAATTTGGTGGCCTTACTTGGGGCTCACCTAATGGTAGGTAGGCTCTCATATGGGGTCTATAAATAGAGATTAAAGTGTGCAGAGTGCAAGGGGTGTTGTCATCCTAGTGTTGTGAGTTTAGTGGAGTGTTTGAATGAGATTTGGAGTCAAAGTTGCCCTAGGCATTGTGAATGCCTTAGGAGTTGTGGTTGGGGTAGGAATAGGTCACTTGTGGTTGGAGTAGGACTAGACTTATGCTTGCAATTAGAAGCGTAATGCAAGTAGGTTTCAAGTATAACATATGTGGGCTCACTTCCATGGGCTATATGGGTTTGGCACAGGTTTGCTCATCCTTGCATGGACCTAGTGGGCTTGGGCCTACTGGGCCTAGTGGGGTTCTATATCTTCATGAATTTAATCCTCTACAACGAGGGTCTAATCCTAGGTGCCCAATAATTAACCTCAAGAAATGAACACGAGCTCAAGTGCCAAATTTTAGATCTAACCCTAATTTATTATTTTAAAAAAATAAACTAATTATAGTGTAAACCCTACCTTTCCTAAAATAGAAACCTCAAAAGTTCGAGGTGTTATAGTTTTTGGTGAAACCTTCTCAGAATAGTCGGGCCATCCTAGAGTCAAGCACTCAGACGCCTCGAAAAACAGGCAAACAGGGCACACATATGCCTTCACCACAACATCGCAGTCGAGCAAACCTCCTGCCACGACAAACAAGACACAGATATGCCTTCGCCACAACAGCGTAGTTGAGCATGCCTCCCACCACATCAAACAAGGCACACGTGTCTTCACCACAACAACACAATTGAGCAAGCCTACCGCCACTACAAACAAGACATACATACACCTTCACCACAACAACCAAGCCTAATAGCATGCAGGCCGAGCTCTGGCAAACAAGGCACATATATGCCTTCGCCACAATACCGCAGTTGAGCAAGCCTCCTACTGCCTCAACGAGAAGTGTTAGAACACGCAACTAGGCTACGTATCTCTCTTTGCCTTAACCATTGCTAGTGGGGGTCACCTTCGAGAACGAGATGGACCTAGGAGGTCGACGGGCTCCCTTACCACTTAGCGCAGGTTACAACAGACAAACTTTAACTTTAACATCAAAACAACAACACCAACATGAAATCACCTCAAGAGGACAAGAAATCTACTAGTGCCAAAGAAAACAAAAAATGATCGTCAAATTCAGAAAAAAAGCACTTTTCACGCTCTTCACTAATATGAGCAGTCATACGCTCGCACAAACAAATTTCCTAGAGGCTCATCCTCAAAGGCCCTTACAAGGTATTTCAAAAGTTTCCTCGTGGTCCACCCTCGAAGATCCATCCCATAGCAATGAAAATCAAGGACAAGCTCTTAGAATTTTTTTCTATAGTTCTAAATTGTAGATCTTCGTTGCATCACACAAACAATAACAAAAATCAAGGGCAATGCAAGTAGGACTCAGATACTCCAAAGAAGGAAGGAGATCTCTGTAAAAGAAAGCGACCACTACAAACGTGGCGAATCGGACAACTTTATAAGGAAAGACTTCCCAACCATCACGAGAATCTCTCTCCAGGAAGGTATGCATCTTTTTCAACCTCTACTCAACTATATTTCCTCCATTGTATTGAGAGATTTGGCCTCCTATATAACCACCCAATCTAGTGGATTTGCCTCCCCCCCTCCCCCCTAACAATTTGTGAACGTAGACTTTTATGCCGAACTACGCAAATCTCTATGCTCTCTCTTTATATGCTTTATTTATAGTTTATTTCTTGGAAAAGCATCTAAGCACCGTATCAACACCCAAACCATTATCGTGGGCCATTCAACCATATTGTTGGACTCTAACCCATCAAAAAAAGGCATCAACGATGTTTATACATAATTCAAAAAATATATAGGCCGGGGGGGGGGGGGGGGGGGGAGGGGTTCACAGCATTTGATTAAAGTAGTGTGAAATGGCTTAGACCGCATGCATGCCCATATGCCGACTAAATTCAAGAACAAGGAGATAAATAATTGCCAAGAGCTTTAAAAGCACTAATTCTAGTGAGGAATCCAAGTTTTGTGTTATTTATACTTGCAATATTTCTTCTGCAATGACAAAGATCTCTTAGCTAGAATTCCTAATGCAACCAGAACCAGATGCTCTTACAGCTAATTCCTTGTGGACTAATCAATAGAATAGTAAACTTAATTCATTTTTTTCCTTTTTCTTTTTTTATTTCATCAATATGGCAAAAAGGCAAGAGGTGAAGCACCATGTTACATGATAATTAATATCATACAAACAAGAAAGCAGCCAATGATTCCATGGCCAACAATTCAAGATTAATTCACTAAGCCAAGGGAAAACCGGATGCAGCAGAAAAATGCAGGTCAATCCACTATGTGAGGTGGTGATGAACTTTGTGTATCTTCTACTGATATTTCAGTCACATCGTCGACAGCACTGGAAATTATTGCCCTTTCGATCTTATTCCCGATGCCATTGAATTGCATTTCTTTTTCCAAGTGCAAGCAATAGATCTCGAAAACCCGGGAGCTTACTGTAACTCCAAAATCCAATAGAAAGAGCAATTCCAATTCCAGCCTGTTCAACTCGGCATTGCTTACTCCTCCAACTCGAGCAAAAAATGCATTGTTATAATGCCTATAATAGGAGAACAAATCAATTAATCATCCAAGATGCTGTCCTCCATGTAGTCTTTTCAGCAAAATATATGTCCTTAATTGAAATGTGCACACCATATAGGATAGATGATACAATTACTTTATTGACTAGATATGCAAGTGTCTGCAATAATTCCTTAAGTCCACTCACGTACGTCTTTCACATACATTAATATGAATATCTAAACAGAGATATCTATAGTATATCAATCAAATCCATTCAACCCAGTTCAGAGCAGTGTTCGTTTATATAGTTCGATTGAACCAAATTTTTTTTAAACAAGCTAAATTCAAAGCACCCCCATAAATCAAGAAAACAAGCCAGAGGAAGGAAGATGCACAAAAGACACCATCTCAGAGAGAGAGAGAGAGAGAGCTTACTCGTCATCTAGCATCTTAGAAGCAACCATAACGCTTGTAACCAATAACCTATGCACATTCAAGGATATCACGAGGGAGTCAGGGTGCCTGTGTACCAATCTGTCTATATACACATACCCAACCACAAAACAAGATGGACTACAATTCGTGTACTTGTACAGCCTCTCCAAGTACTTCGGAACACTTATGCTTGGTGCTCTCACACCATGAAACGCATTCAAGCCCTTCCCAAGTCGACACGAGCCGCAGCTTACCTCATCCAGCTTCTGACTGAGGGAGTTGGCCATGAGCCGGTCATTTCGAGCCACCAGCTTCTCCAACACGGAAGACAATATGGTTAGCACTCTAGGCGTGGTCGTCTCAGCTTGGCTCGGCTCCGGCTGCCGGCTTTGGTTTGTATATCCACCACCAACGACGGTAGACAACATTTAGGCCATTGTTGTGGTTTCTCACAGATGTGTGAGAAAGAATTTTCAGGCATTTGGTTGGTTAGACTTGAGGGTGTGTGCTTCTAGGTGTACATGTTATCCAGTTTGGAGGGTCGTGAACTGGGATTTTGACACGTGTACATCTTGCTATGTGTCTTTTTTTTTTTTTCCTCAGCAAGTAGTTGATTCATTCCAAAAACTAAAATTGTTCTTACAGCACAAAAGCAAACCAGATTATTACAACACAGAAATATAAAGCACAGAAATTGAAAGCTAATATGTTACAATCGGTGGGTCTTTTCCACTTGGAAATTCCAGCAAACAGGTGGGTATTTTGATGAGTGGGATATTTCGAAACTCTAAGTTGGAATGAGCCTGTTGCGCAATAGAATGCGCGCATCGATTCTGAGATCGATGTATTTTTTCTACCTGCCATGCTTGAAAGTCTTGAAGCAGAAACCGAGTGTCTAGAGCTACCCCCTCTGTTTCCCAATTGATGGCCTTATGAGGATTATTGATAGACTGGATTTTATTTAGAGAGTCTCCTTGAAGAACAACTTTAGTAATCTTCCTATGCTTCTTGGACACCTATGAAGGCAGCCATTTTCCCTGATGTTTGGATGAGCACTCCAATTGTAACGTGCTACAACAAATTGTAATGTGCCCTGACTATTTCTGCATACTGCTAATGAAGTGCTTCTATCGTTTCTAACTGCCACATCAAAGGTGATGGCAAAGGTATCCTCAGATTCAGGGGGACTCCAACTATGATGTGATTTTATGCACTTCAGCTCTCAGGCCTTGTCATGTTCTCTATATAGATCTTGCGTTTTTGTTATGAAGTAGTGGATTGTATGGTTTGCAATGTTGTATGTGATCTAATTTCTTATAAACCATAAATTATCCATAGCTAATGTAGAGAAAAGTTGAAAGTTATGAGCAACAGAAGCAGGGATCTTTAATTTGTCTGATGGGTTTAGGATAATATTGACCCAATTCCTGATTCCAGCTTGCTTGAAACAAGTTATATCAAGTGGCCATGGGGCATTTCTTTACAAAATTATAGAGAAATTACAATTGAGGAAAAGGTGATCCAGATTTTCATTCTCCATATGACAAAGAGGACAAAGAACCTGATCTTCTGTTAGTGGAAGACAGTGATTGAGAGATAGTTTAGTGGGAAGGATTTCATTGTAAACTTTCCATAGGAAAAGTTTCAGTCGATCCTGCAATTTAACAGCCCACAATTTCTTCCATAGGACATAAGGTGTGCTTGTATTTGTGTTGAGATCTAAAGCTGCATAAGCAAACTTTACACTATAATTACCTAAGAGTGATGTTTCCATTTGGACAAATCCATGATATTATGGAATTGATATTGAGAAAGGTGAATGCTTTGTATTGCTGCAATTGTTGCAGGTGAAAACAGAGTGTTCAAAAGGAGCGTGTTCCATCTTCTAAGATTTTCAAGTGTTAACTCAGCAACTCTAAGATTTGGATGTTGATGTGTACCTTGACTTTGTGGTGTAGGGAGTGAAGGATGTAGCCGAGGGAGCCAAGGGTCAGACCACACATGAGTAGCAGTGTCATTATTAATCTGAATGATGACACTTGACAAGATGAAATCCTTTTGCTTTATCAGGCAGTTCCAAAATCTTGAATCTGAGTTTTTGGCCTTAACAGTCGCCCAGTCACTGTGTGTCATATATTTGTTCAAAATTGTTGTTTTCCATGCACTTGCTTCATTACTGATAAGATGTCAAACTAATTTGCCAAGAAGAGGTTTTTTAAACTTTGTATATCAATTAGAAGCAGGATTTTGGGTGATCTGTTGATGAGATATTGGGGTACAGACAATGATTTCGAGCCATTGGATTTGAAGGGATCATGCATGCGCATGGGAATAAATATAATATGGATTTTAACCGGACAGCAACAATTCACCAAATTGACAGTCGAATCTTGTGATACCCTGTGATAGGATAAAAGTAGGTGATGTATGAGATTTTACATTTATTGAGAAGGAGAAGTTTTTGTTCTTTATAAGGGTCCAATGAGGTTTTAATTGTATTATTGACTAGTCATTTTGGAATATAGGTCATGTGATTTGGGCTTCCATTGGAATGTTATAAATGGTATCAGAGCCTATACCAACAAGAAATGTGAGACTTGAGCTGTGCCACAGCCACCTACAATGGACATGCCCAACAAGGACGTTGATAATTTAAGGGGGAGAGATTGTGATGCCCCATATAATAAAGATAAGAGTGGGTGATGTATAAGATACCACATTTCTTGGGAATGAGAAGTTATTGTTCTTTATAAAGGTTCTATAGGCTCCAATTATATTATTGACTAATTCTTTTAAAATATAAGCCATATAATTTGAGCTTTCTATTAGTGTTACAAAACTACCTTGTCAGGACTACCAGAAAACACGAGACAATGCTTGAGACAAGCAAAAATGCAAAGTCTGGGATCATTGCCGAGGACCGACCTTTTCACAACACAAAAAGGAATGTCCGTACCTCCACAAACATGTGATACGTTTCTGTAAATCACGGAACTTGAAAATGGCTGGTCACCGAAGAAGAGAGAGGGTGAAGAATTGGTTGAAAAGGCAGAAGCGAGGGCTACAAGGAGCGGCTGAAATCTTCAATTTATCGTGGTATGTGGTCTATAGCCACTTTACCTCCCTGAATGGGAAATACCATACCTACAAATAGATTATATAAAAGTAATTTTACAAACTGACATAACTGAATATAATTCGTCATATTATAAATTTATTTTTATTATAAAACAAATTTAACGGATAAAATGAACCATCAATTTATAAGATTACTTTTATATAATTCTATTATAGATGTAGCACTCCTCATCTGAAAAATATTACTCAAAATGATAAAGAGTTATATCTAGGAACCATGTTGAGCTTTTTCATCATAAATCTGCTCTTGTTAGGCACTTGAAATTGAGATTTTCCACAAACAATTTCCACCATAAACAAGGATATTGTATTAAATTGAATCAATATATCGTCTATCAAATATCTACTAATGATTGAACGACCTATTTTTCTTTTTTCTTTTTATATAAACAACAGAGGGAAAATTAACATCGTAAAAAATGGAATGACAGATCCTTATCGCTAAAATGTTATACAAAAACCTCGAATATTGATGCGGCCAGCAAGACATTGATTGTTTGTCTCGCTCACTATACATTGTGCTCACTAGAAGCAAGTAGTTTTTTCTCTTCCTCGTTTGGGATGTCGTTCATTGAGAGCTGAATATTTGACTTGGAGTTCATCTTATTCCACTCATTTTCCACACGGAAGAAAATCCATTGGAAGCGACGAAAAATCTCCAAAGCAGCTATAGCAAACACCGTTAAGTAATTATGGCGAAGATGCGCAGACAGCTTGTATGTCCATGTGCAACGCAAGACAAGATTACTCCCTATCACCCAAAAATAAACCTGCAATCCATACGTAAAATTATTTCAGACACGGAGTATTTAGAACCAATCAGACAAGGTGGAATACTAATTAGCAAATAAACCTTTACATCAGCTTTATTAAGTATGTAAGGAATTCTAGAGCTGGCAATGAAGACATCAGCTTTATTAGGCTTCCCAACAATTTATGATTGGGTAATTTTGGTCACACAGGACTAGAAATGATAGTTGCAGTCGTAAGTGCACAAGTACCGCGCAATCACTTTGAAAAAATTAATAAATACGGGACTCACATTAAAAAAAATAATATTTTAATACTGGGTCCCACTTTTTTTCAAAGTGACTGCATGACGCTTGCATACTCCACAACTGTATGTAGCATTACTCGTCCAGTCCACGCTAGTTCAAACTTGCTCTGTTGTCAGGTTAAAAGTCTCTAGGTTTCTTAATCTAAACAAGTCATTTAAGGTCATTAAAACACTTTTGTAACCCAATTACTACAATAAGATGGGCATAGCCTTACCCATTTTCGTCCATATAACATGTGTGAGAAGAGATGTGGTTTGCTGAACTTGAATATCCGAGTGAAGCCACTGGTAAAGAGAAGATATTTAATGACAAATCAAAAGAGAATATTCGAGATGTAACAAGTTCTAAAAACGTATGGTAACTGTCCTTTACATGGCCTTAAGTAATTTTAGTGCACAACTCCCGAACAAGAACATGAAAGACGGCAGTAATTTGACTGAAAACCATGATTACCAAATAAGAAACCCAGCTATTTTTAGTTTTGCTCCAACACCTTTTCTAAATCAGTAACTTCATAATTTAGCTCCAACACTTCCAACAAGAGCATTTGTGGCAACTAACTTTCAAATCACATGATCATAAATTTGATATAATAAAATGTTCTGAACTGACACATGACTATCAAATGCTATTTAACCTTTTCAGAATTACACGAAGAAAGAAACGTGCTTGCTTGTGCACATAAAATCCAGAGGTGTTAAGATTTCAGATAAAGGAGTTTAGACCGAAAACCACATAGGAAACAGATTTCTATGTGGCATGTGGTTAATGTTACTAACAAAAAAAAAACAGGTAAGAAAAAATCACGGATAAATTTGATTAGAACATGATCTGTGAAGTTATCAACATTTGACATACCTCAAGTCCCAGTCTCGGGTCACATCCCAGTAGAATGAATATAAGGAGTTCAAAAAACTAGAGAGAAGCCAGAGAGGCCGATAAAAATTTGTCCACCTTTCAGGGAAGACATGATATTTAAGGGCTGAAAGAAAAATCACCGGTACAGCAGTCGAATATTTCAAAGCTGAAACCATGAGCAAATAAAGTCACCATAAATTTGAATCAATAAAACCATATGAAACATATAAATATAACAGATAAAGTTAACATATTTAGATTCAATAGTTAGAAAAATAACTTATAAACAAACCAAAAAATATTAAAGAACTCGAAATTCATATATGCTAGAGGAAAGGCAGAGCCCAGAAGTTGAAACCAAATGAGCCTGTATAATGGAAAACAGCAAATATGCTGTCTCAAAAGACATCTAATGATAGAAAACTATTGGTGAAGTAACCATGAGATCTTACCATTCAGAACGGTTGTTTTCTCCCCAGTATCTTTGTATTGTCGAAGACATTGAAAGAAACGAAAAAGGTAAGGCAAAACCAGAACTATAGGTATTGCAATGGAGTGACTGCCACAAACAGAATCGGCTTCAAACCAGGCAATAGTGGCAACCTGCTTGAGTTAAAATATATCCCTTAATAAGATAGAAGTAAAGCATCAAATTTATATTAAACCAATTCTAATGAGTAAATAAGCGCAGGATCAAATAAGACCTACTATAAAATAATAGGAAAATCAACAAATATCATTAGAAATTTTAGTTGTCAAAAAAGGTCCATGACTTGGGGTCATAGAGCTAGTGGCAGACTATTCAACACCAAACAGTGTTCTCCCTTGCTTTCAGATATCAGTAACCTCATTATCAAATTTTCATACAAATGTACTGTCAGCACTTATTTGATTTTCTCAAGGGTAATTAATTGTATTTCAAATTTATCAGAATGCATCATTTAACTCAACTTAAATTTCAAGAAAAAATGAGAAAATAAAAAGTCAAGTAGGTTCCACCAAGCTAGACAACAGATTATAATTAGATATGGAAAATTTGAATCGTGGTTACACCAGCAAAAAGTTCTGATAAGTTCTGTACATGAGAGGAAATCTAACGTGTAACATTAAAATTGGAAAAACCAAAGACAGAGAAAAACTAGGCTTTGAATCAGAGCCAAAAACATAAGATGGCAATCCCATGAAAAGTAGAAAAAGCTAGGGCAGAGCAGATGTATTCTGATAATATGCGCTAACCAAGCTAAACAACAGAATACGAACCTGTCGATGGACCATTCTACACACTGAACGCTCCAAATCAGAAAAAACCTGCAGAAAGTCACAATTATAAGCACCAAAAAGGTATAGTGATATGTATGTATCTGAATATAGACATGCAAACTATTTCCTGATTCTATACCCCAAAGAAAAGGTTAAATAATGTTAAAAACTACACCACTATTTGACCATGTGGTCCATGTCTCACTTCGTTGACATGGCAGGGTCTAGTCCTTCGATCAAAACAAATATAAATCCAAGGGTTATTACATACTGTCATGTTAATGAAGTGAGATAATGGTGGGATGGTGGTGTAGTTTCTAGCATTTTCAAAAGACTAGATGTGAGTAGACTGTGACTGTATATTTAGGCTTATCCTGTTATATTTTCATTTTCCAGCGAAAGAAAAGGTTCAATAGGAGAAACATATGCATGTGTGTCTATACATAAGTGTACACATGAATCTCATTTCATATATAAGAAACAATCATATAATCGTGCTTGATACAATAATTATGCTATCAAAACAATGTTGGTGAAAGCGTAGGCACACTTAAGCTCAAATGCTATCTAGAGCCTAGGCGCTAGCCGCTAGGAGTGTAAACGAGCCAAGTTCGAGCGAAAAGTAGGTGGTTAAGCCATGTATGTTTAATTTTATTAGAACGCAAACTGAGCTCAAGCTTATCACGGAGTTGCATTTTTATGTTCACGAAGAGCTCATTTAATATTCGAGCGAGTTCGAGTTTGTTCATGAGCTGCTTCATTTTGACAAAATAGATTATTTAGATTGTATTTTATAACTTTATCTACAAATTCGATAAACTTTTGACTTTTTGTTAATATCTTTATAAATTTATATATATACATACATATATCAGTGATTATATAAGACGTATGGTATTAGGTACATGATTCCCTCTTATACATCCATATATGAAAACATGTGGCGCCATGGTATGTAAATGGTCTTCAATATCGACTAATACTTAAGAATATCTTTTACATCATTTTCTAGGCCTTGAATTGATATTTTATATTTTTTTCAAAAAATTTACAAAATGTGCTTTAACCTAACATAAAAGGGGCCAAAATACGCACCTAATGCGTGTGCTTCGCTTTTGTTAGGCAAAGCGCTTCGGCCTTGGAGCTTTGCACTTTACGCTTAAGTGCAGTTTTACCAACACTATCAAAATACTAAAATGGGAATTGAAGTGGAGAACAATTGAATTCAAAATGATTGCATACCTTTGCCATGGAGGTCAAGATATCAGCCAAGAAAAAATCAGAAAATGATATTGCCTGTATTCACCAAACAAACTCGAAATATTTAACACAGCATACAAAGGCCTGAACCAGCAACAAAGGGTTTATACCACCAAAATAGAGCAGAATATATATTCCCCTCCTAGGCAAAATGAACAAGGTATAATGGCACAATCCCTGCCTTTTCTTTTTCTTTATCCCTCCTCTATAGAAAGAAGGGATATCTCAAGGTTGGTGATACCACGGTGCTGTATACAACTAAGGTAGGTTGTGGGTCAGCATGATTCCTAAGGCTATTACACCCTCAATGATAACTGATACATATTTGTGGTGTCTAGCATGACCACACAAACCCAAGGCATCGGGATCAAGTCCTGCCAGGCATTTTCATTTTGATTGATTGGCAATTATGCTGTTTAGTGAGTTTTCTAGTTTTGAGGTTTTTACAAAATATCGTGCATTGGCAAATGCTGGCGACCTCCTTATTTGATCAACTAAAGAATTAAGACAAGCAAATTAATACTTTTAGTTCTATTCGTGGGCATGTAATCTAATGACAGTACATATGTATTTCTAATTATCCAAAACTAGATATGTTTCCCAAGTCACTAACCTTCTTGACAAGATACAGCAATTGAAAAAGTCACAACTTTTGAAATCCTAGAATTTTTTTTTTTTTTTTTGATAAGTTGAAATCCTAGAAAATATGTGAGCAGCAACATAATTTTCGTACTTATCGGCCTTTGTCAACAGCAAGTTAAAAAAAACCATGGTTCCTGGAAAGAAGATAAAAAAAAAATAACAAAAACACACTTGCCTGTAGTGGAAGAACTATTCGCCAAAGAGTCCTTAACAAGTAAAAGCGGGATGACAAATAAAAAATATCAAATGGGAATATCAAAATCATTGCGATGGCACAATATAAGAGAACCTGCAGATGAGTCCCACTAAAAGTTAGTCCAGTTTTAACATGGTAATAAGAGTAACTCATTAAAAAAATACACTAATAAGCGTATAACAAACAAATCAATTACAAGTCAATGGATAACTGATGATAAGCAATACAGCATGATCAACTTATGATGAGATTAAAGTAGACCTTGATATACACAATGCATGAGCATTAAACTGAATTACACAGAGGGGAAAGAAAACATATGTTCAATGAATATATCATTTATGTTTGGTAGGTCGAGTCATCTGATGAAGTAAGTATTGTTTTCTGTTGTAGATGAACTCATGTTCCAGAGTGCAGCCAATTCCCGTGCAGATATTCTTAAAATCCAGTAAATGCATCAAATCACAAATAAAAGTTTTCAACATAAACATCCCTAATCTACATATACAATTACTCCATTTGAACTGAATAAAGAACTCTAGGAAAAATGTATCCCAGAAAATAATATACTCACTCCATCCACCTTAATGCACTCATAGTTGAATTAAGAATTGAATCACGTATAAACTACTAACAAAAATACTATGCAACGATCTAGGGAAAGCACTAGCCACATCTTCGCCATAATCCCAAAAAGATTAGTCAATTAGAAGCTTCTCTAGAGTCACTAATAAAGCTCAGTTTCACCAAATAAGTAGCCAATGTGAAACTTAGCACCCATGACTACCTTTATAACCTTTTTTTTTTATATAGGTAATCAAAGATATTATATTCATAGAAATAGGCAAAGCCCAGGTACACAGGAAGTATACATGAAGAAACGCCTAGCTAGAGGTTACAATAGAAAGAAGAAGATCATGGACACTTAGTCCGTTACAAACTATGGCCCCCGCCCATAAGAACAATGATTTAAAAAATAAAACTTGTAGCTCATCCATTGTTCTCTCTTGATCTTCGAGACTACCTTTATAACCTATCCAGTTTATGTGTATTATTCACATTCCTAATGTGGGACTGAGGTGTTACAAACTCCCACTCTTAAACTCCTGATGTCCTTGCCAGGGCTTTGTCATGTAGCGCTCCAGCTTTACATGACTGGCCTTACTAGGTGACTTTTATACCATATATAACAATCCAGGTAAAGCACTAGCCACATCTGCACTATAGCCCGAAAAATACTAGTCAATTTGAAGCTTCCCCAAAATATCTATAGCCCAATTTCACCTAAGAAGAAGCCAATGTGCGACTTAGCACCCATGACTACCTTTATAACCTACCCACTCTGTGAGTTTTTTATATTCCTACTGTTGGACTGGAGTGTTATATACTAACTACAAACTTTGGCAACTAATGGCAAACTCTATTATAACGATTACAATGATCCAAGTTTTTGACTATATTAATGGGTGAACTTTTTGACACATTGCAAACAGTTTATAAGTTATAAACAAGATATTTCAGCTAGTTTTTCACATTGAAAAATAAATTACTTGAATCAATAATTAAATGAATGATTTTTTCAAACAAATGGAAAGAAATGGAGAAGAGTAACTCAATACAAAAATGCATAAGAGAGGATGCATCTATTACACTGGTTGTGAAGCAGCCAATGATACTTCTCCGTGTGAATAAAGATAAAGATAAGCTGTCATGCTACTTGGAACAACGATAGTCATCCATTTGGCACACTGCACATATCAAAATGGATGGTCAAACTTAGTCTAAAGACATATACACCACAATATATATACAATGTAACAAGTTTTTTTTTTTTAAAACCACCAATAAATACAGTATGGGGGAACAAGCAGCAAACTCTGCACCAACCAAACAAGACATTTAGGCCAAAGTGACACACAAGTCAAACCAATCTCCAAATTCCACTGATGATGAAATGTCAAAACAGAACACAGTAGATGCTACAACTTAATTTTGACATCCACTTCAACAAAAAGGACAGTTCCAGACACAAGCTAGATTATAGACGCCCCCCCCCCCCCCCCCCAAAAAAAAAAAAAAAAAAGTGATAAGCCATAAGAGCATTGCATCAATAAAAAAAATGGCCAACGGTCAACATATTTGGCAGTATAACATAGTACCTTCCAAATTTCCCTGTGACTTAGATGATTTTGATCAAGGTCAAAAATTTTTGCATAATTGACATTGGCTTGAGAAAAAAACCATAAATTTATTCCCCAAAGCCAAACTGTCATAGTCTGCAATACCAAAACAAGAAAAAAGTTTGTTACTTCAAGGATAAAAAGTTTAAGAATATTAAGAAGATATTCTATTTTCAATAAGAAAACTAGAACTAACCACAAGAAGAAGAGGATTATAATACAAAAATGCCTCGTATAGAAATAAATCACGTAAGTCCACACTCATTCTCATAACAGAATCCCATCCAATCTGCAAGATTCACATATACCAAATAAGAAATCAAATCCAAGAGATTGCCAATACTACTCTATTGGTAATAAAAATACAAGAATGTAACTAACCTTGCAACAAATGAAACCCCAGACAAAGAATAATAGTACCTGGACATAGTCTAAATTAGGATCTTAGGAACACATAGGAAAAGATCTTGGGGAAAACAGAGCATAATAAAAGCATGTGTTTGGCTCAAAATGAAAGTGGAACTCCTCAGAAGAAACCAGGATGCGTGTAAAATTTTCTCAAAGCAAAAGAAACTTGATATTAAGAATTATAAAATTCAATCTTTTTACACTGAATGATTTCCAGCTATCAAACATCTAAAATCAAAGTCATGCTGAAAAATAATTACGATCTACTAAGACATTTGGTATATCACTAGTAATACCTTGAATCTCCATAATAAAATAGGTGATGGCATGATTGCAGCGGTGCTCACTGGAGTACTCACACCCTTCAAATCAATTGCCTCCGTTGGAGTCAAGAAACCTTCCTCAGCACCATTTTCCAGCTCACCTGTAACGCAAAAGGCATTCAATAAGTGCTAGAGATAATGAAAAACAACCTTCAAGGAAAAAATGAAGATGAAACCACCAAATTCTCATACCAAATTCAGAGAAAACAGGTTTGCTTCCAGACTTCCGTAAGTGGGGACTATTGGAAGGAGCAGTAACAAGACCTCCCAACATAGATGAAGATAAGTGGATAGAAATAAATTTTGCAACTTACCCTAAGCCAAAACCTGCAATATGCAAAATTACAGAGAAAAATCGAAATTCGTAAAATAGCAACCATGGGAGAACTGGTAATACACTATTTTCTTTTGGATAAATTAATTTACTATTTTAATTTTTTTATTAAAATGCAAAGAAATCAAGGGAGGCACCCAGCTAAATAGTAATTAATCTTGCAGCCAGATCATTTAAAAGGGATCAATAAGGTCATAATTCCTTTAGTGTGATAATTGGGTACGCATAAAAATATAACACTTATCTAATAGTTCCTTACCTTTCCCGCCGACACATTCACTAACAGAAAAATAAATCAGGGGAAATTAGTTTCCAAATGAAACCAAGATTTGTACCAGAAGTTATAAGTACAAAAATGTAGAGTTTCTGTAACAATATGATTGATCCACCTGAAAATTTGCCTCAACCTAGGCAATTGATCAAGACACATTAGATCCAACCATGATGTGAAGCACATGAGAATGGGAGCCTATAATCCCAAGAGCATTGTTGTAGGGACAGTTAAATAACCTTTCTTTACGAGAAACTACAATCATACTCACACTAGGCATCAAATTAACCAATCGAAAGGAAATTCCCAGCATAAAGTGTGTATAGTTAAAGAACTAAGGCAGCCCAATATAGGTTTGTTTGATTTCAACAACTCAGTATGGGTTTGATCATTGACTACCCAAGCCCTTCCATAAATGCCCCAATTTGCTTTGTGCAAATTAAATCCCCCCATCTCTATCTTGATACATTGCAAAATGAGATCCACACAAGAAAACCCAATTGTTCATAATAAAAATTCATGCAACTCAATTGAGAGCTAAAGCATTGGAAAGGAAAATATCACTAACAAGTTACCACAATTCAACAAGCAAAATGCATCATCATGTAATTGATTAACTTATGGACTTCTCGGTCTTTCCCAACATACCACGCACTTCAACCAAACAAACCCATTAACAATTGGAATACTTTAGATCAAAAGCCATATTAAGTTGCTATAACTATAGAAAACGTCATAAGATCACTGACTCCTGTACGTTAACACTCTAATAATGAGAATTACACAAGCATGGGAAACAAAATTTATCAAAAATGGAATTTTCAAAAGTACTCTGTAAAGGCGCCTTAGAATTACACATCAATCTCAATATTAAGCACCCAATAACTGAAAAGGCAAAAATCCGCCCACAATATCAAGCACCCAGAATTACAAATCAAAACCAAATTTCCGAAAAGCAGGACAGCCACCAAAGAAAAACCAACAGTCAGAAACAAGCAAAAACAGAGAAATCATAAACTGGATCAGATCTGAAGAAAACCTACAGAGAAAGATTGATGATTTCTGCGATTGGATTGAATGAACGGCGCAATGCTAACGTTTTTCTGGGTCTGCTGGATCTCCCTGTCTGAATGTGATCCAGTAGGTTGAGGGGATTAGAGTATTAAGGACCAAGCAGGGGAACACAACTATTACAATACACTGCGGCCTTTCAAATTTAAGGAGGCTGTTTGTTCATTGTTAGGTTCAGGTCGTGAATTTGACTTCAAATTAAGCCGTGTTTGTTTTCATGGTTGGGAACATAACTTTTGTTTTTTTTTTTAACGGTTGAGATTCAAAAACAAAAACATCAAATTAATTACAGAAGGCTGCAAATGTTAATATTTAATTTCCTTATCACCTTGTCTCCTTTAATGACTCATTTGTCATCGAAATTCAATTTATTTTATGGGTTAATTACATTTTGCACCCTCGAACTTTCATTCAATTCACAATGTACTTTTGAAACTAATAATTGCATCAAAGTGGACCCTCGAACTTTCAAAACTTACCAACCATCTTCCGTTTACCAGTAGCGTCAAATCTAACAGAAATTCACTGCACGTGCTACTCATGTGCATAACATTCACTGTAAAAATATAATTTTCATCTAATGATTATCATTGACTATATAAAATATAAAATAATATATGCAATCAATTAATAATAAATCATTAACCATATATAAAATTATTTGATATTCATTAAACATAAAAATTAATAAAAAAAATTATTTAATGATTTATGATTTATTATTAATTAATAGCATATATTATTTTATATTTTATATGGTCAATGATAATAAATTAAATGAAAATTACATCTTTACAGTGAATTTCCGTTAAATTTGACTCAGCTGGTAGACAAAGGGGGAGATTGGTAAGTTTTGAAAGTTTGAGAGTCCACTTTGATGCAATTATTAGTTTCAGAGGCATATTATGAATTGAGTGAAAGTTCGAGGGGTAAAGTGTAATTAACATTTTGCACACTCCAATAGTTTTTTTTTTCTTAAGGAAGAGGAGTGGGGCGACCAGTGTAGAAACCCTCTTTAGGCGTGATCATAAGAGCCCTTCCCTGTTACAGAATGTTCGGTTTGAACCATAATTATTGTCTCAAGGGCGAGCTCGTCACCGCAACACTCTCAAAGTATCCAACTGGTCCAAAGCTCATCTCATGGCCCAAATGTTAGGTTTTACTACCATAAATGGTTTCAACTTATGTTCTAACTCGAACTCCTGACCTCAAAGCCATGAAATATTAACTCGTACCAACTGGGCTACAACCTTGATGGTGCACACTCCAATAGTTGAGAGTATAAAGTTTATTTTTTCCTACAAAACTATATATAAATGAAATATGAAAAAATAGGCAACAATACAAAAAATTGCATGAAATACAAGTCAATAACACTTCTAAAAACAAGCTCAATTATCTAAATAGTTTGAGAAATGGCTACCAAATAGAGAGGAAAAAAAAAAAAAAGGAGACAGGTTAAAAAAATAATCTCAAAATCACATAGTCATATTTCCCTTCGAGAACTCTCTCTCTCCCTCTCTCTCCAAAGAAAAAGCCTCTAGATTTAAGTTTTGCCGTAAGGAGGCCTCCTCCTTCTCCATCTCCTTCCCTCATTTCTCAGTTTATTTTTCTTCTTTTAAGATCAAAAAAGTCAGATCTACTGTTTTCCAGTAACTCTCAAAAGATACGTATAGCACAAGAAAACTCTCAGACCGCAAATCATTCAGAGGATAGTGGCGGTTTTGTTGAAATCACTGTGCGTGGTCCTCACGGGCTGCTCACAACTGCGTGTGGTCCTCACACGCCGGATCACCGGAATCACCACCACCAGATCTCATATCTAATTTTTGTGGCTGAAAAGAGACAAGTTTATTGCCTTCACGCGCCGTCAAAGTCTATCAGAGTTAGTTCAAACTGTAATCCATCATTTTTCATTTTTATTTTCCTTATTGTATAGTAAAACTAAAAAAGGAGTTCGTCTCTTGGACGGTTTGTCTATAGAGGTTGAATCCTCCATTTCTACAAAGGGTGAGGTTGAGTCTCTGTTTAGGCAGTCTCTTGGACGTTTGTCTATAAAGAGTATTAGCAGCAGTGAAGTTCTATTCAATCCAGTAGTGTACTGATTGAGCTTCAAATGCATTTAATATCTCCAAATGTATCCGGTCATGAATAGAAGTTTCTCTTGATGAATGAATAAATGATATTGAAAAACACAAATAGAGAAAAAAAATATATTATTTATTGTTATTTATACAACCTCTCAAATAATATTAAATGCTTAATAAACAGTGTATAATACATATTTTATATATTTATCTCTCAATTTAAGTTTAGAATTTCTAACAGTTCTCAATCTAAGATTTTTAGATAAAGACAAAGTAAATGCGTTCTGAATTTACTTTATCTTACAAAAGGATTTTAAACATCACAATTCATGTCTACTTTCATCATTATAAAAATTTTAAAAGTTAATAACTAATTATAATGATGTTTGTAAACCTTTTTAAGAAGTTACTTATTTTATCTCATTCTTTAGCAATTAGCATTACTCTTCCTTCTGCAAATGCATGTGTTCTACTATTTCAAAACTAGTAAATGTTACATTTTATGAGCATATAGTTCTTATTTTGTTTGTTAAGATATTGAGTTCTTTTACTAATAAGGTAATGATACGTACACCTACAGAAGTACCCTTGATTTAGCATAAAATAAATTGGTAAGATGTTGACATTTCATGCAGCTTGTGGCTTGGCTTATATATTGAATTCCTGAAGCCACTTTGTTGTTTGATTTTTCAAGTTGGCTGAAAAAGAAAGAGTAGGAAGGCTTTCCCTTGAAGCGAGCAAATCATATCTCATGCTAACCAATAATCCTAAAGACGTGCCAACTACTAATCTATTACTAAACAGACCAGACTTGCTTAGTTCTCAAACCATTCCACCCTTTCTGATGTAGAAATCAATTTAATTTGGAATATTCTCTTAATTAAAAAATCAATGTCTTAAGGAAACTACTGCAAAACATGAAATGGGGGGATCATAGAGCCACTCATCCTAAATTTTAGGATCAAAAGGAAATGTGAAATTGACGATAAGGATCATTATTATAGTAAGTATTCTTTTTTTTTATATAAGAAAAGCCGGTAGCTACACACATAACGGCCCCGTCCCAAGTTTATTAATACGCATTCACTTATAGCGGAGGAAAACCGTGATAACATTATTACACTTGGGGGCTTACAGGATAAAACACTATAAACTAACCCAAAACCAAGTGTCAAAATAAGCCGAAGCCAAAACAAATTCTAACAAGCCTAAGCCAACGTGAATACCTTTAGAATCATACGCAGCTTATTCTGAACACCTAAGACCTCAAAGAAGGAAGACCTAATCTATCCACTTGTAAAATACCTTTAAGCTTCCACGGAACATCATCAAAATTTATCCACATACCAGATTGATTATTCGAAGCCATATGAGTAAGAAAATTAGCTCCTGAATTTCCTTCTATATAAACATGGTTGATCTTGACTTACAAACTCGACAAGACCTCTTGGATTTCACCCCAATAGTCTTCAAGATACCACATGCCACATCTCCCTTTTGCCAACCAGTTAACAACAAGTAAAGAGTCAAGTTCAATCTCAATTCTTTGCAAACCCAACTCCTTGCAGTGTTTCAACCCATAATAAAGAGCTAATAGTTCTGCCTCGTTATTAGAGCCATGAGCCAACTCCTTAGCAAAAGCCAACCTCAAATAGCCCCGATCATCCCGAATAAGGCCCCCCGCCCCCATGCAACCTAGAGTGCCTAACGAACTCCTATCAACATTCAACTTAAACCACCCCCTATTTGGCTTACACCACTTTACCAAACAAACCAGCTTACGTAAAGGAGCTTTAACCGGAATTGAGAAGGCCTCCAATATTCTAGCGTCACCATTATCCAAGTTTTTACTCGCCCTCAGATGTAATCCTACCCATGCAATTGCCGCTTTGATCACACTCCACAACGACTGTACAGAACCATGTTTCCCTTCCATACGAGCCTTACACCGCCACACCCAAAGAGACCACGTTAAAATAATGGGAATCAAACCAAGCAACGTACCTTTTTGGGATGAATGTGAGGCCCGTCGAAACCAAAGCTCCATAGTATTCTTCCAACGCCTGGATGGGTCATAAGGCATCCCCAAACTCAAAGACACCATGCGCCAAATTTCCACTGCAAAAGTACCTATGGCCAGGACATGATCCTGATTTTCCAGACAACCCCGTACACAACATTTAGAAACCATTGGAATGTCCAACTCTTTAATATACGCATCCACAATTAAACAAAAATTCAAAGCTTTCCACATTGTAACTGAATACTTCTTTGGTAGCGCAGAATGCCAAATCCAACGAGCCCATTCTGTTTTTGGGGCCCTAACACGAATACATTCCCAAGCCAACTTTGAGGAAAAAATACCATCAAAACTCGGCTTCCAAATCAGGATATCTACCCCATCTTTATGCTCACCTAAAGATGTCAAGATTTCTTCAAGTTTGGATTCCCCCACTAGTCTTCTAAGAAGGTCCACATCCCACCCATTATGAATGCGACACTCCCTTATTGTGAGAAGAGGAAGATCCGAGATCACAAGAGTCTATAATAGCACCTGATGACAACCAGTTATCCCTCCGAAAAGAGACACAACCATCCCTTATCTTCCACACGGCATTACTCAACACCTTAGGTAACATCGCTACTATTCGCTTCCAGAATAACGAGCCCTTACTAGCCTCAATAAAAGAGATATGCCTCTCTTTGACATATTTTGCCTTAAAGAAATTAACCCAAATGGAATTTTGAGTTAGAAGCTTCCAAGTAAACTTCATAAAGAGCGACACTTGCACATCTTCAAAATTTCGAAGACCCATACCCCCTTCAAAAATTGGAGTACACACTCTAGCCCAAGAAACCCACTTCTTTTTTGGTTTACCATTGTAGGAGCCCCAAAAAACATTACTCATGAGCCGATTCAGACTTGCCACCACAACCTTAGGAGCATACAAAATAGAAAAGAGTGTATCAGTAAACTTGCCACAATATGCCTCAACAACAAGATACGAGCACCAGACGATAGGAACTTCGTTTGCCATCCTTCAAGCTAGCTCTGGATCTGGTGCATTAGCCCATCAAAATGAATCACTTTCAGCCTTCCTGAAACCAACGGCGCGCCTAAATATTTCACCAGAAAGGAGCCATTTGAGAAATATGTAATTCTCAAGGCACTCTTTTTTTGAGCACTCGTAAAATGTTTAGGGAAGAAAATAGAAGACTTCTCTTTACTCACCACCTGACCAGACCAATCTTCATACTGAGCAAAGACAACCCTGATAGCACGGAGCGAGGACTTCCCACCATTAGCAAACACAACAATGTCATCAACATACAATAAATGTGATATAAGAGGAGCACCCCGAGGGTGAGAAAATGAAATAATCCTCCCATTGACAAAATTATGCTTTAACAATCTAGATAATAATTCTTCCACAAGAATAAACAAATAGGGAGATAAATGATCCCCTGCCTAAAACCACGCCCACTGGGAAAGAATCATTTCATTGTGCCATTCATAACCACAAAGAACCATGGAGTAGAAATACACTGTTTGATCAACTCACAAAACTGAGGGCCAAAACCAAAAGAGGACATGACCTGTAATAAGAAATCTCAATCAACACTGTCATATGCCTTAGCCATATCCACTTTAATTACGACATTACCACCATGGGCCTGCTTATTCAATAAATTAATCATCTCTTGAGCCAACGTAACATTCTCAAAGATGCTTCGTCTAGGTAAGAAGGCCCCCTGCTCCGGAGAAATAATCTTATTTAAAATAGGTAACAATCTATGAACCAGAATTTTGGAGCATACCTTGTAAACCACAGAACACAGACTGATGGGTCTAAATTTGTCAAACCCAGTAGGTTTTGCCACCTTTGGAAGGAGCACAATGTAAGATGCAGAGTAGAATCTGGGTAGAGTGGCACCACTAAAGAACTTCCGAACTGCGGCCACCACATCAGCCTCCACAATATCCCAACACGAACAATAGAATCCAGACCCAAACCCGTCTGGGCTTGGACTACTATCCGCCGGAATAGAAAACATAGCCTCTTTAACCTATTGGATTGAAGGGAGTTGAAGAAGAGTGTTGTTTTCCTCTTCTGTAACGACATTCTGCACAAACAAGGATAAATATGAGGTAGCCCTCTTTGGTCTTGCCTTTAGAAAATCACTCAGGAATTCCACAGCCCCAGCATGAATAGCCTACGGGGATGATAAACAAGAATCATCACGTAGTCGCATTTCCTGCACCATTGGCTTATTAACAGAAGCAAAAGTTTTAAAAAATTGAGCGGAGGCCTCGCCCTTCTCCATCCACCTAATTTTGGCCTGTTGAGATAACCGAGTCTCCACTCTGAGAAGCCACACGACAAGCTCTTCCTTGCCAATTAGTAATTCTGACTCAACCTCTTCAGAAAAGCTAGCTTGCAATTGACCCTCAATTCTTTCCATCTACTTCTCCAACTCACAAAGTTTTTTTTCCGTATGCCCAAAAACTCTACGATTCCAATCTTTCAAAACCATTTTCAGCTTTTTTAATTTAGCACCAAGACGGGACAGCCCCACATCATCAATTGGAGCCTGCCAAGCGCCTTGCACAACCTCTCTAAAATTCACATGAGACACCCACATTTGTTGGAACTTATAAGACAATGGACCATATCTACATTGCCTGAGACTTTAAAACAAAGAGCATAGGAGCATGATCCGACGTCGAGCGAGGCAAATAATTATACAAAGCATCCGATAATAAATCCACAGCCAGAGGATTTAGGAGACATCTGTCCAGTTTCGACCAGCTTCTAGCCAAACCTCGCTTCCCCAAGAAAACTTGGCCCCCATTGACTTCATTTCCATTAACTCGCATGCCTCAATAAAATCATTAAATTCATCCATTGACATTCTCGATTGGGGTCTACCACCCCTATGTTCATCATCCCACGAATACTATTGAAATCACCAAGACAAAACCAGGGGATATCTTGCACGACATCCAACTATAACAACCTCTAGAGATCATGCCTCTCCATATGGTTACATTTTGCATAGACCACAAAAACCATAACAGAATGAGAGGCATCCTTCAGCAAGACAGACACATGCTGAGCACTAAATTGACTAACCGAAACCTCTAACTCATCTTTCCATAACAGCCATAAGTTTCCACCAACACTTTGATTAGAAAAACCATAATCAAACTTCAACCAAATTTTTAAAACATCCAACTGACTTTCATCAACAAAAGGCTCAACTAACATAATAAAATTAACTTGAAACTTCCTTACCAACTTACATAGACGTCTCCACGATGTTCGAATACCACGGATATTCCAAAAAAGAGGCGTACAGATAATAAATTCACCCGAGCGGGCTTGCTAGGAACCCGAGATGAACTTCTGAGAGTTCGTCCACCCTTACTTGCATCTTTTGTCGCTATAGCATCCCCATCAGACGGATACTCTTTAATTTTGCATAGGTGCTCTATCCTATCTTCATCGGGTTCTGAGACGTAATACTCAACCATTCCATCAGAGGGGTAGTCTTTTTTTTTACACAGATGTTATGCTCTTTCTTCATCTGGCTCCGAGACATAATCTTCAATCACTCCATCCTGTGGTAACTCATCTACTGGGATCACAACAGTCAACGACCCCATCTCATCTATAGGACCATGCAACGCCCCCTCCTCTGCCACCGTCTCAACTAACACATCATGCATCATCATTCCACATGGTTCCATCACCATCGGATGACACCTTAAATCCACTTCATGGCTTGCGTCCACAATACTCGACTCAACCACCTTTGTTTCCGATTCCTCATGACCTCCACCACAAATCTGCACTTCCGAATTACTAGGAACGCCCATAGTGATATCCACATTTTCAGCCACCAAATCATTCACAACAGATAATTTAGTTGTAAGTCACTCACGCACACGAGAGCATGGCCCTCTTCCATCATGTCCTGACTACCCATCACAGGTAATTTTTTAGCATCGCAAACTTCATTAGATTCCTGCAATTTAGAGTAACTAGGACCAGCCAAGTCCCTATCTACCTCTGCATCCATTCCCACATTAACCACAGCAGCCTTCACAAGCAATTAAGGTCGCGAATCGTCTATAGGCTTCAATAATACCAACTCCTCATTCGGCGCAGCAGTAAGCTTCAACAATTCATTCGGCGTGTCTTCCACTGTTATCTTAGGCTTCCAAGTATTTACCATCTTCTCCGATTCTTTTTCGATCCCCTTTTATTTCCTATCAGCAACCTTAGTGCCACCACCCAGCCATTTGCATGTCTTTAGGTTGTGCCCATGTATAGCACATTTAGAACAGAATGCCAAGAGCGTCTCATACTCCACCTTAATATAGAAGCTTGAATCATTATGCGAATTTCCAATCCAAATTTTCCTAACCGGTTCTTTAGCTGCATCTAATTCCAAGCAGACTCGTGCCCCATCGATTCTAGTCACACACTTGGTGGCATTATCTCAACGCAAGAAACGACCTAACGGAGCTGTGATATTCCTCAAGAACGACTCATAGTAGAAACTTGGTGGTAAACCAAGGAGGAATACCCACATCGGTACCAATAAGGGCTCTGTATCCTCATCAAATCCCGTATGTCAATGAAACCTTCTATAAGAGACCCCATCAACATCTGTAGCCTCCCTCAACAATGCCTTCACAAAATCCACCTCGTTACTCAGATGCACGAACACATTCCTAGGCTTTCTCATTGCTGAAACCATTGGCTGCGAGTTCAGACCCCAACGATTTCGGATGAACATTCTGATTGCATCAAGGGATGGACGCTGCCTCAAAAATTTAAGGACCATAGAAAATCGAAATGGAGCTGCACATTTTTCTATTTCCTCCTTGGAGAACAGAACACAGATTTCACCATCTATGACTTTAGCCGGACGAAAAGGAACATCAATCTCAGGTAACGACTGCGGCTTATAGGCCACCAACTCAGCAAACGAACGATGCCGGCCATTCGTCGTCGATGGCCCAGGATGAGCCCCAGCGGCTGCCATACAACACACGGACGAACTAAACCTAGCAGAGTGCGATTTAGACGAAATGGTATTCTGTGTATTCTTGAAATGTCGAATTAAATACAACTTGCTACTAAAGTAAGTACTCTTGTTTAGCTAAATAATTCAAATTTTATTTGGCTAGTTTGGTTACACAAAACCAAACTATCTCATCTCATCTCATATAATCATTACAACTTTCTTAAATGCTCACAAAAAATATAATAAATAATTCAACTTTGTCGAATCCCAAAACTAAAATAATATTAAAAAATTATATTATAACAGCATTTTATTTAATTTTTAACAAAACATCTCATCTGAACTGCATAACCAAACAAGATCTTACATCTAGATTAAGGGTAAGGCCCCTTAGGCCATTTCCTTAGCGCCCCCACCTTATAAGGCCCCCCAAAAACAAAAGTACCATATTTTTATTTATATTTTTCGAGAAAGAAGTATGCAAACTGTTACATTATATAAAGATTTAAATAAAACATCATTTTAAATAATTTCTAATATTAATTTTTATATTTTATACAATGAATGCTTGATATTTTTAAATAACTTATTTTTAGAATTTTGTAAAATTGAGGCCTTAGACAAAATTTACAACGAGGCCTTATTTTTTAAATTTTATATTAGATATAATTTAATTTAAAACTTTTGTTAAAAGATTTTAAATAAAGCATCATTTTATTTAAAAATGTAAGAAAACCTCATTTTAAATTTTATTTAAAAATGTAACCCTCACTAGTTAACATGAATGAAGTGCTTATCAAATATTTACTAATAAGTTTTGCTACTCATCATCTCCACACATTACACATCACATTTTTTTATTTTTGGTTTTATTCTTCTTAAATTTATTTAATTCTTCAACATATCATTCATATACCACATATTTAATAAGAGAAAAGAATAAAAAAAAATGTGATGTATAGTATGTAAAAATAATGAATAAAATTTTTCTTTAATATTTAATGAGCGTTAGGACGGAAATCTTAAAAGACTATCCCGTTTTGATGGAATTAAGGAGATGGAATCCCGATGCATAAAATCTAGATCCCATTTATTATGGGAATGTAGATTATCTTTTAACCTTTCTTCAAATGTATTTTTTTATAATCATTTTTTATATTTTTATAATTTTATAATTACATTAATAACTATATTTATTTATAAATAAGTATTATTGTTGTTTGTGAATTTGATCGAGGGAGTTAATTGCAAAAATTATCAACTCGAGGAGTTAATTGCTAAAATGTAAAAGTCTCATAGGAGTGGTAATATGTGACACAACTCGTAAATCCAACACGAATACGACATGAAATTAAAGGGTTTGAGTTTGATATAAATAGGTTTAGGTCAAAGTGGGCTTACCCATTTATACATGATTAAAAAATGGGTCAATAACGGATTAACCCACTTAAACCGAAATCAACCTGCAATAGTCCATTTAAATTTAATTTCAAAATGACAATTTTATTATTTTTGGATTATAATATTAATTCTCAATATGCTTATGTTTTTATTGTTGAGATTATAATTTTAAACGTATGCTCATATTTGTTATTGAAGAGTTTGTTTGATAGATTTTATTATATGTTAAAATCTAAAAAATATTAATATTTTTTGTTAGTAGGTAGTCTTATTATTTTTTAGAGATATTTTGGCTACTAATAAATATAGATTTTAGTTCTTTTGTGAAATTATATTAATCAAGTCAAATGAGTTATACAGGTTATTTCAATCTTTACATGAAACGAGTTGAAATGAGTGTGTCATGTTGACTTATTTTTAATTAATTATTAAACAGGTCAAAATAAATGACACAACATGACCCAGTCGCTATTTAAATGGGTCGTGTTAGGATTTAAAGGTCTAACCCGTTTAGTTTAACTAGGGGTCGTGTTCGGATTGGCCTATATAGTCAAATATCTATGACTTGATACAAGACGACCCGCGAATACCAATTGCCGCCCCTAAAGTCTCATAATGCTAAGAATTCCATCATATTTCTAATACTTTTCAAAAGTGAGCTTAGACATGTTAATGTCTAAATTCGCACAACAGATCGGAATGGAGGAAAGAATTATCCCTAGCTCATGTTGGTGATTCAGGCTTCAATATGATACTCTTCACGTTCATCCATAAAATAAATAATAAATAAGCAAATAAAAGTAAATAAATAGAGACAAATGGATTTATGTGATTCGGCATAATGCCTACGTCCACAAGTTATTTAGGAGTGAAATTCACTATAATGGATGATTTTACAATCTCTCATGGCCTCACATACCTCACAATACAATGGAGTAATTTAGGGTTTCTTGAGGTTGAAGACAATGTCTCCCTTGAGAAAAGATCCTTTGGAGCCGCTATGTGTGGTAGAGTTTGTACGTAGGGAACTTCTGTGGAAAGCCTGTCAGATTTGTGGGGATCTCTTCTTTATATAGAGGTCTATTTCTTGGAGTGATTGAGTCTAATTTACCTTGTGAACCCCTTTCCTCTTAGGAGTCTGAGTCCCTTTCCTTTTAAGAGTCTGAGTCTCTTTCCTTTTAGAAGTCTGAGTCAACTTGTCTTATCTCTTATTGGCTTTATCTCAGAGTTAAATTATAGGCTGCTGAAATTCAAAAATTGGTCATTGGTCTTCTTGTTTATTTTGTGCTAAGCAGTGAAGAGCTCGGCTTGGAGAGATAGGTAGGAGATGTGCTCGACCGCGGTAGTGAAGGTTAGCTTGCTCGATTAGGGCGGGAGATATACTCGACCGCAATAGTGGCGAGCGTAGAGCTTGGCTTGGGCAAGTGATGTACTCAACCACATTAGGTGCAAGCGCGGATCTCGGCTTTGGCGGGAGATGACCTCGATTGCAGTAGTGGCTAGCGTGGAGCTCTGCTTTGGTGCGAGATGTACTCGACCGCATTAGGTACGAGCGTGGGGCTTGGCTTTGACTAGAGATATACTCGACCGTGTTAGGTGTGAGTGCGGAGCTCGACTTCGACGAGAGATGTACACGATTGCGTTAGTGGCGAGCGTGGAGCTCGGCTTTGGTTAGAGACATACTCAACCGCATTAGGTGCGAGTGCGGGGCTCAGCTTTGGCAGGAGATGTACTCGACCATGTTAGGTGCGAGCATGAAGCTCGGTTTTGAGTTTGTATTTTTATGTGGATATTTGCCTGAGAGGTTTATTGTCGACGAAGACTGCATATTTTCATGATGGTTGTTTTATGTATATTTCGTGACCCTTTTTATTATTGTTGGTAGTAGTAGATTTTCTACCCCTTGGTGTAAATCATTATTTGATGTTCCCATTTTGGGGTTGATGTTATAGTTTATTTGCAGTAACACGCGCTTAAGTAGTCAGGAAGCCCGTCAACTCCCTAAGTTCACATTAGGAGATTGTCGAGCCCGTCGACTCATTCTTGAAGGAAACCTGCGCGAAGCGGTTGTGGAGCTCGGTGGCTCTTTCCCGAAGGTAACCCGCTAGTGACGGTTGTGGCATGAGTGTAACCACTCGGTGTTTGCTAGAGAAGATGTTGTGCGAGGTTCGCAAAGTTTGTTGACTTGCGTGCCCGTTTTGATGGCAAAGGTCACGAGGTCTTTTGGCCTGCGCGCCCAATTCGTGGGTCGCGGGGTCCTTTGGCCTACGCCCCCATTCTGTTTCATTGAAAATCTTTGGACTCGTCATTGGTGTTTTGGACGTCACGGGGTCTTTTGACCTGCATGCCCATTTGGTCACCTCGATTATTTGGACTCGTCATTGGTGTTTGGAGAGTCGCGGTGTCTTTTGACCTGAACACCCATTTGGTCATCGTGAGTTTTTGGATTGGTCATTGGTGTTTGGGGGCTCGCGGGGTCTTCTGACCTGTGTGCCCATTTCGCCACCGCGAGTTTTTAGACTCGTCATTGGTGTTTTGGGGGTCGCGGGGTCTTTTGACCTGCGCGCCCATTTGGTCACCGTGAGTTTTTTACTCGGCTTTGGTGTTTGAGGATGCTTGGTCGCACTGTTGTGGCGGGAGGCTGAGTTTGACCGCGCTGCTGTGGTGGGAGACAGAGTTCGACTGTCCTGAGAGGTTTTCACCAAATACCAAATAGATTAATGTAATACAAATTACAAATTAGGGATTTGCAAACCTAAGCCATTTCGCTAGAGCGTGACGACGACTTGGGGGTGCCCGCGATACCGAGTAATCTATTCTGATGAAGACAGATTAAGATGCCCGAGAGGGGCTTTGTAGGCGGTGTTCTGCGCGGTGCGGGTGATTTCCAGCAAAGTATATACATGGGTTGTGTAGCCATTGGGACTCTCATGGAATGTCTAGGAGTTTTATGGGGAACCGTAGGTGAGCACAAGAGGGCGGCGACTTCCTCTGTGGCGAGCAAGTTTTTTGTACTTCCTCTCAGCTTTGTTTGTGATTTTCGTTGGTGATCGAGAGTAAGCTCCATGCTTGCCCAAGGTTACCCATCTGAGGTGAACTCGTTGGTGAACTCACTACTTCCTGTGAGTGAACTGACTTCATTTCGTGGCCGGGTGAGGAATTCTCTGTCTGTCTACCGCAAGGAACTCCTTGCACACCATGAGAGTGACGAGTTGGCTGGACGAGTTGGCTTAACATGAGTGCCGTCTATCCAGATCTGTTGGTCGCCAAAGGTGGCGAGCTAGCATTTTGGGCCCGTTGTGGGGCGTTTATGAGCAGTGGCCTTTCAGCGGCGTCTTCATAGTGACAAGTAATGGTCTTTCAACTGGAGAGGAGCTCTCTTGCTGGCGATAGAAACTTTCATGCTGATGTGGTGGGGACCTTCAGTGCTGAGCACTGGTGAAGGTGGCGAGGAGGTTTTCGCGGCATGAAGTAGTTTCTCTCGACTTATGGCGGGTGGAGTTTCTGTGGTCGAAGATAACCATGATAGTGACAGAGTGTACCAACGAGTTGGGCAGCAGCTGCTGGGGCCTCACTGGTTCACAACAATTGGGAACTGTGCACCAGGAGGAGCTTTTGTGGCTGAGGACCAAGGGTTGTGTGAGCCTTACGGTGGTGTGTTGCGGTGATGGTTGCGCAGAGCTGTACGACTAACTCATCTGGTGGGTGAGGATCACTGTGAGGGTGCCAGATGGTACTGGAGGTTCTGGTCGTTGCCATGGGTGGCACAACGAGCTCGCGGTTGGGCTGGGCTGGTGAGCACGTTCTGGCGTCGGTGTCGAGCGACTCTTGCAGTGAGCTTTGGTGATGGTGGCGAGGGTTGACGGCGGTGAGGAACTCCAGTGAGGTCGGGAACCACCACACTGGCAACAAACGATGTCGGCGAGCTAGGTGTGGTCAATGGTTGGACCTTCGTGGTGAGCACTGGTGAGAACGATGAGGGACGGAGGTGAGGAACTGCAGTGTGATCAGGAACCACCAAGCCGACGACAGAAGGGCTGGCGAGCTAGGTGGTGGTCAGTGGCTGGACCTTCATGGTGCATAGCAATGTGCATCCTCTGCATGCAGTACAGTGCTCGACATGATCAACTTCCATGGTTGGGGAACCACCCGGCCAGCGACAGAAATTGCCAGCGATTTTGGTGCCGGTCGGTGGTGTCCCCACCAATTCACAGAAGCCTAAGCGTGGGCCTCTGGTAGCTGGTTTCTTGTCTACCCGCGTTGTGTACGGTGTGCACAACACTCTGATCTGATGAGTTACCAGCAGAAGGCTTCGCCGTTGTCGTATCTCCTCCATGCAGTGTTGATGCCCTCAAATCCCATTATGCTATTGGGGGTGGTGGTCAAGGTTCTACACAATGAAAGATCAGCTAGGTGCACGTTGTGCACCCCTTACGTAAGCTGTGCATGACACATAGATAGTGCATGACGCACGTTCGGTATGCTTCATGTGTTCTTCCTCTATATTTTTTTTACCATCCACTGCAATGTTACGAGAATAAATAATCGGAAATAGCAAAGTTAAGTAGATTTTATCTATTTTTCAAAGACGATCTCGTGAGTCGGAGAATATCCTTCTCCCAATTCAGGTGCAGAAGATTTCATGAATCCCACAGATGGTACCAACTTTAATGCCTAAATGCGCACAACAGACTTGAAGGGAGGAAAGAATTATCCTCAGCTCACGTTGGTGATTTGGGCTTCGATACGGTACTTTTCGCGTTCATCCATAAAATAAATAATAAATAAATAAATAAAAATAAATAAATAGAGACATATAGATTTACGTGATTTGGCATAATGCCTACGTCCACGGATCATTTGGTGGTGAAATCCACTATAATGGGTGATTTTACAATCTCTCATGCTCTCCGTATCTCACAATACAATGAAGTAATTTAGGGTTTCTGGAGGTTGAAAACAATGTCTCCCTTAAGAGAAGATCATCTGGAGTCGCTATGGATGGTGGAGTTTGTACGTAGAACTTCTGTGGAGAGCCTATCAGATTTGTGGGGATCTCCTCTTTATATAGATGTCTATTTCTTTGGAATGATTGAGTCCAACTTACCTTGTGAACCACTTTCCTCTTAGGAGTCTGAGTCTCTTTTCTTTTAGGAGTCTGAGTGTCTTTCCTTTTAGGAGTCTGATCTAACTTTTCTTATCTCTTCTTGGCCTTATCTCGGGGCTAAATTATAGGATGCACAAGTCACATTCTTAAAAATTTACAGATTCTTAAGAATGTGGATGTCGAGAAAATTTTAGATTTCATGAAGGTTTCATTATCTGTTGATATGTCATTAATTAATTAAAAATTTGTTTATTGTCTTTTTTTATTTATCAATCATTTAGTAACACATAAGCAAATAATGTTAGAGTAATTCTTAAAACTATGACTAATTGCATTTTTTATTACACTTCACATACTCAAAACAAAGGTACCCTTAAATGAAGACTACAATATCCACTTTTGTCAACTCTTAGTTGAATTCTTGATTCTTTTAGCATGTATTTCACAAATACATTGCTCTCATGCTCGAGTCTTGAAGTATGATATACTAACTGTTAGTGTCGTGTTTCGCGGCCTGGGCAACTCCACGTTGCCGAGCTCGGTCTGGATCTTGTTGAGATAGAGAATGGGGGCTCGAGGGCCATGGCACCTCCGATGCCTAAACCAGTTGCTTGGATATGGTGGCCAAAATAAGTGAAAGAGAAAGCTATTCGAAATTAGAGAGAAAGCCCCCCAGAGGGTGTGAGAGGGTATTTATATACTTGACCAATGTGGTCTTCTGACGAAAGGGATTCGAGGAGGAGTTGTCCGTACCTATCAGCTGGGTCGTGGGGGTGATGCTTGCACCCTTCTTGCCGTGTTCCGTGCCCATTGTGTCAGCCTTTCGTAAGATGACAGGACCCCATGCCTGATCATGGCAACCACTGACACCTTAGTCTAGGGCATGTTGTGCTTGGCATTGTCCCATTTAATGCAGCATAGCCATGGTCAGGCGAGACACCGTCAGTACCCGAGGGCAGGGGTTGTCCCTGATACCTTGCTCCTGAGTTGTTGGCACTTCCATCTGTGCTGCTTTCAGCGCCTGGATGTCAGTGTCCTTCCTGACACCCTGATTTGATCCTGACACCTTGATCGTGGGTGGTCAGGAAAACTCCATACCTCTGACCGGTTCCCACACAAGGCACATCTTTTGCTCCCTTCCTGTTGTGGGTCTTGTGGGTCGGCCTGGCCCATGCCACCCAAGTGACCTAGGCCAGTTCATTCGGCCTAGCCCAGATCTAGGGGATTACTCTCCTTATAGTACCCCGCGAATTTCTAGCATATTTATAGGGTAGGAATTGAAAAGAAAAAGAGGAGTTGTGACTCCCCCACATTTTGTATTATTAAAGTCTTGGTAGTGTAACTGTCGCTCCCTGTCCACTAGTGGAGTATGGGAGTGCAGCGTCCACGTGTGTGTCTCCCACCTGTTTGGCTTCCTGGGGACGCGACGGTTTGTAGCACCCGAAATGACCCCGCAATGTTTCTGCTGCCCTATGCAGATTGGGAGGGGACGCTTCCGTTCTTCTACTCAAGGTTGTCCCATTGGTGAATTTCCCGCCCGCGTGCCATGCTCGGGATTGGGCCGTGCCGTCCATGCGCCCAACTGGCGGTTGTTGGTTTCGTCACCTCACCTCGTACACTTCCCTAGAACTATCACGTCCCTTCGATTTATGACCCGTGGTCACTTCATTGCCTGTCGAACACCAACCGTCACCCACTCCCCTATTTAAACCCTTTTTCCCTCTTCGATTCTCTCATTTCTGCCTCTACATTCCCGAAATCCTCTTGTTCTCTCTTCTTCAAGCTTTCCTCAAAGTTCCTTTCTCTTTCCTACTTTGATATCTTCTTCTTATGTTCTGCCATGGCTGCACCTACCGACATCGAAGGTTGCCTCCTCTCTTTCGTCGGGAGGAAGGAGTCTATCGTCACTATCGATGATCTCCGTGCATGGCAAAGGTTGTACGCCATTCCTCCTGAGGTGGTTATGGATATTCCTGGCCATCATGTTCCAACCGTGGATGCGGATGGGATGGCGACACGAGTGGCCCTCTTCCTGTTGATATTCTCCAACAGGTTGCGGCTGTCGTTCTGCCGCCCCATCCAGGACATCCTCACCTTTCTGAAGTTGGCTCCTGCGCAACTCCACCCCAATGCCAGGCGAATCATGGTGGCGAGTTGCATAATCTTTCGGCAAGTGTGGATTGCTTAGGAGTTATTGTCGGTTTACAGGATCTTACGCCTTGATGGGAACTTGTGCAGTTTCTAAGCTCGGGCCACTGAGAAGCGCTTCGTCACACTGGAGAGGCATTTTTCTTCCATCAAGGAATGGCAGCGGCGCTTCTTCTTCATCTCTAGCTCGGGTTGGGAGTATCCCCAGGCAGGGGAAGTTCATTAGGAATTTCTCGTTCAAGCTATCTGGGCCAACATGCAGCGGAGTCAGACTCTCTCGATCCAACTGTCCAAGAGAGAAGAGTTCAGAGTTGCCACTGTTTTCTCTTGGGTGGCAGCCCACCTCATTGCATCTGAGACAGACGCGTTGTTGACAGAGGTTAACATCAGGCGGCACCTGCTCCTTCCCGACCGATCCTTTGTGCTTGGTCGGGAGTTTCTATATGTTCCCCCTTCTTCTCCAGCGAGGAAGTGCCAGCCTTCCACTCATGTAGTGGACGATCAGGGCAAACGATGTCGAACCAACGATAGCGATGCTGGGGTCCCCCCTAGGTCAGGGGCTCGGGGCCCTCATTTTCAAGCTCCTATCGTGGGGCTCCGGCCAATTCATCATGTCGAACTTTGCCGAGGTCTCCATTCAGTGAGTTCGGCACTGCTTCTCGACCAGTTTTGTCGGGCGCCCCTCGCGGTACCTCCCACTGCCCGTTTCACCCAACACTGTTAGGGCTTGCTCAGAGTACCTTTGGCGGCACCTCTTCCCAAGCTCCTGCAGGCACCTCCCATTGAGGCCCGTCCAGCTCTTCCCATCAAGTCCCGGCCACCGATGCCTCTTGCCCTTCATCCCTGCAGCTTGTGGTTCCGCCGCCGGTAGCCGCTTTTGGTGATGATGAGGATGTGAAGGACGACATCGTTCTCAACGCCATGTTTCTCAATGCCTTCTTAAATCCTGCTCCTTGCGAGGCCTTCCCGGTGATCAAGTCCCTACCCTCCTTGGAAGATACTCTTGTCGAAGAGGAAGCTGTTCGTGCCTTGCCTTCAGCCAGGATGATGGATTCCCCATCTCCCCCGATGCCTCCGATCCCTGCTCGTCACGGGGGGCTTGAGCCGGGCTACCCCCAAGCACAGAAGCGAGATGACAACTAGGTCTCCAATGAAGCCTTTAAGGGGCGTTGGGGTAGGGCGCAACTGATCGAAAGTGATCCCCATCTAGAAAAAGGCTTCCCATAAGAGGATATTGGTAGAACTGCCTTGTCGATGAGGACTCTTCTCGTCGTGTAGTTGGCGATCTGCACGATCACTACTAAAATGTCGTCGTGAAGGTGGAGAATGACATCCTCATCTTTTTCATTGAAGGTTATGATCGTCCCCCCTAAGTGGCTCCTAGTGCCCGGGACTGCCTTGCTGGTGGTGAACACTTCTTCATACCTGGCCCTTTGGCATGAGCCCTCCATGCTGAGGAGGTGGTCCCTCCCCTGGCGTATCCTCCTGCAATTGTTCAAATTTTGCCCACAGGTCATTTTCTCTAGCTGGGCTTCTTCGGCATGGGCTTACTCGGGGCAGTCCTCTTGCCCTTCGCCTTACTGGACTTTCACTCCTACTCGGCCGCACACGACTTTCGCGTTGTCGGCCACATCACTCATCATCCCGCTAGTCTAGTAGGGCATTCAGTTCCTCCATCTTCCATTTTCTGTGAAGCAATCTTTTGTTCGGCTGTCAGTACGGTGGTAGGTGCAGTACTTAGGGCGGGTTTGGCCCTGTTGTTGTTCGCCCTACAAGCTCAGGTTTCTTTCGGTATCCACAGCCATGCTAGAGTGTGTGCGTGGCTCGACTCGCCGGCGGGCAGTCTGCACTTCCTTGCGCTTGGTCTCACGCGCCTTCTTCCTCTTACCTTCTCAACTCATGCCGCTGCTCTAGCCGGTGGCTCTCTTGTCTGTCTGTTCCAACTCGATCTTCTTGGGAGCTGTCAGCGCCCGTAGCGTGTCTCGACATTGATGAAACCGTCGACTCGGTCCATGAACTCCCTCACGAAGTGGGGGTTTTTCGCACAATCTTGGTCATAAAAGGGTTACGGGGCCAGACCCCCTAGCAGAGTCGCCAGAGTGATCTTTTCATCCTGGTCTTCTATTGTCATGCACTTTCTGTTGAACCGAGAGAGGTATGGCTTCAAACTTTCATCGTCTCGCTGCTTCATAGTCAAGAGGTAGGCAGCAGGATGCCTCATCTTCCTATTTGCCATGAATTGCATCAGAAACTTTTGTAGGGTCATATGGGCCTTGAATGCTTCCAGATAATCTAGGGGATCTATGGACCTGTTGTACACATTTATCTGCGGGACTTTGAATCTTGGGAGATGAGGGACTACCATAACCTCAGCACTATATGGCAGGTCTGTGCTAGTGAGCAACTAGTCCACCGTGGACTTCGTGCCCATCCCTTGGCCATCTAAGCGTATTTTTCCCCGAGTTCACGAAGCTCGAGGTGCATCCAACGCTACTCTTCTTCGGCTGCCATTAGCTCAGAGGCTCGACGAGACTCCGAATGGTGGTTGTGCCCGCCTCCTTCCAATTCCCCGCTGGTCCTCCGTAGGGAGGCATTCTCCCAGCAGAGAGCCGTCACCTCCTCCATCAACTTCCGTATCATTTCAGCTTGTTCATTGGCTCTTGCTTCCATTGCTTCAGGTTGTTCTCCTTCACGACGTGAGGCTTGGGAGCGTGTTGTTGCCGGCATGCGAAGGGCACGCTACTATAGGAAAGAAAAGAATCCAATAGACGGTGCCACTGTTAGTGTCGTGTTTCGCGGCCTAGACAACTCCACACTGCTGAGCTCAGTTTGGATCTTGTTGAGATAGAGAATGGGAGGCTCGAGAGCTGTGGTACCTCCGATGCCTAAGTCAGTTGCTGGGATAGGGTGGCCAAAATAAGTGAAGGAGAAAGCTATTCGAAATCAAAGAGAGCCGTCCAAAGGGTGTGGGGGTATTTATATACCTGGCCAATGTGGTCTTCTGACAAAAAGGATTCGAGGAGGTGTCGTCCGTACATGTCAACTGGGTCGTGGGGGTGTTGCCCGCACCCCTCTTGCCGCTTTCCGTGTCCTGTCAGCATTTCGTAAGGTGACAGGACCCCATGCCTGATCATGGTGACCATTGACACCTTAGTCCAGGCCAAGCCGTGCTTGGCGTTGTCCTCCATTTAATGTGGCGTGTCCATGGTCAGGCGAGATGTCGTCAGTACCCGAGGGCAAGGGGTTGTCCCTAACACCCTGCTCCTGAGTTGTCGGCACTTCCGTCTGTGCTGCTTTCAGCGCCTGGGTGTCAATGTCCTTCCTGACACCCTGATCTGATCCTGATACCTTGATCGTGGGTGGTCAGGAGCAGTCCATACCTCTGACCGGTTCCCACACAAGGCTCGTCTTCTGCTCCCTTCTCGCTATATGGGCCTTGCGGGTCGGCCTCGCCCATGCCACCCAAGCGACCTGGGCCAGTTCGTTCAGCCCAACCCAAATTTAGGGGATTACTCCCCTCACACTAATGGTTTAAGAAATCTGCATAACGAGTCATTTTGATTTTGACTTTTCAATCCTATATTAGGTATCTCTTGTTATGCTAATCAGTAGATTATGACATATTATGAGATTTTATTTTAGTTCAATGGTGTTGATATCATAGTGTCTCGATATGTTTCTATTAAATTCAAGTTATGCTATTTACAACTTACAAGTTTGTGTATACCGAGGGCGGGCTGGGAGCGAGACCCTATTGTGATCACCCGTATCGCCCATGCCCGCCCCCGTCCGCCCACCCCTACCAAACATAATCTTAAGCAAATATGACAAAAATAATCTTTTGACTTTTTGTTTGTTTCTTTATTGTTTAATGATAAATAAAGTAATAAGCCATTTTCCTATCATTATCGTGCTTATAGTTTTAAACTTTTAGACTCATTCCCCTGAAAAAAAAAAAAGAAAAAAAAAAGAGAAAGCCAAATTTATATGAGAAAATAAAGACAAAATCCATGAAGCAGATAAATAAAGCAATCTTGCCCTATAAAAATGGTGAAGATGCGGAGCTAATTAAGTAATAGTAGGTAAACATGTGTACTCGTGGATAAGGGTTGGCAATTAAAGATATTCCAAAAGCCTATGAACAACTTTAACGGACAAATTGCCATAAAACAGGGTCAGTCAAATAACGAAGAATAGTAAATATCTCTTGGGTTTATACTTTATTCCTCTTCCATCCTTCAAAAGGATGAGATTGTAAGTAAATTTATTAATTATTCATGTACTAGTAAGTCAGTCATTTGAGTTATAAAATAATTTAATTTTAATTTAGATCAGTCAGTAGCTTAGAAAATATAATTTTCATAATAATTTGATTGGATTTCTTGTTTTATTCTATAATTTTATTTTTCTGGATATATTGAATTGGAAAATATTATTTTTACTTGTAATTTATACTCACATAATAATACATACTGACGTATTAATTATTAATATATTGAAGATTATGAAATTTAAAATTAAAAAATTGAATTAAAAAATCCAATCATTTAAATAATTATACTGATCTGGCTTCGTGAACTACTTATAAGAATTATTATTATTATTATTATTATTTTGTATAATGAGAAATCAATAAACCTCGAGTCGATCTCATTCCTTTAGTTATATTTACGTGAATTGCCATGCACCAGTCCACCGTCCGAGTTAAAAGGCTGGCCATTGCTTGTCCTCCGTACTGAGCGGTAGCACGTCACCGTGCTATCACCTTTCAGTGGCCACGTCTTGCCAAGTGTCGAACACCCAGAAAGCCAAGGAAAAACATTTATAAATAGCGTATTGAGCTGCGTCAGACACTCTCACAAAACCAAGGTGTAGCGTAGAGTTTAATGACTGTTTCTTCTACACCCTCTTCATATTTTTAAGAACTTTTTTGAATCAAAACGATTGATTTGGTTTTTCTACCTCACCTTCTCTCGCTCCCCATTATTGGATGATTATTTTTAACTGTTTTTTTTTTTTTTTTTTTTTTGGGATTCGGCATTTTTCACCGGTAAGTGCTTTTTGTCTTCTCTCCATTGATCTAGTTTTCGTCCGTATAATGTATTGCCATTGGAGTACTGATGCAACGGTGGAATCGATTATATAAGTATTTATGTTATATATTTTTGAGTTTTCGCATATGAGTGAAAATGTTTTATGAATTGATCTAGTGTTTATGCAAATCAGTTTTGATAAGTACCATGAAAATGGAATTGTATACGTCATCATATTATGGTCTGAATGACAATTTATACTGAGGACTATTTGTAGGACACGTGCTTCTGCAAACAATTTTTATGGGTTTTTCGTTCTTGTCAGTTTTTAATGATATTTCACTTCTTGGGTGGTTGTGGAAGGTTCAGTTAGGAGGAATAACACGTTTAAACTAGGTTAGAGGAGGGAAGTATGGAGCCTCTATGTGAGTTTTGTAAGGTGGCGAGGGCAGTGGTGTATTGTAAATCAGATTTGGCTTGCCTTTGCTTGCACTGTGATGGGTGTGTACATTCTGCTAATTCTTTGTCCCGAAGGCACATGCGTTCTCTCTTATGTGAAAAGTGCTACTACCAGCCTGCAATTGTCCGATGCATGGATGATAAAATGTCTCTTTGTCAAGGCTGCGACTGGAATGGCAGTGAGTGTTCAAGGCTGGGGCATCGGTGCCACCCATTGAATTGTTATACAGGTTGCCCTTCTTTGGAAGAGTTGTCAAGGATTTGGTCCTCACTTCCTGATATGCCCCCTTCAAGTGGTTTTGATAGTGGTTGGGAGCACGTGAGCACACTGCCTATAGATGAGAATTGCATCAGCAACTGTTTGGAACAAAGAGACAGTGAGGGATCATTTGGGTTGGTGGCAAGCAAGCTGAATGAACTAGAACCTTGCTCTAAGTCTGACCCTTGGATGGAGCTGTCTTCTGTGATTCAACCGAATCCAAATTCCATTCCACGCTGCAGAGATCAAGCACCTCTCTTCCCTGAAGAATCAAGTTTGCCAAAGGTAGTATTTTTCTTTGCTCTTAACTTGGTGAAGCAGGTAGTTATGTGCTAAGATTTTTGTCTATTTTATTTTAAATAGTTACATGGTATCTATGTCTATTTGAAGGATATAGCCTTTTTATTTGCTCTTTGAGATTTAAAGAACTAAAAGTAATTCCCTAAAGTACATTTTATCTTCCTTGTCAAGTACGTTTTGAAATTCTGAGCCATGCATTGATTTCCTTCATGTGCTTCAGGATGCTTCTGATTTCAAGGATCTTGGAATTTATGATGGCAATGATCTCTATGAAGGTCTTAACATGGATGATATTCCATTAACCTTAAAAGATGGTGAGATATTTGGCTGTCCACAAGGTACTACCAGATACCAGTTCGAGGATGGAGGAATGGAATGCCAATCGATGGAGAAAAACTTATCAGTCACTGAATCTAATGGTCCTATTGAGAGTGCTTTGGAGGTTATATCCTTCACTTGGATTTTATATCTTTCTTTTTACACATAATCTGCTACCGTTATTCCACTTCTCTTTTCGTGAAATTCCCTTGTCCAATCTAGAACATAATGCATCCATAAATATCCAAGTCAATTTGTTTGCATCTCACATGATTATGGACACATTTTCATATTGACATGTGAATTACTGCTGAGTTATACTTCTAATAAGAAGCAATAGTTTATCACAAATCTTATCTGTATAGCGCACAAAAAAATTGCAAAGTCCCAGTGATCAGCATTTTGAATTACATTCCAAAACGCACCTATTTTTGAGAACTTCTTATAATCGAAAATGATAAGATTCATTTTCATGAGTTTTGTGAAATTCAATTCCTTTATGAACCAGAAGCCTACTATTGATCCATTTTTGCGCCTTTTAATTTGGTAGGTCTCAAATATGGCTTTTAAGCACTGCTACTACGTTAAACTATTCATTTTTGCTTTAGTAAGCTAGGTGTGACCTTTTATTCTGTTATTACTTAAGTGGAGAACTTTTTTCGGTGGGCGAGACTCACCTTGCGTATTGCGGCAGGCATCTTCGTCAGGACAACAAAATTGTGTGGCTTTTCAATCTTCTCATCTTGGTGGGTCAACTAGTGTTATGCAGTCCATTAATGGTAATGCAAATTGCTTACCAATGAATCAACCTTGCACTGGAAACCTCAATCTGGGGTTACCTACTGGGCAAGTTCACTCAAGCATGTCACTTTCATTATCCAACATCACGGGTGAAAGTAGTGTAGCTGATTATCAAGATTGTGGATTGTCACCCGTATTCCTACCAGTTGAATCACCTTGGGAATCAAATTTGGAGGCTAGCTGCCCACAAGCAAGAGAAAAAGCTAAGATGAGATACAATGAGAAAAAGAAAAGTCGATCGTATGTGTCTCCGATCTCTATTTATATATATTTTTTAATTCAATCTTGATATATATATGTGTGTGTGTATATGCATCCTTTTGTTTTTATAATATAAATACAATCTTGATATATGCATCGTTTCATTTCCAAAAGTACTTCAGAAAGGCATCTTTTTCTATTTCTACCCTTTCAAATGCTCCATATGATAAGTCTAAAAAAATGGATTATTTAGGTATTCATTTCAGTCTTGATCCTGATATATTTAGGAAAAGATAAATGTGGCCTCTGACACCTCTTTTGTTCATCAAAGTACCATTTACTCCCATATAAACATTTCGATAATAACTGAATACTGGTATTGCTTCTCGATTACGATTAAATTCCATAGATTATCTTTAATCTTCCTTGTACATTGTTTATTCACTGAGGTGTACCTTAAGACATCTATCATTTCATAAAATCTATGTTTTTGTTTTTGTTAATGTAGGTTTGGTAAACAAATAAGATATGCCTCACGCAAAGCCAGAGCTGATACTAGAAAGCGTGTGAGAGGGAGATTTGTGAAAGCTGGAGAAGCATATGATTATGACCCTCTTGTGACAAGGAACTTCTGAGCCATATCACCCAATGTCCACTCCTTGACTTGCATGGCAATGCCTGCTCGGATGAGGTAGTCCTTGCAGTAACTGGATTATGTTTCATGTCTGAGATTATGGATATCAAGATGATCAATATTAAATACAATTTTTATGATTTATGGGCCCTTTTATCTGATAAAGCTATGTTCTATCACTTTATGAGATTAGGTGTTCAACTCAATCATGCGCATATAAAGAAAAAACTTATTGCAAAATTTTACTATGAGGATGAATCTTAAGGTCTTTTTCCTTATCACGTGACATAGAACCTAGTTGTCTCATTTTATGCTATAGACTTCGTATCATGCTTATATCTGCCGGCCTGTTTATTCTTTCCCGATCTCAGAGTGGGATAGTCCACATTCCACTGAACAATCATCTTCCTACAGGTTGTTTACCTTCTCTGTCTCTTTCTCAGCCAATCCAATATTGTAACATGTGCTTTGTTCCTTTATTTTGGAACCATTACAATGCAAAATATAAAAAACATTTTGATTATGCACCCTTTCTTGGAGTTATCTTTATTTTCTCCTTTAATCAAATGGCAGCAGATTTTGTGCACATTAGCATAGCATATCTTCAGCACTGGTAGCCCTTAGAATAAATTAGACATTCACATCTCTGGATTCTGGAATCCGTATACTGCCTCACCTAATATTTTAGTAAGTCTTGCAACTAATTTCTTACGTAATGTTATTTTTTATATTTAATATATCACATACACTCATATATAGGCAATTATTTCCAATTTCACCAGTCAATATCTTACTCTTTCGTTTATGTTTTGGCAATGGCAACAGATAATCAGTCGGGAGATGCAATTGATGAAGAACCTTCTGTGAGAACCTTTGGTTCATGTCCTTTTGTGTATCCTAGCGAAAAGCCTCGTTCACTTTTGCTGCCCCCACCTCCAGCAACCTTTCCATAAGGTAGAAACCTTGTCGCACAAGTCATTTTCTATTGTCTTTGTTGCATTATATATTTAATCAGTTTTTACTCAAATGTAATATTTTTTTACCATATTCCTATTTTACAACTTGTAATAAAATTACAGCTTCCATATCAAAGAATAAATAGCCAATACACTTTCTGTTCCATTACTGGAATATTTTTGTTATTAGAGTACATGTTTAGATCAGCACTTTCCTACTCTAGGTACTTTCTCAATTCTTGTTTCTGTGCTAGAAATTAAAAAGAGGGAACGATCTACAGTATTGCTCAAGGTCAGATATGAACAGACCAATTGAGCACTTGACTAGATAATTGATTTATGGTTTTTTTCTTGTCCTCTTTTTGCATAGAAAGACTAGAAGTAATGATCCATTTCATTTACAGGAAAAGAGCAAAATTAAACTGCAAGAGTGTCTGCTTGTTCTAAAGTTGAAGAACATTGGCAAGGGAAAAATTATATTATCTCTTATAATTAAAGATTATGATTAAATGATTATGAATAAGACTTCTGTTGGGAAAAAAGTATTGGCTAGAAATAGGGGTGATGAACGGTCGGTCTGGACCGGTTCGGACCAGACCGAGACTGAGACCGGTCGGTCTCGGTCCACGTTTAGAAGATCGAAAAGTTTCGGTCCGGTCCACGGTCCAGGGTTTTTCTGGACCGGACCAGACCGGACTGAATGAAAAATAAAAATAAAAAAATATATTTTATATATTATTTATATAATAATTGTACAATTAACAATATAAAATTTTAAATATGTTATTAACACTTTTTAATATTATATGAATTAACTAATATATAATATCAATTAGTTAATTATATAGTAATTATATAAATTAATAATGTAATTTTCATCTAATTTATTATTATTGACCATATAAAATATTTTTTTATTGAGTTTGTTGCATAATCTACGTTAATAAGTGACTTAGTTTAATTTAGTATTTTAAATAAAAAAAATTTATTAATTGATATAAAAAAAGAAAAAAAAAATTAGGCCGGACGAAATGGACTGACCGGACCAATAGCTACCGGTCCCTATGGGTGTTCGGTCTGGTTCAATCCAGAAAAATGATGAAAGGTCCATCGCCGGACCAGACCGACCGATTTGCACAAGTGGCTACAGTTTGAGTGCGCGCTATTTGGTAAATTTCTTTAGAAGGATGGCAAGGAAGTCCAAAACATGAATTGAAGCAAGCTTTCTGGTTAAGAGTTTGCAATCATCTGGGAGCTGTATATATCAATCTTGTGTGCTATTTTAGCAGCAACTTTAGCTCCCTTTAAAAGACGAATCACCAATAAAGAATTAGTGAAAGATCACGAGGCAGCAACTGAGCTGACATTTTATAATGTTGAGCTATTTGGACGTACTCTTGGTGCTGACGGTATTCCTCACTACTCCACATCTCTCCCTTCTGCTGAACGTCATTTTCTTTTTTTTTGTTTGGCTAATCAGTGCTACCCTATCAATTACCTCATTTATAACGAGTGCAAACTGCAAGGCTTGGCTTGTGGTATTATTAGGATGGATGTGTTGGGACATCTCACATCTCTCGCATATGAATGGTTTATCTCTGTGATAGTCTAGCAATGATCAGAACAAAACAGGTGGTGGGGTAATAAGAACAATACATGAGGCCATACGTACACTATATAAATGTTTTAACAGAATGTGGAACAGATGATGGAGCCATGAATTTTTGGAACTTCTGGGACATTCGGGTATGCTCTTTATATATGATTTTAGTTCCATTTCCTAGAATATTGTCCATCAATTATTATATTAACTCTTTTTTTTCTTAAATAAATAATATTATATCAACGTATAGACTAAGATAGGAGTGGAACAAGGATATATAGTATATAAATCGCATTTTCTTCATATTTTCTTTCCCAAAATCATATTCAAGGGTAATCTTTTTCTGTTTTTAGAGTTATAAATCTGTATCAACCATTGATCAAATCTAGAGTAACGTGAACAATCTATTCATTGTTTTGAGGCTACTACGCATCCTTTTTGTAACAGATATTTACCCACCAGCATATGATGGATCACCTTCTTAATTTACCACCACAAATTCCTTCTGGTATATGTGGTGAGACAGATTTTTGTCCACAATATAGCTAGCTAGCTAGCTAGCCATCTTTGTGAAGTAAAGTTCAACAATTTATATGTGAATGTGAGGATCAAAGAAAAAATATGCGTCTTGTTGAAGTAAATATGGTTAAATTTTATACCCTTATGATTCATATGACCATATATCATTGGTTTAGACTTGTATATGATGTTGCAACTAACAAAAGGTCGATGATCCCCTAGCGAATCGGGTAATATGAAATTCACTGCTCTATGTATGGCCAATATATATATATATATATATATATATATATATATATATATGCTTCATAGATACAAATCCTCTATGCCAATGGAACAAACAAAGAGTACTGACAGCCTCAAAAGAAAAAAAAAGAAAAAAAAAAGAAAAGAAAAAAGAAAAATACATGATGGTGAAAGATAAGAAAATACTGATCTGAAACAAGAATAAAAAAGTGAAGATCAGAGCAGCAGAAAAGGCATTTTTAGCTTCCTCGAGCACTGCTTCCCTATGTCCGAATTACATGAATGATCACTTCCCTCCGACAAACTTACTATTGTTGGAAGCATCACCTCGAACGAAGCTCCAAGAAGATATCGTTGAGTAAGGTTTTGGCATGTGTTGCAGAGAAAGCACCTAATATGCCTGAGGGCTAAGAAATTAGCCCCATGAACACATTTATCGCATTTTCTGCACAGAAAAGCATCATCGGCTTGGCAATAGAGTGAAGCCCTGGAGCCACAGAGCTCGCAAGGCACCGTGGCGGCGGTGGCACCAGGCGGCGTATCTTCTGCATCTAGTTGGGTGGACTGCAGCCTGCAGAGGCCACCTAACTTTTCCTCTTCTAGTCCTCTACACATTCTTTAGAAACTGAGTATGGCGTGGCAATGGCATAGACGTTGGAGGAAAGTAGCCTTTTATAGAACGTACGTAGACAAAATGCAAAAATTATTATTCCACCTGAAAAGAAGGATTTTTTTTTTTCCTTCTTTCTTTGGCCACATATTATTATTTCACACATGGAGGCCATGAAACTGAATTATGTCCGAGAATTCTTCAATAATGACAGCCTTTTCTTTTAGCTTCGTGGGTCTTGGTCATGTCAAGGCAAGATAAAGTCTAAAAGCATTAGATTGAGTAGTGAGATAATTTCAAATATTATGTGGATAGTTGTGAAAAAAATATATTAAATAATAGTGAATGGTAAATAAAAAATAATAATAAAATAATAAATAATAATACTCCAACTACCCAAACTATCCCCAAGACTTATGGTGGAGAAATTATATGATTTAAATAGTCTTAAATATTTGGATAGGAAAGTTCAGGCTTAGTTTGTTTTCACAAATCATCTCATCTCATTTCATCTAATCATTACAACTTTTTAAATTTCCACACAAAATACAATAAACAATTCAATATTTTTAAATTTTAAAATAAAAATAATATTAAAAATTAATATTCTAATAATATTTTTTAAAATTTTTAACTTTCATTTCATCTGTATAAAAAAAAAAGGAAGGAGAAAAATTATATTCCATCCAACACAAAATATGAAAAAAGAAAATTAATGAATTGAAGAGCTGCAGACCACAATCGATAAAGGAGTGATTGGGGGAAGTAGTACTAGAATATATATAATTTGATTGTGCCAAAGGTTCCTTTTAATAATCGAGCAAAATGGAGAATTTTTGTGACAACCACTAAATTTGACAAAATAGGCAAAGATAAAACTTGAATAAACCCTTTATGCTTTATGGGATTCTTGGGGAGTTGTTAATAGCCATGATTTATGTTGTTGGGTGGTTAGCAAGTCAAATTGGGTTTCTAAAGAAGAAAGCTTTCTTGTATGGCCATGAATTTTTTAGGTATTTTTATTTTGGGACCCACCTAATAGAGTTCTTTGCATGTAGGATAAGTTATGGGGTTAGAAAATTAGAAACATTATTTATTTAAAAAATTCTTTTTATCAGTTATTATTCATTATCCAACATCTCACGTCCTATATTTTATAATATGATAACAAAAATTTATAAATATAGAATATAAAAATAAATAGTGATTAATATATAGTATTCTTTATTTTTGCAATTTTTAGATTAGAAACTGATTTGACTTGTTTTTTATACATACGTACACCCTTGGTTGCCCACTCTCTATTGGACCCCCATATTTCATGGAGCCCACGTGGCAAGCGGGGAGAGGAGAGGGTGTCCTTGTCCACACATTGAGAGTTAGGATTGGTACATCAGTCCACATGTGTGGTTGAAACTTGAAAGCTTGGAGCTCTTGTAGATTCCATCCAGATTGTGACTGATTTTTTGGAAATAATAAAAACGACTGTAGAAAAAGGTTTTTAAAACCATAACCATTGTTATAAGCTGTTTCGTTCGATTTTTAAAATTGAATTATTGTAAGACATAAATAATTAATAATTATTTAATATAAAGTTATGGGTGATGCTGTCAAAGAAGATTGAATTTCTTGACGATATACATTAAAGAAATACAAGTTTGTGAATTTCATCTAGGCTTATGTGAATGTATTATACCCGTCCTTGTTTAGATACAGAAATATTATCAACTCATTTTATTTCATCTTATTATTATATTTTTTTTAAATTTCTATATAAAATATAATAAATAATTTAATTTTTTTAAATTTTAAAACGATAATAATATTAAAAATAATATTTTATTCAACTCATCTAAAACCATCTCATATCATCTTACTATCTAAACGAGCCATTAAGATCCAGTTTCTACTTGTGTTTTATTGGTTATATTTGGACAAAGATGATTCAAGGCCGCAGGCATACATTCTTTTATATTTTTCATGAGCATTCTATTCGAATTTCTTGCAATTAGAACACACACATTTCTACAATCGATGCGTGCATGTTACTAAAACATAATTCTTGTAAATATTTTCAATTTGAATAATGATATACTTATAATTCTTTTATAATTATTTTAAAATTTATTTTAAATCAATCAATATAATTGTGACATTTAATTTATTAAAATATAATATTAATTTTACACAATAACCCTTCAATTTAAATAGAGTGGTAAAATAATTATAGACTAATTATAAATTTATCATTTTTCATAAATAAATATATGTATATGTATGTATTAGACTATTAGTTGAGAACGAAAAGCACACAACTTTGGTCAAACCAACAAAGAAAAAAAAAAGCGAGGGTTGTAGTTTACGTTAATGGAACCGACGGTCCGACACCATACATCTATAATATCCCGATCGATCAAATCAACAATATCTACTTGCGTGATCAATATATATATATATATATATATATATATATATATATATATATATATATTATACACTTGCAAGGTGTTACAATCTTACATTGACTAAGTATAAAATTGATTGGTGGTTTATAAGCATTTAAGTACCATTCCCTTACAAACCAATGTCAATGGTGATTTCTACCTAGTGAATTTATAACAAATAGTATCAGAGACACCCACAACTAAGGCCATGTTGTAACGGTTGCAATCGTGCGGCATGGAGGTGATGCCGGCATGGCAGTATTCATCTGGAGTTAAGAAAGACCTAGTGCACAACTAGCCCATGTGAGCCCCGGGACTGCCATGGACGTCGGCTACGGAGTGTGGTGGTTGTTACGATCCCACATCGACTACGTATGAGATTGATTGGTGATTTATATGCCCCTAGGCACCCTTCCCTTGCAAGTCGGTTTTCAAGGGTGAGTTATACCTAATAAGTTTATAACACAAGGAGTTTGCTACCTCGATCCTCCCTGCAAAACCCTCTTCTGATCACCACAATCCCATATCATGAAATTGAAATAATGACTCGATAATAATTGTAGGATTCTTATAACTTTGTAATTCATTACTGTCCAGTGATTTTTAGAAGAGTAATGTTAGATATAATTATGGGTTGTGTCAGTGTCACAAACTCATTTTGAAAAAGAGTGTTGATCCATTATTAAAAAAATTAATTTTTCATATGAGTCTTATATTTATTCACTTTTTCAAAATAAGTTAACACACTTACGCACTATATTATAATTGTAAATATTATTTCTCTTTTTTAGAAATGTTATTAGATAGAGTTGAGTTGTCTAGCCTGCTTAATTTTAATATATAGTTGGAAGTTGGAAAGCAAAAATTTAATGTTTCCTTTAAAGCGATGGAGCAGCATTGCTAACGATTATTAGCTACAAAGTACTGTTCAATTAGGGGCCATTATTTTATTTTATCATAGAGCTCTTTAGAAGCTTCAAAGTTTCAAAACCTATGGAGGTCTCGTACCGGCCTTGTGGTTATGTGTAACAACATTTAAAATGTGCATGTCTTGTGGTTGAAGTCTATAATCTTCTTCTTCCTCCTCTTTTTCTTCCTCTTCATATATATATATATATATATATATATATATATAGACACACACACACATACACACCATGATAAACAACTGCGAATGTTGCTAATATATAATGAATAATTTTATTTGAATAATACAAACTATTCCAACCACTACAATAAATTTGATTTTTAGAGACGAAAATTTTTAGAGACAAATATGTTTTCGTCTCTAAAAGTAATTTTTTGAGACAAAATGTAAATATCGTCATAAAAACTGTAATTATTAAAAATATAGTTAGAACTACCACTTTATAGTTCGAATGGTAGTATCTAAAGATGAAATAGTTTGTACCTAAAAATATTTGCTCTAAAAAATGCGGCAATCAAACTTTTTGTTGTTCGAACGTAATTCGAATGTAAATTTCTCAAATAACACCGCGAAAATCAATCTCTAATAAAACAAGTTATTCCCTCCTTCCTTTGTTTTTCACTCTTGTTCTCCCGCTCTCCATTTTCCTCTCTCTCTATTGTCATCGCCGATGCTCTAGCCTCTAGTCACCACCTTCGTCTCCAACGTCCGGCCAACCACTAAAGTAAGCTTTCCTCCTTTCTCTCATTCTCCCACGCCACTTTCTTATCTCTCTCTTCTCTCTCACTCTCACTCTCTGTGTCTCGGTCTACTCTATTATTGCCACTGTCTCCTTGCGCCACCAACATCGTCCGCGTTCACCATGTCACCTGCTGTAAGCTTTGTTCTTTCTATCATTTTCTTCTATTTCTCCCTCAAAACAGAAGTTATTGCTTTGCTTTTGTGAATTTCTTGTGTTTTTCAGTTATGAATTTTGGATTTTAGGGCTTAGCATGAGAGGAGTATGCTCGGCCGGTTATGCATGGATTTGGGGATTTTTGTGCTTACGGGCTACTCTGTTATTGCCAGTGGTTCCTTGCGCCACCACCATCGTCCACGTTCACCAAGTCACCTGTGGTAAGCTTTGTTCTTTCTATCATTTTCTTCTATTTCTCCCTCAAAACAGAAGTTATTGCTTTGCTTCTGTGAATTTCTTGTGTTTTTCAGTAATAAATTCTGGATTTTAGGGCTTAGAATGAGAGGAGTATGCTTGGGCTATGCATGGATTTGTGGATTTTTGTGCTTACGGTTCGATCTGAAATCATCAGCAGCAAAGGAAGACCATATGGTATGTTTTTGAACCCTATGTTAAAAAAAATAGGAACTTTACCTTTCCAGAAACGTCATCTACTGCCTTAACCAACTTTCCTAGAAAATCCTAGTATTACATGAAATCTCTTTAAGCCTCCTATATCTGATAGTATCTTCAAACTTCTAGTTATTAATTTTGATTTTGTACTAGGAGTTCTCTTGGATTACCTTATCTATACATGGTTGTAGTTTGTATGCGGGATTTTACTCTCTAGAGGTTTTTGAAGGGCTTCCTTGCTTAAGTGAGGTTCCACTTCAAAAAGAAAAAAAATTCTTATTCTTTACATTATTAATCTGGTGGAGTGGTGTGTATTTTAGCTTTTCTTTTCATAATTTAGAGAAATCTATACCATCTTGAAGTTCCAATTCTAATTTTTTTTGACCCTAGCTTGATGAATAACAACGATGCCACATGGAGGTCAATAATGTGGTTGCCCAGAGTTGAACTTGATGATTTGCGATTTCAAAGTATGATATCTTAGCATTATTGATCTTGGCATGTAGCAGAAGCAGAGCCATTAAACTTTTTTCAATCCTAAACTAACAAATTGATTTGTTCTGATTGTTGCAATATTTGATGTTTTCAGGTGATTTTGAAATCATCAAGAGCATGCCTGGTGAACATTAATGCAATCATTCCTTGCATATCCAATGATTTGCATTTTTGTAAGTTATTTATATGTTTTTTTAAGTTAGTAAATGGCTCAAGGCAAAGCTTTTATATTAACTGAAATAATTTGAGTAGTGACTAAGTTGCCTCGAAGGTGTTTTTGATAGTATTGTGGTTGGGACTATATGTTTTAGTTTGTATGAGTACAAAATCATATGAAAGACTTGGATCTTTGTTTCCATATCTTCATTTCTCTCCAAAGCTCTTCTTATAGAAGCTGCCAGACTAGTCTCTCCAAAGCTCTTCTTCCATAGTTGTTTATTTTATGAATTCCTATCTATACGATTGTGCCCCTTTTCCTAGCTTAGTTGTTTATTTGAAGCCAAATCTATAAAGGCTTTCAATGGTTTGTTTATTAATCACTTTGAGTTGTTGTTTTGAAATTAGAGTTATTGTTGGATTATATAATTATTACTAGTGTGGGGTTGATATAATTCAGTGGCCTGGAATTAAATGAAAGTAGTATGTTTTGCTTGAATTGGTGCAGTTAGATGAAATAATTTAATTATAATTTGATTATCAATATATGGTGCAATTAATTTGCTTAGGGTCTTCATGATATCTATGATATTTTATACTCAATATTTTTCTAGGTATGGTTGATCAATTTTCTAGGTATAGTTGATCAGTTAAGAATTTCTTTTTTTTTTTTTTTGTTTGAAACAGAACATACATTCTTGTTATTACTCATAACAATGGCCATCAGCCACTACAACAATTCTTGAGAATTTTAACTTGGCACTACTGGCCAAGCAATGTTGGAAAACTGTTCAAGACCGTATCTCTTTAGCTGCTCAGGTACTCAAAAGTTAAATATTTCCCAAATGTTGATTTCAATCAAGCTAAACTAGGAAGGAACCCTTCATACATATGGAAAAGTTTATTGATAGTAAAACCTCTACTGGAAGAAGGCTTGATATGGAGAATAGGAAATGGTGAAACAACAAGAATTTGGTCTAACAAGTGGATCTCTAAATCGAGCTCCTTCAAGCCTCATAGTGCAATCAGGTTCCTCAATGCATATGCTAAGGTGGCAGCTCTAATAGTGACGTTGGATGATCCGACGTCAAATAGACTTTGATACAAAACAATGGAACCAGACCTTATAGAATGACATTTTCTCGGATGGAGAAGTGGAAATCATCAAGACCATTCGCATCAACCCATGCAATAGGCCATATAAGCTAATTTGGAGATGCACTTCCAATGGCCTATTTTCAGTTAACTTATCATCTCCAAGGTGAGTTGCAAGAAAGTGCTAAAGGTCAATCCTCCAGTACCAAACCACAAAGAAGGAAGTATGGACTAAGATTGACATTTGGCCATCCCAAATGTAGGTAAGACTTTCACGTGGAGAGCCTCCTTAAATTTCATTCCCACAAAATCTAACCTATTCAAGAAGAAGGTTGTTGAAAACTCAAATTGTCCTTTTTGCCTATTAGAATCTGAAATAGTGGAACATGTTTTATGGGAGTGTAACTCAGCTCGAGATGTGTGGGGACAATGCTCAAGAAAGATTCAAAAAAGCATGATTATGAGCCAGCCCTTCAAGGGCACTTTGGCATCTATGTTTAAATTGTCAAAAGAGGAAATGGAAGAGATGGCAATCACTTGCTAGAAGCTCTCGAAAAGAAAAAATGATTATGTATTCAAGGAAGAATTCACTCATCCCAATAAAATAGTGCAACAACCCAAACCGCTCATACAAGAACTAAAGCTGATCAATCATAGTCCCAGAATCATAGAAGGCATGCTCATGTTTTGGGGAAAAATGCTTTAGGAATCATAGATACTCTTATTGAATTGGAGATATTTCTCAATGCATTCAATCTCTGCTCTAAAGAATCTTATCAATAAAGTTCGTCTTCTTATAAAAAAATCTACTTAAAAACTTTTACACCAGACACTATTCACATGTTGACTTTTTAAAATTTATGTGTGAGGCAAGTAGGCGGGTAGGATTGGTGCATATACATTAATTTTGAACTTAATTACATCAACCTTTTGACCAATTTCTTGTAAATTAGAAAAAAGGTGGCCGCGTTCCACCCCTAAATCTTAAGGATCAAGGTGTGGCTTCTAAAATAGTCATGCACCACCACTAGATATACCAACGCTACATTATAACATTACGTAGCAATAGGTAATAAGCGATCGGTCCAGTAATACATTTCGATGATGAAAGATAATTGACCAAATAAATTTCCCATTGAAAGGATCTCAGATGTGACTTTTTCTCTCCGTACATTTTGCGAAAGCTTCCCTTGTTGAAACCCTCATTAACTGGGACTTTCTTCTATACCTTCTTGGGAGGTGTGGTTTTGGTGAGAGGTGACAGTTGTGGACCCGTTGGTGCATATCAATAGTGAAATTATCTGTGTTGATAAATGGTAGCCCAATTGGTTTCTTCCATAACTCACGAGGCCTAAGAAAAGGCGATCCGTTGTTGCCTTTGTTGTTTGTCATTGTAATGGAGGGGTTGAGTAGGATGACATCAGCGCCTTGGTTAATAATGGCTTTGTGGATGGATTTTTTATTGGAACCCCTGATAGGGGAATCATTAATATATCTCATTTGTTTTATTGCAGATGACACGCTTGTTTTTTGTAAGCCAAATCAAAATCAAGTTCGAGTTTTGAAGGCCTTGCTTCTTTGCTTTGAAACAGTATCCGGGTTGAAAGTGAACCTAGACAAATCTGAGATGGTTCCAATTGGAGATGTCTCTAATATACGATAGTTGGCAAGCACGTTGGGGTATAAGATAGCCTCCCTTCCTTTGACGTATCGGGGACTTCCGTTGGGGGTGGTTGCGAGGGCATTCTCTTTATGGGAGACAATGACTGAGAAGATAGAAAAGAGACTAGCGGGATGGAAGAGAATTTACTTATCGATAGGTGGCAGAATTACCTTGATCAAGAGTACACTTTCTAACCTACCAACTTATTTTTTATCACTTTTCTTTATACCTACAAGTGTGCCATCCAGAATTGAGAAACTATAACGTAACTTCTTATCTCCACCAACAAACTCTACATCAGCAAGATCTCCATCAACAACTTACCTCCCTGCGAGGCAAAAACGGAAAGATAGGCCTAAAAGGTTGCCTTTTCACTCTCGATAAATATTAAAGTGTTTCATGAATGACTTATAATTCTCAATCATTGAGGGATGAATTGTCAACCCATGCGTATGTAGCACGTATTTTGTTCTGTTTTTTTTCTTAGTTATTTGTTTCTAAGCTACGCATCCAAGTACTGCATGCTGCTGTTTAATAAAAGTTTTTTTCTCTTCTTAATTTTTAAGTTGCAGGAATACATTTTGTTGGAATGGTGGCTTGATTTCCTATTGAAAACGTCATTCCAGTGACTTGGCTCTATTGTTGCTCGATCTTGGCTCGAGCGACCTTGGCTTGAGCGAACTTCAGAAAATTATTAATTTGACATCTGCTCAATAGTCCACTTGAGCGTACATCAGACAGATTGTTCGCTCGACAGTCCACTCGAGAAAGAGAGATAACTCCTTTTGTGAGACCTTGAGAGCTCATTAGGTGTATTGGGACTTTTGAGATTGAGAAGTGATTTGTGATTACTCTCTTGTACTCCATCTTTATAATAGTGAATTCCTTGAGATCAACTCTGTCAGTGGACGTATGCTATTGTTTAATTTGAACCACTTAAATTTTGTTATTCTTTGTGTGATTGTCAAATTTTTGTTATTTGCTTCCGCTAATCTATTTGAAAGTCGTCTCTAGATATTCCTTTAATCCTAACATACTGGTATCAAAGCGCTAGGCTCTGCGGAATATCTTTATTCTTGATAGATGGCTTCGATGAAATTTGATATAGAGAAGTTCGATGGTCAAAACGGTTTCAACCTATAGTGCATCAAGATGAGGGTCTTGTTACGACAACAAGGGTTGGCGAAAGTCTTGGAGGAGAAGGTGTCAGATGAACCTTCTACATCAACAAAGGAAAATGAAGAGAAAGCGCATAGTACAATTTTGTTATCTCTTTCTGATGAAATTTTACGTGAAGTGACCGATGAAGAGACTGACGCTGGTTTTTGGAGGAAATTGAAGAGTTTGTATTTGAAGAAGTCACTCACCAACCGTTTGTATTTGAAGCAACAGTTGTACACTCTCTGAATGAAGGAATGTACTCCTATGTCCAATCATCTAGATGAATTTAACAAAATCATTATGGATCTAAGGAACATTGATATTAAACTTGACGAGGAAGATCAAGCTTTAATTTTGTTGTGTTCATTGCCTATGTTGTTTGATAACTTTGTGAACTCGATGTTATATGGTAGAAATACCATCTCCTTGGCGGATGTAAAATATGCTTTGAATTCTAAGGAGTTGAGAATAAAATTGGGTGTACAAGGCATGTATAATCAAGCCGATAGTTTGTTTGTGAAATGTTCCTCTGGTGGTAGATCTGGTGGAAAAGGTTCGAATTAGGGTGGGAGTACTTCTAGTGGCAGCTTTATATTTAACCAAAAAAAAAACGTTAAATATCACTATTGTCACGAATTTGGTCATTACAAAAATGAATGTCTGAGATTGAAGAACAAGGAGGAAGGTACAAGTTCTTCTAATGTTGTTAGTGTTGTTGAGAATACTAACAACTTTTATGTTGTCCTAGTAGTCAACAGCTCTAGCGGTCGTTTTGATGGCAAGTGGGTCATGGACTCAGCTTGTACATTACATATGTGTCCCAAGAAAGATTGGTTCACTACCTACGAATCAATCAACAATAATTTCATTTTGGTTAGGAATGATATGCCTTGTGAGATTGTTGGGATTGGTTCAATCATGATTAATATGAATGATGGAATCGTTAGAACTTTGTCTAATGTTCTTCATATTCCATCTTTGAAAAACAAATCTTGTATCTTTGGGCACTCTTGACTCCTTTGGTTACCTATATACAGCTAAATGTGGAGTCATTTAAGTCTATAAGAGCTCTTCGGTTGTAATGAAAGGAAATAAGATTGATGGTCTTTATTTTATATTTGGTGAGATAGTGATTGGTCCAGCTGCAAGGTTATCTTCAGACGTTCCAGATTGAGGTATTTCTCGTTTATGGCACATGTGAGCGTAGTCATTTGTGATTAGGCAGCTTTTGCTCTTGTGTAATCAGAAGACAAGAAAGCTTGATTTTCTTTGTGTTAGCATTGCATCTTTGTGAAGCAGTGCAGAATCAAGTTTACTGCAGTTTATTTGTTTTGATCTTTGGGATACATCTTGTGCAATGTGGTGCCCTGTTCTTACTCATGTTGTTTGGTAACCATTTTGAGAAAAGGCCAGACTTGTTTTTCTAAAGCAGTGAGTGACGTATTTGATGAGTTCAAACACTTGGGAAGACTTTGAGAATTTGACAAGCAAGTAGGTAGAACGATTTCAAATATTGTACAGTTGGGTCCACTCTATAGAGATGTGGTAGCTAAACGAAATGAATCTAACTCTTGTGTGAGAGCCCGTAGTATGATTTTGGTATGCCAAGCTTGTCTAAAGACTGGGTGAAGCGTTCAACACCGCTTGCTATTGGGTGAAACCTTTCTCCTTCCACAACTTTTGAGTTGTTGTTTCCACAGGAGAGGAGAACAGGGTTATGGCAAGAAGGTGGAGTTGATGGGAGAGTTTCACAAAAGGAGTGTAGTTGGCACTATAGATCATGCTATTGTAAAAGAGCATGATTCTGATTTTGGCAGTGGCACGAAGTAAGAGCAAGTCTACAGTTTTGTCTGGTAGATAAAGGAGGCAGTTTGGCCACCTTTGGGATTTGCTCATTCTAAGTTTGTGGTCTACTTACCGTGCACATGTATTCTGAAGTCATTGTTCAAATAGGAAATCTATATAGTGGTGAGTTGCTTTTGTGTGAAGAGGTATGACCTAGCTTGTGATTTGGCCAAGTTATCTATGGAGATGAAGACTTTTTGGTGGAAATGGGTTTCCAAGAGATGGGCGTTGTGCACCCCGTTTGGGATTTGTGGAGGAGTTTGTTTTTTTATGATTTTTGTGGGCATCTCTGATGTTTTTGTTGTCAAATGGTAAAATTCAATTTGGTAGAATTCATTTTGTTCATGCTTGACAGAATTCAAGCCAAGGTGGAGATTTGTTAGAACGATGGCTTAATTTACTGTTGAAAACGTCATTCCAGATACTTGGCTTAACTGTGGCTCGACCTTGGCTCGAGTGAATTTTGGCTCAACCTTAGCTCAAGCGAACTTAGACATATTGTTCACTTGAAATCTGCTAGATAGTCCGCTCGAGTGAACTTCAGACAGATTATTCACTCGACAATCCGCTCGAACGAATGTTTAGGAAACCTAGTTCTGCCATTATATATATAAACATATTTTTGTAAAGAGAAAAAGGGTGAGTTGCAGCCAGAAAGAGAGAGAACTCCTTTTGTGAGATCTTGATAGCTCACTGGATGTATTGGAGCTTTTGGGATTAAAGAGTGATTTTTTATTGCTCTCTTGTACTCCATCTTTGTGATATTGAATTCCTTTAAATCAACTCTGCCAGTGGACGTAGGCTATTGTTCAAATCGAGCTACTTAAGGCTATGTTTGGGTACCAAACATTCCTCAACACTTTTCAAGTATTCTCGTACTTTTGAAAATACTTCACATGCCAAACAACTTAAAATATTCTCAATGGAACCCACAAACCTGCTTCAATCTCTACTCATAACTATTCACAAACATTCTATAATACTTATCACTATTACATATAAATAAAAAATAAAATCACTATAATATTTATCACTATTAAATATAAATAAAATATTTATCACTATTAAATATAAATAAAAAATAAAATCACTATAATATATAAATAAAAAATAAAATCACTATAATATTTATCACTATTAAATATAAATAAAAAATAAAATCATTATAATATATAAATAAAAAATAAAATCACTATAATATATAAATAAAAAATAAAATCACTATAATAAAATAACTATAATATATAAATAAAAAATATTTATCACTATTATATATAAATAAAAATTAAAATCACTATAATATATAATAAATAAAAAATAAAATTACTATAATATTTATCACTATTAAATATAAATAAAAAATAAAATCATTATAATATATAAATAAAAAATAAAATTATATAAATAAAAAATAAAATCACTATAATATATAAATAAAAAATATTTATCACTATTATATATAAATAAAAAATAAAATCGCTATAATATATAAATAAAAAATAAAATCACTATAATATATAAATAAAAAATAAAATCACTATAATATTTATCACTATTAAATATAACTAAAAAATAAAATCATTATAATATATAAATAAAAAATAAAATCACTATAATAAAATAACTATAATATATAAATAAAAAATAAAATCACTATACTATATAATAAATAAAAAATAAAATTACTATAATATTTATCACTATTAAATATAAATAAAAAATAAAATCATTATAATATATAAATAAAAAATAAAATCATTATAATATTTATCTCTATTATATATAAATAAAAAATAAAAACACTAAAATATATAAATAAAAATAAAATCACTATTATATATAATTAAAAAATAAAATACTATAATATTTATCACTATTATATATAAATTAAAAATAAAATCACTATAATATATAAATAAAAAAATAACAATAATATAATATTTATCACTATTATATATATATATAAATAAAATCATTATAATATTTATCACTATTATATATAAATTAAAAATAAAATCATTATAATATTTGTCATTATTATATATAAAAGTAAAATAAAATCACTACAATATTTATTAATATTAAAAAATCACTATAATAAAATCATTATAATATTTATTATTAAAAATCAAATCACTATAATATTTATGGGACCCACACATTTTTCAACCACCTACTCAAAAGTCAACAACTCAATATACTTCACACATCCAAACAATTCAAAATACTCTCAATGGGACCAAATCTTAGTGTTCTTTGTGTGATTTTTAAATTTTTTTTATTTGCTTCTATTAATTTATTGCAAAGTCGTCTCTTGATATTCAATTAATCCTAACACATTTAACTGGAGTAATCTTTTAGTAATAGCATGTCATTTCCTTCTCGCAATGTTTTCTTTTGTTATTGTAATTGTCAAGAGTTCCATTGCAATAATCAAACAAGGTTACACATCCTCATGGAGGGTCTTTTAATGTTTTACATCTGGAAGGGATAAAATATCACATGCCAATACTGGATTTCCAAGCCCAGCCCAAGATGATGTGACTCATCAGGAATGAAGAAAAAGAGAAGGAATGAGGGGACAAAGAGCTGAGGAAGGAAAATGGTGTCAGAAATAACAGTGGAGATTGGACGTAAATGAGAGAAGATGAGACATAAAACAAAGGAGGAGCAGAGGATAAAGAGGGCTTCTGCCAGACGACTAAAAGGGACTTCTACATATTGGACTTCTTCTTCGGCTTTAGTTTCTTTAACCTCACAAGAGGGACTCCAGCGACGAGATCTCGACCAGAAGACAGAGCTCATATCTACATTGTACAACGAGAATGAGAGACCATAAGAGACTGTAAAACAATCACTTTATAGTAGATCCTCCCCTCCCAAAAACCCCCATGGACGTAGGCTTTACGCCGAAACACGTAAATCTATGTGTCTCCGTCTCTTATTTCTCCTGCATAAATTTAATGATCACTTCCATGGATGAACGCAATGCACACCATACAGCAGCACCGAACCACCAATCGGGGCTGCATATGGCACCGATCGAGGCCCAAATAGTCTAAGCGGGCTGGGAATGACATTTTCTCACCCTCCGGCCTGTTGCGCTATTTTTAGATGTTAACAACATCCTTAGAAGACTTGACTACCATTAAGGCTATCAAAACCCAGAATAGTTGCTTGTTTAGCTATAAGGAGAGCTCTACCAATAATGCCTTCGCTATAACTGGTTTGGTGATGGTGCCCTTCTGCATACAAGCTGCTGCTTCTGGTTGCCCAATGAAAAATTTGCTCTTCCAGTTGCATCAAAATTCACTTCCATAATATCTTTGGTTGCTAGTCCCATCCCAACTTGATAAGTGTTATTTTTATGTGGTTTTTATTACTCTTTTATTTATGAAAAGTGATATTTTTCCTTCAATACTATTGATTTTATTTTATTTATATATATTTTTCTTTATTTTCTTGGATTTAAAGGAATGAGAAGATTTAGTATGAAATGAGAGCATTTTAGTACAAAAGAATAAACTACGGATCCAGACCGATGAAAAGCAGCAAGATCTAAATAGAACTGATGAGATTTAGGCGAGGAGACTCGTGACCAGAATTGGCGACAAGAGTTAGGCAATAAAAGAGATATTTTACCTTCTGGACGAGAAGACTTGGCGCAAGGCTCTGGGAGACTAGATTGGGCAACTTGTCTAAACAACCAACCTAAACGATTTCGTGGACGACAACTAGCAAAGGCGAGCAGCTTTACCGCTCGGTAGGTTGGCGAGAGGATTCTATCATCCCGATCGGGAGTCTTACCTCTCGGTTGGAGAGAGGGTTCTATCATCTTGATTAGGAGTATTTCCTCTCGGAAGGCGAGGAGACCAGTTATATTCAGCGCACACGACATCTACTCGATGGGACCCTTCCGAGTTCCGCAATCAATCAATCCGCTGACCACCAAATCCTCCCCGAACTCCATAAATCAAGCCGCATATCACTAAATCTTCAATTTTAGATAATTCCGTTATTCTCGGAATAATTCCTTTTATGTTAACTTTTATCTTTAGAAACTATTTTCTGGATCTTAGGCTAGATTCTAGTATTTATCTTGTTTGCGAATCTGAATTTTGACATCTATTTAATCCCGTCTTGTGTGATGAATAATGGGTTCTGAGTTTTTTAGAGAGTGACTTTTAAATTTCAATAATCCAGAATTTATCATTTGAGTTTCTTTCAAGGAGACAGATCTAGGGAGCAGAAACAAGAACAACATGCTTCATCAACTAATTCCAACGAAGAACAATAGTTCTATTGTTTTTCTTTTTAGTTTCATTATGAACTAATTCTATTTTCTAGATCTTTGATGTAGTCTAGCATTAAACACACAATTTATATTTTAAGTTATTTTATTTTAATATTTCTATGATTGAGTGTTTATTCCTTGTTCTTAATGCTTTCAATTTTCTAGCTAATTATTGTTCAATCTATTGAATCATAATGAGACCGAGAGGTGATTTGTGATTAAATCTCTAGGATTAAGCACCATTAGTTGAGCGAAAGTAGAGATATTTTACCACGATTAGTGTGATTTTCAAGAAAAATCCAAATGACTTAATGAGTTTCCAATTAGTTAAAATGAAATAGAGATATGGAGCTATTAGTTGGAGATATTTTTGGTATTATTCGAGAGAAAATATTGAATAGTTAAGGGATTTTTATCATCAATTTGGGATAATTGGAATTCTATAACAAGGAAGAATAAATTGTGTGAGATTTGTTGGATGAAATCAAACGTTCTAGATCTATTCGTATTATCTTTAAAATCTTAATTTTGATACTATTTTCTTCAGTTTAATTTAGGTAATCCATTTTTCAAATTTTGGTTTTTCAAATAGTAATTAATTTAATAAATTTCAATACTCAATAGCATAATTATTTCATGTGGGTTCGATATCTGTTTTCTTAAAAATACTTTACTACTTGTTACGATTTTGTGCACTTGCAGATATATTTTTATACGAACAAAACTCACATTGTTTTCTTCCCAAGTCACGATGACCTTTTTTTGGAAAACTTATTATATACTTTGAGAGTATGGAGGATGTGTTACTCTCGTACTATCATTGCCATGTAATTAAAATTATTTTATGCAAGCAATAACTTTAATTGACAGACATCTTATGATATAATAGCAAAACCAAGTATCCTATAAATAATTCTAAAAGGGACTAGACAAATTTTCTTTAAGTGTAACCATAAAAACAGTTTGCAATTATTTTTTTGGAAAAAAAAAAAATTTTTTTCTCAAACATCACTCAAATATAAATATTTTCAAAAAAAAAAAACAATTCAACTTTTTCAAGTCTCCAAACAAAAATTATATTAAAAAATTATATTCTAACAATATTTGAATTTTATAATATTTTTTATTCAACTTTTTATCTTTCATTTCTTAAAATTCCATAAAATATTAATTCAAACTATCTTATTACTATTCACAAATTATCTTATGATTATTTATAAAATTTTCATCTCATCTCACCCCCCAAGATTGTCTGAACACATTAATATTTCGAAACTGCAGTAGTGACTATATTCTCATAACAACTTCACAGACTCACAGTTGTCTTCTTTATACATTTCCTAATCGTGGGTTGGATGCTTGGATTTGGTACGACCTTGAAGAAAATTTCTTCATGCCTGTCTTGATGCCATAAACCACTGAATGAAAAGCTTCTACAGTCTCTTTTGTTAGTGATAAATACAGACACATATAGAAACAGGCTCATAGATTTTGATAATATTTGTCCAAACCTCTACATCAATTAGTATTATGATAACAATTTCCCAGGAAATAATCCACCGAAAACACATATAAAGCAGTTGAGGAACAACCTGTCATTGCCATACCCATATGCTCTTGGTGATATATGTACACCAACTCCAAAAACCAAACCATAAAACAACAATAATTTCATTGTAATGGGTTTGTCGTTTTTGTAATTCTACCTGATCTCTCTATATAAATTCCTACCTCGAACAGGTGCCCATATTCTCATCATTTCTCAGTTACAAACTTTCTTTCACTCTGCGTTCCACCATTCCTCTCCAATTTCTGCTTATTACCCAGAAAATGGCAATGCTAAGAACATTGATAAGCTTGGCAATTTCAGGCATGCTCATCAAATTAGCCATAGCAGGAAGTTACACAGTCGGAGGCCAAAACGGTGGGTGGGATACAACCACGAACCTGCAAACATGGGCATCATCCCAATCATTTTTAGTTGGAGATAAGCTAAGTAAGTAACGTACACCTTTAAATGAATCACCTTCTATTTCACCAACGATCTGTTTATGCATTGTGGTTCATCGTACATGCATGTTTTCAAATTGACATCATTCAGCTTGTAACGACTTATATGTTCACAGTTTTTCAGTATGCACCAAACCATGATGTGGTTGAGGTTTCGAAGGCGGACTATGACTCCTGCCAGGCAAACAACCCAATTCAGTCCTACAATGGTGGCACCACAACCATCCCACTTTCTTCTCCAGGCAGTAGATACTTCATCTGTGGAACAATAGGACATTGCAGCCAAGGAATGAAGGTGGAAATAGACACTCTAGCAGCATCAGCTCCAACAACCGCATCTCCTCCAGCAAGCCCACCGGCTTCCTCGGTGATTCTGGTTCCTACTCCAGCTCCAGAAAGTTCTACTTCCTCACCAGCACCAGTGCCAGCACCAGAATCAACTTCCCCGCAGCTGCTCACTCCATCACCATCTGACTCAACTTTGGGTAGTCCTGCATCACCCTCTATTATTCCTTCAACTGAATCCACTCGAACCTCTTCAAGTGGATCTTCAACTGAACCACCTCCCCCATCAGCAGCTCACAAAGATAGTTTCCTTGTCATCATGGCAATGGGGTTAAGCCTTTTTGTAATGATGATGCTTCAGGCATAATAAGCATCTGATTAGTTTTATGTACGTGATGAATGTAGATGGGTTATTTCTGTAAGCTACCTGATGCATTTTGGTAAACAAGTTCATGATCGTAAAAGCATTTAATACCATGTCATTGACAAATTTCTGATTCAGAATAGCATCAACCAACCTTCGAATAAGCACGTGATGATCAAGTTGGCTTTCTTTTCCGCTTATCCAAAGAACATAGCCTTCCTCTAATCTTCTTTCTGCAAAGCCCTCTACAAATTCACTTTCTGCAAAGAAATTGATTTTTTTTTTTTTTTTTTGGCTGAACCACTAAATCATGCCAAATAGATACTAATGCACAGTTGCTGATGGGTAATGGAGTGGTTAAAATATTCCAAACTAGTGGGAAAAATACAATATATATTAATCTCAGGTGGCTCTACCTTCTACAGTTGGAAACCAATCCCAGACCCAACTCCAACAGACAGGCTAAAAGATGACCAACTACAGTACCATTGGATTCACTAATAACCCCACACTCAACAAGTTCCAACCTCCGTAACAGTTTTAATAAAACTGAATGTTTTGCATAAGAAAACAGAGAGAAATAATAAATGCAGAGAAGAAAGTTGCAGAGAATTTGCTCTTCGTATTGATATGTTTGCTTACCTTTTACAATACACAAAACTTCCTATTTATAGTATTTACATGCATGAATAAAAGAATCTGATTCTCTAACTAATTGTATAGAAAATCTCTAACAGAATGACAACTCATTTATTCTAGAATATTCATCCTTGTTTTGTTGTTGTCCCTTTGCTGAGCTGTGTGAAATCGTGGCTGAGGTGGAATGTTGTGATGGCAGCTGCTGTGTTGGTTCTAACATCTCCCCGCAAGATGGAGAGTGGATGTTAATTACTCTCATCTTGAGCAATAAAGAATAAAACAAAGGAGGATAAAGTGCTTTGGTGAGAATATCAACCAGTTGGGAGTGTGATGGTGTGTATGCAGTGGAGATCAGACCCTCTTGAATTTTATCCCGAATTAGATGACAATCTAATTCAATGTGTTCGGTCCTCTCATGAAAAACGGGATTGGAGGCAATGTGTAGAGCAGATTTGCTATCACAATGAAGGGTAGCTGGTTGAGGATGGGGAATTGTGAGATCAGCAAGCAAGTATTTTAACCAAACAAGCTCACATGATGCGGCAGCCATGGACCTGTATTCTGCTTCAGCAGAGCTTCGAGAGATGGTGGTTTGCTTCTTGCATTTCCATGATAAAAGTGACTTTCCAAGAAAGACACAATATCCAGTAGTTGACCTTCTTGTGTCAGGGCATGAAGCCCAATCCGAGTCACAGTAGGAAGTAAGTTGATAAGTAGAAGATGAAGGAAAAAATAATCCTTGGCCAGGTGACTTTTTAACATAATGTAAAAGTTTGTAAGCTACTTGAAGATGTGGAACACGAGGTGTACTCATGTATTGGTTGAGCAAATTAACTGAGAAGGATAGGTCAGGCCGTGTGATGGTTAAGTAGAGAAGTCTTCCAATGAGTCTTCTGAATTCAGAGGGATCATGTAGTAGCTGACCTTCATCTTTGCTGAATTTGAGGTTTGGATCCATAGGAATTAAACTTGATTTGCAACCAAGTAAACCAGCATCATGCAAAATGTCCAAGGCATATTTTCTTTGATATAGTTGAATGCCAGTTGAATTTCTAGTTATTTCCAAACCAAGGAAGTACTTAAGAGTTCCAAGGTCTTTTATTTTAAATTGTGAATCCATAAATGCTTTGAGAGTAGAAATTTCGTGATGATCATTTGATGCAACAATTATATCATCAACGTACACAAGTAATGCTACAAAAGATTGATCAGTTCTTTTTGTAAAAAGGCTATAATCAGCTCGGGACTGAGTAAAACCAAAATGGAGCAATGAAGAGGGGAATTTAGCATACCATTGTCGAGAGGCCTGTTTAAGGCCATACAAACTCTTTTTTAACTTGCAAACTTTGTTGTGTCCTTGAACTAAATAACCAGGAGGTATTTTCATATATACTTCTTCTTCCAATTCGCCATGTAGAAAGGCATTATTAACATCAAATTGTTGTAGAAACCAACCTTTGATGGCAGAAACAACAAGCAATGTCTTGACCGTTACAAGTTTGGCAATGGGGGAGAATGTTTCATGGTAATCAAGCCCTTCTTCTTGGGTGTAACCCTTGGCAACTAAACGTGTCTTGTGTCTCTCAATTGTCCCATCTGAGTTGTATTTGATTCGATAGACCCATTTTGAACCAATAGCTTTCTTTCCAATAGGCAGATCAATGACATCCCATGTTTTGTTCTAAAGCAGCAATCTCATTGTCCATGGCTTTGCGCCAGTCTAAGCTTTTTACAGCTTGTGCATAGGTGCTTGGTTCAGTGTGGTTAAGAATAGAAGTAGCAAAAACAACTTGGGTAGGTGATAATTTGGCAGAAGATAAAACAAAAGATAATGGATAGAGAGGAGTAGTAAGTGAAGTACCTGTTATCTTGGAGCTAGATGGAGAAGCAGTAGGCACAATGACCTGTTGACAGTAGTAATCTTGAAGGTAGGATGGAGGTTTCTTTGGTCTGTTTGATCTGCGAGGAGGTGTTTGAATTTGAGAAGAGGTGTTTTCAGAAAGGGAGGGGTTGGAAGAATGAGAAATGTTAGAAGTATTTTCAGAAGTGGTTTCAGAAGTAAGGGGTGATGGGGTATTTTCTTAATTGATGTCAGTTTGAAAGTTAAGTGAAGGGGTAATGTTTTCTGGGTGAGAGGTGTTGAGAGTGATTGTGAATTAGAGGGGACAGTGACACTTTTATAGGAAAAAACCTGTTCATAGAAGATGACATCTCGTGAATGAAAGACAGATTTAGTCTCTAAGTCAAGTAACTTGTGGCCTTTGATGCCAAAGGGGTAGCTGAGTAGTATGCATTTTTTTGCTCGGGAATCAAATTTGTGCCTATTTTGTTTTAATGTGGAGGCATAACATAGGCAACCGAATGTTCTCAAATGAGTGTAAGTTGGTTTGGTTTGAAAAAGAAGTTCGTATGGTGTCTGATTTTGTAAATTGAGAGATGGTGTTCTGTTAATGAGGTATGTGGCAGTCAAAATACAATCACTCCAAAATGAGAGGGGAATGTTAGATTGAAATTTTAAGGCACGGGCAACATTTAAAATGTGTTGGTGCTTTCGTTCGACAACTCCATTTTGTTGGGGGCTCTCAACTCAACTCTTTTAATGTATAATTCCCTTTTGTATGTAGAAATTTGTCTTTGCAAATTCATTTCCATTATCATATCAAATGATTTTAATTTTTGTTTCGAATTGTGTTTCAACAAGGGAACAAAAGGATTGGAGGAATGGTCTGGTTTGTGATTTATTGTTCGTTAGATAAACCCATGTGGATCTTGAGAAGTCATCAACAATTGTTAGAAAGTATTTGGATCCATCATGTGCCATTTGGGAAAAAGGTCCCCATATGTCACAATGAATGAGATCAAATGGTTTTAATGCACAGTTTTCACTAATTGGAAAAGGTAATCTATGATGTTTGGACAAATGACAAGTGGAACAAGGAACATTATCATTCATTAATTTCAAATGTGGTAAATGTTTTTGCAATAAAGATAAACGTGAGTCAGACAAGTGACCCATTCTACAATGCCATAAACTGTGATCATTTTGAGGAGTAACATAAGCTGAAATGGGAGAATGATTATAAGGTAATTGGGACAAAATAGAAGAAAGGGCTGTGGGAGACACTTCTGTCAACTGCAGTTGATATAGACCATTGTAAGCCTCACCCTTCCCAATCGTGCTCCAAGAGAAAAGGTCTTGCACATAACACTCATTATTAAAAAAAATGAAGCAACAGTTAAGGTCTTGGATTAATTTTTTGGCTGAAAGAACATTAAAATTAAACGATGGGATGCATAATACATCTTTGAGAGTAAGAGTATTCTTGAGTTGGGCAGTGCCTTTGTGAGTAACATTGGCATGGGTGTCATTTGGAAATTCAACTTTGAAATGAACTTTGTTGGGCAAAGAAGTGTAAAAGGATGTGCAGCAGATCATGTGATCTGTTGCACCCATATCTATGATCCAAGGAATGTTGTGTGAAGATGCTATGTGAGAGATTGAGGAACGAAGAAGATATACCAAACATGTTGGAAGCTGAGGGATAATTAGAGCTAACTTGAGATTTATCAATAGACTGAACTTGATTGGCAGCTGGCTGTGTAACCTGAGACTGGAGCAAAGCAATGAGCTGTTGATATTGCTCTTTAGTTAGAGCTGCTTGGGATTCCTCAGTGATCTGTTCTTGGTTGGAAGAACTAATTTGGTTGGCATAGGGGTTGGATCCTTTGCTTCGATTGGCGAGTTTATGGCCTGGGGGATAGCCATGTACTTTGTAACATTTATCAACATTATGGCCAGGAATATTGCAGTGAGTGCAGGTTGGTTATTCAAGGTGTGGATTGGCTTTGAAGCATTTTTCTAAAGAATGGCCAAAAACTTTGCAAAAAATGCAGAAAAGTTTCTCTCTTGTGAGAACCAAAATGCTTGCTGTTGTCTTTGGTGTTTGGAAAATGAATTTTGGTAGCCAAGGCAAGAGTGTCATGGATATTAGGAATATTGAAGAGCTATTTATGCCTTTCTTCTTGTTGAACAAGAGCATAAACTTCACTTAAAGTGGGGATGAGTTTGATGAGGATAATTTGGGCTTTAATGTTGGTGAAGGAATCATTGAGTCCCATAAGGAACTGCATCATCCAATCACGTTGCTGGTTCTCAAGCACAGGTTTCATAGCACCAGAGGTGCAAGATGGGATGAGTTCAAAATTGAGAAGTTTATCAAATAGAACCTTCAATTTGGAGAAATAGAGGCTGACAGAGTCATCACCTTGGGTCAGAGAATGAATGGACTGCTTCAATTCATAAATTCGTGATCCATTATTTTGTGCAAATCGTTGTTCCAAATCAAGCCATAGTGCATGAGCTGTCTCAACATACACAACACCGTGTTTGATTTCAAGGGACATTGCATTTTAAAGCCAAGTCACAACCATGTCATTGCATTCAAGCCATGGTTCTAACAAGGGATCATTAGGAGTGGTAGGTTCTCGTAAGATACCATCAATAAACCCCAAATTTTTTTTTTGATTCGTAATGAGCGACGAACAGTGCATGCCCAGGAATGGTAATTATCAGCAGTGAGAAGATGATTAGTGAGCAAAGTCGCAGGTTCGTCATTTGGATTAAGAAAGTATGGGCTAGAGGGATCTTTAGGGTTTTTGTTTGTTGGAGGAGGAGGAGGAGGTGGCGGTGGGGTATTAGTGTCTGAAGCCATTATTGCTCTGATACCATAACAGTTTTAATAAAACTGAATGTTTTGCATAAGAAAACAGAGAGAAAGAATAAATGCAGAGAAGAAAGTTGCAGAGAATTTGCTCTTCGTATTGATATGTTTGCTTACCTTTTACAATACACAGAAATTCCTATTTATAGTATTTACATGCATGAATAAAAGAATCTGATTCTCTAACTAATTGTACAGAAAATCTCTAACAGAATGACAGCTCATTTATTCTAGAATCATCCTTGTTTTGTTGCTATCCCTTTGCTGAGTTGTGTGAAATCGTGGCTGAGGTGGAATGTTGTGATGGCAGCTGCTGTGTTGGTTCTAACACTCCGCAAGCTTGGCAATAAGATTCTTTACAAGCTGTAGAAGATTTTGACAATGCAAGAGATCCCACTCCATAATTTCCTTGAAGAGGAAAATTCTGTGTAACGATGCCTCTAAGGGCCCGACCTCTTGTGTCACCCAGCTGGCATTTATGGGGACAGACACTTTTAGTTTCCATGCATGGTGAAGGCCTAAAGCTTCGGAAAGGAGATTCTTGATCATAGACATGACACGGTAATTCTACAATTTCCGAGTGTGGTCTTCATTAAGCCCTTTTCCGGCCTATAGAGATGATGATGTCAAGTTTAACCAAAACATTCCCCCCATTACAAGATTTATGAATAGACTGCACCATATCCTTTGTAAGACTGATATTCTCAAATATACTACGCCCAGGAATGAACGCCCCTTGCTCTTGAGAGATAATCTTACTAAGCAAGCCCGTCAGACGGCCCACAATAATTTTAGTACAAATCTTGTAAATCACAAAGCAAAGACTAATAGGTCGAAATTTGTCAAAACTTGAAGGCTTATCCACCTTAGGAATTAAAACAATAAAGGAGGCAGTATAAAATCTGAGAAATTAATTATTATGAAAAAACTCAGAGATAGCTCTCAATAAATCATCTTTAACCAGATCCCAACAAACCCTATAAAAATCCAAACAAAAACCGTCCGGACCAGGATTACTATCAATGGGAATACTAAAAAGAGCATTCTTAATTTTCTCTAAAGAAGGAGCTCTACAGAGCGCCATATTATCAACAACTGTAATCACATGAGAAATCAAATTACTAAGATTTGGCAACTCACTATTACCCCCAACCCCCAAAAAATTTTTAAAGTACTCAATAGCAGCAGTATGAATATCGAAAGGGGTATTTAAACAAGTACCATCAACCAGGCGCATCTCCTTAATCCTATTGTGATTTTTGGCATTAAGAAAAGCATGTTAAAACTTAGAATTTTGATCCCCATCTTGCATCCAACTTGTTTTAGCCATATGAGCGAGACAAATTTCCTCCTCATCCCTCCAATTAGAAAGATCCAAATTAGTCAGCAAGAGATCTTTATCATCATCTATATTAAAGCAAGTTTGAACTCTATCTTCCAGACTCTCAATACGTTGCTCTAATTTATTAATGATAATCTCAGTTCTACCAAAAACAAATCGGTTCCATTCCCTTAAAGCCACCTTAACCCTTTTCAATTTATGAGAAAGACTAAAAAGGCCAACACCATACCCCTCTAATCTCCACACACTCTCAACAAAACGAAAAAAATCAATATGATCAATCCACATGAACTAAAACCGAAATGGACTAGTATCATACCTGATAGGATCCTCACCCATTTGGATCACCAACAGGGAGTAATCAGAAGTAGTACGAGCCAAAACTTGAAAGAATACATTAGTTAAACAATTAAGAAATTTAGAATCAATGAAACATCTATCTAACCTTGCCCATCGACGAGCCAGTCCGCCTTGACCATTACACCAAGCCATACTTGGGCCTTTAGAACACATATCCAACCAACCATTGTTCTGAATGCACAAGTTGAAATCTTCCATAGCTGCAAAAGGATGAGGATGACCACCTTGCCGTTCCGAATCGTTCTTGACAATGTTGAAGTCCCCACAAATCACCCAAGGAAGGTTACCACACCCAGAAGCTTCTAGGTCCTCCCACAACATTTTCCTATCTAACTGAGTGCATTTAGCATACACAATGGTAAGGACATAAACATGCCCATTCTCTTCAATTTTTACTGATACAAATTGATTAGACCCAGCCAACCAATGAACAGAAGCTGTAGAATTCCAAAGTAACCAAATTTTCCCATTTTGCTCTTCATTAGTAAGATACAACTCACAGTTGAAACGCCCCAAAAATTTAGGGATTTTATCCACCTTCAAGAAAGGTTCGACCAAAGCAATTATATTAGGCTGAAATCTTCTAATAAGTTTCTTCAAACGCATATGAGAAGTACCGAGACCCCTAATATTCCAAAAAATAATTGGACTTATCATAAATTCAGTTTGGAAGAGCGATTGACCACCCTAGTGGAGCTTCATTTTTGAAACTTACCAATCATAAAATTAGGGCCTTCTGAATCAAAGCAATAATCTTTGGACATATCACCTTTCAGCTTATCCCGCTCCATTTCACAATCGGAATTAATGGTAGTGTTCAACTCTTGCTCGTCAACACATATACACCCATCATGGGCAATATCTTCATCACCTTCCTCTTCAAGTTCCTCAATTAACTGTTCCTAAAACTGTGATTATGATGTTGAATAGACTTTTGAGCTCCTTTTTTTGGGGTGAGTCTGAAGGTAAAAGTAAGAGAAAATGGGTTGTTTGGAATAATATTTGTAGGCCTATTAAGGAAGGAGGTTTGGGTATCCGGGCCTTTGGGGATATTCAGAAGGCTCTACATTTGAAACTTGTTTGGCGTCTGATTACTAGCCAGTCTTTATGGGCGGAGTTCTTTAGGGGGAAGTATGCTAGGGGTAATCATCTTTCTTTGTTGACACCTAATAAGGGTACTCAGTTTTGGAAATCTATTGTTAGGAGTATTCCTGATGTTTTAAATAATTCTAAGTGGCTCATTCGTGATGGTAATCTTTCTTTTTGGCATGATAATTGGGTGGAGGGTGGTCCAATCAGTAGGTTTTATCCTGTTATTGAGCAGCCTTTGTTGCAAATTATTGAGTGTCGTCTCGATAATGGGTGGGATGTTCCCCTTCTGGAAAGGCTTGTGGGCCCCCAAAAAGCTTCTGACTTGTGTAATTTTTTGGTTAGGAGGAAGGAGGGTCAAGATGTTTTAATCTGGTTAAATGACACGGCTGGTAATTTTACTACAAAAAGTGCTTGGGATTGTATCCGTGTCAGGGCGCCTCCTCTACTTTGGGTTGATTGGATTTGGCACAAGAATCTTCCAAAGAAAATATCTATTATGATGTGGAAGGCTCATCATAACTGCTTGAGCGTTGATGAGAAGATTAAATCTGTTGGTATCCCATTGGTCTCTAAATGTCAATGTTGTTCTGGGGGTCAGGTTGAGGATCTCAATCATGTGCTTTGTACTGGTGGTTTTGCTCGTCCGATTTGGCGTATGGTTGCGACTCAATTAGGTGTTCACATGGGTGTGTATCAAAATTGGAAAGAACAAATAAGTTTTTGGTTCCGTCGTGCTAATAGGTCTTCTCAAATTAGAACTATTTTTAGTCTTCTCCCTTTTATTGTTTCTTGGAAACTTTGGGATTGGCTTTGCAAAGCCCGGTATGAAGGTAAGGTTTCTAATGTGGAGTCGGTTTGGCATGTTATCATCTTTTGGCTTCACAGGATTACGCAATTGATTATGAAAGTCTCTAAGATTTCTAATCAGGATGTGGCTATCTTAAATAGATTGGAGATCCCGATATTAGCCCCTAAACCTAAGCAGGTGCGTGTGGTGAGATAGTCTAGACCACAAGATGGTTGGGTGAAATTGAATACAGATGGTAGCAGCTTAGGTAATCCTGGACTAGCTGGTGCAAGGGGTGTTCTTTGTGACCATAGTGATAAGCTTCGTATGGCGTATTCTGTGCCTTTGGGTCAGGGTTCTAATAATTTTGCAGAAATGCACAGTGTGTTGGAGGGGATTCGTAGGTGTTATCATCTTGAGTTTTTTCGTGTTGAGATTGAGGCGGATTCTCAGTTGCTTGTCAATTGGATTATTAAAGGGACTTGCAATATTTGGTATTTAGAGGATTTTTGGAACGAATTACATGAGTATCTTATATGCATGGAATATCATATTCGTCATTTTTTTCGTGAAGGTAATGTTGTGGCTGATTTTCTTGTTAAAAAATATGCTGGAGGTTTAAACAGGGATTGAGTGGATGAAAGTGATATGCCAACCCAGTTAAGAGGGATTCTTTGTACGGACAGGATTGGGCTTTCTTATCTTTGCATCTCGTAGGTTTGTCCTTGGTAAGTTTGTTTTTCTATGGTTTCTTTTTCTCATTGGATATTATTATTTGTTTGTGTGCTATTTCTTGCAGGTGTTGGTTTTTTTCTAGGGTTGGTACTGTTTTTGTTATTGTAATTTGAACAATAGTGATTTATGTTTTATTTTGGTTGGTTGGTTAGGTTTTTTTGATACATGGGTTTTGGTTTTATGCTTATTTGTATCATCCAGGTGTTTGGTTGTAACCACGATTTTCCTCTACCACAAGTGAAGGTTATCAATAAAATTAAGATACCGTCCTCTTTTAAAATATAATAATAATAAAAGAGAGATGATGCTAGAGGCATTATAACACAACCTACTCCAGTACATATATACTAACGCTCGGCTGCATTTACGACTAATTCAGAGACCATGAATAAAGGATTTCAGAGACCACACTCGGAAATTACAAGTTTACATAGATGTTTCACCCATTTACATACTCTTAAGAAACCAACATAAACGCAGTTAAAAAGTTACAGAAAAACAGAATAAAAAGAAGCATCCTTGCCTTACAGATAATATGAACTAAACCATGGATGTCTTCAATTTTAAGCAACTGGAGGGCGTAATACATGATCCTGTGACGTGTCAACTAAAGCAGGTGGCATGAATTGCCACATGGCAATACTGGGGTAACCAATGAAAGGTATTAGCTTGTTTCTAGAAGCCTGTCCTTCAGCAGCAAATGCAGCCACCATTGAAGAGGGATGAGGCAGGAAGCCTGGTTGCCCACTCATTGCGCTGACTTGCTGCTCCAACTTCTCTTTGTCTGCCTTGAGCCTCTGCTTCTCATCCCGAAGCTCATTCTTCTCAGACTGCACAAAGAAGGGCAAGCAAAAGTTACACCTATGCACCCAGTTACCCATATAAAATGGCAAGTACTCAGCCAAGGATGACAGGACAGGATGCGGATGAAGAAGCAATGTCTAAATTAGAAACATCATCCAAATAGATAAAGAGATCTGACTCAGAAATAACCACACCTTCAATTCTTTAATCTTCAATTGCAAATCCTCATTTGATTCCTTCAGCTTCTGGGTTTCGCTTCGTAACTGTGTCATCATTCGAATAGCATCAATCAAAATAGCAGTCTTGTCTGTTTTGGCTGGTCTTCCAGGCTCCACAATAGAACCCAATTCAAGGAACCTTAAAATCATGACAAATTTGATTTCCAAATTAGGGAACAGAAAATATGGAATGAGAGAAGATAAAGAACACTAGCATGCCTCTCATTTAGACAATCTCTACGCAATTTCTCCCTGCATGCTTTTGAGCCAGTTGCACCATTTGTTTCAGGCCTCAACCTATAAAACAGTTGGCAGATATATTAGGGAACATAACATGAGAGAGAGAGAGAGAGAGAGAGAGAGCTACATATTCAGACCAAAATGCATGGTTGCCAATCCAACATCAAAAGTCTGCCTATGTTGTAAGATATTTTTTTTTTTTTTGTCTTTGGAAAGTCTATAAAATATGCATATCATATTAAATGATTTTCAAGGAAAAAGTCTTAAACAATCCAATATGAATAAACATAATGTCAGTAGCTAAAGTAGCACATATGAAGTCTCAAGTGCAGACACTATTTATTCCGAGAAATGTGAACATAACTGAAGAATCCATCAGGTTATGCTTGAGCCACTAGACAATCCATCCTACAAACCAGAACCTCATATAACATGGCAAAGTATCATCAGTGTGGCTTTGGTGATACTGCCACTAGAAATCTACTAAGACAGATCAAGTTATTGATGAAACCTAACTACTTGTAGGTCTGTTGTAGTAAAATTATAACGACAGGCACCAAGTTGAGGCTCAAGATGACACCCATCCTCATCCATTTCTAACTGTCTCAATTGAGAGAATCTCTTATTGGTTGAGAGTAGAAATGTCAGGAGTTCCTGCCTATTGGCAGATAGTTCAATGTGTACAGTTGGGTGGTGGTGGCAACTGAAGTTGTGTCCATTGGCAGATGGGTTTTCTCAAGGCGAATGTTCAGTTCAATCTATATCTGTTTCAACTTTGAAACAAAGCACAATCTACTTCTGTAAAAATTATATATAATATATCTGTATATATACTTATTTTATAAGTAGGTTTATAATAACAGTCTATGTTACCCATGAAGATGACTGAAAACCTTACATCACAAAATGACTACATAAACCTTTTTTAAAAGGAAACTTGTTTTAATATTTTTTAGCAACTCTTTCTAAAGAAAAGGGAAGAGATATTTACCTTTTTCGAGGAACAACATCCTTAAGGTTATCTGAATCTCCAAAAGAGCATTCCACTATCATACTGGAAACAAGGAGTGTAGCCATCAAGATGTGAATAAAAACAGAGTGAAAAAATAATATCCCTTTATGTCCAAAATATCAGACTTGCATGGATTTAATCTATTGCTTCTGTTCTGAATTACAAGTTATAAACTTTCTTTTGCCTCTGACTTGTAATTTATATGATCCTAATCTATATTTTCTTCATACATGGGTAGCTGTCTTTTGTTCATTAATAAAATTATCTTGCTTGTAGGAAAATCTTTTTTTCTGAATCCTGTCAAAGAATTATATTTCGAAAGGGAAAAAAAAATAAATAAAAATAAAAATAACAAACTTATGAACATCATGTCATCAACAACCATTAATTAAACAGAAAAATATTGCAATTTGAATAATTATAAGTTGTAGGTTCAGCTTTTTGTATCTGAATAACGTACACTTACTGCTCTTAAATTATACCAAATAAAGCGCAACTCAACAACGCTGATTGAGACCATTTGTTTCCAAAACAAGCTGTAGCCAAATGGACATGTTTAGGAAAAAGCACATGTTTTTGGAATTCAAATGGACTTCAGCCACTTCACTGAACAAACAACTAAAAGGGGTAACTATCAAGGAAAGCAGAAAATAAGTTTCAGAATCCCCACTATCTCCTTTTCTTTTCCTTCACTTTCCCGGTAACCAAACATGAAGTTAAAAGAAATAAGGTTCAAAAACAGATCCCCCCCACCTGCTATTGGAGGAACAGTTGAAGGGTTGTGGTCCCCAGCTGAAACAACCGGAGGCCGGTGCCCGAAACGGGCCGCCTGTAACGGATATGTCTCCCATAATTTCATAGTCAAAGAGCCAATTAGAGCTCTCTGAGGAATTAAGCTCCATATTTCAGTGTGCGGGGGAATTCAAGAGTGTCAAAGAGCACTGCCCAAGTGGCAACTATTTGAAAGTAACGAGGACTTCTTGTTTGTTTGTATGGAAAGAGAGAGAATTGGAAAGAAATTGAGAGAGAGTGATGTCAGCAGTGCCCGAGTATCCCACCACGTCACAGCATGTCATCAACATCTTAAAGTCAACACGGGTTTCTAACGCATGGTTTGGATACGTGAATAGATGTGATGAAATGAAAAGAAAAATTTGTTAAATAGTAAATTAGTAATGAGATTATTTATAAATTGTTTGAGGTAATGTTTTTATTGATTTTTGAAATAAAGATAGTGATAAAGTTAAATAATAATATTATAAATTAAAATATTTTTAAAATATTTTTTTTATTTTAAAATTTAAAAAAGTTGAATTATTTTTTATTTTATTTAAAAGTTTAAAAAAATTGTAATGATTTGATGAAAAAGTATGAAAGAGAAATTGAAAAGTATATTTATTTGACTAATGTTTTGATATTAAGATGTGATGTGATGGGATGAGATGAGACTAATTGTGTATCCAAACAAGACCTAATTTTAAAAAGATTAATTCTAAGGATTAAACGTATATATAATTACTTTATCATTTTTACACATATGATGGATGCCTAAAAACTTATTTTTAAAGATGAAGAATATAAATAAGTAAATTGAGATTGCTTGAAGTGTATGTTTAGATGCGTTAGAATTGGGAATAATTCCAACAAACCGGATCTTAATATTTTGGGTATCGGTTCTTATTAAATAGTGAGCTATTACTAATATTAAATTAATAATATAAAATAAATTGTCCATTTTAGATAGTGAGATGAGATGAGATAATTTTAGATAAAAGTTGAAAGTTGAATAAAATATTATTAATATATCAATGATTATTAGTCATTATTCAAGGAGAACAATGATAGTGATAATATATATATATATATATGACTTACAATAATATAAAGACCATAATAGTAAATTAAGAAAGAAAGAATGACTTCATAGGTTGGTTCAACGGGGCTGGTTTCACCTAATATCTATATAAGAGTAATAATTTATATAAGTTCTGACATTGTTTTTATAAAATAAAAAGTGGATAACATCATAAAGAAAAGTGAAAAATCTTTTTTTTTTCTTGTGAAATCTAATTTTTTATAAAATATTTATAGGAGGCTTAAACACCTAAGATTTGCACTGAATATTATTATATATAGGGTAGTGCTACTATATTGTCCAGGTTTAACCATTGATTGGTACTTTTTAAAATAAAATATAAAAAAATAAAATAAAATACGGTTAATTTAAAGAAACAAATTTAAAGGATATATATATATATATATATATATATATATATATATATATTTTCAAGTATTTTTTGTTACTTTATTTTGTGGCATGTTTACGCAACCGATGAATTATGTGGCATGCGCACAACCAAGAATTAAAAAAAAAATTACAAAGTACAATGTCATGTGCTGACGAGGACTTAGATAAAGATTCCACTAAATACTTTATTCACTGTCATATCAGTGTCCCACACCGCCGGCCTTTACAATAATCACATAATCTATAATAGATTTCGGAGACCTTTTGATCATTGCGTGGAAAAACAAATCGGTTAATCGGAGTCGGACCGGATCAAATTGAAGTGGTGGGTTTAGATCACTATCTGATTTGGTTCAATCCAGGTCTAATTCTATTTTTCGATTGGTTCATATATATATATATATATATATATAATTTTTTATATTATATAAAATATTTTTATATGATTTTTCATATTTTATATAATTTATATATATAATATATATAATTTTATATTGTATGAAAAATTACTAATTAATATAATTTTAAATTTTAAAATCCTATATCATTATAGTCTATTGTATTAATAGTTATACTAATATTATATATTATAATATACTACAATATATTATCACTATATTATATTATATTATATATACTATATAATATACTGAAGAAATCAGACTGGAACCGATAAAATCGAAAATACCGGTTTAGAGGTGTAACAGGTGCACTATCGAATCTTCAAATCTCAAAATCAGTATATACCAATTCAATTATAAAATATGTCCAAAACTGGACCGAACCAGACTGGTGTTTGTTTGAAAGGAATTTTGCCACTAAAATTAAACAAATGATCGAGAGAGATTGTCGATTAAGGCCTCGTTTGTTTTCACAAATGAGATGAGATAAGTTGAAATTAGAGTTAAAAGTTAAATAAAATATTACTCGAATATATTTTTTAATATTATTTTCCTTTAGGGATTCGAAAAAGTTGAATTGTTTATTTTATTTTGTGTGAAAATTTGAAAAGTTGTAATGATTAGATGAGATGAGATGAATTGATAGAAGTTGTGAAAACAAACGAGACCTAAGGCCTGGTTTGGATAGAGAGATGCTTCAAACTTATCTCATCTCAATATCCAAACACTACAAATACAAATATTTTTTAATTTCAAATTTTTAATTTTTTTCATTTAATCATTATCTAATGATTACAATTTTTTCAAACTGTCAAACAAAACACAAAAAATAATTCAAAATTTTTAAATCTCAAAACAAAAATAATATTAAAAATAATATTCTAATAATATTTTAATTTTATAATATTTTTATTGAACTTTTTCTCTCACATTTCCCAAAACCTCATAAAACATTTTAACTAAAACCATTTCTAACTCATCTAAATTCAACTCAAATATCTAACTAATATTCACAAATCATCTCAACTTACTATTCAAACCAGGCCCTATTTGAACATCAAACCTTAGCATCAATTGTTACCCGAAATAATACTATTCTTATATAATAATGAGTGATTAGTTGTTTGGCAAATTATTTGTGAATGTAAACATAAGAATAATAGGAATAATCAACTTTACAAAATGCATATTTGTCCAATTGTAATGATATACGTGCAATTGTTTTATAATTTTTTATACGATGAGAATATTTTTATAAGATAATGTTATTTTTATAAGTTATTTAACCAAAATACCCCTTATTTAAAATATGGTTGTAAATAAAGTTGTATGTCTATCATTTTTTGTATAACCAATATATGATCCTAACTATAACACATCGTTTAGTCGGTTATAAGTATTAAGCCAAGGCTCAAGGTTTTGAATACCGTGTCGTGTCAGACTAGTAACCGACAAGGAGTGATATGTGTTTCGTACCGAATCAAATACCGACCATTTCGGTGCGTTTCGGTAAATACCGACTGGTTTTCAGTATACCGACCGGAATTTTATATTTTTATATCTTTAGTATATTTTCATAATTTTTACTCAAATTTTTACATCTGAATATTATTTTCTTAATTTTTTTTAATCTTCTTTTCTCAAGAACTAAAAATCAAATCCCTACTCTCATTTTCGTGATGGAGATGAACGATTTTTTTAATAGTTGATTTGAGAACCTAGAAGCATTATTGAGTTTTATAAATATGTGTTTTAACTTTTTAAGACTTGCATTGATGTTATTTTGAAATATAATTTATACATATAATTAATTTATCTATATATAGACTATTCCGAAACGATACTTGAAAGGTACCGGTACTGAAATATTTCGTTTCAGTGCCTTAACCAAAACAGTCACCGAATCAAAACTTTGCCAAGGCTACCTTTGGGAAGGATGGTCTTCTAAAGCTGATGTTACTACCATTTCATGGGATAATTTGTGAGTTTTCCATCTTTCTCTGTTAATGTAAAATGAATGTGACAACCTGTGTTAAATTGAGTGTCTTGGCATATTCATGTGACAATCTGTGTTAAATTGTGTTGTAGTTGAAGAAAACTGATAAAATGACAAGGGATTGAAATCAGCTCAATATGGCTCGAGCTAAGCTTCATACAAAAATTTTGCTTGACCTGGACTCGATCTGTTGCTTGAGCGAAGCTCATACGAAGAGTTCGCTCGACACTCGCTCAATATGCTCGACACTCGCTCAATATGGCGCTCGAGCCGAAGCTCATATAGAGAGTTCGCTTGACACTCACTCGACTTGGTGCTCGAGCGGAAGTTCATACAGAGAGTTCGCTCGACACTCGCTTGACATGGCGCTCGAGCAGTATTCTAGATAGAAAGTTCGTTCGACATACGCTCGACTCATGGCTGGAGCGATGCTTAGAAATAACGTGCGCTCGATACTCACTCGACACATTGTTCGAGCAAATGTTCAAGAGTATGACTTTGACTAAGATTTCAGCGTTGTCTCATTGTGGCTATAAAAGGAAACTTGTTTGTTCTTTCATAAAGCAAGCATGTACAGAACAGATTGAGAGCAAAGAAAGTGAGAAAAGGATTCTATTTCATATACTTCAGTTTTCTCTTGGAATCAGATCCTCATCCAACTATGCTTAAGGTCAACTATTGCAAAATCAGTTGGTGTGAATGTTCCTTAGTCGAAAGGGATTCTAGAGTTGCCATTGAAGCAGAGATCGAGAAGTTCTCATGGTGAAGTTATAGAAAGGTTGGAGTTTTGGAGCTGCATGCGTGCAAAGATCGAGTGGGTCACTCGTGATGTTGCAAGCCAAATTTAGCTACTACAAGGGTCTTGTGAGTGTTTCTAAATTGGTTGTAACAAACTAAATTTCTATAGTAGATTTTTGGTGGTCACTTACACCAGGAGTGATTTTAGATTTTGAAAAAATTCTTTAAATGAGTTTCTACTTCGTGACCAAATTGCTGTATTGATTATTTTTATGTGAATTATTTTATTGATTGACTGTTTGTTTGACAACATTTTTAAATAGTATAGTAAAATTGAAAAACACCTATTCACCCCTAGGTGTTGTGTTGGGTTAGAACCAAGTATTTCATTCTTCACTCGTACTCTCATAGCTCTTAAATGCATAATAATTTTTAATTTCCATATATTTTTGTGTTTGTCTCTCATATATGTGAGGTATTGAAATTCGAATAACAAGTTGAGAGAATATTTTATAAAAGTGTAGCACGAATATCTTGTGAGAATCTTTTCTGAAAGCATATAGTGTTGTAGCCTTCATATAGTGTCGTGTCTAATTATAGTTGTTTAGTAATACAATTCACTTGACAACTCGCCCAACTCGATGAGGTGGACCTGATATGTACGTAGCTACGTGTCATGATTGTCGGTAGTACATATAAAATGCCCACTGCAGAGGGGTCGTACCATAAATTTGTTTGCGCATCATATGTTGCAAAAGAGCATGGGGTCATATGTTAAAAAAATTGTGGATGTGTCGGTCGATGGCATGTGCTATACATTTTCTTCAACCTTTGTTGCACAAAACCCAAAATTTTCATAGGCCCACACCTTCAAATGCATGCTAGCTCTGATTCTGTGCTCAGTGCTCGCAAGGCTTTTATTTTTTGAATTCTGTCAAATTATTACAAGTCCCGGCTAAAAATACACCAAGAAAGATTACCCTGTCTTCCCACATGACCTTTTAAAGTTTCAATCACCGGCAAGTTCTAACTTCCGCTATCTGTACACCCTGAAAATTGGCACTGAGATTATTCAGAGCATCCCTTTCCAGTTTGTCCTGTGATTGGGGAATGTTCAGAAAGCCACGAGACGCCCCCCCCGGCACGCAGAAAAACTTTCCTCATCTAGAAAGCAGACAATAGACATGTAAATGCCTAGGATTCTAAACCTGTCACCTCAGACCTTTTGACTCTGCAGGTCAGCCACTCCGATTCATATATGAGCATTGCCACGTTCATCGAAAATAATCCCGAATAAGGATGTTGAACAGTCAATTTTATTTTTTTATATATTTTTTTAAAAAATAAAAAATTCATAATATTATTAAAAAAAATAATTCTTTAATCATTAAGTAAAAAAAAAAACAGAGTTATTCAAGACACAAATTCAAAAACCCTATTCGTGACAAAAAGTATTTCTCTTCATATATATTATATATTTAATTTTACATGCAATCATAATTACGCAAATATTGTAGCAATTGCACAATTTATGATAGTAAATATTTTTTCTTATTATAAAATTGTAAAAAAACAATTGTTCCCAATCTTGTCATTTACCAAGGCAGAATTGGTAGCATTACCCTTTTTACCATTATACTTTTTAGACTTTAGAGTATCAGCATCAGCTTCTTCAAACAACATTTTATCTTTAAATTTAACTAATTTTATCAATAGTTAGCGTACAATGAATTAGCCAAACCCATTTCATTTAAAATATGGTCTACAGTAATTTCATCTTTTTTTCTAAAGATGAAAAGTATTGAATGAAGTTTAAATGCATTGTTTATTAATTTCGACTCCCTCTCTCCGCGATTTCTTTCTTTCTCTTCTTCTTCCCTCTTTCTTTCTCGCGTCTCTTCCTTCTTTAGATTTTTCTAGTTTTTTTTTCTCTTCTTCTTCCCTCTCCCGCATCTCGTACTTCTTTCTCTTCTTCTAGTTTTTTTTTTCTGTTCTTTCTCTTCTTCTAGTTTTTCCCACTTTCTCTACTGCGGCTAAAAAAGCTTCTATCTTTCTCTCCCGCGACTATTCTCTCCAACACGGCACCGCGTCAACTTCTCTCAAGCACTACAAATCGTTCTGGGGGGTCATTGACCAATCGATGGTCAGTGATCCAAATATGCACAAATAAATTTTGTGATATTGTGGCTCAAGTAGAATCATGGCATCCAAGTAGTGCGACAGAGCAAGACAAGGTATGAGTTTCTAACTACATTTCATTCTAAATTTTCTTGTTGAAATTATATTCTCACATTCTTGTTACATTCGCATATTTAGATTGAAAGAACCAAAATCATGTATAGAGAGACTGAGAAGGCCACATACAACATGGAACATTGCTGGTGTCTATTGAGATACCAACCAAAATGGCAGCAATACGTGTCCATGTTGTCAACGAGAAGGAAACCACATGGGAAATGCCCTGCTATGGCGGAGTTGACTCCACTAGGAGACGACACGATAGATGACAACATATAGGTCATTTCTGAGAGACCTCTAGGGAAAAAAGTTGAGAAAGAAATGGAGAGAAAATGGAAGGTTATAGAATCTTCTAATGCAAAATTTATTGAGGCCTTAACTTACATGAGAAATGATAGAGCTGTCTCATATCTGAAAGATGACAAGCGGCCAGCAATTTGGATGCTGAAAGGGCTCAATTACTAGTGGAGAAAAAAAGGAAGAATGATACGGAGAAAATGAAGATCGATACGGAGATAATGAAGATGGATCTTACTAGCATGAATGGAATACAACAAGAGTATTTATTGAATCCTCAAAAAGAGGTTTTCGAGAAATCAAGGAAGCGATTTTCATCTCCATCTCTGTCTCAACCTTTAGAAGATGTGTAGCCTTTTGTTGGTGTAATGTTTTGGGGTTGTTTCTATTTTGTGGTTGTATTTGTTTTGGGGTTGTAGCCTATGTTATTTTGTGCTTTTTTGTTATTTTGGATCACAAATATGAGTGCTTGTGAATGTGGGCAGTAACTATATATGAATGTTGTACTGTGGGCAGTGATGAAACTTTTATATTTGGATATTGATATGATATAAATTATTCTTCATATTGTTCTCGTTTTTCCTTAAAGCATTTCGTGTATATAATAATATTCCTTTGTTTATTGGATTTTGAAAATGAAAATGAATATGATTGTTGGAGATTATGAAAAAAAAATTAATTAATTAAAAAATTAAAAATTAATTAAAAAATATATAAATAATAAATAATAAATTTTATTATTATAAAGAGTGTGATGATTAATCTAATATAGATTTCAAGTTTTGAATGATTAACTAAAAGTGAAAAAATGACATATTAGTCAAAATTTAAAGAATAGGATGACCAATCCAATGCTAATACTCCCATGCATTAGAGATATCACTACTTGTTTTTTGCATTCAAGAGTAATACGAGGAATTGAACACCATCCCAAAGGGATTGAAAAGCAAAAGCTGCGAAGGAGTTGACAAAGCAGGAGGTGCACGAGGAACAAGCATTGCTGATGACAACAGCCAAAGTAGGAGGTGCACGAGGAACAAGCATGCTTATGACAACATATGGTATTGCGCATCGGTGGAGAGCAATAAGATGGGTGGAGGCAGGGGCGAGGCCAAGCGCCCGGGGGGGCCGCGAAGGCTCTGATTTGTATATATTACAATTTATAATTGGCACTGGAAAAGCTCGTAAATGTCCGATCGTAAGGGTACTTTAAATAGATCATTCTTCTATTAGGATTTGGTCATATTTAAAATTTTATCATAACTATATTTTGTTTGAGAATAAATATTTACAACCATGAATTGTGCAACTGTCGCAGAGCTGTCATTGAAAAAAATGAATAAAACGTGAGACTCACATAAAAAAATTAATTTTTTAATCGTGAATCTCACTCTTTTTCAAAGCGATTACGCGACGTTTACGTACTTCACGGTTGTATGTAGAATTACTCATTTTGTTTTCTAATTTTCTTTCAAGTAATTAAATTAGAATATAATATTCACATTAGATTATTTTGCTTTTAAATTTTGTAATTATCTAGGTGAAACATATTTAAACAAAAAAATCTCCACATTCACTAGATAGTTGACTATGTAGTATGCAATTGCGTTATTTAAATATATGACGTTAATGCTATACATTATTTAACAAAATACAAAATTTAGTTTATGGTTTACATATATAACCTTTTTTTATAATTCCTATATAGATCGTTTTCATAGTTCAACATCTTCCCGTAATTGCAACATATGAAAAGTTTAGATATACAATTTATGTATTCATAAAAGAATGCAAGTTTAAAATTTGTTTTCTTTCTTATTTTTTACTCAATTTATTTTTTATCAATTTGTTAAATGTGTTCCAAAAAAATTTCAATTCAACTATTCCTTCTAGACTTAAAAGTACTCTACTTCTCCAAACTTGTAATCCTGGCATGTCCTTAGGAGGAGGGCCTAAAAAAAAAACACCTAATAACCAATCGGTGGTTTGTGAACATTTTATTAAAGTGCAACCTATTGACCATAATAACCCAAAAGCTTAGTGCAATTATTGAGCTAAGCTATACAGTTGTCACTACAAGAATGTCACTTCATCTATGATACACCACCTCCAGAATACATGTAAAACTTCCCCTCTTAGATTTAAAGGAGTTGGAAAAAGTCAGTCATCTAGTGTTAAGAGGGATACAGAGGGAAGAGTGTGTAGCCCATAAAGTCGAGTGAAGTATGATGCTGGAAAAACTTAGGGTGTCAACCGCTAAGTTTTTTATTCGGTGTGAATTGCCTTTTAAGCTTGTGGAGAACAAATGGTTTGTTGAGTACGTGGCTGATTTAGAGTCTCGATTTACTTTGCCATCCCGAATCACTTTAAAAAGGAATTGTATTCAGCTGTATAACGAAAAGAAGATACAGCTAAAAAAATTGTTGGATGGTCAAAGAATCTCTCTAACCATCGATACCTGGACATCGGTGCAAAATATGAACTACATGTGCATTACTGCACATTTTATTGATTGCAACTGGAAATTGCACAACAAAATAATAAAGTTTTGCCAAATTCCCAACCATAGGGGTGAAACTATTGGGAAGGTATTAGACTTGGGGTTGCATGATTGGGAGATTAATAAGATCTTGACTATCACAATTGATAACGCCTCCTCTAATGATGTTGCTGTTGATTACATGAGGAGGAGAATAAAGGATAGTGATTGTACCATATTGGGTGGTGAGTTTCTTCACATGCGGTATGCTGCCCATATATTGAATTTGATTGTTATGGACGGCTTAAGAGATGTTTATGAGTTTGTAACAAGAATTAGATATGCCATTAGATATGTGAAGTCTTCACCGTCGAGGTTTGCCAAGTTCAAGGCTTGTGCGGATAGTGAATTCGTGAACCCCACTGTTGATGATTGGAAAAAAACACATATTTTTGTAGAGTTGCTGAAAGTATTTTATGATGTTACATTGAACATTTCTGGTTCTTTGTATGTAACGGCTAATGTATACTTTCAAGAATTCTGCACAATTGAAGATACATTAAATGATATGTGCAATAGTCATGATATTATCACTAGCACCATGGGCATAAATATGAAAAGTAAGTATGAAAAATATTAGCGTAACACAGATAGGTTCAACTTGATGATATATGTTGCTTTTGTGCTTGATCCATGATATAAAATGATAACAATGAAGTTTTGATTGAATCAGTGCAAAGGAGATGAGTTGGCGGATAGAATAGAGGCCAAGGTTAAACTCTTGTTAAGCCACTTGATTGAGCAGTATAACAAATTTCGTGTGGATAGTGGGGGAGTTTTAATGTGGCTCAAGGGAGGCCAAGCACTACTTCTACTTCTACTACTATCTCGACTAAATTTGATATCAGGTTAGAGAAATTTCTTCTGAAGTAAGGGTTTATGGAGTTTAGATCAGAACTAGATCGATATTTGTCGGAGGGGTGTGCACAAAAATCACCCAGTTTTGATATTTTGGATTGGTGGAGAGTTAATGCCACCAATTATCCTGTCCTCGCTAAGGTAGCACGTGATATGTTAGCCACCCCCATTTCCACTGTTTTCTCGGAGTCCGCATTTAGTACTGGAGGAAGCATCGTGGATCCTTTTAGGAGTTCATTGTCTCCAGAGACTGTCGAAGCCCTCATTTGCACTCAAAATTGGTTAAGGACCAAACCTGTCGACATCCGGGAGTTTGAAGAATACGTACAGTCGATGGATCTTGAAGGTAAGTTTGAAACTTGAAATATTTTTTTAATATTTATCTATCTCTATTTATTATCTATCTAAATCATTTTTAATATTTTTTTAGATGATTATCTAGCTTCATTTTCAACAGAGGCTGCTGTGAGTCTCTCTATTCATGCTGAAAAAAATCTAGAGTAAGTGCTTTCTTCTTGCATGATTTTACTTTCTTAAAATATTTATATGGGTAGCAAGATTCGTTGTACACAATTTATTAGAGAAGCTTTTTACACTCACTATTATGCTTTGTGCCATGCCTTGATGACAATGCTCTTTCTACCTTTTTCAATTTTTTTGTTCCATTTTCTTAATTGGCAGTTCAAATAATATGATGTGTTATGAAAGTTGTTTCTGGTTAATTAACTTTAAGCTCATTGATTGGGAACTTGCATTAAAGCTTCTAGTTTGTATATGTTGTAACAAATGCTCCTTTCCCATATGGCGTGCAACAACATCAAATACTAGTTTCTGATTCAGTTAAGAGAGCTTGTCAAAACCACTATTATGTGATTGTTGGAAGAAGAGTTAATTGTTGAAAAAATTTCTGATTTTTTGCAAACAATTTGTTGTGTATTAGAGTTTAATTAAAGCAATATATGTGTTTTGTAATATTCTTAGCAAATTAGTTCAAACAATGTAATATGTAGTTGATTGCATCTTATATGTGTTTTGTAATATTTTTTTTATTTTTACATGCATTTAGTTAAAAAGTTTAATTAATTGTTTATAGGCTCATGTTATATTATAGGCTTATGTTGTATTGAGAATATGATTTGAAATTCTAAATGGAGACAAAATATTTGAAGTCCAATTAATAATAAAAAAGCTTTTTGTATAAAAAAAAAATCCGGGTTTTGAAAAACCCGAATTCACCTGGGTTCCGGCCAGAGTTTGAAACCCGGTTCCCGATCCAGGTAGAACTGGGTTCCCAAGTTGGAACCCGGATGAACACTCCTAGAGGAAGCATTGTTGCAAGGTGTGGGGAGAGACTGAGAGTAGAGGAGAGGCACATGGTAGTCGGCAAAGAGAAGAAAAGAACACATAGGTCTAGAAAGAGGGGAGGAAAATTGAGGGAAAAGAATGGGGTGAAGGTGACCAAGAAGATAGCAAGCCTCCCTCTGCAAAAACAAGAGGGATCAAGTCGGAGTCAACCTTACACTGCAACTTCAAATTGGTCAATATATAGGGCAAACAATATTAAGAGCTTGTTTGGATAGTGAGATAAGATGAAATGATTTTCTATAATTCGGAAAGATATTGATACAACAAGTAGATCTTACCATATTTAATGGTTTTTGTGGACAGGTTTTTGTGGACAATATTTAAAACAATAGAGTCTACATATTGCACTCATTTCTCTCCAAATTATAGAGAATGTTTAGGAATAAAAAAAACTATAATAAATCTCAGCCAGGACAAGTAAGAAAACAAATGCAATGAATGGTAACTGAAGTAACTAACACTAAAAAGGCAAAAAGAAAAGGTTAAACGAGACATATGCACCACTTATGATCGATAGTGAGATTCGATGATATGATTTTAGATGAGTTAAGTAAAATATTATTAGAATATTATTTTTTAATATTATTATTATTTTAAAATTTAAAAAAATTAAATTTTTTATTATATTTTATATAAAAATTAAAAAACTTATAACGATGAGATAAATACATCGAGAGTGTTTCTTTATCCAAACAAATTCCAATGGCCCACTGCGGGCTGGTCCCTCAGCAAGTATACAACTTATAAAGGATGTAGTCGATGTTAGCTCGGAGGTCCCATTTATTCAACTATTCTTTTTTTGAGTTAGTGTAAAAGAAATTCATGATGGCATAGTATAGAAAAGGAGATACCTGTAATCCAATCAATCAAACAATTAGACAAACCCATGAAAATCAGATAACCATTGAACATTGCGAAAACTTGACAGCTGGACCTAAACATTTAGCGGATGTTAGTCCTAATTACTCGCATTAGCAACACCCAATCCACTGTTAAAAAGACAACCTAAACGGGACGAGTTGGAGTGACATCAAGAGTCGGACAAATTCCTCGTTGCAAATAGATTGAAAAAAAAAAAAAGAAATGCTATTATTCACACCTGCGCACACTTCACATCACTTTTTTTTTTTTTTTTACACTCAATACGTTGAGTATGTGCCGGTGTGAGGCAGATGTAAATATTTTTCCAAAAACAATTGTATAAAAAAATGCATTGAATTACCAAAGATTCGTAGTAACAGCAGCAAAAAAGATGCTCCAAACCGAGGAAACCAAATCCACAGTTACGAAAAACCAGAACCAGGAACAGCCCACAACGTCAACCCACATTGTCCTATAACTAAGATTTACGTTAAAAAAAAAACAAAAAAACAAAAAACAAAAGAGCTAACCATGCACAGGGCCGGGTGTCACCAGCGCAGGACTCGGGAGATTTGATGGCGGCGCCGCCATTGTAGGAGGCTGCGGTGACGGCGGAGGAGGAGGTGGGTCAGAGTATGGTGGGGGTGGGCTTAGGTTTGAGTACGGTGGAGGTGGGCTCGGGCTTGGGTTAGGATTAGGTGGGCTGGGCTGGTTTGAGGTGCCGGGATCGGAGCTTGGATTCGGATTAGGTGGGGTAGGTGGAACGGAAAGAGGGTTGGGGAAGGGCACCGCTACCGGAGAAGATGAATAAGAATGGCAGGAGTCGCCGGAGCATTTATGGGTCTTCTGGAGGGCGTGGCGGAGAAGTCCAAATCCGAAGACAAGACCTAGAACCACCAACACTGTGACAATGAAGATGAAGATCTTTGTAGCTTTACCCACATAACACATTGCTTCTTTTTTCACAGTGGTGGACTGAGGGTTTGCTGATTCAAAGATTTGAACTCGGGAATTCTCGAATCTGATATGGGTTTGTCTGTGTTTGTCGTAATTCTCTCATCAGTCATGGCGTTGTGGGTGTGAGCGAGAGAGAGTGGGGTGAGCATTGGGGGGTTGGTTGGTTGGTTGGTTGGTTTTACTGTCTGTTGTTTTAAGGATTGGGACAAGGGTTAGATCAAGATGCTTGTCACGTGAAGTCTAATTAATGTGCTCTTTAATTTTTTTTTCTAAGAAAAATAGTATTTTATGATTATATCTACTTGTGTAAATTTTATGATCAGCAATGATACTCACGTAACATATTTTATAATATATTTCATAATATATATTTTAAAATAAGAATATTTTTATAAAGTGATATTATTTTATAAAGTATTTTATTAAACTATCATTTATTTTAAAATATGGTTATGTAATGTATTATAAAAAATGATGCGTATTTATCATTTTTCTTTTATGATTATATCAAGATGCTTGTCACGCATGTAAATTTAATATATTCTTTTCAAAAAAATTAATAAATATGAGATTTATATAAAAAAATTAATTTTTTAATAATAATTTTTTTTTTAATAATAATACGTAACACTGGTATAATTTATGATTATATCTAACAATATTAAATTTCTAAACTATTAATTTTATGCTCGAAGCTTTGAACGAATAGATGTGAACAGTCTGTGTGTCTCGTAATAAAGAACAAGATATAGAAATTGTTTTGGGATACCTGCATAAAAATGATGGTTGCGGTTGTGAGTGTGTAAGTACCGTGTAATCATTTTTAAAAAAGTAAATATATACAGGATCTATATGAAAAAACTTATTTTTTTAATAATAATTCTCAATCTTTTTCAAAACGACTTACAAAACTTATACACTCTACAACTACATGTAACATTAATCCATATCTAGTAGGTTTAGTACTTACACGAAATTTATCCAAATCTTGCCTTAAAAGCATTCCGATCCGCTTTTTTAAATCCTTCAAATATCTAAATTTTAAGAAATAAATTTAATTTTTTATAAAAGTACCTCTTCATCTCATTCTCCATTTTAAGAAAAGGTTTTAGGAAGTGAATAGTGGTTTCCTATACTTGGAGAGTACTGTTCATCCCTAAATCACTTTTTATATATATTTTTATTCTGACAAATATAATAAATTCTTATTCCAATCATCTACATTTTCTCTCGTAATCATATTTGTTATAGTTGAAATTTGAAAAAAAATGTCACTATTGAGATTATCTATTATTTTTTTAAAAAAAAATTGACCATTTGGGAAAGGGCTATTTTTTTTAAAAAAATATTATTATTACAAAAGAACTAATTTTAAAAATATTATCATTTAGAGAGATGAGTAGTATAAAAAAAATCGTTACAGATTAAATATGGAAAATATGAGTGCAACAAATAATGACATAATTACAAAAATGTGAAAAAAATAAGTTCAAAAGTTTTCTTCGGATCATTCCTGAAAAGACAGAAAAATGAGTAATTAAAGATGTACAAATAAAGGAGTAGAAAAAATAATAAAGAAAGAATTAAAAAATATTATTTTAATAGAACATAGAAAAAATAAGGAGTGAAATGTAAAAAGTTCTTTAAAATTGAGTAAAATTTAGAAAAAAAAATTTAAGAAGAGTGTTTTTTGACCAAATTATAGGAAAAATTATAAGAAAGCCAATGAGAATTCCCTAAGATATAGATCTTATAAGAAAATTTATTATCAAACCCTTTCTTCCTTGTTTCGAAATATGTAGGAAAAAAATAGAAATTAAGGTTGCATTTGGGCGTAGAGAATCTCAGATATTTTTGTACGAACGATCATTTCAGATACCCTCATCCCAAACACATAACTTAAAGCATTGATATTAGTTTAGCCAAATGTCAGTATATCTTTAAAATTTAAAAGAATATAAATGAAATGATTTATATTGGAGTAGTCAAATAGTGGGAACTCCAAATTTGCACTACGGTATTTCCAAATCTATTTTCATATTTAGAGATAAATTGTTCATTTTTAAAAGTGATATTTTATTCCAAAATATCATACCAACTGCAGTGATATTTTATTCCAAAAGTAATATTAATACATTCTGCTGTTTTTTTGTTTACTTCACATTTCTGGTTGTTTATTTTTTTGAGTAATGCTACTCATCATCTTATGATGTGTCATTAAATGATTGGAGATTATTTATTATATTTCACTTATAAATCTTTCATCTAATGCCACATCATAGAATGATGGGAGGATGATGGAAGTTAGGATGATGAATAGATTTTTTCTTATTTTTTAACTTCACATTTCTGGTTGTTGTTTTTTTTTAACTTCACATTTCTGGTTGTTTATTTTTTACTTCACATTTCTGGTTGTTGTTTTTTTTTATTTCACATTTTGGTTGTTTTTTTTTTTACTTCAGATTTTGGTTGTTTATTTTTTACTTCACATTTCTGGTCCTATAATCTACTCCTCATTCCAGGTGCCCACATGAATTCAAGGCTGCAAATGATTTTGTCCTTCTCTTGATTTTGGCCACATGAATTCCAGCTGCAATTAGATTGAGGAAAAAAAATTAGTGGAAAAATAATAATTTAAATAAAAATTAAATGATTAATTAACATAAAGTTTGTGTAGTTGCAAAATATGAAAAAAAAAATTAAAATTATTATTATTAAAAAATAATAATATATTATTATTTTGACTAATTCAATATGGGATTATGACTTGAATGATTTTGGCTTTATGCAAAATATGTACTTTTAGCTAAATTTTGGAGATGACTTTGATGAAACCAATGCTAATACTCATATTTCATCTCAATTGATGGGACCACTACTTTTTCAACTTATCATAAAAAGTTACATGAGTCCTTCTACAGCCACCGCTCAGCCCTTCCGCTCGACCTGTCTTGCCTCTATCATGCCACGTGTCATTGTATTTAAAAAAAAAGAAAAGAATAAATACGTAAATATGAATTTTCATATCATTTCTGGGTGAGTTATCTAGCGATTAGCTCAACAAAAACATCATTTTTAATTGCATTTTTCGCAGATGAGTTTCCCAGAGACATCGGCCTCCAGTATCCCTTGTAAATGAAGTTTCCAATTCAAGAACAAAAATTCACAAAAAACTCAAATCCAATAAAATTTGTTTGAAGAAAGGAAACTTCCACTCTTAAATTTCAAGATTAAGTAAGAATCCTGAGTTTTCTAAGAAAACAATACAAACATTCTCTTCTTTTTCTTTTGCTATGCTCATCTCAGCAAAAATGTGAAAGAATTACCAGCAAAAATGTCAAAATGTGCATACTACCCAAAGCAAATGCAGATTCGACATCAATACGAAGCAACAACAGCCAGATGAAGAAGCAAATTCAAGAACTTTATATATTTAAAAGAAAACTAACACGGAGACGCAACGCATATTGACGAGAAGGCCGTATGAACACCCACCCAATCCCAAACACTTCAATAAATAAAGAAAAAATAAATCTATTGTTCGTAAAGCGGGAGGGAGGAGCCCTTACCACTTGAACTTATCAAGATCCCAAACACTTCAAGTACTTCAAACTGTAGCACGTGAGCATTCCTCACAACCCAATCCCAGACACTCCAATAAATAAAGAAAAAAGAAATCTCTCGCATTAACAAACAAACGGTTCCTACAATAGTTTCCTAGCAAAATAACAAGTTTCAGACAAATACATGTGGTTTGGCTGGCGGACGATGGGATTCAAAGAAAAATCAGTGGGTTTGGCTTGCGGACGATGGGATTTGAAGAAAAATCTATGGGTTTGGCTTTTGGATGATGGGATTCGAAAAACAATCAGGTTTGGCTGGTAGACAATGAGTTTGGGAAGAAGAAGACAAATTGATGGGAGGAGAGAAGAATACTATGCATTAAAATTTTATTTTTTTACTATTTAAAAATCAAACCACATGGGCATTCCACGTCAAGCGGGAGATTGGAGCGGGAGGGAGGAGAGGTGGGAGTAGCATTTTCTCAAGTTACATATACCCCAACTTACTTTATATATCCAAACTCACTATATTTACTTTTTCCATGGGATCCACTCTTACACAAAACTTATTCAAATATCTTAACTCATTATTACTCTCAGATATTCTCATATATTCTGAGATACTCTTAGCATTCAGCCACGTTTGAATAGTAAAAGTGTTTCATCCTATCATTACAACTTTTTCAAATTTCCACACAAAACATAATAAATAATTTAATTTTTTCAAATATCAAAACAATAATAATATTAAAAAATAATATTCTAATAATATTTTAATTAACTTTCTACTTTCATCTAAAACTATTACATCTCATCTCACTATCCAAACCGTCCTAAATCCCAATAGGAATTAATATATTTCTTTGCTTTAAAGTCACATTTTGACAATGATCAATACTACACTTCATTCTAGATTTTATCATTCAGATTCACATTGACTGATAAAACATTTGAATAAAACAATTCCTTAAAATATAATATATTAAAATGGTATGACGGAAGATAATACAATTTAAAATGAAAAATATATTTCTTTTTAATTATACTTAAAGACTAATATTGACATGGTAGGCTTCTCTTTTTTCTTTTCTCCAATTTTCCTTAAAAAAACTACTTAAAATATGATGCACATTTCTCATGAACTTCTTTTCGTTCCTCTCTCTTTTTTAACACTTTACAACATGAGCTCGCGACAATCAAGCATCACTTATATTTTCATTTATGAACTTTTTCTTGTGATTTATTACTAATTTATTGGTGGATATATGATATATTAAAAACAAAAATATGTCTACAATAGCATAAGGTTACATTCTCTGTTTTTAGTTTTAATCATTATCATATATGTATATATACAATTTGGAATATTCCTCTTCTTCCCAAATGTTGTATTCCTTTGGATGAAACAGTATTATTTTTGTTTCGTAATAAATAGCCTGCGATGTTAAGAGTCTGATGACTTAATGACATATAACTCGGTTCTCTAAATTAAAAATGTAATTTCATACTCTCCATTCCTTGTTAAAAAAAAAAAAAAAAAAGTAGCCTGTGATTTGAGCATTTAAACCAGAAATGTCCTATTCGCGGAAATGTCGTAATTACTAGAAAAACAAAAGGCAGGGGTATAGTCGGTATAAAATGAGAAGTTAGGGAGTTAACGAGGATATAGATACAGTGATTGGAATTAGCCGTCAAAAGGGAATAACTTGAGAAGAGAAATGATATCCTTACTATTTCTATACAATTTTTCTACCACTTTTTAATAAAATAATATATTTTAAAATATTTATTTAAGCTTTAATTTTGATTTGATGTGTTTAAAATTTTTTAAAAAAATTACTTTATTAAAAAATTATAAATCGATAGCAAGACTATCAATTTATTTATTTATTTATTTATTTATTTTTTATAAAAATCTGAAGTTCATTCATCAATGGAAACAATCAGTTACAACAATTATCAAGCCATAAAGCTTGCGATGGTAAGGTTATCATTGCTCAAGAAAAATGATACTTGCAGTTGTGAGTGTGTAAGCGCCGTACAGTCATTTTAAAAAAAATGAATAAATATGGGACCCACATGAAAAGAAATTAATTTTTTAATAGTGAACCCCACTCTTTTTCAAAACAACTGCACGGCGTTTGCACATTCCACGACTGTATGTAACATTACTTCTCAATTGAGAATCGATCCAGACAGAAAGGCATGTATGCCATGTCACTCCCGATCGGGATGCTCTGCAGGTGTAACTCTTCCTTTCTTATACTATACATCGGTTTATTCATTATTCTTTTTATATAACTTGATTAATTATATTTTGAGTAATAATAAACAAAAAAATATGAGAGGAGAGAGATCGAGAAATTCATAAAATTATATTATGAATTGAAGAATGTCTAAATGTGGGTAAAATTGTATAAATCCGATATCTTTTTTAGATATCTTTAGCATGTAAAAATAGATTTTTGATGTCTTTCGCACATAAATATGATAGAGGGAATCTTTTATGGAATGACTAGCTTTTCTGCATATAAATGCAAGAAAAATACTCTAATTACAAAACGATTCTACAAAAATAATAACAAAGGAAAGCTGCCATTCGTGAATAATTAATGCATGGCTACCACAACCACAAGCTAAGTTCATAAATATATATATTGAAAAATATTTTAACTATAAAGATATTTTATAAAAATAAATTCACAAATTGAAATTCTATCAATAAGTTAATTTTGATCGATTTATGAGATTGATATTTTTTTTATAGGAAAATATCAATAACATTGAAACAAATAGCATTACAAATTGTTATTATCAAGTCATGATATAGCTTGAGATAAAGACATAGGGACATAGTCTCACCACATTTCAATATTCTCCACATTCCTTGCATATTTAGCCAATAGATGTGCAACCTCATTACCCATTCTGTGAACATGTACCACTTTGCACTCATGAAAGTTTTTCATCAATCTCTGTATTTCTTTCAATAAATTTTCAAGAGCTAAAAAATTCTCTCCAGATAATTGAAGTTCATTAACAAGTAATAAGCAATCATTTTTCATAATTAGCTTCGGGATACCCCATTGAACACAAAACTGCAACCCCTCAACATAGCTAGAGCTTCAATAAATTTTGGATTTGCCACCTCATTTTCCATTTTACTGCATGCTAGAATAACATCACCCCGTTCATTTATAAGAACAACACCCACTCCCGCATTCCTTTGACAAAAAAACATAGCACCATCCACATTTAGCTTCAAATATCCTGGTGGAGGGGATTTCCAGTAACATAGCAGCTTTGAGTCTTTATTTATAGAGGGTTGCACCTCCTTTTGAACTTTCTGCAAAGATATAGCAAACTCAATTACGTGTTGGTTCATGATACACATTTTCATAAATAAGTTTGTTCATTCTAAACCAAACTTCCCATGCAATTGCAAAGAAAGTGGACAGATCCTCATGATTGCTTTCTTCCTTAACTAAATCCCAGAAAGACATCAATTGATCAACTTTTTATACAACTAGGATATAATGGTTCCAATACTGACGGATTTCTTTACAGAAAAACATGGCATGTGCAAGGTCCTCATTTGTTGTTGACAAAAAGTACATTTGTCTTCCACAATTACATGTTTCCTGTTCGGATTGTGGAATGTTGGCAATCCATCACCACAAGCTCTCTAGTAAAGATCTTTATTTTGTTAGGAAGTTTCATTTGCCATAATCTCTTCCAAAATGACCCCTTTCTGGATTCCATGTAGCTTGCTCCTACATTCTGCTTTAATTTGTTATAAAAAGAACTTGTATGCACTTCTTACATACTATATCTCATTCTTTTCTTGATTCCAAAAAACTTTTCTTCATTGGAATTGTGATAGATAGTGATTTTTAAAATTTCTGTTGCAATATTTGGATTGAAAGGAGTTCTAATTTTTTTCACATTCCACCACTAAGTATTTTCATCAATGAGAGAATCAACAATTGCCTTTCTATCTTCTACAATAGTCTAATTAGTAAGTTGTTTGACAGTAAGGTCAGGTATCCAAGGGTCATGAAAAACCTGAACATATTTTCTATTACCAATTCGCCATTGACATCCTTATTGAAGTAGCTTGGTAGTTTCCCATATTCCTCTCCAGGCATAAGAGGGATTTGGACTCAATGTACAAGCAAAGGTGTTTGTTTTAGAGAAGTATTTTGACTTATACATTTTGTGAAGTAACGAATCCTGATTCTGCAAAATTCTCCAGCCTTGTTTAGCTAAGAGGGCCAGATTAAAAGTCTTCAACTCTTTAGACCCGAGTTCTGTTCTATACTTTGATTCACACATCTTTTCCCAGCTAATCCAATGAATTTTGTTTTCCTCTTATCACTTGCCCCACCAAAACTGTCATCATCCTTTCCAAATTAGTACATAAAGATCCAAGTAGCTTAAAGCAGCTCATTGCATAAGTGGGATTAGAAAGTGCTACTGTATTAATAAGGACTTCCCTTTCACCTTGAGACAACAAACTACCTTTCTGTGTCTGAAGTTTATGCCAAACTTTTTGTTTTATAACAGAGAAAGTTTGTGTCTGTGATCTACCAACAATTGGAGGTAATCCTAGATAGTTTTCATATTGTTGAGTATGACAACCTTCCCCTAGAGCCATAATCCCTACTTTCAACTCCTCTGTCACATTTTTATTAAAAACCATATATGTTTTCTCTCTATTGATTTTCTGCCCCGAGACTTTCTCATGTCTGTTCAACAGCAATTGGATATTCCTATTTGTGTAAATCTACCTTACAAAATATAACACTATCATCAACAAACAAAAGATGATTTACTCGAGGGTCTCCTCTACAAATTTTGATTCTTTCTGTTGATTCATTCCCACAGTTTCTTAGTAAACTTATCAACCCCTCCGTATACAGTAAAGATAAGTAAGGAGATAAATGATTCTCTTGTCTCAACCCTCGGCTAGGAACAATAGAGCCTTTTGGAATCCCATTTACTAGTACAGAAAAGGTAACATATCTAACACACTTCATAATGAGCTTGATCATATTTGTTTTAAACCCAAGAGTAGCCATAATTTTCTCCAAAAAATCTCACTCCACCCTATTATAAGTTTTGCTCATGTCTAACTTTAGGGACATATGTCCTTTTTTTACCCATTCTCTTATTTCTCATAAAGTGAACAAGTTCATAAGCAATGAGAACATTGTCAGTTATTTGCCTTCTTGGTACAAAAGCACTTTAGGATTCATAAATGACATGGGGTAAAACATGTTTAAGTCTATTAGCAATCACTTTTTAAATAAGCTTGTAAATGACATTGCAAAGACTTATTAGACGAAAGTTTGCCACTTTCACAGGAGATTTTTTCTTAGGAATCAATGTAGTAAAAGTGTGATTTTAAGCCTCTAGGGAACTCACTAGTATTTAACACTTGTAGAACAACATTAGTGATTGAAGTCCCTATGATACTCCAGTACTTTGGAAAAAGATAGAGGTCATACCATCTGGACCAGGTGCCTTTGTGGGGTGCATCTGTATAAGAGCTTGAGTCATTTCCTCTGCCAAGAAAGGCTTTGATAACTCCTCATTCATCTAATTTGTTACCCTTGTTTCAACTTGGGCAAGAGATCAAAAGAATCAGTTTGACCAGCAACATAAAACAAAGATTGAAAATAATCTGGTATGAGTTTTTCCCTTTGATCCCCTTCTTTCCATTCACCAGACTCATCTTGCAGCCTTAGAATCTTATTCCTTTTTCGTCTATGAGAAGCTTTAGAATGGAAAAATTCTGAATTTGATCACCCTCTTGTTGCCATAAATCCTTAAATCTTTGTTTCCACATGATTTCTTCTCTCTCTAGCCAATTTTACACTTCATTTCTATCTGACTGATGTTAAACAACCTCAGAGTATGTAGGATCAGAGGGTTGAATCTCTTATAGTCTCAACCTAACTTTATGGAGTTGTTGCTGAACACTACCAAATCGGCACCTATTCCATTTATTTAACTCTTCACTACATTTAGATATCCTTGTAATCACCTAACCCATGGTATTTTGACCCACATTCAGTCTCCAAGACTTCTCAATTATATCTACAAATTCTCTTTCACCCACTCAAAGATGGTCTGAGTAGGCAGCAAATCCATGTGTAGCCATTGTCGTATGGAATAGATCACACCACTTTGAATTTTTCAGAAATCTATCCAGTCTTTCACTAATACAATCATTTCCTTCCCTTTTATTGCACTAGGTATAAGGAGATCCATTGAAATCCCAATCTCGTAATTCACACTAAAAAAGAACAACTCTAAAATCAACCATTTTTTTAGGTATGTTCCAGCCTCCACATTTCTCATACAAACTCAGTATTTCATTAAAATCTCCAAACACTAACCAAGGTTGCTCCCCTCTACAACAAAGTGATTTTATTAAACTCCAAGTATCTGTTCTTGAATTTGTATCAGGGTGTCCATAGACACTTGTGATATACCATACTTTGTTATTCCCAACGTCATAAATTATCTTCAACATGATATTTAGAATAATTCAGAACTGATAAATTAATCTCATCCTTCCACATCAATGCAATCCCTCCACTTCTACCATCACAAGCAACTACAAAACAGTTTTGAAACCCTAATTTATACTTACCGGATTCGAATTTGGAGAACTTTCAAATTTATTTCTTGAAGAAACAAAGCGTCGGGGTCTTCCTTCTTGACAAGGTCTCGAAGGGTATTCCACATGGGTTTCCAAGCCCACGTGAATTCCAGCTTAACGTTTTCATTGGTTTCGGCGAGGCTGTGCTGCGATACCTTTGAGTTGGTCTCCATCTCGCCTCTTGCATCTCTGCTGTTTGACAGTTTCTTCCTCCCGGTATGTTCATCATCTCCTTCAAGCTCTTAGATTTTCCTCTTTCTTCTTCATTGATTCTCACCTTTTGGATTTACAATCTGGGCCTCCATATCTCATTCCACCTTATTTCTCTTCCATTTCCGACCTTTTGCAGTTGGGCAGGTGATGACTTGCATAATTTAGTATATTTTATAACTTCTTAACTTTAAAATTTAGTATAGTCTTATTTATTTTTGTAATTTGCAGGCTTCATTATTTTCATTAAATTTTATTTCAGATTTGAAGAAAATGAAGATCGAAACTTTAGAAGCCTATCGTCTAGGAACTCTCTCATTTAAATGAAGATTTTATTTGAATATAAGAGCTACTAAATAAAAGAGAAAAACGCATGTAGCAGTGGGACACGAGGGACGTAAGCTGCAGTTTGAATTGGCTTTAAACGCTGGCATGCGTGGAATACGGGCCTTCTCTTGGACAAATGACTAGGCACGAAACGGATTGAACGGGACAGCTAATTTTTATTTTCTTTCTGGTTTTGCACGCGGACGCAAGCTCGATCATACACGCACGGACGACATTGGATTTTCTTTTCGTTTGAAGAAGCTGCGACTGAGAGGTTGGAACGGCGATAGTATTTTTCAGTGTTTATTTTCTTTTATTCCTTTCAGAAAAATTATGGTAAATTCGTTTATGTTAAATTTCATTTTTAGCATGAACTAAATTTTCGTTATTATAGGAAAACGATGTAATCTAGTTTCGAACTATGCTTGCTTTTCTATGCTAATTTGAAGTAATTATATTCTATGTTTGTCTGATTTATTCTGAGTTTATTGTTTCTAATTGACTGACCATTAATTAGATAATTTTGATCTTGTAATTTTTTATCGAAAGAGGGAATTATAAGATAGATCTTGGATATTTCGGCATAGGTAAATATAGAGATCGAAAGACTTGTATGAACCTATGTAGTATTAAAATCGTTAGTCTTAATGTTTTCTTGCTTTATTACTT